>OY728125.1:1947229468-1948479468 GCA_963277665.1 Viscum album
TTTGATTCCCTCACCACCATTGGAAGGAATATTCTTAGTTATTATTGTACATAAATATTAAGAATTTTTTGAGCCCTGGATAGAAGATGACCCTCTATGAGTTTTGGAATAGAATAAAACCAATGTTTAAGAACATTAAAGTGATCAAGAGAAAATATTACATTAAAAAATAAGATGGAAACCCACATGAATATGGATATCATGTGGACGAAAGGATTATTTTAGGTTACAACATCATTTGAAAACCATATAAGTGTCAAAAAAGGATAAAGAATATCATATATAGAATTTATTTATCTATTATTGTAGAAATGTATGTGAATATATATGTAATTCTAGATCTGATTGTATTTAGTTATAAGAAAATATAACTAAATACATATTATATTAGAACTCATAATAAAATGTGTCAGGAATATAAAAAGCATGAATCAGTGGATGAAGAAGATACAGAATGGATTAACCTATTAAATGCATAGGGAATAATGAAATAAAGTATTTATTAGTCAAATATCATAAGTAATAAAAATATACCAATGAAAAATCATTGGATAAGAAATATAGTGAGTAGTAATCATTTTTATCAAGATGAACCAAACTTATTTGAAGAACTAGTAAAGGATAAGTCATGGATCTAATCCATGAATGAAGAGTTAAATCAATTTGAGAAAACTAAGACATGAATTATAATTGATAGGCTAACATTTCATAATATTTTAGGAATAAAATGAGTGTTCATAAATAAAAATGATGAGAATGGAAATGTTATTTTAATTATAATAAATGTTGGTGTGAAAGGGATATGCATAGCTTGAATGTGTTGATATAGAAAAAACAATTCTTCGGGTAGATAGAATATACTCAACAAGACTTTTCCTTATAGTGGATATCCAGAGAAAATAAATAATCTACCAATTGGATGGAAATATATTTTTTCAAAAAATGATTTTTGAATAACAATCCTTCATTGAACAACCAATATCATTTTTTTCATTGATAAAAATTCAAAGGTTAGTAGATTGAGGAAGTCCCTGTATGGATTAAAAAAAATAATGGTTCTAGTATTCATGGAAAGAAACATTCTTGAATATATTATAATTATAATAGGTGGATGTAGTTATAATATTTATATTGAATAAACTAAAAAAATATAATTTTACTAGGTTTTCTATGTTAACGACATCATAATAATATAAATAACGTATAATTATATAGAGTAGTTTGTGTTGTTTATGATAATAGAGTTTAAATGTCAATTATTAGAGAGTTTAAATTTTACCTTGGACTTTCAGTTAGATATAAAGAAAGTTATAATTTCATTTATGAAGTTAAATATGTGAAAGAGATACTAAATATCTTTTTTTTCAATGGTAAAAAAAAATTCAACACTAATTAATGTTGGAACCATGTTTTGAAAAAATAAATAATTAGAAGAATTTGATTCAAACTTTTATTATAATATTATTGGAGTCTTGTTCTATCTTGTAGAAAAATAATAATATAGTCTCTATAGTGTGATTTTCTATCCACTACCAATGTTTCCCTAAGGATAAAAATCACTTCATTTTAAAGAATATCAAGAGGTATATTCAAGGAATACTTGAATATGGTAGGGTATAAGTTTTATGGAATAAGAAATTTATTTTTTCATAATGAGATGCGTATTGGGAAGAAGATATTTTGTATTGAAAATACACATGTGGAGGGGCCCTTTTCATTAAAAACAGATGTATTAGGTGTTTTCCCTAATAATTAAGAAATAATAAATCTCTTTAAAGGAGAAAAAAGAATATTTTAAAAGAAAAATTGTGTATACAACTATAATGGCTGGATAAACAACAATATAATGTTAGATAAGAGTCAAAGAATCCATCTACAATTCAATGTAACAAAATAAGTATAAAATATCTTACAAAAAACATGTTACAATATTCTGGAGGAAATTATATTGAGATAAAAAATCACATTTTTAAATACAAGGTTGAACATCGAGTTATAAAAAAATTCCATATATACAAAAATCCATAATTGGTGGAAATGCTTACAAAATTGATGGCTACAATTTAATATTAAAATCATTTATTAAACGATAATGTTCACCCACATCCCTTTACCTACATAGGTTTCTATTATTCACAATCCCAATTCAATATAATTCTTTATTTGGATTTTATTTGTTCTTAAAGGAATATATCATTTATTCAGTTTCAAATATAGGGAGAGATATAACCCAAGGGGAGTTTGAAGAAATAATAGGATTGATCTAATAGTTATGAAAAACTATGTAGTAATTAATTATTTATATTTTTTATTATAATATACATTGAATCGCATAGGAATAAGTAATTATTAAACATTCAGTTTGTTTTTTCTGTAGTAGTAGATATTTTAGTGATTCTCATGATTGATTAACAGGTAATTGGAAAAACCACATAATAATATTATTAATGGGAGAGAAATTATCATAATGATTGAAGACACTAAATTATATCATTAGGCGGTGCGACCTGTTGGGGGAGATTATCTGGAATAATTCATTATAGGGTCTGATTGAAAAAATATCCCAAGAAGTAATGTTTCAATCATTTACAACTATTATTAGATTTGACATCAATTAATATTTTTTATTGTCATTTAATGGAACATAAAATATTTTTTGTTGATGAGGTGTCATGTTGAGATAGTTGGAGAATATTTTTGAAGATACAAGAAAATAGATAAATTATATTTTGAGCTCATGTATCATTCCATGAATGGTGTAGAACTCTATGAATAGAAAATACCATTACGACTTTATTAGAGTGAAGAAAATATTCATAATATTCATAAGTAGTGAATAAAGGCCACAAGACGAATTGGTAAGTGTCATTGAAAATAAGAGAGGGATTCTCACTGTCTTAATAGAGTCACAGTAAAAAATGATAAATTCATAAAATGAATATGGTTTTTAATAGAGTTAAAAATATTTCATTAGGATTTATACATTGTTTTTAAGAGAAATATTCATAGATTCAACTAGAGTTATGGCCACATTATGATAGAAATGGGATGAACAATGATGAATTGATGAAGAAATCTTGACTAAGGGATAAAAATGGAGATAAGTAAGATCCATCCATTTTGAAATAAAATAATTCTTAATTTTTCTGATTTTGATATTTTTATTTCATATCATGAATGTAATGTCACATTGAATACGTGGTTAAATTTTGAAAACCCATGTCATTGAGGGTTGTGAATTTTGGAGGGAGTTTTCATATTTTGTTAAGTGGATATTTCTTTTGGAGAATCGAATATTGAATGAAGATGACTCAACCATAAACCTTTTTTAGGTGTATTTAGACATAAAATTAATATTTTTTGAGTGACTCGGATCTCAGGAGATCTATGAGGGGATACCAAAACACTTAGACAAACAATTATAGCCATGAGATAACTAGTACAAATGGAAATATCACTGTTAACTTGTAAGAATTATAATATAGCTGATGAGACTACATCAGTTAGCCAGTGGGATGGGAAGTATCTCTGCTACCTGGTAGAACTCACAAACTATCTACTAGGTTCACATTATTTTATATTAATAACTGCGATTTTATATTTTTTTCATTGATATCCTCATTATGGTTTTACATTAAATGGATTAATTGGAAGGTCTATCCATCCCATTAAATCCTCCTATCCTATATCTATGATTTTTATTTAATTATAGATAGATCTATATTCAATTCATTTTAGATTATGGGTATGATCCAAGATTCTTCACCGTTCTCGGCTCCATTATTCTCATGTAGAGAAATATCATTGTTATATTTTTTTAGACAAATACTCTCGGTATGTCCTAAACTAAACTAATAATTTATTTCTCAATTATCTCTAAATAATCATTCTCCATGTCCATATAAATCGTCTATTGATATTTTGATTGATCTTAATTAGATAATTATATGAAAATTCCACTAAATCATGGTGGAAGTGTTTTATAATGATGAGGATTACAATCGGAATGTCTGGAAGATGTCTAATGAATATGAATGTGTTCCATTTTTTCATTTATGTAAAGGTAAATACCTATTGGGTTTTATTTTATAGTTTTTTTAATTGTATTGGACCAACCATCATATCATTGAATTAAATTATGAAATTGCATGGTTAATTTCATGGGTGTGCTAGAAGTGGCCCAAACACTATCGTATGAAGTTGGGAATAAGTTGTATCAAATGGTTTAATTTTTCTTCAGATTCCAATTTAATTATATTAAATTGGATATTTAGTTTTTCTCATGTGATTGGTATTTTTCTTGGTAGTTAGTCTAATGAGTGTTGTAGAACTTCTATAGGATATTGGTCATGATACCAACTAGGCGGTGATACCATGTGAGTTTTTTAATGATTACAACATTTTTAATTGAGTTTTATAATTTATTATAAACCATTAATGAAATATAATTTAGTAAAAATTGATAAAATTGGAATTATCATACATGTTCTAGAACCCCATGGTGATTTGTGGAGGCCAAATGGAATTGGATTGACTCAGGAAGAGTTACAGGGTTTTTTATTTGATAAAAGTTGACTATATTTTGAGGTAGGTAGTTCTATGTTCATTACCTTATCATATCTTTCTATAATAATTTAATTTGATAAACGTTTATCCACCTTATTTGAATGATTAAATATTTATAAATTTTTTAATAACTATATGACCTACTTGATCCAATTTTTGGTTAAAACATTATAACAAATTAAAGAATTATTCCTAATGATTTAATCAATTTTCAATGGACCATGATTGACCATTGTGTGTGTTCTTGATTCCATGTTCATCAATAGTTAAGGCATTGACTATATATGCATGAATTATTTTACATAATAAACCCTTAGGGAGTTATCAATCTTTGTGATACTTAATTTATACATGACATATGTTTGATATTACTCAAATGTGGTGTCTGTGTGTGTAAATTCATAATACCTATGGTTGATATGACTCTCATGTGGTGTGTGTGTATGTGTGTGTCCCCATGATACAAATGCCCAATATGTAATTTATAAGGTGTGTGTGTGACCGGAAGAGAGATATACATGATATGAATTTCATGAGAATTTTAGTTGTCTATGTGAATCATTCTTGAAAAATCATGCTTATAAAAAACCATTTAATAACATGTGTGTTACATGTATAGTTTCTCTGTATTAGAAAATAAATGAACCAGTTTATTTATATGAAATAGTTGTTACCATAGTTTGAGAGTACAGATGATGTGATGTCTTTCCCAAGAGCCATGAGTTTTCGTAGACATGGGATGTGATAATTTTCATTAGAGTCATAATATTGGGTCAACATTTGATATGATGCCTTTCCCTAATTCCATGATACTAGGTTTACATGAGTAATTCACTTAAATGATTGTTTGACTACACTTTCCAGGGGTATGTGGAATTATTATTCGTGGGTATAACACATTAGGAAAACATATTCCTTTTTCGGTAGTTTTTAGTAGAAGATGGTATATATGTTCTTTAAAGACATTCTATATATGTCACCATCGATGATCACTTGTTTGTTTACATTTAATTGCGGTTTTTCATTTTTATTATCTATTATACATTATTTTATTGTTTTTAATCTATTTTTTGTTCATCCTATCATTTGTGATACTCATAATTATTACCAGATATGTTTGGGACAACATTAGTGTTTCCCAACCTAGTTGTACTGACATCGTAGTTAAGTGTCCAAGACACATCAATACCTAAAAATCCCTCAATTGTTATATGTATGGATGTACCAAACCCAAGAGAGATTGAGCATGATAGATTATATGGGATCAGATGTTTGGGATGAGGTGAGGCTCAATGTTGTATTTGATCCGTCGATATATTTTCTTTCGTTAGGTTATTTATATATGTGATCATCTTAGTGGGTGATAAGTCATTATTATATTATAATATTGTTTGGTCTATATATTATTGAATATGATATATTACTGATGGTATATATGCTTCCATGTATTCTAATTATTCATGATGGATGTGACTCTTGTTTATTTTGTTGTTTTTCTCAACATTGGATGAGGGTATAGTCTCCCCATTATTCCACCATTGACCATAACTACTAGTCAAGAGACTCAGGAATATTAGGAGGAATAGTTGAGCTTATGTTACACACTAGATAATACTTAGTAATTAGGGTTGCAGTGTTGCAATGTGGAATCAAAAAATGGTTACATTTTTATTTTGTCTAAATATTTGGTGTGATCGTAGATAAAAAATAAAGGTATTTGTAAGATATTGTGATGAAACCAGGTTGGGTTCATCAATAACTTCTTTTTCAAGGGATGCCTATGATTTCATAGAATAGTATTATTATTTTGGTATTAGTTTTTATTATTATGTGGTTTCACCTTATGTGAAGCACATGGATTATGAGGTTTATAATTTCATGTAGATTTTACTTGTATCTGTATTTGAATGAGCAGTGTCATCACTCACACACAACATGTAAGATTAAAATAACATATATCCTACTTTTGTGTGATAATACTGAAAATATAATAATCAACTATTTAGTTATGATTTTATTATTGTGTATATACCTACAGTATCATAATGGAACACTATTTGAAAAAAAAACCCATGTATACCTCTTTTTACAGAAGTTCATGTGTGACTACGAAGTGACACAACATGGCCCCACGAATGTTGATTCATTCCCTCAATGTGAATAGGGTGCAATGAACCATGGTTGGCAATATTTGCACATTAGATGCCTTAGAAAAAATTATATGTCGGTGATTATTAGATTGGTTTGATTAATTATGGTCCCAACATTGATATATGTGGTGTTAACAATATTTCACCAAGTAGAAATATTTTTTTACCAAACTAGGTGTCTATAGTTGATTAATGTGAAATTTTGAGGTTTATTCCATTATTTTTACATATATAATTGTGATTCGATTTTTCCTTGAGTTTCAAACATTAATATATCTTTTTTACAGATTATTTAGGCAACCCTTATATCCTTAAAAATATAAAAAATATTTTTATTGATTCAAAACCTTTTTAAATTAGAGTGTAACATGAGTAAGTGGTGATTCGAGGTTATTAGTTTTGTAGGAGATGATTTTATTGATGAAATTAACTACGAATTTGAATAGAATTTTGATGGAATGATGAAATGATATTAATCCTTATATATTAAAGAATCTTTTAGTTCAAGTACTGATGCTAATGATGTTTGGTGTTGAAGGCAATGATTTATCTTATACCAAACCCTAATCATTTTTTGTAATTACTTTGAAATTATAATAATAGTATGTGATAATGTTTTTGTTTTTATAATAAATATTGAGTGGTGATTGAATGATTGAAATATATAGTCTTAATGGAGGTACAAATTCTGAAGAGTAGTAAAACTGGAGCTCCATTTATATAGAACTGGTTACTTGTATAGAATGGATAACTGGAAGGGCTTGTAAGTCTTCAACTAGAGGGCCATAACCCATGGACAATTCAGTTGATGCATGTTATCATTTGTGATATGGTTCCATAAAAACATGTGACTATTAGGCCCATGTGCGATCAAATAAGATGTTGTGGAGGGTAATATGTAAAATATTTACCATTCATCACTCTTTTTCTCAGTAGAGTGGTGTCTCTACTTCTTGATGTTGAATCTTTGATGCATGAGTCGTCATGTGTGTGGTCATGTATTTATTTGGTTGTACTAGTAGAAAATGTGGTGAGATATCCATTAAGTATGATTCATGTTCTTTAGATCAACATATATGAGTAACTCGAGATAGGTCTTGGAGGTTTTTAGTTTATAGTAACCCTTATAGTTATTAACTATTGTGTTTAGCATGAAGATCATGCGTTTGTAATCCCAATGGCTATGGTGTGTGAATATTTATTCATGTATGGGGTGGAACTATTAATGTAATGGGTTACTATTTGTGGTTAATCTAGGATTGACAGTGATAGATACATTTTGGTTCATAATAAAAACTTGATTGATGGTATGTTACCCATTTGGGATGGTGGTTATAACTTATGTATGGTCTTCTAGAAGACATAAAACACATTGAGAATGGATAACTGAATTTAGTGAACTGTATTATGGGAAATAAATTTACATGGACATCATGGTTTTTACTTTTCCCTTGGTATGAAGGGAATATTACACTTATTCATTATGTTTGGTGATTAACATGTCATAAATTGGGAAGATCACTGAATACATTTTAAGGTTATTCTAAAGAAATTCATATGTTTTGAAGAATTGACCTTGTCCTAAGTGAATGAACATCATTGTGAATGTATCAAGGATGTTTGTAAGAATGGACATTTAACAGTTATGATAGAATTTGAAGATTGATTTATGATGGACCTTAGAGTATCTTTTCACAGGACAAACCATCGGGGTCCACCTAGCCAGTGGAAAATAAGGTGAGACAACCCAAAGCCCACCTCTAATAGGCTAGGGGATTGTGACCAGTGTTGATAATGCATAACATGATATGGGATTCCATGTTATACTATACCTATACACACATATACGTCCATATCTATAAAAAATGAAAATGAATAAATAAAAATTGTTACATCTAGATTCTAGCAATGCATGAAAAACCTCCATCGAATACATCTGAGTGAGACAAAATATACCAAATTATTAAAGGCAAGAATAAACACACAACCAAAAATCAATTCACTAATGGAATATAACTACAAAAAGATGGAAGAGAATATCACAAATCCTAATATCTAAGCCTGACCACCAATGATGGTTAATGAATCCATGTATCACTAAGATCCACCCATGTCACTTTCAGTCTACCTATAATCTTCGTAAGACATGAAATGTGTGGGAAAATAAAATAAAAGGGTGTGTATATAAATACTGATAATGATTCCTCATAACTGAAAAAGCTAAAAACAAAATGGCACAAAAATAATCAACTCAACCCATTGCAAGAGGTAAACAAAATCCAAAAATATAAATCCACATAAAGAAAACCTAACAAGAGAGAAAGGGGATCTCTATATCCACATCCATGTTTGGTACAATGAGTCTATATATAAATATAGTAGTCCATATCTAATTCTCAACATAATGTGTAACCTCACAATAATCTGTGTGTGGAGGGGCCCGAACATAACAACTATAACCCATAGCTGAGGGAGACACAACTACTATGGATGATCATCTCCCAACATGATTTCAATTATGGGGGAGTGGTCTTATATATATAGAGTATAAGTACCCTTATATAGTGTAGGATAGTACCTACTATACCTATTTAAATAGTATGGGGGCCTACACCGATGTGCGATTGGGGAATACAGACCTTAGCATCTCTCTGATGATCGTGCCTCATCACTACTATCCCTCAATGATTTCTGAAGAAGTAAAACTCTCATAACACCACAAATAATATCATGAATGCAATAATGATGTAAACTATCACATTATATATTGAACAACACTCAGAATTGGATACTCATGGACCCAAATATATGTACCAAAGAAGGATATATGGAAGGTATAAGTCCCTAGGAGAAGTACATGATGTGTACTCTGGGTTAAATGGAAAGTGACATCACCTGATCACCTAGGGTTTTCTCCCCTGAACGTGTATTTAGAATCCATTCCACATTTAGTGACGTGTGTCAGTGGTACACGGTAGGTGTCGGTCACCTAGGGCCTGCTTGCATACTCTCATCCCATGTCTCTTTAAATTTGTCATGCCAGTGTAACCTAGCCATGTCTAAATACCCATCCATGCTTGTGTACTCTATCTATACTCGGGTGGTAGGTGGTGTCTATTACTATGAACTCTTGGAGTGTACTCAATGATTCTATCACTGGTTCACATCCTAACACCCTGCTATTTTGTGACATATTTAAATAAATATATATATATATATAATTAAACATAATCTTTTCAATATTTTAAATTAAACACAACACTATGTTTATATTTCATTATGTGAAATACTAATTTTATCAATAATTATACATAAAAATGGGTAAATATTATGTTACATGAAACACCATGTTTATCTTGTTTTAGTTGAAAAATAAGTCTTAAACAAAAAGTGTCATACTTCTAAAATATTAAAATATGAAAATTACTACTTTCACATTGCAGTAGAGGGTATGAATAAAATTAATGAAATTATTTAATTATAGTTTTTACACAAGTATATAAAATTAATTCTTTGTTGAATAAATTATTTAAATATAAAAGGAAATGTATTTTAAATTAAAGCAATTTTTTTTGTGAAATTTTTTTTAGTGAACAAACAGATTATGCCAGATTAAATTTAAAAACAAAGTAGTAAAATGTTTTATTTAAATGTATATATTATATATTCAATTATGCTTTTAAAATTCAGTTTATTTATCTTCAAAAAAATTGATAATAATTACAAACATTTTATGCTTAAGAAAAATATTTTTTAAAAAAATGAGTTTTAGTTGTCTTTTTTGCAGAACTTATTTGAAATATATAATTCAATTATTTTAGAAACATAAATTGAGAAAATAAACTTATTTTTTCAAAATAATAATGTAGAAATTATTTTAGGTTTATTTTTTTTCATAATTTCTTGAATGAATAAATTTTTGATGAATAGTGAAAAATACTGAATTTTAATAGATAACATCATTTTTATTAACTTATTTAAATAGTTAAATTATATTTTAAAGTATTGTTAATGTATAATTTGTCAAATTATAAAATAGTTTTTTTAATTTATATCATTATAATAAATATCATATTTAATTTAGATATAAATATTTGTAAACTTTTGATCATTTTTACTTTATAATCACGTGTTCTCATCACGTCCGTGAGGTTAATTTTAATTTAAAATATTCCACTAATATAAATGGAATTTGGAAAAATGGATTCTATATTTTTAGTCATAATAAATTATATAATATATAAATTTTTAATTAGTTTTTTACAATAATTATTAGTCAAAACAATTAAAATTAACTAATGTAATTAAGGTTAAAATGAGGTTTTGTGTGTTACATGCACTTGTGTTAAATTTAATTTTCCATAAACATTGGTTTTTTATTTATAATTTTGGATTTAATATTTAGAATACATATTTAAAAATTATTTAATTAATATAATTTTATTTATAGTATTAATGGATAAATTACCTAGGTAAATAAAAACATACATGTAACCATGGTAAAAAAAATAAAAGGGTAAAATTTAGTAAACCTAAGTCTAAGGAAAAATGTGATAAAAATTATAATTCTATTTTGTATTGGAGGTGTTCATAAATCATATCAACACTTATGTATATTATATAAAAAATACTGAGGCATATGAGGTAGTCGTGACTTCCCAATAGTGAATACTTTTGGGTATTTATAAAAATGGCACTCCTCCTTAATTATAAAAGAGAACTCACACATCTAACTTATTCACTCATATCAAGCCATTTTTCGAGAAAAATTCCTATGAAAATAACATAAAAACATCCATATTCTCATCTTATAATCCTTATTTTGGACAAAAATAAAACATAGGAAGGATTTTTGTGGAAACGTAACGATGGTATGAGGACAAGAGGTACTATAATTACAATTGGTTTATCAATTGGTTTTTTTATTTTATTTTTTCCTTAACCTACTCAAATTACTATAATTACATGTTGATATAATAACAAAATTATATTATATATACAGATATATTCCTTTATTATTATGATTACCTAAAACTATCTCCACGTCCATCAAAGGGGCTGTGAAATCATCATTCGTTTATACAATGGACTAACACCACGCAAACAAATGTCATTAATTTTTCCATTACCACCTCACATGTATGATTATATTGATTGATTAATTGTTTATATTTTATATTTATGATATTATTATGATTCAAGAATTATTATATCACACTAAACATCATGGTTTCAATTTTTTGGGAATAAAATAACGTCGCTTAATTGTACGGAGGACTACCACCTCTTGAAGTGATATGATTCATTCACACATTACATGAAAGCTAATAAGGATGGATTTAATGAAAATTTGGTATATATGTTCGATAAAAGTGATTTTACAATTATAATATATCATTTAAATTTATTTACTTCAAATCTAATATAAAATGGAATCAACCTTAAGGCATATGTACGATCTATTATCTCCATGAATAGTGTATTTCATATTCTATCATCAAAGTTTAAGGACTAAAACAAATATATATTTACTAAATATATGTTATATTTTATTCATTATTGAAATTATGGATATTATAGAACCATGCTCAAAATATGAGGACAAAAAATAACCAACAAAAATATACATGAAGAATAAAGTAGTTATTATAATAAATCAAATCATGATTCCATCTAACCCAACACCCATCCCGATCCTAAATGTTGCCTGAGGGGTGTACCCATTCCCCATGAGATGAAAACATGTGTACTGGTATAAAAAACATACTTTTTTAACAATTTAAAAAATTATTATAACAATTATTATTAAAAGAATGCAACTACAATCCATAACTGACATCATTAACAAACCAAGATATAAAAATTTTTAGAATCAAGGTTTTAAAATGTTTACCAAAATCCAAAATAATACTATGGAAGAGAAGCCACAAACATCCCAAAAACCGATATCCAATATGAGTAGACTAACAATCAACCAAAAACCACCAACACCTACAACAAGTGAAACTCTAGCAATCAAATCCACAATCACCATGACACATATTTTTAATACATGAATGATATATATAAATGTCTACACACACCCAAAGGTATATGTAGGTTGTGTGACAAATCATAGTAGGATGACAAAAATATTAAAGATTCCATTCTAATAACATTCGAAGAAAAATCAACATGCATATTCTCTTAAAAACATGGGAGATATTCTAAAGATACATCCCAAAGGATTAATTTTCAGAAAAACACTTTTGAAGGATAAAATTTTCGATGTATCTAGAAAATATTTTCCATATTTTTATGAGAAGATAAATGATGATTTTTCTTCAAATCTTATAGCCCAGAATATTTTCTTTAGGAGTCATCTTACTGGGATTTTTATCACACCATATATATACCTTTGGGGGTAAAAATGTATACAAGAATCATTCACTATAATAAAATTACTTTAAAATAAAAATCATAAACAAGGTTTACCATATACTAATGGTCGGTACCACATCACAAAATAAAATCATGAGAAAAAAACCACGGGTAAATATGTTAGGGTAGCTTACACAAGTAATTCACTAAAAACCTCATCCCTCAGTGATCACTATCTGATAAATCAACTTCCAACATCTTTCCTATGCCTGAGCCACTAGGATGGATCCATCTGAAGGTCCTAGTGGTATCTAATCATATCACATGTTTAGTTAGTGTTGCATGTGTGAATCTTATTAATTGAGTTTGGGTGTTTTCACTTCTGAATCACTAGTTCACATGTTCTAGTTTTCCAACCTAGATTCTCAGGATTTCATTTTTAAGAAAAAACAATTTCACATATCACATGAATCTCCTCTTTCACATATATTTTCCAAGAATCAAAAGAACACAAGTAAATGACCACATTCATAAATAATCACATTAAAATCACAATTTCCCATAAATATACAATTTTCCATTTTACTCACACTGAAACCATTTGAAAATACATTTAAAACCACTGAAAAAAATCATGAATCCCATTAGGAAAATTACAAGAAATATACACAATCAATTAAACTATTTATATGATCCAAGGCCCTTCCAAATCAATAAACGAGACGAGTTCCTTTTTAAAACATGCTTCTCATCATTTACACAAATCACACATCACATTTATAGGACATGAAAAAGAATCCAACATTCTATGATATCAATTTCACATTAAAAGACCCAATTTTAACAAATTTCACCATAAGATCCCTTAAAACACATTTTACACATTTCAAATAAATCATAGAACACTTCCAAGAAGCACAAAAAACAAACACACCTGGAAAAAAATAACAATTTACTTTAGAAAATACAAAATTAATCACATATAAATGTCAAAACACATTCAAATTATATTTCACAAAAAAATATGACCCATAAAACATATATAATTTAACAAGAAAACATATCAAAACCATCTACAAATATTAGACCGTGTAACCACCTACCTAAATTTTTTTAACTTCTTGAAATCAGTGAAAAAACACAACTGCAAAAGTACAAGACACTAAAAAGGAAAGATTAACCAACAACCATCAATATATTCCCCAGTATCACAAGATCAAATCACCATCTAAGTTAAACATCCCAAAGAAAATAAGGACCCATGAAAGTGGTAATGGAAACTATAGAAATATAGAAGAATCAATAAAAAAACAATTACTTAAATATTAATTGAAATATTTGGTAAAAACCCCCAAGGAATGATGTCGGTGATAACTATAAAAGATTAGATGTGGATCTCTTGGATGAAAATCACGAGTCGGGTGGTTGAGTGGAGAATTGTTTTTAAATATGGGAAGGGAAAAAATAAAAGTTCCACTTTTTAACAATCTGTACAAGTTTCATGGTTTTCCTGCATGGTTTTCCAAACCATTCAGAAAACACCCAACATTATCAATCAAATATGAAAATTATGCATGGTTACTAACATGGTTTGAAAACCCATGTGGCACCCGTGTGGTTTTCCACTATCCAAAAATCCTATTTGGATACACATTTTCCAAGTAAAAAACAGGGTTTCCCATAACCACGTACAAACCATGATCCACCTTCTACCAATCCCAAAATATCAATTATTCATCATAACTCAATATGGAAACCCATGGATATTAACTAGAATAAAAAACAATGAAATACATCAAAATAAAAATAGGTGTGTGATAAATCTCCCCCCCATGAAAACTTTCCACCCATAGAAATTCACTCTAAATCTTGATCAGAAAATAGAAATGGGTACTCCATTTAAACCCAAGCCTTCTACTCCCAAGTATCATGTTCATCAAAACCATGTTCCCAAAGATATATGACCACTAGAATAGAATTACCACAAATAACTCTCTCATTGTAATCTATAATATGAACTGGCTTCTCAAACACAAATAGATCATTGTCCAACTCTAATTCCTCCCATCTAAACACATAAAATAGATCAATATTTTACTTTTTAAACTATGATAAATGGAAGACAAAATTAATTTATGTGAATTGAGAGAGAAAATATATCCTATATTCCAACTTATCAACCCACTCAGAAATCTCAAAAGGTTTTATGTACCTCGGTGTATGCTTCCCCTGCATACCCAAAAGAAAATGACCCAAGTGAGGTGCCACATTTAGGAAAACCTATTAAGCCACATAAAATTACAATTCATGACTCCTCTGATCGACATAAGACTTATAACAAATCTTCACTATCAAAAAATTCTTCCTAATCAATTTTACTTTGTTAGAAGCTTCCGGCACTAGGCTTGGGCCCAACTACATGGTCTCACACACCTCATCCCCACACAAAGGAGACTGACAAGACTGACCATAAAGTGCCTCAAAGAGAGCCATTATCAATGATTGAAAACCATTTTTATATTCAATCTCAACTAATAAAAATGTTTATCTCATCATCCTCTGAAATACAAAACTCATTCCTGAATTATATCATATAGAATCAAATTCTCCCACTATATCTGACCATCAGTATGAGGGTGTTATGTTGTACTCACCATGAAATGGAACCCCATTACCCTCTATAGGACTTCCCCTAACCATTATGTGAAACATGAGTCTCTAAAAAAGACAATTATTGATGAAAAATCATGAAGCCTCACCTCATCCAAAATATACAATCATCCTAACTCATCCATTTTGAAAAAATCAAGGATCTAACTGAAATGATCTGATTTGTTCAAATGATCTATCACAACCCAAATATCACTTCCTTGAGGGTATAATAGTTAATACCATAATAAATCTTTGGTGATATCATCCAACATCTAGTTAATAATAGGTAGTCCCTGAAGAAGATCAAAGGGCCTTCAGTTCTCTATCTTTTCATGCAGAAAAGTATTACACTAAGATATAATTTCATCAATGTCCTATATCATACCTAGAAACCAGACCTACGAATGAACACCATCGAAAATATTGGTTTCACAATAGTGAATGGCCCATTAAGACTGATGGAAATCTAGTAACACCACCTTCCTCATAGATAACGGAACCACAAAGCGACCTTCAAAGTACACTACTCCCTTGGGACAATGACTAATCATAAAGAGTCTCCCTGCTATTTTGAAACTTTATAGACTGATGGAAAATCTCATCACTACTGTGTTCCCACTTAATTAACTCGATAAGAAGAAGTTTCATCTGAAAAATATTAATGAACAAAATCCACTTGTCTCTTTGGTCTTGAAGTGCATCTGGGAAATAATCCACATTAGAGACCACTCATCACTGGACTCCTCCAACGCCTGTGCCAGCACCATCCTACTCAAGGATTCTTCAACCATATTATCATTTACTGGGGTATAAAATAAATCAAATTAAAAACTCTAAAGTTACTCAATCCAATGTTTCTACCTTAAATTTATATTTTTCTAAGATAAAATTTTGGAGAATCTATTATGATCTGAAAAAACAAAAATATATCCCCAAAAAAAGATAACGGTTCCATATAATTATGGAATGCATCACTACTACTAACACTAATTCATGGTTCATGTAATATTTCTCATGTGGTCAGAGCTAGAGAAAACCATAAGACGTGACCAAATCAGCCTTTATCGATACACACCCAAAACCAATAAATGTGAGATCTTAATAACCCACATAAATCTTCCTTTATTCCCAAAATTTCTATATAGTGGAGTGGTTAAACCTCTTGTTTATCTCCACAAAGGATGATTGGCACTCTAGGTTCCATTTAAACATTAACCCCATTTGACTGAGTGTTGTCATGGATGAATAAAGCTAAGATGAGTCTCAAAGGAACCACCAATAATACCCTATCATGACAATAAAATCCTTATCTCAATAACATTGTTTATATGTTCACATGATATAACTACTCTAATCAACTCATAGTCCACTGATACCTCTTATTATGTGATCATGTTCCCTAGACAATTCCCTTCTGTACTCCAAAAGGTTTACCTTAAAAACAATTAATAGAGTTGATGGTATCAAAGAGTTCCTAAAACAATTCTCAAATGACGCTCATGCTTCTCCCCATATCCAGAATAAACCATGTAATCCTCCAAAAAAACTATAACAAAGGATATGAGTTACTAGTGGAACACCTTGTTTACAAGTTCCATAAAAACACATCAATCATTTTCAACATGAAATTCTTGTCCAAATACTCTAAATGTCCATTCCTACTATAAAAATGTCTTTTTAGAACATTCACCTCACTCTCTCTGACTTAATGATAACCATAACACAAATAAATATTTGAAAACCACATCTCCCTTTCAACTAATCAAACAATCCTTCAATGGGTGGAAAGTGATACTTGTTCTTAATCATTTTCTTATTGAATCTCTGATAATCTATGCACAACGAGTGAGATCCATCGGGCTTTTCAGTAAACAGAATTGGGGCAGCTCAAGGAGAGATGCTCAGGTAAATTAATCCTTTATATTCCAAATTTTTTAGTCATACAATTAATTCCCTCAACTCGAAGGGGCTATACTATAAGTGGTAAGAGATATCATATTTGTTCTAGGTGCCAAATAAGTTGAAAAATCTACATCCTTCTATGAAGGAAAACCCTAGAAGTAATCTGAAAAAACTGTTATGAACTAATCCACCACAAGAGGTAATATTTCTCTAGAACTACTACCACCTTCCTACAACATGAGAGAAAATAATTGAGAAAAATATTTACCTAAATCTATAAGTTGAGGTCTAGTACAACCCAACCTTGGATCCCATTCACAATGAAAAAACCTAGGTACTACCATCCGAATCCACAAAACTCACTCTCCAACTATAGAAATTGATATGTTCCTGAAAACTCACCATCCAATTTATACCGATGATTACATTGAATTAGACCATATAAGAAAAATCATAAAATCACATCTTGTCTCACCCCAAGACATAGTGACTGCATAAGACAGATAACTGAGACACTTCTCTAACGTTTTACCAAGCATTGTTACAAAATCCATCGCATACACCTTAATCTCAGTGGGAAACAATAAAAAATAAACAATGCAGGAATAAAAGAATGAAACAGATGGACATGTATCAAAAATAATAAAAGATAAATATGACTCCATAAGAATGTTATTATGACCTATCCTCTCCCCTACATCTGATCCCACTGGTTCCTGATCCAACACATTAACATGCTTCATCTCAGCTTGATCCAGAGAAAGATCACAGACATATAACAACCCAAAGTTTTTAAATGGAAATTACCTTCTTATATTTATGTCATAAAATCTCATGAAATCAAAACATAATGAACTACTAAGTGATAAGTGACCTTTAAACCTAATTTTTTCAATTCTGTGTTTGGAATTTCGAAAATCCGGCATACAGGGTTGTGTTCGAAATGTTTTTTGGATTCTAATAAAAGGAAAATAATTTTTTGTCAATAGTAACCAACCCTAATTAATAGTAGAATACCCTTATGAATAGTTATATACCCTAATTAATAGTAACCTCAACTATGGTGGTATAAAAAAATATTCATGTTGGAAGTATGATATACTTATATTTTAGAATGTGTCAATGAATGTTTTAAAACTGGTTTGGATAATAAATTATTATTTTAATTAAATATTAAAATAATTATATTTATAAAATTATTTTTGAAAAATGGACTTCATTTTTGGATTCTACACGTTGAAAAAATGTTAGGGTCAATTTT
This sequence comes from Viscum album, assembly GCA_963277665.1. NCBI lineage: Eukaryota > Viridiplantae > Streptophyta > Magnoliopsida > Santalales > Viscaceae > Viscum > Viscum album. The sequence continues at coordinate 1,947,248,360 of OY728125.1, forward strand.
TGGGATTTTTCTAAAATACCTGAAATTTTGATGAATAATGAAATACGATAATTCACAAAATAAGCAAAATACATTAATTATGAAGTCATGATGATGTTTTAGCTGATGTGAGCCCAATTGTTTATGATTCACATGCTAAATTTACTATTTTTGGTCAAGGAATCATCACTATTCCTTGTCTTGGGGGAAATTAATAATCTATTGAATAAACAATTGGGAAAACCCTCTCCTCCCTCACTATAAATACCCCTATCCTTATCTCTTTTCCTCACACCTCTAAAACCTTTTTCCTATCCAAAATTATTCCCAAATACCCTCCCACGCTCCTTTCCCATGTTCAAGGCTTTCTGTTCCTTCCAAAAGACCAAAATCAAAGCCCCTAATATGAGTTCGAAAGAGAGGAGATCAAAGGGTAAGAACCCTCTTTCGTTTTCAAGTGTTTTGATTTTATTTTATTTCATTTCCTATACCATCTTCCCCTTACCTTATCCAAAAGGCATGAAAGCTCCATAATATCATATATTCTGGATGCTAATCATGTTTATGGAAAATTTCAAGCATCATACTTCTCCTCCTCTCCCTCACGTTCTAGAATTAAAACTTCATCCGTGATGTGTCAAATTACCGACATCATGGATAATGTGTTTTTAAATTCTTGTATCATTTTGTTTCTGGTCATAAAACCATTTATGTTATGGTTGAAAAGGATGTTTGTATATGTTATATGTCCTTTTTAAGGATTTGTAATCCTTATAAACTCATTATATAAAACAATAATACAATACAAGTCAATTTTTGGGAAAATCATTAAAATTAATTCAAGTGTTTATCATTAATGTTTAATTTAAAAGATCTCTTTCACTCTTATTAAAAAAATGAATTTTGTAGCCATATATCCTAATGGATGTCCAAAAATTTTATATAACATCAATTATGGACAACCACTTTTATCTTACAATTTATTTGAACCTAAATACAATTGAACCGGTCATTAAAACAAATTAAACAAACAGACTCGAACAATGAAATTGAACCTTGTTATCACTCAAAATGGGAATAAATGAACTTAAAACCATTATACTAAATATTTTAATTTTAGATAAGGTTCTGTAACTTGTTATTAATCAACCTAATTTGACTATTCAGGTCATTAATATCAATTGTAGAACCCCAACGGACCTAAGCTAAGGGATCCTCTCAATTTCACCCTTATTCAAGATTGTTCACTATGTTAGGACATGTAATGTGTAAAAGTATAGGGTCACTATAGTTGGTATCAGAGGAGTAACCCAGCCGTAAGTGCAGTTCACTTCCTGGTTTGAGATGTTGGGCCCACAATGAGGATGTTGTGCCCTGAAGGGGGGGGGGGTGATTATAACACCCCAAAATGATAAAATGTTAAATGACTAAATGATATGACCCATGTCAACATGGTGAACCTTCCATTTCGGCAGCCTACCTGATTCGAACTCCACAGCTAAGTGTGCATGGCCAAGAGTGGTGATCAAGAAGGGTGACCTCTTGGGGAGTTTCTCAAGGTGTGTGTGAGAGAGGACAAAACACTCTGTAAAGGACATGTGTTGGCCTGTGGAGACTAATGGTAGTCAGATAACCCATTCAGAAATGGTGGTGGGACATAGGTTGGGCCCACGTGTCTGCGGGGCAACTGGTGGGCGGGGCCCGGTTTTCACAGTTGGTATAAGAGGATGGTCTAGTTATTTTTTGAGATTAGTAATAGAGCACCTTAGTGAGAAACATAAGGATGAGACTACGTATTATAAAACATTACAAAATTTAGTGAGTATTGAGTAGTGGTTTATCAAGTAAATACATCCATGTCTGGATACAAGAAGGTAGAGGCAGCTCTGGCACAGATGTATCCTAGGGGTAAAACCTGAAAACACCGCTTTGAGCTAGACTTGAACAGGAACTGGTGGACGACAACGAGCCTTGCTTCACTCATGGTTATGACACTACCAAAGGATATGCTTCGGTAGATTCACGATCTTAGTACAATCCATTATTATGTGAAAAAGGCTATAAGAATATATGTTAAGAAATAAATTGAGGATAACCTAGATATAAACCTATGGAATCACAAGTTAGGATGTACTTATTCTATATAAGTTTATCCTTTAATATTCAAGGTTTCCATTCTATGCTCAATATCAATGTATTCAATACCATTAATTATACATTCATCTTCTTAGTTAATGGAGGGAAATAGAAGAACACATTCCTTCAACCAATGTGATAGGCAATGTGATGATTTCCCTAATGACATGCCTGATGAGATGGAAGCTGGTGCTCAAAACTACATGGTTGTATTTGCTCAGCTAGCATCATTTATGAATAATAACTTCAATCAGTTGGAATGTCCCCCTCCTCCATATAAAGAGAAAGTTTCCACAGAATCCTTCATGCGGAAAAGGCCTCCCATGTTAAGTGGGTCTTCTGATCCCCTCCTCACAGAACAATGGATGAACTCCATTGAAATGATTTTCTCTGTCCTCCAATGCTCAGAAGAAGAGAAAGTGGTACTGGGAGTCTATCCTTTTGATGAGGAAGGACTTGTAGGATTTGGGGAACGATTATGTGTACCATCATATCCAGAGATAAAGAAGGAGCTATTGAATGATGATCATAGCTCGACCTTCTCTATCCATCCTGGGAGTAAAAAAATGTATCATGATCTCTGAGAACACTTATGTTGGGATAACATGAAGAATGATATTACGGAATATATATCAAGGTGGTTGGTATGTCAGCAAGTTAAAGTTGAGTGTCAAAGGTCCAAAGGAATGATACAGACATTGCCTATACCCGTGTTGAAATGGGAAAATGTTACTATGGAATTTGTCACGGGTCTCCCGAAGACGTCGAAGAGAAATAATTCAAAATTGGTTGTGGTTGATAGACTCACCAAGAAATCCCATTTCATCGCTATTCGGGAAGATCTTTCACTTGAACAACATGCAAAGTTATATGTGAAGGAAGTGGTGAGACTGCGTGGTGTTCCACTCTCAATTGACTCTGACCGTGATCCAAGGATCACATCTAAATTATGGAGGAGCCTTCAACATTCTTTGAGTACGGAATTAAATTTCAGCATGACCTATCACCCCCAAACTGATGGACAGTGTGAATGAACTATTCAGACACATGAAGATATGCTTAGAGTCTACTCTCTAGATTTTTAAGGTGGATGGGATCAGCATCTCCCATCGGATGAGTTCTCATACAACAGTAGCTTCCACACGAGTATTTAAATGGATCCATATGAATCTCTATATGGAAATCGATGTAGAACTCCAACCTTTTGGGATGAAGATGGAGAAAGAAAGATACATTGACCTGTTCTTGTTCAACAGATGACAGAGTAGGTTCAAGTCATCCACAAACACATCAATGCTGCTCAAAGTTGGCAAAAGATCTATGATGAAAACTATCGAAGGGACTTGGAGTTTGACATGAGAGATAAAGTCTTCCTTAGAATATATTCATGGAAGAGAGTCATGCGATTCAGGAAGAAAGGGAAGCTATAACCAATGTATATTGGCCCCTTTGAGATACATGACCACATAGGAGCCATGGCCTATTGGCTTGAACTTCTACCAAATATGGCTCTATTTCATGATGTTTTTCATGTATCACTCTTGAGTAAGTGCATACTTCATCCCTCGCATTTACAAAACTAAGAGGTGGTGCAGCTGGAAGATGATATCTCTTATGAGGAGCAGCCAGTAAAGATTCTTGATCGAAGAGATAAGGTTATCTGCAACAAGACAACCAATCTTGTCAAAGTGTTTTGGAGTAACCATATGTTTGAGGTAGCAACATGGGAATTTGAGGAAGAAATGAAGGAAAAGTACCCGCACCTGTTTTCAGCTTACTATGTAAAACGAAATTTTGAGGGTGAAATGTTTTAAGGGGGGAAGAATGTAACAACCCAAAGTTTTTAAATGGAAATTCCCTTCTTATATTTATGTCATAAAATCTCATGAAATAACAACATAAGGAACTACTATGTGATAATTTACCTTTAAACATAAATTTTTCAGTTCTGTGTTTGGAATTTTGAAAATCTGGCATACACGGTTGTGTTCAAAATGTTTTTTGGAGTCTAATAAAACAAAAATAATTTTTAGTGAATTGTAACCAACCCTAATGAATAGTAACATTCCCTTATGAATAGTTATATACCCTAATGAATAGTAACCTCACCTATGGTGGTATAAAAATAATATTCAAGTTTGAATAAAGATGTACCTATATTTTAGAATGAGTTAATGAATGATTTAAAACTGGGTTTGATAATAAATTATTATTTTAATTAAATATTAAAATAATCATATTTTGAAAATTATTTTTTAAAAATGGACTTTATTTTAGGATTCTACACGTTGAAAAATGGTTCGGGCGAATTTTTCGGATTTTTCTGAAATATTTGAAATTTTGATGAATAGTGAAATAAGATAATTCACAAAATAAGAAAAATACATTAATTATGAAGTTATGATGCTGTTTTGATGATGCAAGCCTAATTGGTTCGGATTTACATGCTAACTTCACTATTTGTGGTCATGGAATCATCACTATTCATCGTCTTGGGGGAAATTAATAAACTATTGAATAAACAGATATGAAAACCCTCTCCTGCCTAACTATAAATACCCCCTATCCTTACCTCTTTTCCTCACACCTCTCAAGCCTTTTTCCTAGCCAAAATTATGCCCAAATACCCTCCCAAGCTCCTTCCCTAGGTCCAAGGATTTATTGTCTTTCCAAAATACCAAAATCAAAGCCCCTAAGAGGGGTCTCAAAGAGAAGAGATCAAAGGGTATGAACCCTCTTTCATTTTCATGTGTTTTGTTTTCATTTTCTTTCTTTTCTTATACCCTATTCCCCCTCCCTTATCCAAATGTAATGAAATCTCTATAATCTCATATATTCTAGATTTTAATAATTTTTATGGAAAATTTCAAGCATCATACTTCTCCTCCTCTCCCTCACGTTATAAAATTAAAACACCATCCTTGATGTGTCAAATTACCGACATCATGGATAATGTGTTTTCAAATTCATCTATCATTTTGTTTCTGGTCGTGAAACCATTTATGTTATGGTTGATCTAGATTATTATATATGTTATATGTCCTATTTAAGGTTCGGTAATCCTCATATAGTCATCATATAAAACAATAATACAAAACAAGTCAATTATAGGAGAAATCGTTAAAATTAATTCAAGTGTTTATCATTAATGTTTAATGTAAAGGTTCTATTTCAATCTAATTAACCAAATGAAATTTGTAGCAATGTAACCTACTAGATGTACACTAATATTATATAACATCAATTCTGGAAAACACTTTCATCTTAAAATTTATTTGAACAAAAATAAAATTGAACCGATCATTAAAACAAATCAAACAAACGAACCCGAACAATGAAATCGAACCTTATAATCAATAAAAATGGGAATAAATGAACATAAAAATTTTATAATAAATTTTTACTTTTAGATAAGGTTCTGGAACTATTTATTAATAAACCTAATTTGACTATTCGGGTCATTAATATTAAGTGCAGAACACCAACGAACCAATGGTAAGGGATCCTCTCAATTTCACCCTTATTAAAGATTATTCACTATGTTAAGACATCTTATGTATAAAATGATAGGGTTAATATAGTTGGTATTAGAGGAGTAACCCAGCCTTAAGTGTGGTGCACTTCCTGGGATGAGATGTTGGGCCCACAATGAGGACGTTTTTCCCTAGAGGGGGGGGGGTGATTGTAACACCCCCAAATGATAAATGGTTAAATGACTAAATTATATGACTCATGTAAACAGGGTGAACCTTCCTTTTCGAGATATTACCATATTATAACTCCAAATTTAAGTGTTCTTGGCCTGGAGTAGTGATCAATAAAGGTGACCACCTGGAAATTTTCTTAGGGTGTGTGTGAGTGAGGACAAAACACACTATAAAGGGCATGTGTTGGCCTGTGGGGACTGTCATTAGTCAGATAACCCATTCGGGCATTTGGGTGGGACCAAGGGTGGTCCCAGGTGTCTGCAGGGCAACTAGTGGGTAGGGCCCAGTTGTCACAGTTGGTATTAGAGGATGGTATAATTATTTTTGGAGATTAGGAATAGAGCACCATAGTGAGAACATTAAGGATGAGAATAAGTATTAGAAAACATTCCCAAATTTTGGTGAGTATTGAGTAAGTGGTTAATTAAACAAATACATCCCTGTATGGATACGAGCCGGTGGAGGCAGCTCTGGCACAGATGTATCCTAGGGGTAAAACCTGAAAACACCGATTTGAGCTAGACTCGAATGGGAACTGGTGCACGACAAAGGGCCCTGCTACACTCTTGGTTACGACATTCCTAGGGGATATGATTTTCTAGATTCACGAGATTAGTAAAATCCATTATTAATTGAAAAATCCCATAAGAATATAAGTTAAGAAATAGATTTAGGATAACCTAGATATAAACCTAAGGAATCACAAGTTAGGATGTACTTCTTCTTTATAAGTTTATCCTTTAATGTTTAAAGTTTCCTTTCTATGCTCAATAGCTAAGTATTAAAGACTTCAAATTATACGTTAGTTTTCTTAGATAATGGTGGGAAATAGAATAACACGTTTCAATAAAAAATTTAATAGGAAATGTGATGATTGCCCTAATGACATGCCTGATGTGACGGAAGTGGGTGCTCAAAACTTCATGGAAGTATTTGCTCAGATGGCACGAGTTATGAATAATAACTTGAATCAGGTGGAACGTACCCCACCTCCAAGGAAAGAGAATGTTTCCATATAATCCTTCATTCGGAAAAGGTCTCCCATGTTTAGCCGGTCTTCTGATCCACTCCTTGCAGAACAATGGATTAAATCCATTGAAAAGATTTTCACTATCCTCCAGTGCTCGGAAGAGAGAAAGTTGTAATGGAAGTCTATCGTTTTGATGAGGAAGGAGTTGTAAGATTTGGGTCATGATTATGTGTACCATCTGATCCAGAGATGAAGAAGGATGTATTGAATTATGCACATAACTCGACCTTCTCTATCCATCACGAGATTACCAAAATGTACCGTGATCTCTGAGAACACTTCTGGTGGGATAACATGAAGAATGAGATTGGGGAATATATATCAAGGTGGTTGGTAAGTCAGCAAGTTAAATCTGAGCGATTAATGTCCAATGATATGATGAAACCATTGCCTATACCCATGTGGAAATGAGAAAATGTCACTATGGACTTTGTCATGGGTATCCTGAATACGTCGAAGGGAAATAATGAGATATGGGTTGTGGTTGACCAACTAACCAAGACATCCCATTTCATCACTATTCTAGAATATCTTTTGCATGAACATCATTAAATGTTATATGTGAAGGAAGTGGTGAGAGTGCACAGTGTTCCACCTTCAATTGTCTCTGTACGTGATCCAAGGTTCACATCTAAACTCTTGAGGAGCCTTAAACATTCTTTGAGTACTGAATTAAATATCATCACGGCCTATCACCCCCAAACATATGGCCAGCCTAATATAACTATTCAGACACTTGAAGATATGCTTAGATCCTGCTCTCTAGAATTTAATGGTGGATGGGATCAATATCTCCCATTGGTTGAGTTCTCATACAACAATAGCTTCCAATCAAGTATTCAAATGGCTCTCTATGAAGCTCTGTATGGAAAGAGATGTAGAACTCCAACCTGTTGGGATAAAGTTGGAGAAAAAATACTACATGGACCAGATATTGTTGAAGAGATGACAGAGAAGGTTCAAGTCATCCCGAAACACATCAAAGCTGCTCAATGTCGGCAAAAGGGCTATGCAAACAACTGTAGAAGGGAATTGTAGTTTGACATTGGACATAAAGTCTTCCTTTGAATATCTCCATGGAAGAGAGTCATGCAATTTGAGAATAAAGGGAAGCTAATCCCAATATATATTGGCCCCTTTGGGATCCTCTAGTGCATAAGAGATGTGGCCTATCGTCTAGCACTTCCACCGAATATGGCTCGAGTTCATGGTGTTTTTCATGTATCACTCTTGAGGAAGTACATACCTGATCCCTCACATGTACTAAACACAGAGGTGGTGTAGTTGGAAGATGATCTCTCCTATGAGGAGCATCCAGTAAACATTCTGGATCAGATATATAAGGTTATACACAACAAGACAACCCATCTTGTCAAAGTGTTGTAGAGGAACCATAAGTTTGAGATGTAACATGGGAATTGGAGGAAGGAATGACGGAAAAGTACTCGCACCTATTTTTATCATAGTATGTAAACCGAAAGTTTGAGGGTGAAATTTCATAAGGGGGGAAGAATGTAACAACCCAAAGTTTTTAAATGGAAATTCTCTTCTTATATTTGTGTCATAAAATCTCATAAAAGCACAAAATAATGAACTACTAAGTGATAAGTGACCTTTAAACCTAATTTTGTCACTTCTGTGTTTGGAATTTCAAAAATTTGGCATACACGGTTGTGTTTAAATTGATTTTTGGAGTCTAATAAAACAAAAAAAAATTGGTGAATAGTAACCAACCCTAATGAATAGCAACATACCCTTATGAATAGTGACATACCCTAATGAATAATAAATTCACCTATGGTGGTATAAAATAATATTTATGTTTGAAGTATGGTATACCTATATTTTAGAATAAGATAATGAATGTTTTAAAACTTGTTTTGATAATAAATTAATTATTTTAATTAAATATTAAAATATTCATATTTAGAAAATTATATTTGAAAAATGGACTTCATTATGGGATTCTACATGTCAAAAAATGGTCAGAGAGAATTTTTGGGATTTTTCTGAAATAGTTTAAATTTTGATGAATAGTGAAATATGATAATTCACAAAAGAAGAAAAATACATTAATTATGAAGTCATGATGACGTTCTACGGATGTAAGCCCAATTAGTTCGGATTCACTTGCTAAATTTACTATTTTTTTTCAAGTAATAATCACTATTCATTTTCTTTATGGAAATTAAAAAATTATTGAAGAAACAATTGGGAAAACCCTCTCCTCCCTCACTATAAATACCCCCTCTCCTTACCTCTTTTCCTCACACCTCTCAAGCCTTTTTCCTAGCCAAAATTCTACCCAAATACCATCCCAAGTTCCTTCCCCTCGTCTAAGGCTTGATAATCTTTCCAAAAGTCCAAAATCAAACCCCTAATAGGAGTCTCAAATAGAGGAGGTCAAAGGGTAAGAACCCTCTTTCATTTCCAAGTCTTTTGGTTTCATTTTCTTTCTTTTCTTATACCCTCTTCCCCTTACCTTATCCAAAAGGCATGAAATATCCATAATCTCATGTATTCTGGATTATAATCATGTTTATGGAAAATTTCAAGCACCATACTTCTCCTCCTCTCCATCACATTGTAGAATTAAAACATCATCTGTGATGTGTCAAATTACGGACATCATGGATAATGTGTTTTCAAATTATTTTATCATTTTGTTGCTGGTCATGAAACCATTTATGTTATGGTTGAACCAGATTATTATATATGTTAAATGTCCTATTTAAGGTTATGTAATCCTCATACACTCATGATATAAAACAATAATATAATACAAATCAATTATGGGGAAAAAAATAAAATTAATTCAAATGTTAATCATTAATGTTTAATGTAAAGGTTCTATTTCACTCTAATTAACCAAATGAATTTTTGTAACCATGTAACCTACTGTATGTCCACTAATGTTATATAACTTCAATTTTGGACAACCACATTCATCTTATAATTTATTTGATCTTAAATACAATTGAACTGATCATTAAAACAAATGAAAAAACGGACCAGAACAATGAAATTATACCTTGTAATCAATCAAAATGGGTATAAATGAACATAAATAGGTTATACTGAATCATTTAATTTTAGATAAGGTTATTGAACTATTTATTAATAAACCTAATTTGATTATTCATGACATTAATATCAAGTGGACAACACCAACATACCTAATGTATGAGATCCTCTCAATTTCACCCTTATTCACGATTGTTCACTTTGTTAGGTCATGTTATGTTTAAAAGTCTAGGGTAACTATAGTTGGTATCATAGGAGTAACCCAGCCTTAAGTGCGGTGCACTACCACGGTTGATATGTTAGTCCCACAATTAGAACATTGTGCCCTAAAGGGGGGGGGGGGTGATTGTAACACACCAAAATGATTAAAGGTTAAATGAATAAATGATATGACTCATGTCAGTAAGGTGTACCTTCTTTTTCGGAAGCCTACCTGATTAGAACTCCACAGTTAAGAATGTTTGGCCTAGAGTAGTGATTAGGAATGGTGACCTCCTCGGAAGTTTCTCAGGGAGTGTGTGAGTGAGGAAAAAACTCACTAGAAAAGGCATGTTTTGGCCTGTGGGGACTATCATTAGTCAGATAACCCATTAGGGCATATGGGTCGGACCTAGGGTGGGCCCACGTGTCTGCGGGGAAACTGGTGGGTAGGGACTAGTTGTCATAGTTGGTATCAGAGGATGTTCTAGTAATTTTTGAGGATTAGGAATTGAGCACCTTAACGAGAACCTTAAGGATGTGACTAAGTATTGGAAAACATTCCCAAATTTTTGTGATTATTGAGTAAGTGGTTTATCAAGAAAATACACACCTGTCTGGATATGAGCAGGTAGAGGAATCTCTGGAAAAAATGTATCCTAGGGGTAAAACCCAAAAACACTGCTTTGATCTAGACTCGAACGGGAACTAGTGCACGACAACGGGACTTGGTGCACTCTTGGTTACGACATTCCTGTGGGATATGCTTTGGTAGATTCACAAGCTTAGTACAATCCATTATTAAGGGAAAATACCATAATAATATAAGTTAAGAAATAGATTGTAGATACCCTAGATATAAACCAATGGAATCACAAGTTAGGATGTACTTCATCATTATAAGTTTATCGTTTAATGTTCAAAGATTCCTTTCTATGCTCAATAGCTAAGTATTCAAGGCCTCTGATTATACCTTCTATTAATTAGTCAATGGCGGGAAATAAAAGAACACGTTCCAACAACCAATGTGATAGGAAATGTGATGATTTCCCTAATGACATGCCTGATGTGACGGAAGTGGGTGCTCAAAACATTATTGCTGTATTTTCTCTAATTGCACGAGTAATGAAAAATAACATGAATTAGGTGGAACGTCTCCCTCATCCAATAAAATAGAAAGTTGCTATAGAATTTTTCATGCGGAAAAGGCCTCCCATGTTTAGTGGGTCTTATGATCGACTCCTCACAGATCAATGGATTAACTCCATTGAAAAGATTTTCTCTGTCCTCCAGTGCTTGGAAGAGGAGAATGTTGTATTGGCAGTCTATTGTTTTGATGAAGAAAGAGTTGTATGATTTGGTATATGATTATGTGTACCATTTGATCCAGAGATAAATAAGGAGCTATTGAATGATGCTCATAGCTCGACCTTCTCTATCCATCATGGGAGTATTAAAATGTACCATGATCTCTGAGAACACTTCTGGTGGGATAACATGAAGAAGGAGTTTGTGGAATATATATCAAGGTTCTTGGTATGTCAGCAAGTTAAAGCTGAAAATCAAAAGTCCAAGGGTATGATTCATTCATTTTCTATACCCATGTGGAAATGGGAAAATGTTACTATGGACTTTGTCACAGGTCTCCTGAAGACGTCGAAGGGAAATAATGCGATATGGGTTGTGGTTGACCGACTCACCAAGACATACCATTTCATCACTATTCAGGAAGATCTTTCACTTGAACAAATTTCAAAGCTATATGTGAATGAAGTTGTGAGACTGTTCGGTGTTCCACTCTCAATTGTCTCTGACCGTGATCCAAGGGTCACATCTAAATTCTGGAGGAGCCTTTAACATTCTTCGAGTACTAAATTAAATTTCAGCACATCCCATCACCCCGAAACAGATGGCTAGTCTAAAAGGACAATTCAGACGCATGAAGATATGCTTAAATCCTACTCTCTAGAATTTAAAGGTGGATGGGATCAGCATCTCCCATTGGTTGAGTTATCATAAAACAATATCTTCCACTCGAGTATTTAAATGGCTCCATATGGTGCTCTTCATGGAAAGCGAGGTAAAACTCCAACATGTTGGGATAAAGATGGAGAAATAAAGCTACATGTACCTGATCTTGTTCAAGAGATGAAAGAGAAGGTTCAAGTCATCCAGAAACACATCAAATCTGCTCAAAGTCGGCAAAAGAGATATGCTGACAACCGTCGAAGGGAGTTGGAGTACGACGTTGGAGAGAAAGTCTTCCTTTGAATATCTCCATAGAAGAGAGTCATGCGATTTGGGAAGAAAGGGATGCTAATCCCAAGGTATATTTTCCCCTTTGAGATCCTTGACTGCATAGGATCCATGACCTATCCTCTTTCACTTCCACTAAATATGGCTCGAGTTCATGATGTTTTTCATGTATCACACTTGAAGAAGTACATACCTGATCCCTCACATGTAATAAATTCAGAGGTGGTGCAGCTGGAAGATGTTTTCTCATATGAGGAGCATCCAGTAAAGATTCTGGATCAGAGAGATAAGTTTCTACGCAACAAGACAACCCATATTTTCAAAGTGTTGTGGAGGAACCATACGTTTGAGGAAGCAACATGGGAATTTGAGGAAGCAATTAAGGATAATTACCCACAACTGTTTTTTGCATTGTATGTAAATCGGAATTTCGAGGAGGAAAATTCATAAGGGGGGAATAATGTAACAACCCAATGTTTTTAAATGGAAATTCCCTTCTTATATATGTGTCATAAAATCTCATGAAAGCATAACATAATGAACTAATATGTGATAAGTTAAATTTAAACATAATTTTGTCACATCTATGTTTGGAATTTCGAAAATACGGCATACACGATTGTATTCAAAATGTTTTTTGTTGTCTAATAAATCAAAAATAATTTTTGGTGAATAGTAACCAACCCTAATGAATACTAACATACCCTTATGAAAAGTTATATACCTTAATGAATAGTAACCTCACCTATGGTGGTATAAAAATAATAATCAAGTTAGAAGTACGATATACCTATATTTTAGAATGAGTTAATGAATGTTTTATAACTAGTTTTGATAATAAATTAATTATTTTAATTAAATATTTAAATAATCATATTTATAAAATAATTTTTGAAAAATTGACATTATTTTTGGATTTTAGACGTCGAAAAATTTTAAGGGATAATTTTTTGGGTTTTTTCTGAAATACATGAAATTTTGATGAATAGTGAAATACGATAATTCACAAAATAAGAAAAATACATTAATTATGATGTCCTAATGATGTTCTACTGATGTAAGCCCAGTTGGTTCGGATTCAAACGCTAAATTTACTATTTTTTGTCAAGGAATCATCATTATTCCTTGTCTTGAGGGAAATTAACAAACTATTGAATAAAAAATTGGGAAAACCCTCTACTCCCTCACTATAAATACCCCTCTCCTTATCTCTTTTCCTCACACCTCTCATACCTTTTTCCTATCCAAAATTCATCCCAAATACCCTCCCATGCTCCTTTACAACGTCCAAGGCTTTCTGGTCTGTCCAAAAGACCAAAATCAAAGCCCCCAAGATGAGTTCGAAAGAGAGGAGATCAAAGGGTAAGAACCCTCTTTCGTTTTCAAGTATTTTGTTTTTATTTTATTTCTTTTCTTATACCGTCTTCCCCATACCTTATCCAAAAGGCATGAAAGATCCATAATATCATATATTCTAGATGCTAATATTGTTTATGGAAAATTTCAAGCATCATACTTCTCCTCCTCTCCCTCACGTTCTAGAATTAAAACATCGTCTGTGATGTGTCAAATTACCGACATCATGGATAATGTGTTTTCAAATTCTTTCATCATTTTGTTTCTATTCATGAAACCATTTATGTTATGGTTGAACCAGATTATTATATATGTTATATGTTCTATTTAATGTTCATTAATCTTCATACACTCATTATATAAAACAATAATACAAAACAAGTCATGTATGGGAAAAATCATTAAAATTAATTCAAGTGTTTATCACTAATATTTAATGTAAAGGTTCGCTTTCAATCTAATTAACCAAATGAATTTTGTAACCATGTAACCTAATGGATGTCCACTAATGTTATATAACTTCAACTCTTGACAACCACTTTCATCTTACAATTTATTTGAACCTAAATACAATTGAACCGATCATTAAAACAAATGAAACAAACAGACATGAACAATGAAATTGAACCTTGTAATCAATATAAATGGGTATAAATGTACTTAAAAAGGTTATACTGAATCTTTTAATTTTATATAAGGTTCTAGAACTACTTATTAATAAACCTAATTTTACTATTTAGTTCATTAATATCAAGTGGAGAACACCAACAGACCTACGGTAAGGGATCCTCTCAATATCTCCCTTATTAAATATTGTTCACTATGTTAGGGCATGTTATGTGTAAAAGGATAGGGTTTCTATAGTTGGTATCAGAAGATTAAACCAGCCTTAAGTGCGGTTCACTACATGGGTTGAGATGTTGGGACCATAATGAGGATGTTGTGCCCTAAAGTGGGGGGGGGGGGGTGATTTTAACACCCCAAAATGATAAAATGTTAAATGACTAAATGATATGACTCATGTAAACAAGGTGCACCTTCCTTTTCGGGAACCTACCTGATTAGAAATCCACAGTGAAGTGTGGTTGGCCAGGAGTAGTGATCAGGAAGGGTGACCTTCTGTGATGTTTCTCAGGGTGTGTGTGAGTGAGGACAAAACACACTAGAAAGGACATGTGTTGGCCTATAGGGACCGTCATTAGTCAGATAACCCATTTGGTCACGTGGGTGGGACCTAGGGTGGGCCCACATGTCTGTGGGGAAAATGGTGGGTAGGACCCTTTTGTCACAGTTGGTATCAGAGGATGGTCAAGTTTTTTTTGAGATTAGGAATAGATCACCTTAGTGAGAACCTTAAGGATGAGACTAAGTATTAGAAAGCATTCTCAAATTGTGGTGAGTATTTAGTAAATGGTTTATCAATAAAATGCATCCATGTATTGATACGAGTTGGTAGAGGCAGCTCTGGCACAAATGTATTATAGGGGTAAAACACAAAAACACCACTTTGATCTAGACTCGAACAGGAACTAGTGCACGACAATGGGCCTTGTTTCACACTTGGTTACGACACTCCTGGGGGATATGCTTTGGTAGATTCAAGATCTTAGTACAATCCATTATTAATGGAAAAGACCATAATTATATAAGTTAAGAAATAGTTTCAGGATAACCTAGATATAAACATAATGAATCACAAGTTAGGATGTACTTCTTCTTTATAGGTTTATCTTTTAATGTTCAAAGTTTACTTTCTGTGCTCAATAGTTATGTTTTTAAGACCTCTAATTATACGTTCTTTTACATAGTTAATGGTGGGAAATAGAAGAACATGTTCCAACAACCAATGTGATAGGTAATGTGATGATTTCCCTAATGACATGCCTGATGCGACGGAAGTGGGTGCTCAAAACGTCATGGTAGTATTTGCTCAGCTGGAATGAGTTTTCAATAATAACTTGAATCAGGTGGAACATCCCCCTCCTCCAAGGAAAGATAAAGTTGTCATAGAATCCTTAATTTGGAAAAGTGCTACGATGTTTAGCGGGCCTTCTGATCTCCTCCTTGCAGAATAATGGATTAACTCCATTGAAAGGATTTTCTCTGTCTTCCAGTGCTCGGAAGAAGAGAATGTTTTACCGGCAGTATATTGTTTTGATGAGGACGGAGTTGTAAGATTTGGGACATGATTATGTGTACCATCTGATCCAGAGATAAAGAAGTAGCTATTTAATGATGCACATAGATTGACATTCTCTATCCATCCTGGGAGTACCAAAATGTACCGTGATCTATGAGAACACTTCTGGTGGGATAAGATGAAGAAGGAGATTGCGGAATATATATCACGGTGCTTGGTATGTCAGCAAGTTAAAGCTGAGCGACACAAGTCCAAAGGTATGATGTAGCCATTACCTATACCCATTTGGAAATGGGAAAATGTTACTGTAGACTTTTTCATGGGTCTCCTGAAGACATTTAAGGGAAATAATGTGATATGGGTTGTGGTTGAAGGACTCACCAAGACATCCCATTTCATTGCTATTTGGGAAGATCTTTCACTTGAAAAACATGAAAAGTTATATGTGAAGGAAGTGGTGAGACTGCACGGTGTTACACCCTCATTTGTCTTTGACATTGATCCAAGGTTCACATCTAAATTCTGGAGGAGCCTTCAACATTTTTTGAGTACTGAATTAAATTTTAGCATGGCCTATCACCCCCAAACTTATGGCCAGTCTGAAATAACTATTCAGATGCTTGAAGATATACTTAGAGCCTGCTCTCTAGAATTTTAAGGTGGATGGGATTAACATCTCCCATTGGTTGAGTTCTCATACAATAATATCTTCCACTCGAGTATTCAAATGTCTCCATATAAAGATCTGTATGGAAAGAAATGTAAAACCACAACCTGTTGGGATGAAGTTGGGGAAAGAAATCTACTTGGACCCGATATTGTTCAAGAGATGACAGAGAATGTTCAAGTCATCCAGAAACACATCAAAGCTGCTCAAAGTCAGCAAAAGAGCTATGCTGACAACCGTCGAAGGGAATTGGAGTTCGACGTTGGAGATAATGTCTTCCTTCAAATATCTCCATGGAAGAGAGTTAGGTGATTCGTGAATAAACGGAAGCTAAGCCCAAGGAATATTGGCCCCTTTGTGATCCTTGACCGCATAGGAGATATGGCCTATCTGCTTTCACTTCCACCAAATATTTCTCGAGTTCATGATTTTTTAATGTATCTCTCTTGAGGAAGTCCATGCCTGATCCCTAACATGTACTAAACTCTGAAGTGGTGCAGCTGGAAGATGATCTCTCCTATGAGGAGTAGCCAGTAAAGAGTCTAGATCGAAGAGATAATGTTAAATGAAAAAAATACAACCCATCTGGTCAATGTTTTGGGGTGGGACCATAAGTTTGAGGTAGAAACATGGGAATTGGAGGAAGAAATTAAGGAAAAGTACCCGCACCTGTTTTTGGCTTAGTATATAAAAGGAAATTTCGAGGGAGAAATTTCATAAGGGGGGAAGAATGTAACAAACCAAAGTTTTTAAATGGAAATTACCTTCTTATATTTATGTCATAAAATCTCATGAAATCACAAAATAATAAACCACTAAGTGATAAGTGACCTTTATACATAATTTTTTCACTTCTATGTTTGGAATTTTGAAAATCTGGCATACATGGTTGTGTTCAAAATGTTTTTTGGAGTCTAATAAAACAAAAATAATTTTTGGTGAATAGTAACCAACCCTAATGAATAATAACAAACCCTTATGAATATTGATATACCCTAATGAATATTAACCTCATCTATGGTGGTTTGAAAATAATATTTAAGTTTGAAGTATGATATACCTATATTTTAGAATGAGTTAATGAATGTTTTAAAACTAGTTTTGATAATAAATTAATTATTTTAATTAAATATTAAAATAATCCTATTTAGAAAATTATTTTTGAAAAATGGACTTCATTTTGAGATTCTACACGTCAAAAAATGGTTAGGGAGAATTTTTGGGATTTTTCTGAAATACGTGAAATTTTGATGAATAATGAAATACGATAATTCACAAAATAAGAAAAATACATTAATTATTACATCATGATGATGTTCTGTTAATGTAAGACCAATTGGTTCGGATTCGTATGCTCAATTTACTATTTTTTTTCAAGGAATCATCAGTATTACTTTTCTTGGGGGAAATTAATAAACTATTGAATAAATAATTGGGAAAACCCTCTCCCCCCTCACTATAAATACCCCCTCTTCTTACCTCTTTTCCTCACACATCTCAAGCCTTTTTCCTAGCCAAAATTCGGCCCAAATACCCTCCCAAGCTCCTTCCCCACATCCATGGCTTTTTGGTCTTTCCAAAATACCAAAATCAAAGCCCATAAGAGGAGTCTCAAAACGAAAAGATCAAAGGGTAAGAACCCTCTTTCGTTTTCAAGTGTTTTGTTTTCATTCTCTTTCTTTTATTATACCCTATTCCCCGTCCTTTATCCAAAATACATGAAATCTCCATAATATCATATACTCTGGATGCTAATCATGTTTATGGAAAATTTAAAGCATCATACTTCTCCTCCTCTCCCTCATGTTCCATAATTAAAACATCGTTCGTGATGTGTCAAATTGCCAACATCATGGATAATGTGTTTTCAAATTCTTTTATCATTTTGTTTATGGTCATGAAAAAATTTATGTCATGGTTGAAACAGATTATTATATATTTTATATGTCCTATTTAAGCTTCTGTAATCCTCATACACTCATGATATAAAACAATAATACAAAACAAGTCAATTATGGGCAAAATCATTAAAATTAATTCAAGTGTTTGTCATTAATGTTTAATGTAAAGTTTCTCTTTCACTCTAATTAACCAAATGTATTTTTAAAAAATGTAACCTACTATATGTCCACTAATGTTATATAAATTCAATTCTAGAGAACCACTTTTATCTTACAAATTATTTGAACCTAAATACAATTGAACCGATCATTAAAACAAATGAAACAAACGGACCCGAACAATGAAATTGAACCTTGTAATCAATCACAATGGGTGTAAATGAACATAAAAAGGTTATAATAAATCTTTTAATTTTAGATAATTTTATGTAACTATTTATTAATAAACCTAGTTTGACTTATCATGTCATTAATATCAAGTGGAGAACACCAACAGACCTAAGGTAATGGATCCTCTCAATTTCACCTTTATTCATGATTGTTCACTATGTTAGGACATGTTTTGTGTAAAGGGATAGGGTCGCTATATGACCTGATGTCCTACCATAAATTAGGTATTCCTAGAAGAATATACAGACCTACCAACATTACCTATGAACTATTATCCCACTATCTTAGAAAGTTCTAGCAGAGTGAACATCCCCTGGAAGCCAATTATCTGACACCACACTAATACGGCGTAGGCACTTTGGAAAACCATTGCATGTTCCCAAGGATCTACACCGCCAGAAAGGTATTGGTGGATATGAACACACTGATCAATTTTTTACCACCTTCCCACACCGAGGAAACACTAATAACTCTACTATTTAAGATATAGATGAATACATCCAAGAAGGAAGACATGAAATCCCTCTACTACTCTTATCATGCCTACCCTGGTTCCTCTTATTATCAGATGTACTACCACTTCCCACTACTGGTACTAATCCAGAAAAAACTTACTAGTTCATGAGATCAATCTCCACCATCATGGAACAATTAACCACATCAACATAGGTTTTTATCTTGAATAGAAAGACCTGATATTGAATTTACTATCACAATCCCTTCTCAAACCTCTATGATTTCATCCTCTCATTAGAAACAATATTAGGTGTATACCAAACCAACTCATCAATGTATATAGAATATTACATTATTATCTAATATTCCTAGATAATCTCCATAAAATCTAAGATCCTATTTAGGCCAAACCATCAGGATAATACTACTCATTGAAAATTACCTTAATGTATTTAAAAACCATATAATCATTTTTTTCCTGCTCACAGCAATTAGTCCTGCCACTTCCAACTTGGAAATTCCAATATAAACAAAGCACTCATTACCTTGATATCATCAAAAGTGTCAAGAAACACAAAAATCCTATCAATATTCTCAATCCAATATTATTCTTCCTAATGTTTTGTATTTCCTTTGAAAGTAGGTGTCTTTTTCTAGAAGAAATCCTGAGAGTTATCCTTTCAATGACCTAGTTCATCTGCTATAATTTGAGCTTGATAAGAACCCACTTCATGTCCCTTTGCATGGATAGCCTAAACCACTACTTCATTAAGCCTCTAATCAATTGGATATAGAGAGTTCCCTCTAGCCACTTTCAAACGATTCATAAGAACTCTCTGAAAAATAATTTTACAGCCCAAATTAATAACCACAAGAAGAAAACATCATCAAATGTTCTGAAATTTTTTCAGTAATGAAAAAAATTAACCACCCATTAATAAATCAAAATATGACCCAATACATCACAATAAAAAGGCCAACCAAACTACTCGGCCCCAACTAGTCCCCTTATACATATTTTAGCCCATACGTCTCAGCTAGAGGAAATATAAAAAATAAAATCCCAACAAAACATGGAAACTCGAGCCCTGTCACGAGGTGTTCTGGAAATACACCCTACTCAAAACCTGAACCTCAACCCCCTAAAATACAACCTCCAGTCTATCCAGACTCCGTCCCAAATAGAATGACCCAATAAGAGAATGAATTACTATAATACCATTTTTTCATGAACCCTGTCTTGATTACATCCATCCCAACACCCGACTTAGTCCTCGACACAGATTGGGGGGGGTTCTCAATCCTCATGAGATGGAAACTAGTTATTGAGTATCAAAAATATAATTTTGGAATGATTTCAAACAATATTATAAACATATCATTCGAAAGGAAGAACAAAAATTCATATCTAATAACATAACTAAATAAGGCCTTATAAGTTACATAATGAATGTTTTCAAACATTAACAAAAAATAGAATACTACTACTGAATGGAAGCCAAAATATTCCAAAAATCATCCATGAAACATGATGGGAATAACTATTAAGCCACCAACAACAACAATATAAACATGTGGAACTGTAGAAACTCGGTCCACCATAACCATGACATGTTTTTCTATTACCTTATTCTTATAGAACAATTTCTACACACACCTAATGATGTATAGATGGTGTGAGCCAAATCCTGGTAGGATGGAACCCAATGGAAATTTTCCCTGATATAAAACTATAAGAAAAATAAAAATTCATATTCATATAAAAATAACTAAAATATTTTCAAGATATTTCATAAAGGATACATTTTCCAAAAAAAACTTTAAAGGAAAACATTCCTAAAAGATGCTTTCTATAATATAAACATTCATTAAAAGCCATAATATACAAAAAATCCACTGTATACTTATGTTCATTACCATATCACAGCATCATGTCATGAGAGAGAATCATGGGTAAATCCCTAAGGGTATATTTCACAAGTGATCCACTAAGAACCTTTTACCTCAGTGATCACAATCCCCAAACTCAACTACCAACATTTATTGATGCACAAGATAGTAGAAGGGATCCATACAAAGGGAATAATGGTTTCAAGATAATAATTCAATATCAAAAAAGATCATGTGCATTATCCATTAGGATGTATATATCCCAAGGACCTAGTGGTATCTGATAAAATCAAATTTTAAGTTAGTGTTGTAAGTTTGAGTTATGGTAAGTGTGTTTAGGATATTCCACTTCTAAATCCCTATCGTACCAGTTCTAGATTACCCACCTAGACTATTTGGATGTCATTTTCCTTAAAATATCATTTCACGAATAATGAAAATCATTACATTCACATTAATACTCATAACATCAAAATCATAAGAAAATCATTTTAAAAAATCATAATAGGGAATTCACAATTTTCCACAAACAAACCACTTTCAATTTTATGCAGACCAAACCGATATGAAAATAATTTCACAATACTTTTACAACTAAAAAACCTATTTGGAACATTACATGAAATGTAGATAATCAATTAAACCATTTCATTGGTCAAGCACCTTCCTAATCAATATACATGTTGGGTTCCATTTTAAAACACGATTCTCATCATTTACCCAATTTACACCTCATATTTAATTTTCATAGAAAATAATCCAGCATTATATAAAATATTGTTCTCATGAAACATAATCTTTCAACACATTTTCTACTCACGATCCCTTGAAAAAAAACAAACATTTCAAATATATCTTAGAACACTTCCAAGAAGCATTATTATGAAACACACATGAAAACATAACCATTTTCCTTCATAAAATATGATTTCATCACATTTACATGTCAAAAAATATTAAAATAATATTTTCCACCTCAAATTTTATCCTTTTAACACATATAATAAACCAAGAATGAAGATTAACAACATCTATAAATGTTAGAGAATGGATCCACCAGCCTCACACGTGGAGACTTCTCAAAATCTGTGCAAAAACACAACTACACATGCACGAGAGAAATAAAGGAAAGACCGACAAAAAACGATATTTACTATACCCGATATCATAATATAAATTCCCCCTCTAGGTTAAACATCAACTCTAAAAAAATCAAACTATAACGAGGAAATTAAAACCTTTAAAATAGGGAAGAATCAAGAGAGAAACCACTTTCTTAAAGACTCATTATGGTACTGAGGTCAAAAACACCCAAAGAATGATTTAAAATATGACTAAGAAATATTTTAGGAGGATACCATGGCAGAAAATACCTTATTCAATTGATTATAGAATAATTGGGGTTAAATCCTAAGAGGGAATAAAGATAAATTATCACTTTTTAATGACCTGGACAAGTTGAATGGTTTTCTAACACGGTTTTCCAAACTATGAAAAAAACATACACCCTATTTTTCTAAAAGGATAAATCCTAAGGGTTACTTCCATGGTTTTATAACCTGTATAGGAATCGTCCAATATCCCACTATCTAGAATGAAAACACTGATGTGATTGTAATTACTTAAAATGTGACATTAAAATGGAATTATTAACAAATGGATAATAAAATAGAATCATTAAATCATTTATGTTATTATTATATATATAATTATTTTTCTATAATATATTTATAATAAAATTTTTATTTATTATATTGGATGTTTTAATGTGTACTATTGAAGGCAAGACTTATAGGAAGTGGATTTCTAGTATCCCTTTTATTTCAGGGAGACATTTGAAAATTCACCACTATTTTCTATTTTGTGGTGTATATAACACCACTTTGAAATGTTATATCATGAATATAATTATTTAATGATATTTAAATGTTTAATTTTATGTTATTCATTATTGAGTATTAGACTTCAAAAAATTACAAAAGTGGCAAGGAATGTTTGTCTCAATTTTGTTTTATTGAGATGTATATTATGTAATGCGCTTATATTCATTCAAAAGGTTTATATATAAAAAAAATCATATTTATTATCAGGAATTTATTTATAATAATGATATTTTATGTTCCATGTTATGTCATAACTTCAGGGGGATTATAGTTCAATGTTAAAAAAGTGGAAATGATTTTATGCCAAAATCTCATTATTTATCCAGATTGTTCATAATTATGTTTCTGATGATAAAATATTATCGTGAATCAATAAAGAAACCATAATTTTTTATTATCAAATATTTATACATGATATAAAAATTTAATAGTGAAATTGTATACTCTTTGTATCTTAAATAAACTGATAAAATGTTTTTATGAAAAGCAAACGTGTTTCTCTCTTCTGTTAAAAATCCATTTTCTTATATAACCTTGTTTTCCAAAAATGTATCAGAAATATTTTATTAATATCCTATGATTTTTCATAGAAATTTTGACCATGTTTAAATTTTAAATTAATTATTTTTATTGAAAATATTGTTCTATTTTTTTCAAAACAATTCACATATGGATTTTACAAATAATGTAACAAGAACCTTTTTTAATGTGTAGGACATGACTGAAACTTACCATATTTGTGAATATTATTTTTTTAATATTTTTTATATGTTTTCAATGTTATTTAAAAATAATAGGATTTTAAATATGTCTTTTTTTTTTAAAAAAAATCAATGAGGAAAAGAAAATTTTCTTCAAGAAATGTTTTAAATGAATCCATTATATGTTTTAAAGTTTATTTTCAAATAAAATTATTTCCAAAAGGATTTATGTTTCCAAAATTTTTTAAAATAAAATTTATCTTACTCAATAAATGATCAATGTTTTTTTCATTAAAAATCAATTTCTATTTAAGATTACATTTGTTTATTTAAATTATTCTTTATTGGTGATATAAACCAAGGAAACCATTATTATTATTTTTCTGAATTGTTTATTTGGAAAATGGGTTTAGGAATCAAATTTATCTTCCATAGGATATAGAATCATAAATATTATTATGAATCTAGCTTCTTTTCCCATAGGTTATTCTACAGTTAAATGATGAAATGATTATGAAATCTAAATCTTTTCAAAGGGTTATACCATGATAAAAAAATTTATGAAACATTGTTTTTTTATGAATTATTATATGATAAAATGATAGAGTTATTTTGAATCCTGTCACTTTTCTATAGGTTATGATATATTGAAATAATTATCCTAAACAATTCATTTCATGGGTTATGATATGATTAATATATTTTGATCTTGTGGAACAAATAAAAATTGGTTTCATTATGAGATGGGTGGGGCCTATTTCTTAATATAATTCAATGGGTGAATATGGATAACTCATAAGTAAATATGATATGTGTGAACTTGATTACATGATCATAATATTATGTGTGAACCAAAATGCATGTTCATAATTTTATGATTTAATCATAGTACGTGTTCAAAAAAAATTGGTGAACCTAAGTCCATATTCACAATGTCATACTTGAACCTAATTACATGTTCACATTATTATTCATGAACCTATATTTCATTACCAAAATGTTATGTGAGGATCTTGTTGCATTCCAATAAGCTTATATGAGGGCCATATTTCATGTCCATAACATAATTATTGAACCTTTCACTATTTATAAACTTTTACAATGATATAATATTATACGTATGCCATAAATATTTTTCTTATTCCAATTAAATTTTCTCATGGTTAATGTTCTTTTATTACATTATGATAAATGTCTTATGAACTACCATGATTTCTACCATAACTCAGGTTTATGATATTCTATATCTAGTAAATGTCTTTTAAATTTCATTTTTAGGTTATTAGACCCATATGCTCATGTTATATGGATATATCTTTTATATACCCTTAATGAGATTCTTAGATGACCCTTTATTATGTTACCTCTCCCAATTATATTATGAAAGTTTTTATGGAATGTATATGAAGAGTAATAAATGGGATGATATTTATCCCATATATTGAAAATAATTCAGAAAATTAATGTTTTTTACATATTCTCACAATACACTAAACTATTACATTATATAAGTGTGAGTTTGAGTATTTTATTGAATATTCATATAAAAAGTCGTAATATCTATGTATAAGAAGCCTGGGTCTCAATAGTTGGTATCAGAGGAATGATTAAGTTAACATTTGGAAACTAGGATAATAAAAATTTAATGATATCCCTAGGGACATTTTTTAGTATATTCTTTGTTTTGTATCTATGGATATGTATATGGATGATTCAAAATATAGGAAAATATTTTGGAATTTTTTAAAATGATAGATCAACATGTTTATAAGAAACTATATCATTTTATACATACTATAAGTGGATGTATCTTTGGTATAGAGGAACGTAGGTGTAATAAAAATGAAAAGGGTGCATTGATATAGACTCAATCATCTCCTAATGCACAAAAAATGGGCATTTCTATACACACAGTTTCACACTCCAAGGCGAAATGATTTGGAAATATACATACTCTTATGGAATCAAAATGAAGGATTAATGTATATGATGATGATGTGTGGACAAGTTTTAGCCTAAGGTTTTGTAAATTTTAAATAATTTCTCATTATTTTGATATCATATACATGATTTTTCAGGTTTACGTTGTTTTCCACTAAGGTTAGTGTAGGTCACACTATGATTTTTTGGTTTTAGTGAATGGAGGGAACCAAAAGGAACATGATTAACATTTAATGTGACGGATGATTTGGTGATGAGAAACCAAATGGGATGTTCACTGGAGGGAACGGTATTTTGATTATACACCTAAGAATTTGTCTCTATATAAGATAAACAATGTGAACCATAACCAACTTGTATACTCCCCATAAAAGATAATGATATATTTTTTGATAGTTCAGGTAATGGAGACTATAGAATAATGATGATTCAGTTTAATATATGTCAAAAATATGGAAATAATAACTGCAAGGAATGTCTAAAAGGAACAATATAAAGTTTTATATCTGGATAACGACACAAATTATGTGATTACTAAGGTAAAATTAATTTATCATTTTACACTATGGAAGAAAATAGTGGCATCCCAAAGGTATTATCATTGTATAAGTGTTTTAATTAAAATAAAGTAAGGTCATTATTCAAATTTATGTCATAAAGGGAAAGCTAATGATGAAAATTATCATGGTTGTATGAGTAATGGTTTTTCTATTGATGGTGAGGAGACTACACATAAAATTTTAGAGGTATGAGTTTTTTTAAAAGAATTTTTTATTTCAATAATAAGAAGAATATATACGTTTGGGATTATTAATGTTAATATGTTATTAATATTATAGGAATGTGGTGTTATGTAATATAATGATGTACCATAGTGAATGGATTAAGGATGATGTGGAATAATTGAATTTCTTATGTATTGGAATTAAATAATTATGTAATATATAAAGATTATTTATTATAATTCATTAATTAATGATTTGAAAGAATAATTTTAATGGTACTAATGACCTTGAAAATCAATTTAGTGAAGATGTTATATTTTATGATTAAGAGAATATAACCCTTAAAACAATGATGAGGATGAAAAAATGGTGTTTAGTTTGTATTAATGAATGATTGATATAGAAAAAATAAATTGGATAGTATTAGTGACATCATAAATGAAAAAGGATTTTTTTGAAAAATTAGTTTATATTATCATTGATGTAGTTTAATACATTATTTGATCCTTGTAATATGTTCAATAATATATAGATATATTTATGTAACTAAGAATCATGCCTGTTTTCATTAAGATATTATGGTAATTTTGGTTATTACCAAGCTTCAATAGAATATATGATCAATGTATTCAATTATTTTTCTAGTGACTATAATGAAATACATAATGATATTTTTATAATTAATGTTAAGTAGGTTTTGGAAAATTAAGTGATAATGTTTATTAATTCAAAATTTTGGACTGGTTATAATGTTAACCATTTATGGTTCTTTTTATGTTGAACATCAAATAATGTGTTAGAGATTAATGTATCACCTAACCATATGAATAATTATGTTCAACGTGTGCTAAATATTTCTTTGAAGATAATTAATGATATTTGGAATGACTTATCAGTCTCTTTGGGGGTCTTATGATCCATTAGTACTTCAGGCCTAACAAATTCACCTTCATTTTACGAGTAAGAAACAATGTGGATTTCAATCAAGGTATACCCAAAGGATAAAATTGTTTGTATGAAATAAAAGGATATCAAGTAAGTACATATTAATATGTTCTCATTTTCAATGTAAAAATTAATTCCCCAAAAATAGGAAAAAAACCATGAATTTAAATATGTTACTTTTATCATTATTTTTTATGATATTAATGATCTTTTCCATGACACTTTGGTTTATAGAATTATGGTTTTTATCCTTTCATGGACCTCCCAATTTATTGTTAATAATATTCTCTATCACTTTAAATTAGTATGTGGGTGATTATTTTATCTTTAATGTCCATGTTTTCAATTCCGACTGATGCTATCATATTTGGAAACCTAGTATGTGTTATTACATATGACACTCACACATCCCTTTCCCCATTTAAATAATATGTTTTATTATTCCTTTTAACAATATTTTATTATAAAGGAATTTTATTACGATAAACCATTGATAATAGAGATGAATTTTGATAGTGAAATTCATTTTAAGGCACATAGAATGAAACATCCTGACATTTTATTAAATATATGTTTTTCAATAAAATTTAATCTTTTTGATATTTTTCAATACATAAAACTCTATTTTTATCTTACGTTACAGGAAATACATTTTTTATCTTGTGTTACATGAAACATATGGATTATAATTCATTACACACCACATCGAGTTTACCTTTAGTTTCATGCAACAACAGGTTTAAATAAAACGTTTCATAATATTAAAATATTATTATATAATAGTTACTACCCAGAGGTTGGAATTGTGGGTTTGTTTAGTATTAATTAATGTATGAAAATATATTGTTTACACATGTATATAAAATTAAATATTTTGTGAACCATTAATTAAATATTAAGTTAAATATTATATGAAAATAAAAGATGTGTTTTTTTGAAAAACTATTTTTATGTGCACAAACACATTTTACCTCGATAAATAAATCAAAAAAATCTAATGAATTATATTAATTCAATTTATAAAATATATAATAATTTAAATATGTAACATTCATATTATGTGTATTCTATAAATGATATAAAAATAAATCCAATTTTATACTTAAGAACTATATTTTTAAAAAATTAGTTTTGTAGTGTTTTTAACACACATATTTTAAATATAAATTTTTAAATTTTTAGAAGATTTATTTTAAAATATAAAATTTATTTTTTTAATAATATTTTTTTTATTTTCAAGGGATAATTTTTTTAAAATTTTTGGAAAAGATTAATTTTTAAAAAAAATTGAAAAAAATTAATTTTAATTAAATAATAACTTTTATTTTAATTTATTTTAAAAGATAAATGATATTATAAATTAGTATTAATGTTAAAGTAGTGGAATTATAAAACCATTAAACCAATTTATGTCTTTACAATAAATTTCATATTGAATTTGGATATAAACACATTGTAAACTTTTGAACATATTTCCATTTAAAACTTGTTTTCTCATTGCATTTGTGAGGTTAATTTTAAATTTACATTTTCCACATTTATTAATGTATTTTAGTAAAAAAAGATTCATAATTTATGTTATAATAAATTATATTATCTAATAAGTTCAACTTAATGTTTTACCATAATTTTATTGAAATTGTTAAAATTGATTTTTTTTGACTAATGTTAAAAAAGAGGTTTTGTGTGTTCTATGCACTTGTGATAAAATTAATTTTTCCATAAACAATGAATTTTAATATAATATTAGGATTTTATATGTTGAATAATTAATAATTAATTATCAGACAAATATTATTTAAAATCTATTCTTAAGGGATAGATTATCTAGGTAAATAAAAAGACACAAGTTATCATGGTAAAACAATAAAATTGTAATCTTGAGTAAACTGAATTAAAGGGGAATAAAATGATAAAAAAAATTCTTTTTTTGAGGTTTATATTGACTATATCACCCCCTTCTCCAATATTGAACATTGTTTAGTCACATGAGGTTAATGTTTCCTCCAAATAGTGACTACCATCAGGTATTAACAAAAATGTCACTTCTCCTCAAACATAAAAGTGTACTCACTCACCAGACTTATTTGTACCTCTCAAATTTTTTTTTCAAAATAAATATAAAAAAATAACATCCCAAATACAAATATATAATTTTATAATACCTATTTCAAATAAACATCAATCTTAGGAAGACTTTTTGTGTGAACCTAAGGAGGTTACCCGAGGAAGAGGTAATGTTCATCGACAAGATATATTTTTTATTTCTTCCTCCACCTCATCCAATTATTATTATAGAATGATAATATCATAAACTCAGTATATTAAAAATATTGAGATATTTTTATTTTTATTTTATTATCTACAACTATCTATAATTTCATAAAATGGGTTATGAAATAATTGTTCATGTGTATGGAAGACTACAGTCCCATGAACCGATGTCAATTTTTTATCCATTACAACTTGTAAATGATTAAATAATTATAAATTAATGGTTTTTATAATATATTTATTATATTATTGTAATAATGTAATTATTATTCAACACTTACCTTCATTCCTTCAATTTTTTGGAATACGATAATGTTGGTCGTGTGTGTGACTGACTACCTCCTAATGAAGCAATGGGATTTGTTTACATGTTATATGGAAACTAATATGGATAGTTTTAAAAAAAATTGATATATAAGAAATTAAAATTATTCCATAATGATAATATATATTTTATCTTTATATCTTTCAATCCATACATTAAATTATAAATAGTGTTTATGAATTTGTACAACCTACAATATCTACGAACGGTGTATTTCATTTGATATAACTAAATTTAATTGATTGATATAAATAAATATATAATTTATATAATATATATATATATATATATATTGGTTAAAATTATATAGTTTTTGGCTCCAATATCAATGTAATGGGGCCAAAAATATCTAATAATAACATACATGAAGGATAAAGCCATTATTACCCATTAACAGGACCTCAAAATGGAATTGTTTTCAAATTTGCAATAAAATATAATAAATAAATAATATATTGTATTATATATATAATTATGGTTTTATAACATATTTATAATAATATTATATTTACTATATAGTAGTTTTTAATGTGAATGTATGAATTCCAGACATACAGTAAGGGGATTTCTAGTCTCTCATTAATATCTAGGGGGAATATGAAAGTTCACCACTCATTTAATTCATATGGTGTATATACATAACTATTGAATTTTTATATCATTAATTATATTATTTATAGGATATTTAAATGTTTCATTTTTTTTATTCTTTATCAGGTAATATAATTGGAAATATTAACAAATCGATATGGGTTTTCTCTCTCAATTTTTCTTCTTTAAGAACATCATTTATGATATACCCATACATTAATTCACGATGTTTATATAAAGACACTTTAACATTTTATATCATTAATTTATTTATCAACATGATATTTTAAGTCAAATTTTATTTTATCCTTTCTTGGGGATTACAATGTGAAAATGAATTTATGCTATAATCTCATCATTTATTAGGATTATTTAGTAGTATGATTCCAATGGTAAAATATTATGACCCATCTATAAATAATTTTTTTTTCTTATCCACTAGTTTTTCATGTAATTATTAATTAATAGTTATATTTTTTACTCTTTGGTACTTAAAATAACTGGGAAATGTTTTAAAAAAAGATGAATTTCTTTCTCTCTTCGGTTAGAATTCATTTTTTCCGAAAAACAAGTTTTCTATACATGTATTGATAAATTACATATTTTTATCCAATGATTTTTGAAATACATCTCTACACATGTTTGTATTTTTTTTACAATTTTCTCAATGGAATCTTATTGTGGGTTTCCAAGAGATTCCCTTTTGGTTATTAACAAAAATAGGAATATGACCTTTATTTTAACATGTACAGCATGAACAAAACATCCCATCATTACGATAATTATTATTTTTTGAATATTAGGTTAGTTTTTCATGGTTATTTTCAATGAA
Source organism: Viscum album (assembly GCA_963277665.1). Taxonomy (NCBI): domain Eukaryota; kingdom Viridiplantae; phylum Streptophyta; class Magnoliopsida; order Santalales; family Viscaceae; genus Viscum; species Viscum album. The sequence goes on from OY728125.1 coordinate 1,947,279,707, forward strand.
ATATAGTTTTAATATATTTTGTGGTTTGTGAAATGTTTTTCAAAGAAAAAAAAGATATTTTATTCATGATATGTTTTAAATGATTCCATAATAAATTTTCTTGTTTATTTTTAATGAAATTTATTTCTAATATATTTTATGTTTTAATAAGTATTTTCAAGGAAAATAAACCTTCCTCGATAATCATTCCAAGTTTTATATCATTCAAAATCATTTTACATCAATGATTACATATTCTGAAGTAACTTTTGATTTATTTGGGATATGAACCAATGATACCATATATATTATTTCTCAAAATGGTTTCTGATGAAAAAGTGTTTATGAATCTTCTATCTCTTCCACAAGTTATACCATGATAAAAATTATTATTAAAACCATTTAATTTTCCATGGGTTATGTGATGATGAGATGAAGAATTTATTATGAAGCATGTTTCATGAACCAATAGAGAATTCTATCCAATCAAACATCTGACCCAGCCCATCGATGCAGAAACATGTAGAAGCATGTTTCCAATACCCATGATGTAGAAACATGTTATCATGCATCTATTAAAAACTATAATTATGGATAATCCCATAAAGAAAAACTATACAGAAGAAATAAATGTAATACATTAAATCAAAACTAAAATCCAAATATAAGATATTACTGGAAAAACTATATGAACAAGTTAAAAATTTAGCATTTACATACAAAAACTAAATTAACCCAAAATAGTAGGGGAACAAAAAAAGAAATAAATTCTCAACATAACATGTGGGTCTACACCCCCATGCCTCTACAACTAATAACTACACAAAAGGGGTTTCCAACAAGAGGGACCACCATCTCCACCATAGATGGCATTTCCATTACCTCGGTTAACTATAACAAGGTCTAAATATACGTAGTGGTGTATGTATGGTGTGGGATATATTACATAGTATAATACCAACCATATATTTAATTAATTGATGTTAACTAACAATATAACACAATTTTTCTCATAGAATGAATTTAAACATCTTTAAAAGAAAAAATATTTTATTTATGATAACAGGGAAACAATGTAAATATTGTTTTTAATGGATAAATGATGAAGCACCATAGGATACTCCACATATAGATTGGTTATTATGGTCCAAGGATCCATGTACCTCATCGATAACATGATATAACAACTTCTCTTGTACAAGAATCAATATAGGTCAAATAAAAAGTTATAGTGTTCCCAAAAACATTATCACTTGTTTAGTTTTTGTTAAAACATGAACATTCTTGAGAGACCATGTCATTTTCTAGAAAACAAAAATTGAATAATACTATATAGTAACATACATAGAATACATGGGGTTACCATTGTTTCTTCTAGAATTCCTATATCAGACAGAATACCTTTATTATAATAAACATGAGAATGATTGAAAAAAATGATGAAAATAAATCATTTACAAAGGGTGTTTCATCATAAAACCATTCACACACTAAAAACCATGGAAAACGCATGTTTAGAAACATACACAATTTATAATACCCATTTGAAAGCATATTCATGTATAATAAATTAACCAAATATTTTTAAGGCATGGAACCTCTTACCTATTTCTTGAAAGCATCATAAATTTGGGTTGAAACGACTAACCACACTAATAGGAGAGAACAAAATGTAAGGAAAAAAACATAAACAGAAAAATTAAACCCAATGAAATATTATTTGACCCCATATAGTTCAAAAAATCCACTAGATATAGATGAATTGGATGATAATGGAATTAGATACCAAGAGGATGAAAGATATAAATGAGAGGAGAGTATTACTTGAGGCCATACTGAAGAATCCAACCGTGAATCCACCAAAAATTGAACCCCATGGGAGTTTACGAGGAGAGTGAATCTAGGGATGGAGGGTTTACATGTTGGGATAAAGAGGGGTTTGATATTTTAAATAAATTAAGTGTAGTTTATAAATTTCAAAATTTTAAAATATATTTCATGTGACTTGGTTTAGCTGCATAACTTTCTAAACCGTGTACCAACTATACGGAAGCCCTATCTAAGAGGAAATTTTGATGCACAGTTTACATGGAGTGGGAACATGCCCATGCTCTTAACCATGCATCCTAGGTACTCTCATTGTCTTGGTCACACAATTATCCTAAGAGGGCCGCATAATGAATCACTTAGTTATGTACCTAGTATATTTCCACTCTCCATGGAGCATGGTTTCTACTATATTGGCCGATAATTTCTACCAAATGCGTCCAACCAGTTATCCTAATTTTTGTTGGACCTAAAACTACAATTTTTCTTAAAAACTCCCAGGAAATCCTTGAATCAATGATAATAAATAGAAATAAACATATCCTACAGAGATAAAAATTCTCCCCACCATGAAAGCATTCCACCCTCATGTTTTCCATATCATTGTGGATTAGTAGTCACCACTTATTTCCCATATCATATTGGATCATAAATCAACATATGTATCCTATATGAGAGTGGATCAAACATCACCACTAATTTCCCAAATCATATTAGATCACATATCACTGTCTACTTCTAATTCTAGATTGGATATATCCAATCATTTCTCATAATTATATTATGATATATAAGGATTTAGCAAGTTCATTATATAAATTTAATAAACCCACCTTCCATATAATGAAAATTCTACACATGTATTCCATAAGATCATATAACATTCATCATATCAACAGAGCATAACCCTTGGTAATGAAATGATTTTCATAAATATATTAACGTCACATAACTGTAATATATACCAAGAAATAAAATGGTTAGTATCATTAGATCATTTTTCCATTTATGCGCATGAAACATAAAATTATGGTTATATAAAAAATAACATTATTGTATCATTCAAACAACTTGTTAAAAACATGTGAAAAAATCACTTAAATTTGATAAATATTATACAAAAAAAAAATATTTGAACAAAATAATTTTTTATTGAAAATTTAAATTGAAAACTCTAAAGTTATGTGAAAAAATAATTAACTATTATGATGGAATGAAATTATATGTCTATATTATATGTGAAAATAAAACATTCCTTTTCTAGTTTTTAAAAATTTAAAAAATGGATTATTCATTCATATTTTTGAAATATTATTTTTAATAAATTTTGACAAACTCAGAGGTAGTGATGATGAACTTTTAAAACATTTCATATATTTCTATGAGATTTTATAAATCAGTTTTCAGTAGTATTGACGTGAAATAAAATGTTTATTGGCCAAAGAAGAAATTCAGTAAAATTTTATTACAATATTTAACCTAGAAATTATTACTTATAAAGAGGAAAAATGATATTGATAATTTAAAATTCATATAACAATATAATGAAAATAAAAAATTATTTGTTTTAAATATATGATGTATAAATTTTTTTCTAATGTAAATTTTGGAAAATGAATCATGAATGAAATACGATTGTAATATGAAACCATTATCGATTCGGTAATCTCTGAATGAAAAACATTATGATTGGGAGATAATAATATGGATATGTAAATACCTTTAATTTTAATAAGAAAAATCATAAAATTTACTCATGGTAAGTGGATGCACCTTAGAAAATAAACAAACAATGAATATGACATATTCCTTGTAGAAATAAAAGATTGATGAGAAACCCTACCTCAGGTGTTGTATTGCTTCATATGTAATAAATAAATTTTATAAAAAATAGATTTATTATAAATTTATTATATAAAATAATAATATAAATCATACGATATATATTTTATGTATAACATCTTATCTCTAATTTTTTAGTTATTATTTATTAAAAAAATTATTCTCTGTGATAACTGATTTGTTTTTAAAGAATGTTATGATTTGGTAGTTTTGGTTCATTTAATTTGATCATGCTTTTAAATAACTATAATTTTCATCATTTCATGAGTATCATATTTACAAATTCAATGTAATTTTATAAATATTAATATAAGGATGTAATAAAAAACTGAATTTCATCACTTCCTGGATATATTAGTACGTACATATGCACGTGTTAGGTTTCCACTAGTTAATAGATGCAAAAAAAAGTTAAGTAAAAAATAATTGACCTTTATAAGAATATACATTCAAAAAATACATAATTTTAACCAACAATATGAATTACTGTCAAAAAAAGAAATGAATTACATCATGGAGGTGGAATTCAACATATAAGCATGAGTGATGTTTTCATTTACCATATAATGGGAATGAAGTGGAAAAATGTTGTTAGATAATCATAATAATATTAATTAGTTATTTTTAATATATATAATTTATTTATTTATAACAGTTACTGTATATTTTAAAGGTGTTATGGGAGGAAATAAAATTGAATGTACCCAATTAAGAGTTGTAACACTTCTTTGAGATCCCTTATATGAATTACATTATAAGCCTTAAAATAATAGTACTTTAATTATACAAAAATTTATAGGGAATGGGGAAAGAATATAGGATTAAATTTAGTTATATATTGACTAAAATATAAGGATCAAAATTTGTTAATAAAGGATAAGAGTAGTTGCTCTTTTATATGTTATAGATGGGGAAACAATATAATTAATCAATGTAATAAATTAATCTAAATTAATTTTCAAGTTCATATAGATCCAGAAAGAAATATTTAAAACTATGATTATTATAAGTCGAAATAAAATCATCAAACAATATTTAAACATTTTATATGATTTTTAACCCTATTCTATATGCTTTATCCCCATTACCCCTTATATAATTACCATAATATCATTGTTTTTTATGCTTTTTAGGTCACAAATTTTACTGTAAAAGTAATGTGACCCATAAGTGGAAGGTGGTAGAAATTTTAAGTCATATAAAAATAACATGACCAATGATAATATATTTTAAATTGAAATAGGTTTTATAAAATATTGTTTTAATTAAGAAAACATTAATGTATTTTTCAAAACCATTCACATAGTTTGAAATTGAAGACATCAATACTGGTATCAAATTCAAATATAAAATATTTCAAAATCAATAATAAATTATTATTAACCCTAAAATTAAGGAGATGCTATAATTCATCTTGAAGTTATTACTTTGGATGTTTTTAAAATCATTTAGCTTTATTTTTCAATTTCTTCCATAGGAACTATGTCGTCATTATGTAAGCATTTAAGGTAATTAAAATATCAATAAATATTATAAATAAATTAACATAATAAAAAAATTATTTTATAAATAATCTTTTATATAAATTAATAAAATATTAGTATCCATATTTTAACATATAAGATAAATTTAATGGAAGATATTGATGTTTTGGAATTTTCTATTCCTTATAATAATTTAAATACCTTTATAAGCTGATAATGGAATAAAAAATACATATTTTAAAATATTCGATAAGTTTTTTAGAATTAAACTCATCTATTAAAAAATATTCAATTTTTTGGTTGATTTGGAAGTATTATTTCATAGTTTAGACATTTTTCTACCTATTTTACCCATAATCGGGTGACAACATTTTTACCAAGGCTAGTATTCATTATTACCAAAAATAAAAGGGATTATTTTTAAATTTAGAACCAATTAATCCCAAATATGTATTATAATTTATAATATTCAATTTTTAATGGTGGAATAATTCTATATTTAAATAAAACAAAAAAATTAATTAAAAACATGTTTTTAGAAAAATGGTGTATTAACTATAAAAAATGTATAAATGCCAAAATTAAGGATAATGTTAATTAAAAATAAATAAATTAGATTTTTTAAAATAAAAATTATTTAATTAAATATTAAAATCAATTATAAAAATTGTTAATTTGTAAATAAATTAATGTAAAATTAATTTTTTGATAAGATTTGTTCTTTGTTCACTATTCACAAAAATTCACTCTTTTTAGATTATTCCCAAAATATCACCATATGCTAATTATGATATGATGATATGAAAAATTTGTATCTTTTTTATAATGTATAGTTTCTAATTTTTTTAGAAATTTATTAGAATATTTAATTACAAAATTAAAAAAAATTACTTCTAGAATTTTTTTGAAATATATAATGAATTTTTTAAAAATAGAGTACTTATTTCCTAATCATTTGTCAATAAATATATATTGAGAGTGAAGATTATACATAAAATTTTTAGTGTGATTAGTCATATTCATACCCAAAAATTCAATGAAAAGGTTATAACCATCAAATTTCAATAATAATATTTTTATTATAAATCACATTTTTCTTAAGCATCGATGTTGGATAAATATAATATAATAATCTCAAAAACCTCAACAATAAAAAATAAATTCTCAACATGATTCATTCCTTTAATTGTTAACCATAATATTAATGCAAAATACAATTGGCCAAATTATAAATCCTAAAATATATAATATATTATCACATATATTTTTACAATATAAAATATAACATTTATCGAACAAAAACAAGAATTATCTAAAAAATGTCAAATACAAACAATTTCATGACATGATAATATATTCCCCTAAAAAAATATATTAACTTAAACCAGAATAACACAAAAATGAAAATATATATTTTTCTAAAAATTATCTCTACCCTTATTCCTAAATAAAATCAAAGGCATTCTAATATAATAAATAATTCCCAAAATGAAATAACTTCTGTAAAAATTACTTTTTTCACCAAATATAAAATAAATTTCATGTATACCATTACTTTCAGATTTACCATATTAATATCAATCATCTTAATATCTAAAAGAAATATTATTTTCTTAAAATGAGGCACATATTAAGTTTTATATTTCCCTAAAACATATATTTTCCAAAATAAATGTCACATTACCAATAAAACACATTTCTAGGTATTCATAACCATTCAACATATTCTTTAATATACTTAAACAACAGGTTACTTCCTAAAAATCCATAAATGATTAATGATTCATATAACCATAATATCATCGATAAAATAATCGTATAATATAATTATTGAATACAAATATATAAACACTTCAATCATTATAAATTAATTATTAAAATATCATAGATCCTTCCTTATCCTAGGAGATACCTCTTGGATTAGGTTTTTGAAAATGATAATAACCATGTCTCCCCCCCAAATTAAACAGTAAATCAGATCTTAGGTTGAACATCATTTCCCTAAATTTTCCATTTATTTTTTGTCATCAATTTATTAATCTATATCTATATTCTGACCCCTAAAAAATCTTACCATATATATGATATTTACTTGGCTGTTTCTTCCCATATATATGATATGTAATAAACTGAACTTTGATCCCTATATACACTACATCATCTTAAATCCCTTGAAAATAATTTTTCCTTTTATTCGGTTTGTTAGTAAACACTCCCATGTTGAGATTGTTAATAATATAATGAGATAAATTAAAAATAATAACCATTGGGTTCCTAATTCTATCTATAATTTCATTTTTTCCTCAGGAGTTAAATTATCTTATTTTTCATCACATGTAGTTTTAACATGAATCCTCTTGGTTCCACCCATTTAATAAAACAAAAAAATAGTTTGTGAAACAATATTAATATTTATAAATCATGAAATCCTAAATAATAATTCATTGGATGTCAAAATCATTACATGTTTTTAAATCTATGAAAACATATTTTTAACATACTTGAAACATAGTAATAATTTATTTAAATTCATCATAATTATTCACAAATAAAATGTGAATTATCCCAGGAATATCCTGTTGGCATTCCTCTCCAGGTGTGTAGCCTTATGCCTACTCATTGTGCACTGGGGACGATCGATTTAATTCTTAATCCACCTATTATGTTTTATAAATCCTAGTGCATATATTCCATAAACACATCAAAATGATTGTATACAGAGAGGGATATGCTCTTTTGGAAACCCACAGTCTATTCATTTCCATGAAATATGATGTTCTCCAATACATAGAGTTATACCTATTTTTTCACAATATTATTTAATCACATTCTCTATAATAACTAAACCTTACTCTAATTTCTACTGAAGAAACCAAAAAACATCTTATATAAATATTATATCTTTTTATATTAATATTGAATAGATAACATAAAAACCCATTATATATGTGTAAGGATTATTATATTTGGAAACAAGATACAGAAAACATATTGTTTTATAATTTTTCTTAAACACATCCCATAATGTTCTTCTCACATTATACCCTTCTTTGACATACCATAAAAAATTATAAAAAATAGTATGAATAGAAACATAAAAATTGTGATATTATATTCTAAGTAAGGGTAGACCAGATACGTATTAATCAATGATCACATATAAGAATATAATGATCATATGGTTATACAAAATGATATTATAAATTGAAAATAAGACCCACCATTTCACTAATCATAATTGTGAGTTGTGGTACAAAAACATAACTTTTCATAATATTAGAAAATAGTGAAAAATCAATCACGATTTATCAGTTGAAATGATAAGAATAAAAAAACATGTTATGGGAGTGTAACACCGTCACAGGCATTGAAACTACGTCATATGTTGAGGATATATACCAAAACTATCATATCATAGTGGATATAACATCAGTAATTTTTTCCAATATCATATAAGATTAAGAACCATTAAATGTTTTCCATAACATAGTGGATCAAGAATCACCACCAGTTTCCCATATCATAGTGGATCATGCTTCACCATGTGTTTCCTATAAATAGTAGATCAGATATCACCACATTTTCCTTTGTCACAATGGAACACACATCACTACCTATTTCTTATATTGAATTTAACACATAAAATAATTTCACATAACTATCTCATGATATATAAGAATTTAACAAATGTACTAGAGTGCTTTAATAGACCCATCCATCATATACTGATGACTGAACATATGTGTTCCCCAATATCATAAAACATTCATCATATCATAAAAAATTAACTATTATTAATGAAATATGTATCATAAACATTTTATATTCACATAACTATTGGCTATTATGAGAAATAACATGGGTTTTATCCTTATATATTATTCCCTATAAATCACAATAAAATTTATAGGATGTTTATATATATGAAAATTTTCTTTATAAATATCATTTTAACATTTCATTGAAAACATGTGAAAATAAAATTTCCCTTTGATAGAATTATAACTAAAAAAAGAGAATATTAATAAAATAAATATCTTGGAAAAGGAATATGGAAACCTGTAAAGTTATTTTCTAAGAAAACAATGTTCATGAGACATAAAAATATGTCCATTTTTATACATTAAAATAAAATATTCCATTCACACATTTGTAAAACTACAAAAATGAATTATTTAGAAAAAATTAAAATATATTAGTTTTTATTTTAAAAAAAAATAAAAGGTATTGAAAATTACTTCTATATAAAATTTCTTTAATTTTTAGTTAATTTTATATATGAATTTTAAAGATTATAAACATATAAACAATTTCATTGATAAAAGAGGAAATAAAGATAGATTTTCATTAAAAATTTGAAACAAATTAATTTATACAGAGAAAAATGTTAATAATACATAAAAATTTTAATATGTACAAATGGAGAAAGAGTTTTTTTCTTTTATATGAAAATATCAATAAAATTAATTTCATTTGAAATTTGACATTAACAACCCTGATACAAAATGAGATTATAACATATACCCCTTACCACTTTGGCAATATTAAAATAAAAAACCAAATGAATAAGGTTTACTCATATGGATTTATAAATCACCATAATTTTCAAGATAAGAATAATAAAATTCATTCATGGGTATTTTATACACCACATAAAAGAACCAAATGTGGAATATGTCATATGTATCACATAAATAAAAGAGGGACAAGAAACCCCTACCATAAAAATCTTATTGATTAATATGCATTTGAAAAAATATATATAATAAAAATATATTATTTAAATATATATTAAATAATATTTCACTAATATAGCATACTATATATAATTTAATTATAAAATTTTATCAATTTTTTGTGTTAAAAATTCATTTTTAAAATAATTTCTATGGGCCATAAGAGGTTTATATTTCATTCATGTATTAGTTCTAAAGTTATGGTCCTTATATTTTGATCATTGATTTATAGTATATATAATTTTAATCATTTCATGAGTTTCACATTTAATCATTATAAAATATTTTATATCTATTCATATATAGAGGTGATGAAAAATCAATTACATAAATTTGTGGAGACGGTAATCAATCTTTTCGAGGGATATAAATAAAGAAAATTAAATAATATTACACTTTTACTAAACAATTGTAATATAATATATTTAGTATATATACATTAAATCCATAATTATTACCATAAACAAGAATCGGTATTGAGAAATGAAATACATAGCTACATGGAGGTGGTAGTCCACACATATACACAAATGTTGTTTTCTTTTCCCATGAGATGTGATAGAAGGGGATAATGGTCAATACACCATCATAATAAGAAAAATATATTTAATATTATAAATCAATTCATTTGTAAAAGATATCATATATTTTTTATGTGGCATATTTTGAAATAAAACTAAAATTACTCCAATAATTATTAAACATCTTCAATGAGAAACTTTAATTTTCTTACACATTAATCCTTGAATGGTTGGTATTTTGGATGTTTTGGGATATATAACATATGGTTAAGGGATAAAGGATGATATTATGTTTGTTCATGGATGATCTATATGGCTCAAATGTTTTGAATAAATAAGTAGATAAGTTTCCCCTTTATGTGTGAGCGGAGGAGAACCATAAGAATTACCTAAAGTACTAAATTAACATAACATAATTTTTCAGTTAAAGTGTCATATAAATGATATATTTTGAATATATTTTGATTATTAGTCTTAATAATTTCATAAAATAATATTATATAGTATTATGGTATTTTTTATCCCTTATAGCATTGCTTTATCACACATTAACCCTTTTCACAAATAATGCGATGTTAATGTTTTTTACTCCTTAAAAGTAAAAAAATAATTGTAATAGGAAAATTGACCCATAAGTGAGTAATTTTTGATATATTATACTATATACCATTTAATATTATTTATATTTAATTTTTATGAATTTTAATTTATTTAATAAAATATTATTTGACATAATATAAAATTAAGGTTATTGCAGTTACAATTCACATAGTTTGAATTTAAAGACATAAATACTGGTATAATATTCATATATAAATTCATTAAAAACCAATTAAAATTAATTATTAATCATAAAAATCGTGAGACACTGTTATATATGCATAATATATTTATTTTTTATTTTCAAAATAAATTACATTGATTTTTCAATTGCCTGCACAAGAATCGGGTCAACATTGTGTAAGAGTTAAAGGAAATTATATGATTACTAAAAATTAGAAAAAAATCCTCATATGAAAAAAATAATGACATTAAGAATAAAATTTTATATGAATTTATAATATATTATTATCTTTTTTTGTACACGTAAGAAAAATTAAAAGCATGAGAGTGACACTTTCTAATTTTCCATTACATAAAATAATATAATGGTCAATATCAAAGTCTAATGGAAATGAAATGATATATTTTTCAATATATTAAGTTGTGATAGAATAAAATTCATCCAATTAAATATTGGATTTTTTATGTTTGGTTATGAATTATTATAACAATGTTTAATCCATGTTTTACATATTTTAACATTACCTAAGGGACCAAGGTTACTATTTATTAGGTCCAAAAATAAAAGTTCCTATTATCAAAATATCAATATCATGATTCAAGATATATAATAGATTGTTAAATATTCAGTTTCTAAAACTTTAATCAATCAAATTTAAAATAATCCTAGAAAACATGATGAAAAAATGTTTTCAAGAAAAATGTATTTTAATGTATAAAAATGATTTATAACAAAATTAACCTTAATATTATATCCAATTAAATTTGTTGGATTATTTTTAAACAAAATGAACTTATTAAATTTTAAAATTAATTTGGAAAAATGAAAATTTTAAATACATCAATATAAAATAATGGATATTATAAAATTTTTGTTTTATCACTATTCACCGAAAAGTTAATCTTTAATGAAAATTACAATAATTTTACCATAAGTTAATATTCATAAGATGATTAAAAAAATAAGCTATTTTTTACAATATATAATTTATAAAAGTTTTATATATTTATTATAATATACACTCACAAAAAGAAATAGAAATATTTTTTGTAGAAAAACTATTTTTGAAGCACAAATTGAAATTACTAAAAATTGAGTGCTGATTTCCTAGAACTAATAAAAAAATTTATATAGATTAATTCCATTATATATATATCATAATTAGATTTAAAATAATCCTTCCTCATATTTTAATGCTAGTATATAATTTTCAGAGTTAAATAATAATATTTTTAGAGTATACTGCAATTTACTTAAGGGGCGATATTGCGTGTTATGAAAGATATCAAACGTAGAAATTTTTTTAAATTGAATTTAAATTGATCTACACAAGATATCTAGTATATTATTCATGTTAATGAAATTTTTGGGGTGTTACGTCATCCCAACATGATATTGTTTGAGAGTGATTTCTATACAATGGCTCTAAATGAGTCATTAGTATAATGGAATTAAAATAATTATTCAAATAAATAAACCTATTAAAGTATGTTTATAACAACATTGTAGATAATACATAGATAAATCAATAATAATATCTTCTAAATTAAGAATTTCGTTTATCTTCAATCAAATTGATGAAAAAATTCTATACGGAAAATTAATTTTTCACAAAAGTATATTTAATGTCTTTTAGAAAAATAAACGTAAATATGGGATCATGGTTACATAAAATATATAGAGGGATTATATATAATTTTATTATATCCTTAATATAAATTCAGTAATGTTAATATAATAATATATAATCTTAAATAGGAAGAAAGTGTTTTCATTTGTTTTATATTATCAAGAATAACTAAAATCACATTATTACCTCAATATGTCTTTGTAAATATCACCACAAAATCTAAAGATTTATTCCACCATATAAATTCAAGAATTATAAAATGTGGAAGCATCGCATTTGGTATTTTTCACATATATTTATGTTTTTTATAATACAGACATTTCATCATAAAATTAGTAATTTTTTTCTTCATACCTTCCCAACGATAATATTCTATGATGTCTCTATACATCTTTTTACATCCATGATTAATGGAAAATTGAAATCTTGGATCTTTACATGATAATTAATTCTTCAATTGGGGATCACCTGGGTTACATAACATCATCCCAAATACAAAAATATTGTCTCTATTAACATTAAGGTTAGGTCACTTAAAATTCATGACCAATTCTAATCTTTCCCTCAAACTATGATTTTCTATCTAAGCCTTCTTAATTCATTCTAAAAAATATTTTTTCACTATTACATGATCCACAACCTAAGATGCTTCTACATAAAAATATCATGGAAAAATGTGTTCAATCTCACACTACATGATCATGTTCAAATCATACCATATATAATGACACATTATATTTTTTACATGAGACAAAAACTACCTGTTTTTCTTCTCCTAGATGATATTTAATATCACAATTATCATTCATAATAAGTTATAGCCTTATTAACCACCTTATGTTTTTCTCTTTTTAGTGAATATATAATTTAATATTCTCTGATCAATATTTATTTCACATTTTACCTATATAAATGATTGATCTTGATTTAAAAAAAAGAAAACTAATAGTCATGTGTTGTGCGATTATATTAATGGGGTGTCAATTGAAAGGATACATATGTTATAATCAAATCATTCTTCATGAAGACATAACTGAATTTCTTTAAAGAATAATCACTATAAATAACAAACTCGCTACTTATCCTTGGAATTGATAACACTAGGTAATTAACCAATCTTCCTTATAAATTGTTTTTTTCACATTTCCTTGTTTTGATGAATTTAGCTTCTTTTGAGTTAACTTAGTTAGTTGTATTGATAACTGAGAAATTTTTTCAAGAAATTATTATTATTATTCCACTAATCCATGAAATATTTGAATATAAATGAAATTTATAATCCTAGTACACACTTTATCCACTTTATTTCCATAATAATAAACAATTATTCCATCATTAGAAAAATATTTTGATGAAAATAAATTTATCATAGATAAAATTAAAATTTTATAAATTTTCCATTAAACCAATATTATTCTATAGTTTTTAAATAAATATTTATATTTTACTCATTTTCCACATAGTTCATAAATTTAAATTAAATTCCATAAATGAAAATAATAATGATTTTATCCAAGTAGTTGTGAAATCAATTCATTATATCCATAAATACATTAGGTGGAATTGATAAATTGAATGGAGTAACCACAAACTCATAATAAATATTCCTATTTTTTAAATAAATCTTCAGAATATATTCCTTATTCACCTTCAGATTATGATTACTATAAATGTTGTAAATGCTTGAAAAATAAATTCTCAACATGATTCATTCCTTTAATTGTTAACCATAATATTAATGAAAAATACAATTGGCCAAATTATAAATCCTAAAATATATAATATATTATCACATATATTTTTACAATATAAAATATAACATTTATCGAACAAAAACAAGAATTATCTAAAAAATGTCAAATACAAACAATTTCATGACATGATAATATATTCCCCTAAAAAAATATATTAACTTAAACCAGAATAACACAAAAATGAAAATATATATTTTTCTAAAAATTATCTCTACCCTTATTCCTAAATAAAATCAAGGGCATTCTAATATAATCAATAATTCCCAAAATGAAATAACTTCTGTAAAAATTACTTTTTTCACCAAATATAAAATAAATTTCATGTATACCATTACTTTCAGATTTACCATATTAATATCAATCATCTTAATATCTAAAAGAAATATTATTTTCTTAAAATGAGGCACATATTAAGTTTTATATTTCCCTAAAACATATATTTTCCAAAATAAATGTCACATTACCAATAAAACACATTTCTAGGTATTCATAACCATTCAACATATTCTTTAATATACTTAAACAACAGGTTACTTCCTAAAAATCCATAAATGATTAATGATTCATATAACCATAATATCATCGATAAAATAATCGTATAATATAATTATTGAATACAAATATATAAACACTTCAATCATTATAAATTAATTATTAAAATATCATAGATCCTCCCTTATCCTAGGAGATACCTCTTGGATTAGGTTTTTGAAAATGATAATAACCATGTCTCCCCCCCAAATTAAACAGTAAATCAGATCTTAGGTTGAACATCATTTCCCTAAATTTTCCATTTATTTTTTGTCATCAATTTATTAATCTATATCTATATTCTGACCCCTAAAAAATCTTACCATATATATGATATTTACTTGGCTGTTTCTTCCCATATATATGATATGTAATAAACTGAACTTTGATCCCTATATACACTACATCATCTTAAATCCCTTGAAAATAATTTTTCCTTTTATTCGGTTTGTTAGTAAACACTCCCATGTTGAGATTGTTAATAATATAATGAGATAAATTAAAAATAATAACCATTGGGTTCCTAATTCTATCTATAATTTCATTTTTTCCTCAGGAGTTAAATTATCTTATTTTTCATCACATGTAGTTTTAACATGAATCCTCTTGGTTCCACCCATTTAATAAAACAAAAAAATAGTTTGTGAAACAATATTAATATTTATAAATCATGCAATCCTAAATAATAATTCATTGGATGTCAAAATAATTACATGTTTTTAAATCTATGAAAACATATTTTTAACATACTTGAAACATAGTAATAATTTATTTAAATTCATCATAATTATTCACAAATAAAATGTGAATTATCCCAGGAATATCCTGTTGGCATTCCTCTCCAGGTGTGTAGCCTTATGCCTACTCATCGTGCACTGGGGACGATCGATTTAATTCTTAATCCACCTATCATGTTTTATAAATCCTAGTGCATATATTCCATAAACACATCAAAATGATTGTATACAGAGAGGGATATGCTCTTTTGGAAACCCACAGTCTATTCATTTCCATGAAATATGATGTTCTCCAATACATAGAGTTATACCTATTTTTTCACAATATTATTTAATCACATTCTCTATAATAACTAAACCTTACTCTAATTTCTACTGAAGAAACCAAAAAACATATTATATAAATATTATATCTTTTTATATTAATATTGAATAGATAACATAAAAACCCATTATATATGTGTAAGGATTATTATATTTGGAAACAAGATACAGAAAACATATTGTTTTATAATTTTTCTTAAACACATCCCATAATGTTCTTCTCACATTATACCCTTCTTTGACATACCATAAAAAATTATAAAAAATAGTATGAATAGAAACATAAAAATTGTGAGATTATATTCTAAGTAAGGGTAGACCAGATACGTATTAATCAATGATCACATATAAGAATATAATGATCATATGGGTATACAAAATGATATTATAAATTGAAAATAAGACCCACCATTTCACTAATCATAATTGTGAGTTGTGGTACAAAAACATAACTTTTAATAATATTAGAAAATAGTGAAAAATCAATCACGATTTATCAGTTGAAATGATAAGAATAAAAAAACATGTTATGGGAGTGTAACACCGTCACAGGCATTGAAACTACGTCATATGTTGAGGATATATACCAAAACTATCATATCATAGTGGATATAACATCAGTAATTTTTTCCAATATCATATAAGATTAAGAACCATTAAATGTTTTCCATAACATAGTGGATCAAGAATCACCACCAGTTTCCCATATCATAGTGGATCATGCTTCACCATGTGTTTCCTATAAATAGTAGATCAGATATCACCACATTTTCCTTTGTCACAATGGAACACACATCACTACCTATTTCTTATATTGAATTTAACACATAAAATAATTTCACATAACTATCTCATGATATATAAGAATTTAACAAATGTACTAGAGTGCTTTAATAGACCCATCCATCATATACTGATGACTGAACATATGTGTTCCCCAATATCATAAAACATTCATCATATCATAAAAAATTAACTATTATTAATGAAATATGTATCATAAACATTTTATATTCACATAACTATTGGCTATTATGAGAAATAACATGGGTTTTATCCTTATATATTATTCCCTATAAATCACAATAAAATTTATAGGATGTTTATATATATGAAAATTTTCTTTATAAATATCATTTTAACATTTCATTGAAAACATGTGAAAATAAAATTTCCCTTTGATAGAATTATAACTAAAAAAGAGAATATTAATAAAATAAATATCTTGGAAAAGGAATATGGAAACCTGTAAAGTTATTTTCTAAGAAAACAATGTTCATGAGACATAAAAATATGTCCATTTTTATACATTAAAATAAAATATTCCATTCACACATTTGTAAAACTACAAAAATGAATTATTTAGAAAAAATTAAAATATATTAGTTTTTATTTTAAAAAAAAATAAAAGGTATTGAAAATTACTTCTATATAAAATTTCTTTAATTTTTAGTTAATTTTATATATGAATTTTAAAGATTATAAACATATAAACAATTTCATTGATAAAAGAGGAAATAAAGATAGATTTTCATTAAAAATTTGAAACAAATTAATTTATACAGAGAAAAATGTTAATAATACATAAAAATTTTCATATGTACAAATGGAGAAAGAGTTTTTTTTCTTTTATATGAAAATATCAATAAAATTAATTTCATTTGAAATTTGACATTAACAACCCTGATACAAAATGAGATTATAACATATACCCCTTACCACTTTGGCAATATTAAAATAAAAAACCAAATGAATAAGGTTTACTCATATGGATTTATAAATCACCATAATTTTCAAGATAAGAATAATAAAATTCATTCATGGGTATTTTATACACCACATAAAAGAACCAAATGTGGAATATGTCATATGTATCACATAAATAAAAGAGGGACAAGAAACCCCTACCATAAAAATCTTATTGATTAATATGCATTTGAAAAAAAATATATAATAAAATATATTATTTAAATATATATTAAATAATATTTCACTAATATAGCATACTATATATAATTTAATTATAAAATTTTATCAATTTTTTGTGTTAACAATTCATTTTTAAAATAATTTCTATGGGCCATAAGAGGTTTATATTTCATTCATGTATTAGTTCTAAAGTTATGGTCCTTATATTTTGATCATTGATTTATAGTATATATAATTTTAATCATTTCATGAGTTTCACATTTAATCATTATAAAATATTTTATATCTATTCATATATAGAGGTGATGAAAAATCAATTACATAAATTTGTGGAGACGGTAATCAATCTTTTCGAGGGATATAAATAAAGAAAATTAAATAATAATACACTTTTACTAAACAATTGTAATATAATATATTTAGTATATATACATTAAATCCATAATTATTACCATAAACAAGAATCGGTATTGAGAAATGAAATACATAGCTACATGGAGGTGGTAGTCCACACATATACACAAATGTTGTTTTCTTTTCCCATGAGATGTGATAGAAGGGGATAATGGTCAATACACCATCATAATAAGAAAAATATATTTAATATTATAAATCAATTCATTTGTAAAAGATATCATATATTTTTTATGTGGCATATTTTGAAATAAAACTAAAATTACTCCAATAATTATTAAACATCTTCAATGAGAAACTTTAATTTTCTTACACATTAATCCTTGAATGGTTGGTATTTTGGATGTTTTGGGATATATAACATATGGTTAAGGGATAAAGGATGATATTATGTTTGTTCATGGATGATCTATATGGCTCAAATGTTTTGAATAAATAAGTAGATAAGTTTCCCCTTTATGTGTGAGCGGAGGAGAACCATAAGAATTACCTAAAGTACTAAATTAACATAACATAATTTTTCAGTTAAAGTGTCATATAAATGATATATTTTGAATATATTTTGATTATTAGTCTTAATAATTTCATAAAATAATATTATATAGTATTATGGTATTTTTTATCCCTTATAGCATTGCTTTATCACACATTAACCCTTTTCACAAATAATGCGATGTTAATGTTTTTTACTCCTTAAAAGTAAAAAAATAATTGTAATAGGAAAATTGACCCATAAGTGAGTAATTTTTGATATATTATACTATATACCATTTAATATTATTTATATTTAATTTTTATGAATTTTAATTTATTTAATAAAATATTATTTGACATAATATAAAATTAAGGTTATTGCAGTTACAATTCACATAGTTTGAATTTAAAGACATAAATACTGGTATAATATTCATATATAAATTCATTAAAAACCAATTAAAATTAATTATTAATCATAAAAATCGTGAGACACTTTTATATATGCATAATATATTTATTTTTTATTTTCAAAATAAATTACATTGATTTTTCAATTGCCTGCACAAGAATCGGGTCAACATTGTGTAAGAGTTAAAGGAAATTATATGATTTCTAAAAATTAGAAAAAAATCCTCATATGAAAAAAATAATGACATTAAGAATAAAATTTTATATGAATTTATAATATATTATTATCTTTTTTTGTACACGTAAGAAAAATTAAAAGCATGAGAGTGACACTTTCTAATTTTCCATTACATAAAATAATATAATGGTCAATATCAAAGACTAATGGAAATGAAATGATATATTTTTCAATATATTAAGTTGTGATAGAATAAAATTCATCCAATTAAATATTGGATTTTTATGTTTGGTTATGAATTATTATAACAATGTTTAATCCATGTTTTACATATTTTAACATTACCTAAGGGACCAAGGTTACTATTTATTAGGTCCAAAAATAAAAGTTCCTATTATCAAAATATCAATATCATGATTCAAGATATATAATAGATTGTTAAATATTCAGTTTCTAAAACTTTAATCAATCAAATTTAAAATAATCCTAGAAAACATGATGAAAAAATGTTTTCAAGAAAAATGTATTTTAATGTATAAAAATGATTTATAACAAAATTAACCTTAATATTATATCCAATTAAATTTGTTGGATTATTTTTAAACAAAATGAACTTATTAAATTTTAAAATTAATTTGGAAAAATGAAAATTTTAAATACATCAATATAAAATAATGGATATTATAAAATTTTTGTTTTATCACTATTCACCGAAAAGTTAATCTTTAATGAAAATTACAATAATTTTACCATAAGTTAATATTCATAAGATGATTAAAAAAATAATCTATTTTTAACAATATATAATTTATAAAAGTTTTATATATTTATTATAATATACACTCACAAAAAGAAATAGAAATATTTTTTGTAGAAAAACTATTTTTGAAGCACAAATTGAAATTACTAAAAATTGAGTGCTGATTTCCTAGAACTAATAAAAAAATTTATATAGATTAATTCCATTATATATATATCATAATTAGATTTAAAATAATCCTTCCCTCATATTTTAATGCTAGTATATAATTTTCAGAGTTAAATAATAATATTTTTAGAGTATACTGCAATTTACTTAAGGGGCGATATTGCGTGTTATGAAAGATATCAAACGTAGAAATTTTTTTAAATTGAATTTAAATTGATCTACACAAGATATCTAGTATATTATTCATGCTAATGAAATTTTTGGGGTGTTACGTCATCCCAACATGATATTGTTTAAGAGTGATTTCTATACAATGGCTCTAAATGAGTCATTAGTATAATGGAATTAAAATAATTATTCAAATAAATAAACCTATTAAAGTATGTTTATAACAACATTGTAGATAATACATAGATAAATCAATAATAATATCTTCTAAATTAAGAATTTCGTTTATCTTCAATCAAATTGATGAAAAAATTCTATACGGAAAATTAATTTTTCACAAAAGTATATTTAATGTCTTTTAGAAAAATAAACGTAAATATGGGATCATGGTTACATAAAATATATAGAGGGATTATATATAATTTTATTATATCCTTAATATAAATTCAGTAATGTTAATATAATAATATATAATCTTAAATAGGAAGAAAGTGTTTTCATTTGTTTTATATTATCAAGAATAACTAAAATCACATTATTACCTCAATATGTCTTTGTAAATATCACCACAAAATCTAAAGATTTATTCCACCATATAAATTCAAGAATTATAAAATGTGGAAGCATCGCATTTGGTATTTTTCACATATATTTATGTTTTTTATAATACAGACATTTCATCATAAAATTAGTAATTTTTTTCTTCATACCTTCCCAACGATAATATTCTATGATGTCTCTATACATCTTTTTACATCCATGATTAATGGAAAATTGAAATCTTGGATCTTTACATGATAATTAATTCTTCAATTGGGGATCACCTGGGTTACATAACATCATCCCAAATACAAAAATATTGTCTCTATTAACATTAAGGTTAGGTCACTTAAAATTCATGACCAATTCTAATCTTTCCCTCAAACTATGATTTTCTATCTAAGCCTTCTTAATTCATTCTAAAAAATATTTTTTCACTATTACATGATCCACAACCTAAGATGCTTCTACATAAAAATATCATGGAAAAATGTGTTCAATCTCACACTACATGATCATGTTCAAATCATACCATATACAATGACACATTATATTTTTTACTTGAGACAAAAACTACCTGTTTTTCTTCTCCTAGATGATATTTAATATCACAATTATCATTCATAATAAGTTATAGCCTTATTAACCACCTTATGTTTTTCTCTTTTTAGTGAATATATAATTTAATATTCTCTGATCAATATTTATTTCACATTTTACCTATATAAATGATTGATCTTGATTTAAAAAAAAGAAAACTAATAGTCATGTGTTGTGCGATTATATTAATGGGGTGTCAATTGAAAGGATACATATGTTATAATCAAATCATTCTTCATGAAGACATAACTGAATTTCTTTAAAGAATAATCACTATAAATAACAAACTCGCTACTTATCCTTGGAATTGATAACACTAGGTAATTAACCAATCTTCCTTATAAATTTTTTTTTTCACATTTCCTTGTTTTGATGAATTTAGCTTCTTTTGAGTTAACTTAGTTAGTTGTATTGATAACTGATAAATTTTTTCAAGAAATTATTATTATTATTCCACTAATCCATGAAATATTTGAATATAAATGAAATTTATAATCCTAGTACACACTTTATCCACTTTATTTCCATAATAATAAACAATTATTCCATCATTAGAAAAATATTTTGATGAAAATAAATTTATCATAGATAAAATTAAAATTTTATAAATTTTCCATTAAACCAATATTATTCTATAGTTTTTAAATAAATATTTATATTTTACTCATTTTCCACATAGTTCATAAATTTAAATTAAATTCCATAAATGAAAATAATAATGATTTTATCCAAGTAGTTGTGAAATCAATTCATTATATCCATAAATACATTAGGTGGAATTGATAAATTGAATGGAGTAACCACAAACTCATAATAAATATTCCTATTTTTTAAATAAATCTTCAGAATATATTCCTTATTCACCTTCAGATTATGATTACTATAAATGTTGTAAATGCTTGAAAAATATTAATATCCCTTTAGTTAATCAAACAAATAATCAATCAAAGGAAACATATACATTTTATTAAAAGTGATTTTATTGAGTTCTCTATAATCAATGTAAAGTCTCATGTAAACTTCATTTTTTTAACAAATAAAACTAAGGAACCCCTAGGACATGATCAATAGTAGATGATAACCTTATCAAGAAACTCATATAATTGTTTTTCAATTATAACAACCTAATTGAATCCACATGATAAAGTAGTTTTGAAATTGTCATAGACTCAAATATTCGTCAATAATAAAATCAATCTTCTATTTATGAATAAAAAACAGAAAATCATCCTAAATTATAAACATATATTTATTTACTACTAAAACATTGCTAATTTGAATAGTTCCTTTCCATTAGAAATATGATCAAGATAAAATTCACTTATATATTTTTTTACTTTCTTATCCTCTTGATATGTTATTAAATTTATGAACCAATTCATACTATAATAACCTGAAGTCCAATACATCTCCAATATAACAATAAACTCTACGATGGGAAATAAAAAAGTATTTTATGAGAAAACATTAAATATATGGTGATAGGAAGATTTATATAAATTATTGTTTCCTTTATAATACACTAACAAGTCTTTTCAATAAGTTATACATTCATTTAATGGGATTGTATTTAACTTTTACTTGAAATGTTTTAATATATAAAAAATATGTGGATCCCATTTCAAAAAATGAATTTGTATAATTTAAATAAACAAATAGTGCTCTTAAACCACTTCATTCGATGGTCAATATCTACCTTAGTCATGGAAATATAATTTTCTAAAATTTACGACTTTCATCCTTAATTACTATTAGAGTGGGTAACGTACTTCTAACATGAGATTCTATAATGAACCAACTCGATATAATGATAATATAATACTCATATATGGAAACATGTTTTTACATTACTGTTCTGATTAGAACTATTGTACTTGAAGTCCTGAGCTAAAGGAACAATATTTCCACATCAATAACATTTTCTTACTAATAATAAATATTATTAGAATATATTTTACTATATTTTAAAAAAAATGGAGATTACATCGTGATTTAGTGGTCTAATTCTTCTAAATTTCATACCTCCTAAACTGTGTCTTAGTTTTTTCATCAAGAGGTAAAAAAGTATAAAAACTACATCTCAACATTCCTAATAATACCAACTACTTATTTATATATTTTAGAATCATAGCAATCCAATAATATTTGTAAACATGGTTTTTGAAAAATGTAAAATCTACCAATTTAACTATAATGATCCAAAAAGTAAATTCAGTTCATATCAGACTAGTCTAGAAACATTTTCCTCAAAAGTGTCCACAATGTCTTCCTTATTTTTTTCAACTATATAAATTTCATTTCAATTATAATATAACAAACTTTTGTAATATAATTCTCAATAAGAATATCATTACTGTTGGTCAACTCCATGACCCCAATCTCATCTTTTCCCATGGAATTTTTAATCATAGTCCACCATCGATAAAATTCACATTCAAAATAAAAAATAGTATGGGATTACTTTTGATGTTGTGTATATCCTAAAACCTAAAATATTTTCTAGAATGTATTTATAAACCATACAACTTTCACCAGGTTTGAGGATCCACTAAAATTTTGATGGTTATGTTTTATGAATTTCTTCACGATAGACATCTTCCTATATATATAATTTTGTAACTCACATCAATGGGTTCTTTCATTAATAACTTGTGTTAGCTGAGTTAGCATTGCAAAAAAGCATCTATTTTTTAGTCATTTATGGGTTCACAATCAGATGGTTCTTATCCCCTTGATGTCTTTCTACATCATCATCTGTATTTCCTCAGTGATACATCATTCTTAATAGATAAGGATTAAATGAAGAAACATGTCAATATTAAAAATGGATTTCATGATAATACAACCATAAATTAGACTATCTTTTTTACATTATTCTTACCTATAATGGTATCTAATCCTTTCCTTTAATTTAATCTATAAATAAAATATCCTTATTATACCAATAATTACATGAATTATATCATTAGTATCGCCTGCATAAATATCCAAGATATTGTCTATTTAGAGCTTTATAAAATGGGAAAAAACTATTTCAAAAAAATCAGAAACATTACTTTAGTATAAATTTTTTATTTAAAAACAGAGCATCATTTTGTCAACCCAATTTTATACAATTCACTTTTACATAATTTATGACAAGTCACCATATTTGAAATATTGACATTGATAAAATATTTACTCATCCTTATATCCTGTGACAAAAATTGGAAAATGTGGGATGAGAAATTCATTTTTCATTAATAGATAAACTATTGAATCTATTTAGTCTAAGGTAAAAAACAAAAAACCATGAATATGTTTACCTTCTCACAATAATACTTCGAGTACATAAATATAATATATCCACATGAAGAAATAAAGCTTTTATAAAAAAAACCATTCGAAACACATTATCATGACGAGGAAAAACCATTGACACATATTGAGGAATTTGAGATCTTATGAAAATATTTTTTTCAAGAAAAACTTCCACCATTAAAAGTTTATAACCATCCCTTAACACATTAAATCAAAATATTTCCTCAAAAACAATTTTTGCGAGAATAATATAGGTATATTAGATAATTATATTCATAATATATGTTCACTGATTTTTAATCCATGTTGTAATTAATAAATCCTAGTTAATTAAAAATTACTAACATACCTAGTTATGTCCCTTATTTTATTTCTTCAAAGAATAACTTAAACCACCAAAACACCATAATGAAAATATATATTATGCTAAAAATTAACTCTACCCTTATTCCTAAAAAAATCATAGACATTTTAATATAATCTATAAATTCCAAAATTATATAACATCTTCAAAAATAAATTTTTGACCAAAAATAAAATAAATTTCTTAGATACCAATACTAACAGATTTAACTTATTAATATCAATCATATCTTTATCTCAATGAAATATTATTATCTTAATAGGAGGAACATATTTTGTGTTATATTTCCCTAAAATATATATCTTCCAAAAGAAAAATCACATTACCACAAAAAAACATTTAATGTTATTCATTATGATTCAAAATATTATTCAATATATTTAAACAACGCGTTATAAATTAAAAATCCTTATATGATTAATGATTTTTATAAGCACAACATCATCGATAAAAAAATAGTACAAAATAATTATTGAATCATAATATATAAACACATCAATAATTACACTTTAATTATTATGATATCATAGATCTTCCCTTATCCTAGGAGATACCCCTTGGATTATTTTGTTGAAAATGACAATAACCATGTCCCCCGCCCCCAAAACAAAATTAAACTGTAAATCATATATTAGGTAGAACAAAATTTCCCTATATTGACCATTTATTTTTCACCGTAAATTTCTTAATATATATCAATATTTATAACCTATAAAAGATATTAAAATATATATGACATTTACTCGGGTGGTTCTTCCCATATATATGATATGTAATAATCTAAATATTCATCCCTAAATAAACTACATCAACATAACTCCTTTGAAAATAATTTATCCTCTTATTAGGTTTGTTAGTAAACTCACCCAAGTTGAGGTTTTTGATCAAATAATGAGATAAATGAATAAGAATAACCATTGGGTTCCTCATTCTATCTATCATTTCATTTTTTCCTCAAGATTTCAATTATCTTATTTCTCATCACATTCAGTGTTAACATAAATCCTCTTAGTTCCACCCATTTAATAAAACCAAAAAATAGTTTGTGAAATATTATTAATATTTATAAATCATATAATCCTAAATAATCATTAATAGGATGTCCAAATAATTACACATTTTTTCAATATATGAAACCATATTGTTAACATACTTTAAATATAGTAATCATTTATTTAAATTCATCAGAATGATTGAAAAATAAAATGGGAATTAACCCATGAATATCCTGTAGGCAAGCCTCTCCAAGTGTATAGTATCAGGCCAACTCATCGTGCACTATGGACGATAGATTTAATTCTCATTCCACCCATTTAGTGTTATAAATAATAGGTTTATATATTCCATAAACACATCAGAATGATAGTATCTAGAGAGGGATGTAGTTTTTCAGAAACCCACAGTCCATTCTTTTCCATGACATATGATGTTCTCCAATAAATAGAATTATACCTATTTTTCTCAATGTTCTTTAATAAATTTCTCTATAATAACTAAACCATATTATTATTGATACTGAAGAAACCAAAAAAAATTATACATAAATATTATATATTTTTATATTAATATTGATTATATAACATAATAACCCATTATACATGTGTAAAGGCTTACTAAATATAAAAACAAGATACATAAAACATATTATTTTATAATTTTTCTTAAACACATCCCATAAATTTGTTCCCACATTATACCCTTTTTTGACATACCATACATAAACAATTTATTTAAAATATTTAGAAAAGAAACATAAAAAATTGTGATATTAGATTATCAGTAAGTGAAAACATGGTAGATATTAATCAATGATCATATGTAAGAATATAATTTTTATATGGGTATAAAAATGATATTATCAATAAAAAACTAGACCCACCATTTCACTAATCATAATTTTGTGTCGTGGTACAGAAACATAATTTTTCATAATATTAGGAAATCCTAAAAAATCAATCACGGTCAATGAGATGAAATCCTACGAATAAACTATATGTTATAGTTGGGTAACACCATTATAGGTGTAGAAAATATTTCATATGTTGAGGATAAATACCAAAACAATCATATCATAGTGGATATAACATCCGTATTGTTTTCCACTATCTTAGAGGATTAAGAATCATGAAATGTTTTCCATAACATAGTGGATCAAGTATCACCACTAGTTTCCCATATCATAGTGGATCATGGTTTACCATGTGTTTCTTATATAATAGAGGATCAGATATCCCAGAATTTTTCCTATGTCACAATGGAACACACATCACTACCTATTTCCTATAGTGAATTTAACACATAAAATAATTTCCCATAAATATCTCATGATACATAAGAATTTAACCAATGTATTGGAGTGGTTTAATAGAACCATCCATAATATAATGAATACTAGACATATGTGTTCCCCAAGATCATTAAACAATAATTATATCGTAAAAAATTAACTATTTTTAATGAAATATGTTTCATAAACATTTTATATTCCCATAACTGTTCTCTATTAGGAGAAATAACATGGGCTTTATCCGTATATATTATCCCCTATAAATCATAATAAAAATTCTAGGATGTTTAGAGAGATGAAAAATACCTTTATAAAAATCATTTTATCATTTCATTGAAAACATATGCAAATAAAATTTCACTTTGATAACATTTTAACTTAAAAATCAGATAATATTAATAAAATAAATTCCTAGGAAAAGAAATAATGGAAACCTGTAAAGGCATTTTCAAACAAAATAATTTTCATGAGATCCAAAAATATGTCCATTTTGTATACATTAAAATAAAATATTCCTTTCACATATTTTTAAAACTATAAAAAATTAATTATTCAGAAAACATTAAATATATTGATTTTAAAGAAATTGTAAAAAATTTATAGGCATTGAAAATTACCTTTATCTAAAATTTTATATATATTTAATAAATTTCATAAATAAATTTTAATGATTATAATCATGTAAAAAATATCATTGACTAAAGAAGAAATAAGGATTAATTTTATTTAAAAATTGAAAAAATTAATTTATAATGAGAAAAAAGACTTAATAATACATAGAAATTTCATAATAACCAATGGTGTAAGAATTATTTTATTTTATAGCTTAATATCAATAAAAAATTAAATTGAATTTTGACATAAAATATCCTGATAAAAAATGAGATTATAACATAAAGCCCCTACCACTTTGGTAATATTAAAATAAAAAACCAAACAAATGAGCGGTTATTATATGGATTTATAAATCCCCATAATTTTCTAGATAAGAATAATGAAAGTCATCCATGGGAATTATATAAAGAATATAAAAGAACCAAATGGTGAATATGTCATGTGTATAAAATAAATAAAAGACGGATGAGAAACCCCTTCCACAAAGATCTTATAGATTAATATGACTTTGAAAAACATATATAATAAAAATATATTTAAGAAAAATATTTTAAATAATATTTCACTATGATATCATACTCTATATTATTTACTTATTACATTTTATCACTTTTTTGTTAAAAATTATTTTTTAAAATCATTGTTCTAGGAGAAAAAAGCTTCCTTTTTAATGAATGTTTTGGTTCGACAGTTATGGTCAATATAATTAGATAATTAATCCATAGTATCTATAATTTTAATCATTACATGAGATTAATATTTAATCATTATATAATATTCTATGTCTATTTATATATAAAGGTGATGAAAAATCAATTACGAAACATTGTGGAGATGGTAGTCCATACAAATCCACTAGTGATGTTTCAACTATTAAATGGTTATAAATAAGAAAAATTAAACATTAATACACTTTTATATAACTATAGAAATATAATATATTTAATACATATTCATTAAATCCATAATTATTACAATCAACATGAACCGGTAATGGGAAATGAAATACATAGCTTCGTGGAGGTGGTAGTCCACAAGTATGCACAAATGTTGTTTTCTTTTCCCATGTGATTTTAAGGAAGGGGATAATGGTCATTAAATCATCATAATAAGAAAATTATATTTAATATAATGTATTAATTAGTTTATAATGGATAACATATATTTTTTATGTGGCATAAATTGAAATAAAATTAAAATTACTCCATTAATTATTATACATTTTCATTGAGAAACTTTCTTTTTCATATTCCTTAATCCTTTAATGAATGGTATTTTGGATGTTTTAGGATATATATAATAAATGGGTATAAGATATAGGATGATATTATGTTTTTCATGGTTGATCTATAAATTAGAAATGTTTTGAATATGGGAGTAGATGATCTTCCCCTTTGTGTGTGAGGGGAGGGGAACCATAAGAATTAACTAAAGTATTAAATTAATAAAACATAAATTTTCAGTTAAAGATTCATATAAATGGTATATTTTAAATATTGGATGATTATTAGTCTTGATAATTTCATAAAATAATATTATATAGAATTATTTTATTTCTAAACCCTTATATCATTACTTTATCACACATTAGCCCTTTTCAAAAATACCTTGATGTCAAGGTTTTTTACTCCTTAAAAGTGAAAATTTTATTATAAAAGGAAAATTGACCCATAAGTGAGTTATTTTACTATATTCTATGATATACCATTCAATTTTATGAACATTTAATTTTTCTCAATTTTAATTCATTTAATAAAATATTATTTAACATAATTGACTATTAAAGTCATTTCAGTGACAATTCACATAGTTTGATTTTAAAGACATCAACACTGAAATAATATTAAAATATACACTCATTAAAAACAAATTAAAATTATTCTTAATCATTAAAATAGTGACACACCATTATTTATCAATAAAAATTTAATTTTTTTAATTTTTAAAATAATTTACGTTGATTTTTCAATTATATGAACAAGCATCGGGCCAACATTATGTAAGAGACAAAGGAAATTATAATATCACTAAAAATAAAAAATGTCCTCATAATAAAAAAATTATGTTAAAAATAATATTTTATATGAATTTATAACATGTTCTTATCTTTATGTGAACATATAATAAAAATTAAAAGCATGAGACCGATATTTTGGAATTTTCCATTAAATAAAATAATATAATGGTCTATATCAAAGACTAATTGAACTGAAATGCCATATTTTTCAATATATTAAGTATTTATAGAATAAAACTCATCTAATTAAATATAGTTTTTTGGGGATGGTTATGAATTATTATATCATTTTTAACCGTGTTTTACATATTTTAATATTACCTTGGAGACTAAGGTTACTATTTATAAAAACCAAAAATAAAGGAGCCTATTTATGAAATAACAATATCTTGATTCAAAATATAGTATAGATTATTCAATATTTAGTTTCTAAAATTTTAATCAGTCAAATTTAAAATAAACCTACTGAACATGATGAAAAAAAGTTTTCATGAAAAATGCATTTTTTGTATAAAAATGTTTTTATACAAAAATTAACTATAATTTCATATCTAATGAAATTAGTTGAATTATTTTTAAACAAAATTAATTTATTAAATTTTAAAATTAATATGAATAAATTTAATTTTTAAATACATTAATATAAAAAAATGGTTTCTATAAAATTGGTATTTTGTTAGTATTCACAAAAAAAATTACTCTTTTAAGAAAGCCTCCCCAATTTTACCATAAGTTAATTTTCATATCATGATTAAAAAAATGACATATATATTATAATATATAACTTCTAAATGTTTTAGATAATTTTTATAATATACACTCACAAAAGGAATGAGAAATATTTTTTGTAGAAAAACTAATTTTGAAGCCCAAAATGAAATTACTAAAAATTGAGTGCTTATTTCATAGAAAATAATAAATAAATTTTTATAGATTAATTCCATTATATAAATATATATATATATATCATAATTTGGTTTCCCATATTCTTACCCTAATATTCGAAGTTTGGGTTTTAATTTTCGGAGTTAAATAATAATATTTTTAGAGTATACCGCAATTCATTTAATGCGCAATGATGCGTGTTACGAAAGATGTCAATGGTATAATTTTTTATAATTTAATTTAAATGGTTATACATAAGATATTTAGTATATTATTCATGTTAAATGAATTTTTGGGTTGTTACATCATTCCAACATGATAGAGTTTTAGAGTGATTTCCATATAATGGCTCAAAATGATTCATTAATATAATGGAATCAACACCAATATTCAATGAAAATTAACCTATTAAAATATGTTAATACCTAATTCATATAAAATTCATAGACAAATCCCTAATTATGTCTTATAAATTATGAATTTTTAGTTTTTTTCTTCTATTAGATTGATGATGAAATTCTATACGTAAAATTAATTTTGAACAAAACTAAATTTGATGTTCTTTAGAAAAATAAAGGTAAATATGGGATCACAATTAGATAAAATATATAAAGGGAGTCAATGTAGTTTTATTATATCCATCATATAAATTCTATAAATTTCATCTAATAATATCTAATATTAAATATAGGGAAAATGTTTTAATTTTTTTAAATGATCAACAATAACCCAAATCATATTATTACCCCAATATGTCTTTGTTAATATCACCACGAAATCCAAATATATATTCTACCATATCAATTGATGAACTAAAAATGTAAAATCATCACCTTTGGATATTTTCAAACATATTTATGTTTTTTATAATAAATACATTTCATGGTACAAATATTAATTTCTTTCTTCATACCTTCCGAACGATAATATTCTTAGATGTCTCTATACATATTAATATATCCATGATTAATGGAAAATGGTAATTTTTGTTCTTTACTTGAAAATTCATTCTTTAATTAGGGATCACGTAGGATACATAACATCGTACTAAATATAAAAATTGAGTCTTTATTAACATTAATGTAAGTTAATGTAAAATTCATGACCAATTATAATCATTCCTTCAAACTATGATCTTCAATCTAAGCCTTCCTAATTTATTATAACAAATATTATTTAACTATCACCTAAGACACAACAGTAGATGTTTCTATATAAAAATTTTCATGGAATGTTTTTATTTAATCTCTAACTACATGATCATGTTCTAATCATTAAATATTTAATGATGCATTATATTTTTGACTTAAGACACAAACTACCATTTTTTCTTCAACTAGATGATATTTAATTTAGCAATTATCATGCATAATAAGTTCTATCCTTCCTCACCATCTTATGTTTACCTATTATTCAGTGAATATATAATTTAATCTTCTATGATCAATAGATATTTCACGTTTTACCTATATAAATGTTTTATATTTATTTTTAAATAAAAAACTATTTCAGAAAACTAATAGTCATGTGTTATGTGATTATATTAATGTGGTTTAAATTAAAAAATTACATATGTTATAACTGAATCATTCTGCAAGAATACATAACTAAATCCCATTAAAGAAGAATCACTATAAACAAAAAACTCACTACTTATCATTGTAATTGATAACACTAGATAATTAACTAATATTACTTTAAAATTTGTTTCAGTATATTGCATTGTCTAGATGAATTTATATTCCTTTGAGTTAACATTGTTAGTGGTATAGATAACTGAGAAATTTTCTCAAAAAATTATTAGTAGTATACCACAGATCCAAGAAATATTTTAATCTAAATGAAATTTATTTTCATAGTACACTCTTTATCCATTTTATTTCCATAATGATAAAAAATTATTCCATATTGAGAAAAATATTTTGATGAAAATAAATTTATCCCATATACAATTAAATGTTTCTAAATTTTTCATTAAACCTATATTACTCTATGTTTTTAAAATAAATATTTATATATTTACTCATGTTCCTCATAGCACATAAATTTAAATAAAATTCAATCAATGAAAACAATAATTATTTTATCCAAAAAGTCATGAAATATATTTATAATATCCATAAATACATTAGGTAGAATTGATAACATGAATGGAATAACCCCAAACTACTAATAAATAAGCATATTTTTTAAATACATCCTCAAAATATATTCCTCCTTCACCATCAGAATATGATAACTAAAAATGTGGTAATGGTTTGAAAAATATTCATCTCCCTTTAGCTAATCAAATAAATCATTAATCCGAGGAAACATATACATTTTCGTAAGAGTGATTTTATTTATTTTTCTCTAATCAATGTATATTCTCATGTTACATTACTTTTTTTAACAAATAAAACTATGGAGCCCCAAGGACATGATCAACAATAGATGTCACCCTTATCAAGAAGCTCATATAACTGTTTTTCAATTATAACAACATAATTGAATCCACATGATAAAGAAGATTTGAAATTTTCTTAGAATTAGATATAAGTCAATAGTAAAATAAATCTTCCAATTATGAATAACACATGAAAACCCATCCAAAATTATATACATATATTTATTTACTACTTGTACATTGAAAATTTGAATAGTTCCATTCCATTAAAAATATGTTCAAGATAAAATTCACTTCCATATTTTACTAATTTCTTATTCTCTTGATATGTTATTAAATGTATGAACCAATTCATATCATGATAACCTGAAGTCCAATACATAACCAAAATAACAAGAAACTCTTCACTGCTAAAAAAAAGGACTTTTTAAAAAAACATTAAACATATAGAGATAGGAAGATTTATATAAATTATTTTTTCTTTTATAATACCCTCATGAGTGTTTACTAAAAGTTATAGATTCATTTAATGAGATTGTATATAAATTTTACTTGAAAATTTTTAATAAAGAAAATAATATTTTGATCACAGTTCAAAAAAATACATTTGTATAATTTAAATAAAAAAGTAAAGTGCTTAAACAACTTTATTCGATGGTAAAAATCTACCTTAGTCATGGAAAAATTATTTTTTTATAGTTTATTACTTTCAACATTCATGACTCATATAGTGAGTAAATATCTTCTAAAATGAGTTTTCATAAGGAACCAACTCGATATAACTATAACATCTCACTCCTAGATGGAAACATGTTTTTTCATTACTGGTCTGATTAGAATTCGTGTACTTGTAGTCAGATCCAAAGGAACAATATTTCCATATCAATAACATATTTCTAGTCATAATAAATATTTTTTAGAAAATATTTTAGCATATTTTAAAAACATTATAGATATTACATCAATATTTAGTGGTTGAATATGTCTATATTTCTTACCTACTAAACTGTGTCATAATTTTGTTGTTAAGAAGTTAAAAAGTATAAAAAAATACATCTCAACCTTCTCAGTAAAACAAACTACTTCCTCATATATTTTATCTTGATTGAATAATAATTTTTGGACATTGAAGAATAAATTAGCTTCTAATAGGCTAGTTAGGGCTTATAACTTCTCCTTGAATATCTACCAATAGATTAAACTTTAATCCTTCTAGTATTGAACTTTTCAGAACATACAAACCACTAGGAAATGTTTGGGGATATTTGGGAAAGGTTTTGGTAGCTATTGGATGAACTATATTCTTTGAAATTATGAGGAATGGAGGAGATGTAGAGTACTGTATAATAATTTTTCTCCTTATCACTAAGTTTTTATCCTAATTAACCCAATTCACTTTTTACCGTGGTAACACATTTTAACTATGGTTACTATTCATGAAAGCAAAAATAAAATTGAAATTATTTATAGTGTTTAGGCTCATGATTCTAAATATTTAATCTTATTGTTAAAATTAAACTTTTGAAAGTTGAATAAATTATTTTTAATATAATTGTAAAAAACCCACTGAAAAATTGTTTTTAGAAAATTTCATCTTTAAGCATAAAAATGAAGTTATACTAGAATAAAATATAATATTAATTATTTTGAAATTTTTTATATTAATATTAATAAAATATATATTATATTAAATTTAAAAAAATCAATAACATAATGGGACTTTAAAATAACTTTTTTTTAAAGAAAATTACAGTTTTGTAGAAATTTGTGGTTTTTAATATTCACTTAAAAATCAATATTATCCAAAAAATCCCCCAAATTCATCAAAGATATATTTAATATGTTTATTTTAAAAATTATGTCCCTTTTCTTAAATTAAAATTTTAAAATGAAGAAAATTTTCTTAAAAATAAAACCATAAATTCATGGAAAACTAATTTAGATAAACAAAACTATTCCTCTTTTGACTACGTTTTTTTTAAAATACATATATTTAAAATGATAAATATAAATATATAAAATTAATAATTATAAGTCTTTAAATTTTTGTATTTCTAAGATTATAAGGGTTTCCAAACATAAATCGTTTTGTGTAGTGAATTGTTAAGTGAATTTTTTTGTCTAGTGGATGGTTCATCGATGGAATCAGGAGTTAAACTGATATGTTTCATGTATAAAAAATATTTTAGGAGAGTTTTTACAATTTAAAGGAAGATATTTGAGGGAATTAGATCTCATAGTATAAGTAATGGAATATATAAGTAGCAGTTGTTACTACTACTACTATAGCAATCATCTTGTTAGTGGGATGAGAAGTAGCCCTACTTCCCATCATGACGAACCAGCGCACCGACGAGATGACTCCAAGTAGATGAGTTCTATTAGGGAGGAGATTGGGATTCTATAGAGGGTATTATATACCTTGATTTTCAACATTTTTTCTTCAAAACCCATTCAGGTTTTAATAAATTTAATTAATTTTTAGAACAATTTAACCATTCTCTCATCCTCCTCTACCTCCAAGAGTTCCACTTGATCCTGGATGGATCTTGATAAAATCCATTGTAAAATTATGTTCAAGTAACTATATTCATAATTACCATAATATCCTCTCCTCATATAGGAATGATGAATTTTTATTTCTTTGTACATAAAACGAAATGGTAAGTCTTATCCTTTGAATTTGCTTGATATTTCAATACTCATTGAATTATCCATCTCCTTGGTACTCTTGATAATATATTAATATATTTCTAGAACATGACTGTAACATCCCAATATTTCATGGACGTTTATCTTAAATAGATTGTGTTGCACGTAACACCGACTTGGCTTGTGTAATATGCAATATTTTATTTCTGCAAAACAACACATTTGTGTTTAAATTATTTAAATGATACATTTATAACTTATCCATTAAATATTGTAATATAAACTGTAATAAATAATTTTTAAAAGTTATTTAAAATGTTTTCACAAAAATAAAACATATTTATAATGAACTGTATAAGTTTCTGTAAAATATTTATATGTTTAGAAATACTATTTTCCTAAACAAACAATTTTTATGTCCTTTAATGAATAACAAAAAAATTAATTATAGAAACTAATGAAATTTAATTTGGTAAAATAGTCTAAATTTTTATTTTGAAAATCAAAAATCTCTTAGTGTGAATTTTTTGTATTTTTATAAAAACATTCAATTTTTCATGAATAGTGAAAATAATAAATTATTGTTAAAAAATGACTTTTTGTTTAAATAATTATTTTAAATTAAATTTATTTTAAAGTCAAAATAAATAAATAATACAAATATTAACCCAAAGTAGATCATTAGAATTCTTTTTATAGTATATATAATTATAAACATTCCTTGATCTTTTTTAACATCTTTTAACCCACCTTCTAGCCACATTTAAATATTAGTATTGAACATAATTTTACCATTTCTGTAAATTTTATTTTGAGAAATATACATACATGGTTTAAATAATAATATAAAATTTGGTATAATTGGATCAAAATACGTTTTCAGTAATAATAACTTTTCTATTTTATTTACAACGGTTAATGTTAAATAGGGTAATTAAAATTAAAAATAAAATTATAATAAAATACAATTACCCAAAAACATGTATTAATTTTACTATATAAGTATTATTTTAACCAAATAAACCATATTTCTATAATATGACCCTTTTTTAGGACACTTTTTTTATTAGAAGATTTATTATATTTTATTTAAATAAGGGTTAAAAATGTAACATTTAAATTCTAATAAATATTAATTTTTAATATGAGGTCTTGTAAATTCTATGGAATACTATAAAAATTATTTTTTAATATATAATAATTTTTTCTACATCAGTAAAATTTATTTATAATTTTTATACTTTAAATAATTAAATTTAATAGTGACACACTAATGATGTCGAAATTGTTTAATTAATTGAGATATCAAATAAATGATATTAGAAAATATTAAAAAAAATGTAATTTTCTTAATTAATGAAATCAATAAATTTTATAGATAACATAGACGTGTTAATGAAATATTTGAATTATTTTTTTCGAAAGATCATATAATTTTAATATTTTTAAAAATTCAAATATTGAATAGTAATAAGATTGACATAAATGAAACTTTAAAATAAATAATATTAAATTTAATGATATAAAATTTAAATAATTATAAGGTTTTTTCAAATAAAATTTAGAGTGATAAATATTTCATAAATTATTTAAATGGGGTTTGTTTGACATTCTTTTGTAACTATCATAACCCTATGTTTTAAAACTACAGGAAGACACAGTAAGAGTTGAATTGTTTAACTAAGGGTAAAATCCCAAATATATGGATAATTTTATAACCTATAGATGTATACAATTCATTGTTATAGGGTATTTACATCCATAATCATCTTATCCTTGAAATAAGTTTCTTTTTATCAATTTGAAACTGAAAATCAATTTATAATAAATTAATATTTTTAGAGTTTTATAATGTGCCCCTCCACTCTCTTATAAAGGGATCTTCTCCTTCTTTTTATTTCACACCTCTAAAGAAATTTTTTACTCCAAACCATCCCATTTACTCTCCAAACTTCCCAACCTACATCCTAGATTCCATATGTTGTGCATAAATTCATCTTATGTAGTCTTTTGTGTAAATCAAAAGTGGAAACCTGAAAAAAGAGATAATCAGTTTATTACCTCATTCGAAGTTCTTTTCTTCTTCTGATTCAACATCCTATATTATTTACATTATAATGTAATAACACCATTATCATATACATTATCATATTATAATATTATTATAGAAAAACCATATTTCTTTTTTTACCTATTCTGGGAAATACAATATCACTATGTGTGCGTACATAGGACATACCATCTTCACGTCATGGTGTAAATATTTGTCATCTATAAATTGTTTTTATGATTTTAATGATGAATATAAAGGATTTAAATAATAAATATAACATGATATTGTTTCATTACAATTCATATTCCATCCAATTTCTTACCTTTTAACCATTATTAAAATAATATCTTGGCTTGTTCATATGTAAGACTTACAGTCTCCCAGATGCAACGAGATTTATCATCCATATTACTCATTCAAGAATGATTATAAAAATATATATTATGAATAATTAGGAAATATATGACATAATAATTCTAAATAAATAATATATATTCTATTTTCCTAATTCCATTCAATACAATAAAAAATAGAAACAACATTCATGAGTCTGGACGACTTACCATCTCCATGATGGTGTACTCCATTTTATATATCTATATTATATATAGATATATATAGAATTTTAATGATATAAAAATAATTTTTTTCACTCTAGAAGTACGTAAATTATTATCTATGTAATACGATCAAGAATAACATGTCAAAACACAGATGATAAACAATGATATTATTACCTAGAATGTTTCTTGAACTTGATAAATATTAATAAAAGGGTAATATAAATTCATAAATGAATAATATATGATATCATAAATATTATTATGATAAATTTATAAGTTAATATTTTGGTTAAAACTATTATAATAATCTTTTTTAATAGTATAGAGAGTATCAGACCAATGATAAAGTAATACTTTCTCACAATTAATTTTAGTGAGATATTAGCCATGTTCACCACCAGTTTCTTGTGTGTGGTTTATCTATACCCCTGTTATATTTTATATCATGAATAAATTTATCTTTATAGTATTTAAAGATTACTTTGAATATATCTGTCTTTTCAATGAAATGTTCAAAGTGGTGTGGGATGCTTTGAATGTTTAGAGAATTAAACCTTTCTCCATTGCAATATTTATGATATTATTTTATAAAACTATTTATATAAATTTAATATTATTATAAAATAAAATTTTAATTATATTTTTGTGTTCATTAAAATGTTTTAAAATATTCAACTTTTAATGGTATTTAGTAAGTAACCTTTTTACTAAAAAATCCTTTTAATTGAATTAATGATTTATTCTTCTAAAATCATTCTCACTAATTCTCATGTGTTAATTTCATTTAAGGATTTTTTATATGGACATGATTTTTTTTAAATTTTTACTCCTTTCAAACATTACAAAGTTTTATGGGACACTAAAATTCAAAAATATCTCTTTAAATTTCTTCTTTTATAAGTGTGTGACTTTTGAAAAAATTATTTCAAAGAAAAAGTGGAATTTTTTTCAAGATATATTTAATTATTTTAAAAGAATATTTTCTATAATGGAAACATCCTTTGTTGGACCTTATGGTAAATTGAGTTTGATCTATTATGATATCATTTACCATATTTTATTAAATGGTTTATAGTCATTTTGATAGTGGATGTCCTAATTAAATACCATTCATGTTTTATGGTTAATGTATTCATATTTTATAAAATAGTTTCTAATACAAATGCTTATGTTGTTTATGTTTCACCATTTTCATATAAGGAATGTATTGGACTACATAAGTGATGGGAAAACCCACTACAGCCCCTTGATGTGTCAATAATTATCATGAGATAAACTATATATATACTTGCCTAAGGTCATCCCAATTTATTTATAGATATGGATTCGGCCGAGGCCATAACCATTTATTTTTATATGTCTTGGCTGATACCTCGATTGTATGTTTCAAATGTCTATCATTATGCATTCCATCATTACATGATTTATTATTGATATCACATGCGATTACTCAATTATTAGTATATCCATTTTAATGTTTAAATGTAATTATTTGATTTATTCTTTCTATATTATGGTCAATTTTATGTTTAAAAGGATATTCTTTAAATTTTATACATTCCATAAATTTTTATTCTCATTTTTTAAAGATTATGTTGTACTGTTTAACCCTACTGAGCATCTGAGCTCACCCCATTCTTATATTTTATTCTTAAGATACCAAGATGTAAATGATGCTTGATATACATGTTTAAGAGAGGTTAATAATGACATTATTAATGGATTGTCTAGGTTTTTTTATGTTCTGAATTAAAATTCAAGGATCTTAAATGTAATATATTTCTATAGATGTCTAAACTAATCATTGCTTTGAGATTTGATTCCTTATAACCATTCTAATGTATTAAAATAATGCTCCAACTTTAGGAATCTAGGGTTAGGGTGTTACAGTTGGAACCAAAGATATTTTCGTAACAACCTCAAAAATAGATTTAGAAAACTTTGATTGAGGATCATAACCCTAAGATATCCATTGAGGATAAGCATAGACGATCATTCAATAATTTTGGTAAGGTAGAGATTATTTGTGTATTCCTAGAAAATATTTCCCTCTCTGAATACTACAAGTGCATGTGGTTCTAGTACATATGTACCTTGCAGTAATAACTCTGACAAGGTGTTCTAAGGTTAACTTAGGGTAACCTAGTACATGACAATGATCATTATTGTGCACCTGGTTTGAAACTCCTGGGATATTTTCTGAGGATATTTCAGATTTTATTTACCCAATATTAAGAAGTATTTATGAGTAACTATGTCCCAAAAGAATCCATGTTTATAATTATGGGATTATTTATGCTTATATTTTTAAAATTATGTAATGTGTTTTACTAGTTTAAAATTATGTATTCTGATTTACAATATAATATTGTGTATGTCATGTTTTAGAAATGGAACTCAGTGGATGAAATAGAAATTGTTTAAATTCGCATAAAAAATTTAGTGATTTCCCTCTTATAAAAGATAATGATGCT
Source organism: Viscum album (assembly GCA_963277665.1). Taxonomy (NCBI): domain Eukaryota; kingdom Viridiplantae; phylum Streptophyta; class Magnoliopsida; order Santalales; family Viscaceae; genus Viscum; species Viscum album. The sequence goes on from OY728125.1 coordinate 1,947,321,094, forward strand.
GGAGAAGGAGATGTAACTAATAATGAGCATCTTATAACAATATTGGGTTATTGGAATTAGGTTCTGAACTATAAACTTACTCGTATGGACCACCCTAATCCAAAACATGGAGGAACAATGTTAGACAGCTTCATGATACAACAAACTCCAACTTTCCATGGGACTAAAAATCCATTTGTAGGGGAAAATGGATAAGTTCCTTATACAAGATATTTCTTGCTTTGGGGATTGATGAAGGAGAAAATGTTTCCAATGTAGTTTTTCATCTCTCAGTAGATACATATCTATGGGGGTCATTAATTCAAAACACAAACAATGATAGGGAAATAAGAAACATGGAATGGTGGTCTATAAATAAGTATTCCTGGAAAAGTACTTTCCACATTATCTATGGGGAATGTATTTTATCATCTCTCAGGAGATGCAGATGAATTTTGGTTATTTATTCAAAACACAATCCAAAATGATGAAAAAGAAACTATGGTATATATGGATTTTAAAGAAATATTCCTAGAAAAATACATTACTTGTGATCAATGAGTACATATAGAGGTAAATGTTCTATATAATATGTAGAAGGAGGATGAAAATGATTCAAAGTATGATGCTATCTTCACAAGGTTATCATGGAATGTTGTAAACTACAGGCGTATACAAAGAAGTAATATTGATGGACTATTTGATGCCATAAAACCATTATTATAATAGGCACTGGTCTTCCAAAGGTTCTCATCATATAAAGATATAGTCTCATATTATATGAAGACAAATAAATAATTTTCTAAGTCTTACGACTTAAATGGAAATCAAGACCAGAAGATAATGATAGAGCAAGAGATAGATGTTGGGAAGAAGGGAAACAATTATTTTCCCACTTGTGATAATTGTGGAAGGAATATTCCTAGTGCCTATTTAAAGTGAAAAGGAGTTTTATTCATGTATTTTGAGAATGGCCATCAAACTCGTGATTGTAAGGGAAATAAAGAATTCATAAATATGAAATGTAATAATTGAAAATAAATGGGACATTATATAAATTATTTTCCAAATCATTAAGAAAATATGTCTTATAAGAATCAAATGGATCAAGGTAAAGATTTTTATTTCACAACTATCAAATTGGAATAATTAATGTATTTATGTTATTGGATTCAAGATTTATGTTTTTATATTTTGGTTATAATAATAAAGTGATATATAAGGATTGTACTATAGTACTTATTCTTTAAGGATTTGGAAGCATGAATTATTTCAATAAGTATTTAAAGGTTATAAAGGTACTTTTTTAATAATAGATGCATTAATTTGTTTAGGGAATATGATATTATGATTGATTTTGAAAATTTTGAGACATTTTATATTATTAATTTTGACAACTATATTCTGGAAAAGTTTTATGATTGGAATGAAGTAAGTTGAAAATTGGATATTATTGTTTGATATTAAATTATAATTTATTGAATACTATGGGATAAAATTAATCCTTTTAGTAATCATTTATTTGATGGAGGAAATAATTTTGGGCATTATGATTTATCAATCTGCTTCAGTCATGAAAAATTTGTTTTAAACTTTCAATTCTAAAAGTAAGGGATATAGTCAAAATAGATCAAATCACAATCAAAGGATTATATTGTTATTATAAAATAGAAACAAATCAATTTAGTTCTTATCTAAAATGTGAAATAATTATTCAACTCCAGGAAATGGATCCTGAAATTAAAAATGTTATCTTTCTACTTTTCCAATAAATGAAATGGTTCCTTAGATCATCATAGATTTATATCTCAATGACTGTTAACTTTCTCCTAACCATGTTCCCTATCACTCCCCATCAGAACATGATGGTTATACTTTTCTTTCATGTCTATATTTTCCTAAATTTATACCGTGTATGTGTTATCTCTAGTATCCTTCATACTTCACTTTATTTTTTTGAAATTAAAATTTTAATCGACCATTGATTCGAAATGGGATTTCAATAAAGATATTTTGAAAATTCGAACCCATATATTTAGATTCGAAGGATGAATTGTGGGGATAGAATTTTTGGAATGAGTTAATAATGAAACACCCAAACATTCCTTGGTATTTTATCTTCAATAGCTTGGGTTTCATGTAACACTAACATGGATTGCGTAACATGCAAGATTGAGTTTCTACGAAATAACACCTTAGTGATAAAATTATTTAAATAATATAAAAATAACTTATCCATCAAACAGAGTAATATAAATAGTAATAAATAATTATAAAATTTATTTATAATTTTTTCAATAAAATAAAAAATATTTATTATGAAATGTATATGCTTCGGTAAAATAGTTATATGTTTAGAAATACTATTCTCTTAAAAGAACTACTTTTTATCTCTTTTTGTGAACAATGCTAAATTTAATTTTAGAAACACATAGATATTGAATTTTCCAAAAAAAAATTATATATTCATAGTATCTAAATTATATTAGGGTTAATAGTTGGTATTTTTTATAATAGTTTTAATGTTTGATGAATAATTAAAACACTATATTATTGTTAAAAAATCAGCATTTTCATTTAAATAATTATATTTATTTAAATTTATTTTAAAGTCTCAATAGATATATAATACATATATTAATACAATTTAGATCATTGGAAAAAAATTTATAATATAATTAGATATAAAAATCCATTAAACTTTTTAACGAATTTTTACCCGCCTTTTACCACATTTCCATATTAACATTAAACATAATTTTTTTGCTTTTGTGAATTGATTTTGGAAAAATAGATATACATGGGTGGAATAATGATGATAAATGTTGTCTAATATGATGAAAATAATTTTTTTTGAATAGTAACTTTTGTAATTTATTTACCATGGTTAAAGGTAAATTGAGTATTTAAAGGTAAATAAAATATTACAATAATATAAAATTACTCAAAAACATGTCTTAATTTCATAGGAAAAGTATTTTAAAACAAAAATAAACCTTATTTCAGAAATATGATCCTCTTTATTCAACTTTATTTAAATTATGTATTTTTTTATATTTTATTTAAAGAAGAGTTAAAAATGCCATATTTAAATTTTAATAAATACATTATTTTTAATATGACTATATTATTGATATCATCAAAAATAAACAATGTTAATAAATTTATATACTTCATTATAATTTATTTATAATATTTATATTTTAAATATTTATTATAAATGGTGATGCAATGATGATGTAGTAATAGTCTAATTAATTGAGATATCAAATAAATGATATCAAAAATTTTACAATAAATAAAATTTGAATTATTTAGTGACATAAATAAATTTTTTATATAAAATATACATTATAGTGACACATTGGAAGTATTTTTTTGGAGATATCTGGTTGTTTCATATTTTTAATAACTCAAATATTGAATATTATTAAATTTGTCATAAATGATAAATTAAAATAAATAATATTTTATAAAATGATATAAAAGTAATTAAAATATAATGTTAGGATAAATGGAATTTATATCGATAAATATGTTATAAGGGATCCACATGAGGTTATTTTGTAATTTTATTGTAACTATATTAACCTTATTGTGTAAAATTACAATAAGACATGGTACGAGTTAAGCTTCTTAACTAAGGGTTAAATCCAAAATTAAAGGCTAATTTTATGACTTAAACATATTTTAAATTCATTAATAGATGTTCCTTCAACCCATAATCATCTGATCAAATTTATATATCACTTTTGATCTATTAGAAAATGAAAATCAATTTATCATAAATAAATATATTTAGAGTTTCCTAAAGTTCCACTCCCCGCTCTTATGAAAGGGATCTTCTCCTTCAATTTAATTCACTCATATGATTCCCATTTACTCAGCCAAAAACTAACTATTTCATTTCAAAAATATCCTAAATACATCATAGAGGCCATACATTAGGAATAAATCCATCCTATGGAGTAATTTTGATAAAATCAAAAGAAGTCACTCAAAGAAGAGGTAATCGTTTTATTAACTATTTCAATATTCCTTTCTTCTTATGTTTCCATATTTTATATTGTTTTCATAATAATGTAATAAATCACATATCATATACATGATGATATTTTTTTATGATTTTTTAACAACCAGATTCTTCCTTTAACCAATTCAATGAAAAACAATATCACCATGTGTGCGTGTGTGCGGCTTACCGTCTCTACATCGTGCTGTAAACTATTTTTCATCTATAATTTATCTTGATGGATAAAATGATGAATATAAATTATATATAGAATAAATATAACAAGATATTGTGTCTTTAAAATTCATATTCCATCAAGTTTTATACCATTTAATTATTAAGTAAATGATATCATCGCTCGTGTGTACGTACGACTTACCTTCTCCATGACGCAATGAGATTCATCTTCCACATTTTCCATTCAAGAATGATTATTAAAATATATATTTTTTATAAGTATGAAATATATGACATAATAATTTTACATTAAAAATATATATTTTTATATATAAACACACACATATATGTTTCATTTAAATTCTTCTATAGAATATGTTAAAGAACAGAGACATCGTTAATGTGTACATACGGCCTACCTTCTCCATAAATAGTGTATTCTATTTTATATATTCGTCTATTCTATATATTAATATTCAGAATATTTATGATATTGAAATCCTTTTTTCATTATTTATGTAACTGAATCATGATATAGGTAAAATGATCAATAATTACAAGTCAAAACACATACGATTAACAATGTTATTATTACTTAGAATTTTTATTAAACATTGAAATTATTGATAAATTAATAATTTGGAGTCATAGATGAATCATATATGAAATTATAAATAATATTATTATTATGGTAGAAGATAGTAATTTTTTAAAACCATTATATTTGTGTTTTAGACACAAATAAAGAGTATCATGCCCATAGTAAGTGAATTTCATCTCACTTTTAATTCTTGTGAGATATAATCCATGTTCACCACTAGTTTCTTGTTTGTGGTGTCTGTAGTTCCTCTATTGTATTTCATATCATGAATAAATTTATCTTCATGTTATTTTATTATTATTTTAAATATATTGGACTTATTATTTAAATGTTAAATGTGGTATGTATTGTTATAAATGTTTAAAGAAATAATCCTTTATTCATTTCATTATTCATAACATTATTTTACATAACTATTTTTGTGGATATAAAATTATTATAAATGAAATTAAATTTCTATTTATATTTTAATTAAAATATTTTCAAAAAGGAATCTTTTTAAGGTAATAAGTAATTTACTCTTTAATTAAAACATCATTTTATGTTTTTTAAATGATTTATTCTTATAAAATATTTCACATTAATATCAATGTTTTAAAAATGGGTTTAAAGATTTATATTAAAAAATATTGTTTTAAAATTTTATTTCATTTAAAAATCATAAATGTTATTTGGGACACTTTTATTCAAAAATATCTTTTTAAATATCTTTTTTTATAAGTGTGTTACTTTTGAATAAATCGTTTCAAAGAAAAAATAGAATCTGTATCAAGATGTTTTAAGGATTTTAATAGAGTATTTTAATCAATGTCAACATCCATTGTTGGATATTATGATTAATTGAGGTTTATCTCTTATGATAACATTTAATTTATTTTATTTATTGGTTTATGATCATTTTAATTTTCATGTTCTAATTAGATACAATTATTAGTTTATGGTTAAATTATTTATATTTCATATAATAGTATTTAATAGAACTCTCTATATTTTTTATGTTTCACCATTTTCATATGGGGAATGTTTTGGAATTGGTATGTGATGGGTGGGACTAGAAATAGTAAAAACTAAATTATGATTTATTTTATTATATAAATTAATAAAATTATATTCATTTAAAGGAAAAGTAAATGTTTTCTGAAAAATGGTATTTCTCATAAAAATGGTATCGTTACGTTGTGCACACATAATTTGAAATTCAGTTTCAAATTTTTATAATATATATTTGATAAAATAAACCCAATTTTTGAAATTAAAATATCAAAATTATCTTATTCTGAGTATTTGGGAATTTTCTCAAATATTCCATTTTTCAATTAATAGTGAATCATACAGAATTTTAATTAAAAAATACATTTTTCAAATTATTTACAATGAATAATTATATTTTATTTTACTTTAAAAGAATTAGATTTACACTTTCTAATTTTATAGTAACTATATTAACCTTATAGTGTAAAAATACAAAAAGACATGGAAAGAGTTAATCTTTTTAACTAGTGGTTAAATCTAACATTAAAGGATAATTTTAGGACTTAAACTTATATAAAATTCATTGATTTATGTTCCTTAAACCCATGATCATATTATAAACTTTATAGATCACTTATGATCTATTATAAACTTAAAATCAATTTATCATAAATAAATATATTTAAAGTTTCCTAAAGTGCCACTCCCCGCTCTTATGAAAGGGATCTTCTCCTTATATTTAATTCACTCCTATGATTCCCATTTCTTCAGCCAAAACCTAACTATTTCATTTCAAAAATATCCTAAATACTTCATAGAGGCCATACATTAGGAATAAATCCATCCTATGGAGTCATTTTGATAAAATCAAAAGAAGTCACTCGAAGAAGAGGTAATAGTTTTATTAACTATTTCAATATTCCTTTCTTCTTCTGTTTCCACATTTTATATTGTTTTCATATTAATGTAATAAATCACATATCATATACATGATGATATTTTTTAATGATTTTTTAACAACCATATTCTTCATTTAACCCATTCAATGAAAAACAATATCACCATGTGTGCATGTGTATGGCTTACCGTCTCTACGTCGTGTTGTAAACTATTTTTCATCTATACTTTATCTCGATGGATAAAATGATTAATATAAATGATATATAGAATAAATATAACAAGATATTGTGTCTTTACAATTCATCTTCCATCTAGTTTTATACCATTTAATAATTAAGTAAATGATATCATCGCTCGTGTGTATGTACGACTTACCTTCTCCATGACGCAATGAGATTCATCTTCCATATTTTCCATTCAAGAATGATTATAAAAATATATATTTTGTATAAGTATGAAATATATGACATATTATTTTTACATTAAAAATATATATTTTTATATATAAACACACACATATATATTTCATTTACATTCTTCCATTCAATATTTTAAAAAACAGAGACATCTTTAATGCGTACATACGACCTACCTTCTCTAAGAATAGTGTATTATATTTTATATATTTGTCTGTTATATATAGTAATATTCAGAATATTTATGATATAGAAATCCTTTTTTCATTATTTATGAAACTAAATCATGATCTAGGTAAAATGATCAATAATTACAAGTCAAAACACATATGATGAACAATGTGCTTATTACTTAGAATTTTTATTAAACATTGAAATTATTGATAAATGAATACTTTGGAGTCATATATGAATCATATATGATATTATAAATATTATTAATATTATAGTATAAGGTACTAATTTTTTAAAACCATTCCATATGTGTTTTAGACATGAACAAAGAGTAGCATAACCATGGTAATGGAATTTCATCTCACTTTTAATTCTTGTGAGATATAATCCATGTTCACCACTAGTTTCATGTGTGTGGTGAATGTACTGCCTCCTTGTATTTCATATCATGAATAAATTTATCTTCATGGTATTTAAATATTATTTTAAATATATTGGACTTATTATTTAAATGTTAAATGTGGTATGTATTGCTATAAATGTTTAAAGAATTAATCCTTTATTCGTTTCATTATTCATAACATTATTTTACATATCTATTTTTATGGATATAAAATTATTATAAAGGAAATTAAATTTCTATTTATAAGTTAATTAAATTATTTTAAAAAAGGAATATTTTTAAGGTAATAAGTAATTGACTCTATAACTAAAAAATCATTTTAAATTTTTTAATTGATTTATTATTATAAAATATTTCACATTAATATCAATGTTTTCAAAATGGGTTTAAAGGTTTATTTTAAAAAAATATGGTTTTACAAATTTAATTTCATTTATAAATCATAAATGTTATTTGGGACACTTTTATTCAAAAATATTTTTTTTATATCTTTTTTTATAAGTGTGATACTTTTGAATAAATCATTTCAAAGAAAAAATAGAATCTATATCAAGATTTTTTAAGGATTTTAAAAGAGTATATTAATCAATGTCAACATCCATTGTTGGATATTATGATTAATTGAGGTTTATCTCTTAAGATAACATTTAATTTATTTTATTGAATGGGTTATGATCATTTTAATTTTCATGTTCTAATTAGATACAATTATTAGATTATGGTTAAAGTATTTATATTTTATATAATAGTTTTTAAAAGAACTCTCTATATTTTTTATGTTTCAACATTTTCATATGGGGAATGTTTTGGAATTGTTATGTGATGGGTGGGACTAGAAATTGTAAAAACTAAATTATAATTTTTTTCTTATATCTATTAAAAAAATTATATTCATTTTAAGGAAAAGTCAATGTTTTCTAAAAAATTGTATTTCTCATAAAAATGGTATCGTCGCATTATGCACAGATAATTTGAAATTAAATTTCAAAAATATTATAATATTTATTTGATAAAATAAACATAATTTTTGAAATAAAAATATCAAAATTATCTTATTCTGAATATTTGGTAATTTTCTGAAATATTCCATTTTTCAATTAATAGTGAATCATACAGAATTTTAATTAAAAAATACATTTTTTTCAAATTATTTATAATTCATAATTATATTTTATTTTCCTTTAAAATAAAGAAATATTAATTAATTATATATATATATATATATTAATCAAATATATTTCATTTTAATATTTTTCAAATTCAATTTTCATATAAAAACAATGCAAACTTATGAACATTTTATCATTAAAAACTGACTTTCTCATCTCGTATGCTAGAATTATTTTAAATTAACATTTTTTAATTATATTAATGGAATTTGGAAAAATGGATTTATTATTAGGAATCAAAAATAATTATATAGTCTAATATGTACAACTTCATGTTTGACTAAAATGAATAGTGAAAAAGTAAAAATTATTTACTATTGTTCATGTAAAATATGGGTTTACAGTTGTGTTACACTAAGAAGATAAGGGTTAAATTACCCAATAACATTAAAAACCCCTATTTTAGAGCCATATATCCATATTATACTTCCTAATTTAGAATTTATTGAAATATGGAAGCATTTACATGTGACTAAGTTTAATGTATTGGATTAATTGTTGAAATTTATATGAGGGGTCCCTTTCCCCATTTGAAAAGGGGAACTCCCTACAATCACTTATTAACACCCCAAAGCACATTGAATAGGCCAAAACCTTCCAAATTATCTCCCAAAAAAACCTTTGTTACATTCTAGATATTTTGGTCCTCCCAAAATACCACCTCGATGGTCCTTAATAGAAGACCCAAAGGAGGTTTCTCTTAGAGAAGGTAACTATCTAAACAAAACCCTTCCATTTTGTTCCTTATTTATCCATATTAAATTAAGTATTAACACAAAAAATATGATAAAAAATCATCTAAAATATACTTATATTTTATTCTTCCTATTTCATAGTAGTTATCCATCACAAGTTCCATCAAATGGGTTATTTAATCACCATTCATTTGTACGATGAACTACAACCTTGTAAACCAAGGTTATTTATTTATCAAATTCCACTAATAATGGTGGGATATAATGATAGATTTTCCAAATATATATGTCATTTATGATAATATTATAATTAATTAATTTTAATATCTCAAATACATTTTTATTTTCCATGTATTTTAAAATATGATAATGTCGCTCACAAGTAAGACGAACTACCGTCGTGCTAAGGGATGTGATTCATTTTTCAATTATGATTTACATGTAATGAAATTTGGATGAAATTATGAAATATGTATGATATATATGCGATAAAATTTAATCCTTAAATGGAAAATATCAAACAGTTCCATACCTTTCGACTCATTTGGGTATGATAACGTCACTCGTGTGGACGTATGACCATCCATATCCACGAAGCATTGTAATTCATGTTCCATGTTCAAAATTCATAAATTATTACAATAATGTATCTAAGAAGTAAATATTATATTTATTAAATTAATATAATCCTTAATCTTATAGATAAATATTATATTCTTCTAAACTAGAACTTCCATGACAAAAGTCGCATGAAAAAACAAGGAAATTAACACCTGAAATAATGAAAATAATGAAATATTATAAATAAATATAAATTAAAATATGATAATGAGATAAATTATTATAATATAAGTATTATTATGTTACTTTTATAAATTAATAATAATATTTAATAATTATAAATGAGGTTAAATCTTGTTTAACAAAAAGGAAGTGTATTGTAATGGATTTCATCTAAATTTCATTTCATTGAAGCACATTGCAATGTTATTCCCCTAATTTATTTTATATAGTTTAAAAAATACCCCTTTAGAATGTAATATAATTAATAATTCATTATTCATGTTATTTTTATTTTCATTTTGAATTATATAATCAAATAATTTTTTAATTAAAAGGTTCTATCGGGAAAATAATTTCATAACTCATTTTCATTTCATTGACTAATATTACTATATTGTTATCTCAGATATTAAATGATTATGTATGTAGTGAATGTTGATTATCTATTTTTTATATTTACAATAGTTTTATATAAAATTAAAGTTCATACAAAAATTCAATTCATTGAATAATTCTCACTTTAATGATATAATCATTTTAGGGTTTATTTCACAATCACATTCTAATCATGTATGTTTATTAATCAATTTAAATTGAAGGAAATTATTTGATCGTTATATAAATAAACCCATTTTATTTCCTTCTACTCTGGTTATTCATGTTATTTTAATGATATAGTATAATTTTTACATTATTTAGAACTCAATATAAATGATACAAGTTTTTAATAAAATATGAATTCATTTTTCTCTTTGGTGGGATTTTTTTAAACAGTTTTTTATAAATAAAATTTAAATTTTTTATCTTTTCCAAATGATTTATTGTATCACCCTGATATTTTAAAAGATAAGAATTATATTTGATATTGTAAAGGACATGAATCACTAAGTATATCTTATGTTACACAAAATAGTATGTTCTTCTTCTATTACAAAAAATACTCTCTTTATCTTTAATTAAATGAAATTCTGATATTTTTATGTTCGATTGTGTATTCATCAAGAAACACTAAACATAAATGATCCATGATATATATGACTATTATAACCTAGATTGTAAATTATAGGGAATGAATAATATAAACTACTTTATTATATATATATATATATTACATAATATAAATTACCTATAATTTTTTTGTAAATAATCAATAAATTTTTTTGAAATGTGATTTTATTTTCCAAAAATATTTTTCCTTCAAAAATGATTTTTATTACATTTCCTGAATAAAATTTATAATAATTTATTGGAAATTTTAGATAAGTTATATGATAAATTTGACATCATTTTAGGATTCAAAATATCAAAATTTACTTTGTGTGAAATTTGGGGACATTTATGAAAATATTCATTTTTCTATGAATTGGGAAATATAATGATTTTTGTAAAAAAGCCTTTTCATTAATAGATTTTGAAATTTAGAATTTAAAATATGTTTTGAATGTTTTTTAAAGTAACATATGTTATATTTTGTTATTTTTAATATAAAAATTTACTATGAATCATCTTTTTATTGGTTTTTAGTATAAGTTTATTTTTTTGTTCAAACTATTGTTTTTCAAAAAAAATATTTCAAAACGCATAATATATCTCCATATTAATTTATTAAAACAGAAACCTAATAGAAGAAAATTTAATTAAATTTTATATAATATATGTAATTTAATAATTATATAGTTTCACAAAATAATTATTATTAGTCATTGATTTAATATATAATGTTATTCCGAAGAAAAAACACGCATCTTAAAAAATATCGGTTTCACCGTACCAACGGAATTAATATTAAATTTGATTTTTCCACTTATATGATTTGAATTTGGAAAACAATTTACATATTTTTAATCATATTAATTTAAAATGTATATATAGGTCAACACATTTTTTTACCATTAATATTAGTAAATTTTTTTAAAATTAATCACAAAAAATAATGTGAAAATGAGATTACAGAGGGGTTAAGCATTTAAATTTAAGGACTAAATGATGTAGAAACGTTTCAAAAACACATTTTATAACCATATTCATAACTTAAACCTTCTATTTTCTTGAATGGACCATTATTGGGTTCTAGTGACATTATAAAAATGTGGGTATAATTTACTCTTTCAAAAAAATTACCAGTGCACCACTCACCTCACATATAAATGGCCACCACATATCCTCCACTTTCTACACAATAGAACATACTTATTTAGAAATTAAAAAAAGATAATTTCATCATGGAAGCTTTATGTTGGTAAAAATTTCAACTAACTAAGTCCTTTGGTGAAAACCAAAAAGAGTTACCCAGGGAATAAGTATTGTTCCTGAACTATCATTTTGTTTTATTTCTTTTTACACACCCATAAATTATTATTATACCATATTTAAATTATAAAAACATAAAATTTCATTTAATAATTTGTTTTAATATTATTTTTATGACCCCAAAACAGACACTCTTTCATAAAATATGATAAAAAATCATCATTCCTCTGTACGACAGACTACTGCCTCACGAAACAAGGTCATTCGTTTTTCCATTACCACCATTAATGATTGGGTATGATGAGGGATATAAGTTTTGTATATGATATTTATAATATAATTATATCTATGGATTCATTATATCATATATATGCTTTTACGTTGCATTCCCTAAGAGATTTGATAGCATCACTCATGTATACGACAGACTATCCCATCGCAAAGCGATTTCATTATTTTTCTTCTAACACATCACATGGATGATAATAAATGTAAAAATAATAAAAAATATATTTTACATTAAATATTTATGATATTGATGAAATATTTTTCATTATTAAAATATAACAATTTACTTTTATTTTACCTTTTCACTCATGGAAAAATGATGTTGTCCTTCGTGGACATCTTGACTACCGCCTCCAAGAAGCGATGTGATTCCTTTTTTCACCTCTACATAATAATAATGATATATATTGATATATTTAATTAAATAATATAATATATTTATGATATTATTATAATTCTATTAATATGAAATTATACCTATTATCTTTCCAAAATGATCATTGAAAACTAGAAATGTTACTAATGCGTACGTATATCCAACTGTCTCCATTGTCATCACGTTTGTTCGTTTTAATTACCATATTTCATGTTGGGATTAAAAATTATAATATATATATATATGTTATAATTATTTCATGGTTATTATTATGTAGATTTTTAAATAATGACCTATTTGACCATAGTCAATGGACCTGAGTCGTTTTTTACAATCAAGTCGAATATGGTAAAAACATTAGATTTAAACCTAATCAATTATGTAATTGTATATAACATGTTTATAAGTGAAATAAATTTACTAATAAAATTTATAATAAATCTAAAAGAATTTAATAATTAACATTATTATATTATTCGGGAATATATATACACACGTGTTAAGTAGTACTCAAGGTAAGGGTTTTCTCGCCTCACTTTTATTTCTATGAGATGTGTGCCATATTCACCATATATTTTTGTTTTTTGGTGTATATGCTACCTATGACTGTATTTAATGATTCTTATACTTAAATTTAAGTGTATTTACAAATCTATTTTATGATATCTATTTTATTTTTTTTATGGTTTCAAATTTTTTAAAATGTTAATGGATTTTTTTCTCAATTTTCCATATTCGAGATATATGTTATATTATTCACATATATTATTTTGTGAGGTATATATACTACAACTATGACATGTTATATGATGAATATACCTATTTTAATGATATTATATGTTTAATTTAATGTTATAAATTCATTGAGATTATGATCAAATGTTACAATATTGGTAAAAGTATTTTTTTACAATCTCACTATTTAATGGGATTGTTTATGATTCGTTTTCCAATGATGGGATCTATAGATACATCTCTCAATAAACACAATAATTTTATTATTCTCTGTTTATTAATAATATTTTCATCTCACACTACCCTTTCTAAACTCTTTGGTACTTATAATAATTGATAAAATGTTTTTTAGAAAATCCTACATCATTTATGCCTTCAGTTGGAAATTGTTTTTCTACAAAAACCATGTTTTCATGAAATGTTTTCAAAAATATTTTCAACCATATTAAAATGATTTATTAAATATATTTTTTACAAAAAATTTTATTTTAATATAATGTTTTCAATGGAATATTTATTTCATTTTCAAAACAGTTCTGGTTTGGATTAGATAATAAAGGGGAAAATTGTTTGTTTTAACGTCTACAACATGATAATAATTTTTAACTATCATCACCATTATTTTATTCGAAGAATCATCGATATGTTTTAAACGTTTTATAAAAATTAAAATATTTCAAAAAAAATTCAAATGTGACTTTTATAATAGAAAGGATAGTTTTCTCATGAAATGATGTAAATGGATTTTTAAAATCTTCCATTATAAATTTCTAATGTTGTTTTCTATGAAAAGTATTTTCAATATTGTTTTTTAATTTTTTTAAGAATTATCTTCAAACTGAATATTTTATTTTCATAAAATTTTATTTTATGTTATTTTAGTTTTATATCTATTAATTGGAATAAACAACCTACATTGTTACTTATTCTACAAAGAGTGTATTTTGTAATCATATATGCCTAATTATTTATCTAGATGGATTTGGATTGTTTCAATGAGATTATTATAGAACTCTTTTCTTTTCCATTTGTTAATAATGTTTCAAAGATATTTTTAATGGAAGTTGTTTCTTCTCCATGGGTTAATCATTTTTAAAATAGATTAACATGAAACCCATTTTATCCTATGGTTAATCAAGTTAAAATGTGAATAATGACCATGTTTTTCTGTTTTATAATGAAATGATGGATCATTAAACATTATTCATAATTTTATTAATTAAAAAAACTTATATTATTGGGTGGTTTTGATATCACTGAGTGTTCCAATTATATATTATATATTTTGGTGCCCTAGATAGTGTTGAGTGATCCGATTACAACTTATATTACGGGGTGGAACAATTAGCATTAGTTGACCCCATTAATGGTTAATTGATTAGTTTTCAAAATCAATACTCTAATGCATTTGGTAATGTTGCTTGTATTGAGATGAAAGAAGGATGGAGTTAGTGGAGGGTCCATCTAATGGATTAAACATTTCCACATTTATTTCTAACAATGACACGAGCTATGATTTAAAAAATTTCCAAGATACCATCCCGTTTTTTTATGATAACAATGGATTTATAATGTCTTTTATTATCAAGACTATAATCACATGGATAATTGTTATTGATTCTGATGACTCTTATATTTCCCATGTTTTTATATTTTATGATACTAGTATTAATGGTTATGAGTTATTTTATGATTCTATTATGCACTATGCTCTTGTCATCATACCCATATTCACTTGTTTTAGTCATGGATGCTAATTAATTTCTAATAGTTATGTCTAACCATACCGATCATTTGACCTCTCACTTTTTATATTTCTTTTTCCTCTCGTTTTAATGAATTTGTTAGAATGAAATTTTTATAGATTGGATTTTATATGGTTGATGATGATTACTAAATTTTAAATAATAAAAAATTGTTATATGAGAGGAATACTTATTTAAGGACCAATATATTATTTATATTGTGTATTGTCATAATTATATAAAACTATAGAAATTAAATGTCCTATAAAATTTAATTTTTCTAATTTTTTCAGCAGATATTTAATTGTTTTGATGAAAATAATGGGTTATAATTATCAGCAAATAATTCCAAAATGTAATGATTATGATTTCAACACCAGATTTGAGACTGTGGGTTCTCGAGTGATATAATTTGTATCATACATTAGATTAGATAAATTTGGATATTAGTATGATGTCATGTTCAATTTTCCTAAGAGTATGGATACCATCATGGGTCTATATGATTTAGTTTGATCATAAGTTCAATGTCATAGAAACCACATTTTATGGTTATATATATTAAAAATTTTGAGGTTATTAAAGGAATTTATAGAGTCGTTTTATTTGGTTGGGGTCTTCTTTACCCCTAGGATCACCATGAAGTGTTTTTAGATAGTAATTATTTGTATTGTTTAAAAAATGGGTAAACCCATATGTTGGGTGAAAAACCATCGCATTTGGGAAGACATGGGGCCTTCAACCCGTTTCTGAATGACTATAAGGTTTTCATGCTCAACACTAACCTATGTAATGTCATAGTTATTTTGACATTTTTAATAGGTAAATATTCAATTTATTTCAGAAAAATATGTGATTTTATTTCAGGAATAATGGTTGATTTATCTTGGAATAAAATGTTATCAAATCCTTCAAATCATTGGGTTTTGAACTTTGTTTCGAAATGATTGATGAATTTTCATTATATTAATTTATTAAATGATTTAGTTTAAACTTTTGGTGTTACTATAGAAATTTGGAGATTAATTTATGAAGGTATAATTTGTTGTATTTTTTATCCATTTTAGTTTTAGTTAATGTTTAAATACAAGGAAAATTGCTTTTTATCCCTTTTATAGTTATCTGGTCTTTAATTTTTTATTTTTGTACTTCAGGTATGAAAAATTCATCCTTAATACACACATTTTTTTGAAAAATGTGATATTGTGGTGAAAATTTATCAAAGGATAAAATTATACCCATCAAGTATGTTTATTTTCAAATTCTCTTAGACTATATGGTATGGTAATTCCTCAACTCTAGCTAAATAATCTTGAAACCATAATGTTATCATAGTACCATCATTTCTGATGTACTAATAATTTTCGATAATTATATATTTATGGTTTCAGATCCCCTTACATTCAATTTATTATTTAATTAATCCTGATAAATAACCTCAATCACAATCTAAAATTATTTATGATTTCTTCTATTCTAACCTTTGTTATTATATTTGGGAACCTAGTTATATTTTATTCTATATTACATTTGTAATTTCCTTTCCCTATTATTAAGTGTCTATTTTATTATCCCTTTTAGTGATTTTAGTTTAAAAAAATTCAAATGTATATCCATTTATTACCTAGATAAAAGTCATATTTCAAGTATGTAACTCAGTAAATGTGGGGATGTAACGACCTCATATTTCAAATGAAAAAAATTATATTCGATAGTGAAAAGGGTATGAAATGCTAAGTTATTCATGAATTAAACACAACACTATATTCATCCTTTTTTACACACAATACATAGTTTATCTTATGTTTCATGCTACCCTAGGGTTTTTATGCTTGATATTGTATTAAACATGAAAAACCAAACTAAAAAACCCAAGACATCTATTACCATTACAACCTAGAAAATAAAATATTGAGTATTAATAGTGTTAAATAATTTATGAAATATATATAAATATATATATATATGTATTAATAAATATAAATGAAATATAATTGTTTAGTAAATAATTAATAATTTTTTTGAAATGTTATTTTATTTTTCAAAAGTATGTTCTCATCAAAAACAATTATTTTTTTCATGAAAAAATCATTAAAATCAATTTTTAGAAATTTTATAAAACTTATTTGATAAATTTAACATCATTTTTTTAATTTAAATATAATATTTAAATTTGGGTAATATTTTGGGACAATTTTCAAGATATTGAATTTCACATTAATTAATTAAAATTGAGAAACATTATTCATTTTAAAGTAGTTTTTAAATAACTAGTTTATGAACAATGAAACATATAATTAAAAAAAATATATTATTAAAATTAATTAAAATTATTAAATATAACTAAACAAAATTTATAATACTTTAAAACATATTCAAAACATTTTGGGACTTTAAAAAAAGTTTATTTATTGAAATTATAAGCCTTTTTACAAAAATTCTTATTTTTCACTATTCAATTAGAAACATTTTAAATTAAATGAATAGAATATAAGTTATTAAATATTAATTTATTTCATAAAAATTTCATTATTATTCATATAGTAAATATAGAATCATCATTTTCGAAAAAAAAATTATTAAAAACCCACTATCTCACCACGTATGTGGGATTAATATTAAACAAACTTTTTTCACTTATGTGAATAGATTTTTCAAAAATAGATTCAATTTTTAGAATCAAAATAATTTATCATTTAAAATAATGAAAAGTAATTTTTCACTATAATTATTTGTGAAAGTAGTTAAAATTAATTATAGTGATTAATGTAAAAATGTGTTTTCTGAAGGATTAATCATCAAATCTAAGGGGAAATGAACTAGAATCTTGTCGAAAACTCATTATTTAGTAATATTTAGACATTAACCCGAATATTATATATTATTTAACATTATTTGATCTATGTGACCTGAAGAAAACATGTGTGTAATTCACTCTTTCAAAACAAATATACATGTGCCACTCACCCCACTTATAAATGGACTCCACCACTCCTCCCCTCTTCACAGTTTAAAAACTATTTGGTTCAGATAATCCCTTATAAAAACAATTAAAAACCCTTATATCATCCTATATTAATTAATTTTAGAAAAAATAAACCCATGGAATCCCTTTGGTGTAAAATAAATTGAGTTACTCAATGAAGTGGTAATGTTCGTTAACATGCATTTTTGTTTTATTTATGTCTCCACCCACACACATTATTCATATAATAATATTATATAATAAAATAATTATTTCATACGTACAAATATTAAGTTACGTTATGGTTATAACCTAAAACCGTACACAAATCTATCAAATGGGTTTTAAAATCATTATTTATGGATACGGCAAACTACTGCCTTAGGAAATGATTTCATTATTTTTCAATTAAAACCTATAATGGATGGATTTTTAAATTGATAAAAGTTTTATATATGATATTTATAAAAATTTAAACCCTTTTAGTCATTATATCATATATTACCTTTTATATTCCATTACATAAGGTATATGATAATGTCGCTCATGTGTACGACAAACTACTGTCTTGCGAAGCGATGCGATTCATTTTATCTAATGAACAAAATGGATTGTAATAAGGGTAAATATGACAATTATATTTGATATGAATGAAATATTTATGATAATAATGACATATCTAAAAATATATAAATATATTACATAATTTTCATTTTACATTTTCCGTCACTAGAAACAATTATAACGTCTTTTGTTTATGTGTGGACTATCGCCTCCTTGAAGCAATGTGGTTCATTTTTAAAAAAACCATAAAATAATTATATATATAACTATATATAATTAAATAATACAGAATTTCTGATTTATTTATGTTTATTTATATACAAATAGTTGTTAACTTCTTTCCATAATGGTCATTGAAATATGGAAGAATTACTAATGCGTACATATGATCTACCAAATCTATGATCAAACTGTTGGTTAGTTTTTAATTATAAA
Organism: Viscum album; assembly: GCA_963277665.1. Classification (NCBI taxonomy): domain Eukaryota; kingdom Viridiplantae; phylum Streptophyta; class Magnoliopsida; order Santalales; family Viscaceae; genus Viscum; species Viscum album. Next base: position 1,947,340,733 of record OY728125.1, read on the forward strand.
TTTATATGATTAATTTAAAAAGTTTAAATTATGTAAAATGATGATAAATATTTCATTATTGTTATTTGGTTTATTTTTAAATAATTTACACTTTGACCATAGTCAACCCAGCTAAGTCATTTTTGACACACATGCCGAATATGGTCCAAACCATTGATGTAAACATCATTGATTAACTTAATGTGTATAATTAGTTAATAAGTGAAATAAAATTAATAATAAATTGAAATAGGTTCCCCAGATTTAAATAATTAACATATGTTTATTATTCCGGTAGATAAATACATACAAGACATGTAAGACTCAACCTACAGGTTTTCATGTCTCGCTTTTATTTTTGGGAGATATATGTCATATTCACAACTTATTGTTGTTTTTTGGAATATATATAACTGGTGAAAGTACATTATTATAATAAAGAATGAATTTATAATGATTTAAATATAAGTTTTAGGTTCTCTCTTTCATCGGTTTTATAGTCTCAATGTTTCTCAAGCAGTAGGTGATTTTTGGCTCAATTTTCCTTCTTTAAGACAAATGTTATCTTACGCAAATATCTCTTTTTATGAGGTGTATATACATAAAAAATAATATGGTATATCCTTAATCTTTTTATGTTCAAGATACTCTATGTTTCATTAAATTTAATTCCTATATGGGTTTTCTGATCAAAAGTTACAAAAGTGGAATGAATTTTTTTTACAATCTAATCATTGATCAGGATTATTTATGATTATGCATTAATTTATGATTCCTTTTCATCTATATCTCTTGATTATCAGTAATTTTATTCTCCTACTATTTTTAATTAAATTTTAATGAAATGTTACAAATTTTTCACCCATTGGTACTACGAATAATTATGAAATTATATTTAGAAAAATCCCACCTTATTTCTCTCTTTAGACCGAAATCTGTTTTCTACCAAAACCATGTTAAAACTAATTGTTTTCAAAAATATATTCATCCTTTTCCAAATTATTTATTGATGAACTCTTTTACAAAAAAATTTCTTTTTATGAAAAAAAATAATTGTAATTTTTTTCCAAAACTATTTCTATTTTGGTTATACCAAAAAATGTGAAAGGAATATTTATTTTAATGCATATGGAATGAGAATAATTTTATATTATCCAGAAAAATATTTTTTTTGATATTCTTTAATATGATTTCAATGTTATTTTAAAAGAAAAATATTTTATTTTTTTTCAATATGGAAAGGTTATTTTCCATAAGAGAAGTTTTAAATGACTTTTTAGAATCTCATTTATTTTTTCCAAGATATTGTCAAAGAAATTGATTTTCAATTATTTTTTGAATTCTTAGTTTTATAAAAGTTATTTTCAATATGAAAAGGTTATTTTAAAAAATATTATTTAATGTTATTTTAATTTAATTTCCATTCATCAATACCAAAAACCCTTATTGTTACTTTTTTATCTAGTGGGGATATTTCTTAATGATACCATCCTAATTCATTCTCTATATGGGTTATGATAATTTCAAAGAGATTATTGTGGAATCCTTTTCTTTCTGATATTTTAATAATGATTCAAAGTGATTATTATGGAACCCATTTATTTTTCAGGATTCCATCATGTTCATAAGATATTTGACATAAAACCATTGTAATGTATTTGAATTATTTTATATATTTTATTTCAAAAATATGGGATTATTTTGATATTATGCGCTATGAAGGCACATGATTCTGAGGCCCAGTGTGCCCATAATAGAATTTTGAACTTTTTTGAGTTCACTTATGTAAATTTATGAGCCGGTTTTTCTAACAATTGAACAAGTTCTCAGATTTCAAATCTAAGGGCACTGTTGAACCTTGAATGCCGAGATTCTTCTAGAAAAGACTTAATGTTGACCAGAAAGGGTCGAATAGAAAATATAATTTTTGGACCTTTCGGAAAAAAATTAAATAACTTTAAAAATATATTTTATTTATTTTCCTCCACTGAAAAGTGACAACACGGCAATGCTGTGAGGTAGCATCAATGAGGAGTATTAACGGAACTCATTAATGGATCGTAAACCAATAGCATAACAACGCATTAAATGACACATTACATCTACAATATTTCATAAATAAATTAGTGTAAGGACGTGATGTCGCATCTTAACAAAAATGATGTGACACATTTTCATTATTTGGTTGGCTTATTGGAGGAATGAGAATTGAACTGTAGAAATTATATGAAGAATAACCAACATGTTTTCTCTCCAACGAAGAAAGACGAATTCTATTAAATAATGGCATCGAACATGATCGTCATACAATGAAAATCAATAATGCATTGAGGATCGATGATGGATCGAAGCATCGCCCCTCATTAGTGACAGATTGTCAAAACATGTGGGGGTCATGTCTATGTTTCTTTTCCCTGTTCATAAATTCAACGACAAACATGGATCAACCCATAAACAGGTTGATCCAGGTATCATGTATTCTTGAGGGAGGGTGGATTTTTGTTATTTCATTATAAAAATTTAAACTATCACTTGTTTGATTGAAATGAAATCATTGGACATACCCCTACTTTAATCCTCTAATGTGCAGGGTGCAGGGAGACATGAAAAAAGCTCGAGGACCGCCGCATTGTGTATTCTTTTTGTCTGCATCATCAAATCTGTGACAAGATAAATTTGAGGCCGTGGCAGGGATGGAGGTGACTAGAGAACCCAACGGCGTAGACAGATCCGATATTGGACAACTGGAGACGACTTGGTGACCTTTGGAAGGTGTCGCTGTTGCGGTACCACCAGCGGCAGGCAACCCATACCGGCCCCATGGAGGAGGTTGTGCGCCCATGCCCGCTATGGTAGAGGAGTCCATAAAAGAGTTAGTTTCCTGTATCCGGGCCACCCTGGAAAGCCGCGGTCCTTCTACTGTGGTAGAAGGAGTCCCCACAGATGAACTTCATGGTAGGGACGATACACGAAGGTGGCTTCCACATCTTGGGTGCACACCACCAGTCCACCGCTAGCTGACTGGGACACAGCTAGTATGCCACTCCCCCAACAAGCCAATAGGTTTGGTGGCCCAACTGGTCAGACACATGCCAGCTAGCTGGACCCACTCCCTTCATGCTGGGATATGCAACGTTATTGGGAGGACCCTCAGCCGATCTAGGCCTTGTCTAGTGAGGCCCATTGGGCCTGGTCCATTGGCTAGTACAGGCTGGAATAACCCATTCCCAAGCTAAGTCAGGTCGAGTCATTCAAGTTTCACCAAGGTATGTGGGACCCCCTTGTCGGGCCTATATGCAACCATCCACTGTTTACAGAAATTCTAATAACATTAAAACCCGATGTTTGATAGATTACCCATTTGCAGAATTGTAACCCTCTCGATGAGGAGGATATTTTGGTATGCACTTTGGTGGCTGTCCTTGATTTTTAGTTCAACTAATGGTTTGAGGAGCGGTTCTACCAAGTACTCTATGTATGGAACCTTGTGGTTTGTTGAGACATGAATACTGCGTACAAGAGACTCTTTGTGACTTGACAAAGGCCCAATAGGAAGAACCTCTATATTACATTGTAGAACCTTGGAGGGAGAGAGACTGTGTGACTCAAAAGACCCACTGTATGCGATGGGAGGAGTACCTCAGTTGGACAAGGTGGGAAGAACCTCTGTTTGACTTTGTAGGCCTATAATTGGATCAAGAGAGAGTAACTCAATAGACCCATGGTACACAATGGGTATTTGTACCTTAGTAGTCCAAGGATAGTGGGAAGTAGCTCTTGTGTGAGCTAGAAGGCCCACTGTACTCATATTGGAGGAGTTCTCTAGAAACGTTTGTGTTTGATGATGTGACTAATGATTCTTCTATCACTACCATAGAATATACCTGGTGTGATATGCCTTCCAGTACATGCTTGTACTTCATGCTATTAATTCATACTCATGCATTGTCTTATTATTTATGATTTTCTTTCAGGATTGCTTTGTTTTATTTCCTTTGTGTTTTGGGGTCCCTTGCTGAATATTTTGTTACTCACCCCTGTATATGCTTTACCCCCACATGTTGTGTCTGGTACAAATGATTGAAGCTTCAACGATGGACATGGTGTCCTGAGAACATGCAGGGCCTAGTTGGATCTTGACGATATGATGCACTACATCGGCTTCAAGAAGCTACGCTACTCTTAACATTAGGTGGGGTTTCCCACCAATGGATGTCCAGAGTCCCTATTATACTTTTTTGTTTTCAGTTTTTTTGTTGGGTTTGTATTCTAGCCCACATGTTTTCAGTTGTACATGTACTCAGCACTTATTTCAGAATACATGTTTTCCCCTTTCAATTTGTGGGATGTTTTTTGGATTTTTTGTGCACACATGTACTCAAGAAATTTCCTCCAACATTCATGTTGACACCATCAAAACTAGTTGCCAACCCCTATCCTTCAGAAGGTGGGCATGGGGTAATCACGGCATTGGTCCTGTGGGATAGGTCATGCCAAAGTGTTATCATAGGTGGTCGGTTCTACCTTAGAGACCGGGATTCTGTTTTTTTGTTTTGTAGAAATGGTTTTAAATGTTGAATGATTAAAATTTTGATTCGAGGAGTTTAGTGTTGTTGGTGAGGTCGACATATCCATACACTAAGACCATGAATTCAACTTTTTGGTATTATACATGAAAATAATAGTCGCGTAGGTGTCTCTTTATGTTTTTTTGAATAAGAGTCATATCACCAGTTATAACCTTATAACCATGTTACATCTTGTTCTACCATTAGTATTCCCTTAAGTGGATGACAATCTTGGATCCCGTTGCATGATCATGGGGATAACCTGCTTAGTAATGAGGCATCGGTTTAGGGACCAGTGGTAGAGATGGCCCTGATAGGTGGTGCATCAGTGTTTGAACCATAATTTTCTTATCAATAACTTTTGGAGGTAGCGGTAGAGGACACATGTAGTCTTAACCACATCCATGATTTTATATATAGATACCTTCTAGGTTTAGGGGAGAGACAGATCATCAGGTTGTTGGGGACTGTGTGGAGGCAGTGACGCGGGTCATCCCCTTAGTGAGGACACCGCTTGACCATATAGAGGTCATAGCTGTGAGCCGTAATCAGGTCTTAGAAGGGAGTTGATATATTATAATGAATCAAAATCATGATGAGGTGACCCTCACCTTAACAGACATTGAGCATCTTTTCTAGGAGTAGTTTTTTCTTGAAACCTAGCGCTCTAAGTGAAAACAGGAGCTGCTTTACCTTCACCAGGGTAACCTGACGGTGGATGAGTACTCATCGAGGATAAAAAAGATTTTGTGCTACTCCACATACATGGTTTGTTACCCATTCTCCAGGTCTCGATCATTTGGTCAGGGAATCAGGTAGAAGATCCAGGCCTCAATGGTGTCTCTCAACATCCATAACAAGGCTAGGGTGATGGATCGAGACGTTCTTGTATAGTGCTTCATGGAGGATCAGGCACTGATAGCCATAGCTACAAGTAGACCCCAGGAATTAGAGTCTTCAGTAGGAAGTAGATAGCTAGCATGAGTGCCTAAGTAGGCATGGTCTTTCTTGGGTCATCTCTATTACTCATGGTCAGTAGTGCGGCGATCCCAGAGTAGAGGGAGTATGTCGGTATCTAGGCTTTTATTCGAGTGCAGCAGGTAGGGACACATGGCGCGTGACTACCCACCCAACCATACAGATGATAAGTAGGCAGTCAAGGGACCACCGAGATAGAGGTAGAGGTTCATGTGATAATTTTCATAGGGAGGCAGATGTTCCAGGTGGTTAGGCTGAGCAACATGTGGTGGGTGATGGATTTAGGTACTACTGCCACCACCCCTAGGTGGTCCACCCTGACCTCAGGGATCAGGTGGGCATGGGCTAACTCAGCATCAGGAAATCGAGTCTTATGAAAACAACTCCCAGAGATGATCTGAGGAATGCTATTCTTCTTTTCCACCCTACCAGTAGTTCTTATAATAACCGGTTCTTTTAACCCATTCCTTTCCATGAATCTAGTTCAGAGCTTGGAGATTCCGGTGAAGTCGTTGGCTTGATCCTTATGGATTGAGACTTCTACGCAATGAGATCTGACGAATACACAAATGTTCTAGTAGTGTGAGCTTACTATATGAGGCATGATCTTTGTCTGGGATATCCTATTATTGATATCGAGGCCTTAGGATTTCATCTTGGATACGGTATGGTTATCCATATTCCATGCTCAGATTGACTATTTTAGTCATGCAGTATGCTGTGTATGCGGATATGGGAACAGGTTATCCTTCACCTATGATAATGTAACCCTTGTTGCATAGGAAAAACATTCTCAAGGGAGAGGTAGATGATTACTCACCAGTTTTCTAGCATCACCCTTGTGCAGTGGATAAGAGGACCAACATTCTCAAGGGAGGGGGTAGCTAATTACTCAGATCGACTATCTTAGTCACACAGTGCACTTTGAATGTGGATATGGGACCAGGTTTTCCTTCACCTATGAACAATAAACCCTTTCTACATAGGAAAATCTTTTTCAAGGGAGGGTGTAGCTGATTACTCACCAGTTTTCTAGAGTCACCATTGTGCAGTGGATAAGAGGAATCCAAGATTTCCTATAGTGGTAGATAAGTAAAAGAATATTTTTCCTAAGTGTGTTATAGAACTAACTCATTGCAGAGAGGTATAATTTTACATTGAACTATATCTCGAGACAAAATTGATATTCACATTGGCATATCAGATATCTCTTAAAGAGCTTCATGAACAGAGGGTATAGTTGGAGAATTTATAACATAAGGGGTTTGTAAGGCCCAATGTTTATCTATGGATAGCCCCAGTTCTTTTTTCGTTGAAGGAAGATGGGAGTGTGAGGTTGTGAATATACTTATGACACCTGAACTAGGTGACCATGAAGAACCAATATCCACTTTCTAGAATTGATGACCTCTTCAATCAGCCGAAGGGATCGAGTTGGTTCTCCTAGATAAAACACAGATTTGGCTATCACCAGCTTAAGGTAAAAGATGATGATGTATCGAAGACAAAAATCAGGTACTAGTATAACCAGTATGTGTTCTTAGTTATGCCTTTCGACATGAACAATTACCTAGTAGTGTTCATGGGACTCATTAATAGGTTTTTCTATCCTTATCTTTATCATTTTGTCATGGTCTTCATTGATGACATCTTAGTGTACTTGGCATCCGAGGAGAAGCATTCTACACACCTAAGGATAGTCCTGAATAAAATATGAGAGCACCAGAGTTATGGTAAACTCTCAAAGTGCCAGTTCTAGAGACAGGAGGTCCACTTTCTATGAAACATCATCTCAGAGGCCCTATTTGTAGTGGATCTTGTGAAGTTGGAGTAAATGATAACTTTGGAGCCACCCCAGAGCATGAATAGGGTGCAAATATTCTTGGGGTTGGCTGGTTACTTTTGAAGGTTCGTTCCGGACTTTTATATATTGGAATCACCCTTATCATCCTTTAAACGAAATGGAAAACCCTTTATATGGATATAAAAATGCCAGTAGATCTTCCGGAAGCTGGGGAGGAGACTGACTAGTGCCCCCATATTGAGTCTACTAGGGGAGTATGTTGAGTACGTTGTCTTCTGTGACATGTAAGGGACTAGACATGTTTCTGTCTTGATGCAGGAGTGAGTGGCGATCACCTAATTCTCATGGTAGTTAAGGTAGCATGAGTTGAACTACGTGACCCATGACTTGGAGTTAGCATCAGTTTTCTTTGTCATGATGATATAGAGGAATTACTTGTAGGTTAAGCAGTTTAAAGTTCACACCAGCCACAAGATTCTAAGATATATCTTCTCCCAGAAGGACGTAAACCTAATATGCCACCGATGGATAGAATTCTTGTAGGATGGTTTCATTAATATATTATATACCACTCAAAGGGTTAACATGATAGAATATTCTCACAACAGGAGGACTGGTTAGAATATGATGAGTGAGATGATAGATCAGTTAGCCTTGATGCATATACCTTTATGGATGTGGATGGAGATGCTTACCTTCAGTTTTTGAATATCAGTTTTTCACTCTTACAGAGAGTCAGGGAGGTGTAGCTGGTGGATGTTGACTGCAAGACCAGACATTCTCAATTATCTTAAAGTCATACGCTTGATAGATTTCGGATAGGTGGGGAGCAGGACATCTTTTTCAGAGAGAGCACCATAGTTCCTGTGACATTTCAAGAGGAGGTGTTGAGGGAGGTCCATACATCCCCTTTTGCGGCATATCCGGGAGTGGTAAAGATGTACCGGACCTTTGACATCTGTTCTAATAGTCAAGAATGATTAAAGTTGTGGTAGAGTTCATCCCACGATGACTCACTTGTCAGTAATTAAATTTTGATCATCCATTTCTAGTAGTATTGGACTTTCCTCTTGAGGTATACGGGTGGAAATGGGGTTGTTAATAGATAAAATTCAAGACAGGTCAGCACATACATCCATAGGCCATGATTTTAAATGGATGATCGTTGACCAACTCACCATGTTATCTCACTTCCTACCCATCCGAGATTAGGTACTTGTAGAGGGTATGGGACACCACTACAGATAAGAGATAGTTTGAATTCATGGGGTTCCATTACGATTGTCTTAGAATGTGATGCATGACTTACATCCTAGCTGTGGAAGGGATTACAGGAGGTGTTATGGACTCAGCTGCACTTGAGCATAGCTTTTCATTCCTAGAAGGATGTTCAGGTAGAGTAGACCATACAAACCCTAGAGGACATGCTTTGTTCTTGTGTCCTTGATTTTGTTCATATTTTGGAGGATCGCCTACCACATGTGGAGCTTTCATAAAACAACACCTATCAATCCACCATTGGCATAGCACCATTTGGGGCTGTGTACAAGCAGCCTTGCAGATCACCCCTATGTTGGACAGACCCAGGGGAGTCGGCACTCATGGTTCCAGAGATGGTATTGTCTACCACAGAGAAGGTGCAGACCATCCATGAGAAGATGAGGACTAAAAAAAGTAGGTACAAGTCTTATAATGGCTGGATACGGAGACCCTTGGTGTTTGCAGTGGAAGACCATGTGTTCCTTCATTTCTCACCCTGAAAAGGATTTTAGAGATTTGGATAGGGCACCACGATATCTCCAAGGTTCCTCAGGCCTTTTTAGATCCTAATTAGAGTTAGAAAGGTGGTGTACCACATAAATCTTTTCACACATATGCAATGGGTGCACAATGTTTTTCATGTGTCGTTGCTAATGAGATACTTGAATTATCTATAGCAAATCATCAAATAGGTAGAGCTAGACATTGACAGTGGGGAAATGTTTTCGGAGTTCCCAGTAAAGATAGAAGATCAACAGGAGCAGGTCCTACATGGGCGGTCGATTCCTTTGATGTACATTCGATGGAAACATGAGAATCTCCAGGAGATCACATGGGATCAGGAGGCTCCAATTTTTGCTGAGTACCCCCATTTGTTTGATTATCCCTTGTTTTGGCTTTTGGGGACGTAAATTACTATGATTGGGAGAATGTAATATCTCGTAATTTCCATGTAATTTTTTTTAAATTAAATGGAATTATTTCAAGACTACACAATTTGACAGCATGCGATTCTGGGGCTCGGTGAGCTCGAAATTGAATTATCAACTTTTTTATGTTCACATAAGTAAATGTGAGAGAAAGTTTTTATAACTTTTTAACCATTTCTCAAATTGAAAACCTAAGGGTACCGTTTAACTAAGAATGCTAGGATTTTCCTAGAAAGGACATTACTTTGACCAGATAGGGTTGGAGGGACAATTCAATTTTCAGACCTTTTGAAAAAAAACAAAATAACACTAAAAAATTATTATTTTTGTTTTCCTATACCAAAGAGCTGGGATATGGCGATGCTGCAATTCAGTGATGAGGTCATGATGAGGTGGATTAATAGAACTCATTTATGGCATGTAAACCCACAATGTAACAACACGTTAAATGATGTGTAACAGCTATGATGTTTTAGAAGTGAAACAACATAACGAGGCGGTTTCATAGTGTAACTAAAGCACTACAACATGTTTTCTTGTTTATTTGTTTGGCGCGTTGGTGGAATGATAATTAAACCTAAGCAATTCTCTAATGAACCACTAGAAGGTTTTCTCTCCAACGGAGTATGAAAAACTCCATTAATGAATGATGAATAATGCCATCGACGGATGGTGACGAAGGCTAATGGATCATGGATTAATGAGGGCTTGGAGGTCCACCCCTCATTAGTGACAGATCCTCAATCTGAGTAAGGTTTGTGTTTATGTTTATTTTCCCCAATTATTAAATTCAACGACAAAGGCGAATCAACCCGTGAAGGGGTTGATCTGTTGATCATGCATTATTGAGAGAAGGTGGATTTATTAGATTTAATTATCTAGTTTTAAACTATAACTTGTTTCATTGAACTTAAATTCCCAAACCTTCCCCTATAATAAATCTCTAACGCTGAGGGTGCAGGTCGATATGGATAGGGCCTATGCACCTTCACCTTTTTCATTCTTTCTGGATGCATCCTAAAATTAGTTCCATGAAGAATTCGGGGCCATGGAATGGATGGAGGTGACCCGAGAGACCCATATGAACAAACGAATCATAGATCAGACCACCAGAGCAGACTCAGAGGCCCGCAGAAGGTGCCTCAGGTGTGGCCCCACCAGCATGGCGGCACTGGCAACCGGCACATGCAACCATGTGTAGGAGGAGATGCTTCCCAGGGTTCCTTGTACTAGATGAGGCGTTCATCCCTCTCCAGCCACGTTGTAAGAGGTGGTGTGCATGTGTGAGACGTAGTGGAAGAGGTCACGACCAGTCAGCCATGGTAGTGGAGGCGCCATCCTGGGACCACATTTATCCGACAGCCCGCATCTAGGCCACATCGTCGAGTTTTAGTCGCTTTAATGCAGTAGATGGAGGCCCTGTGGATGAACTGCATGGTTTGTAGGGGATGCGTCGGTGGCTGCCACATCAAGGGTGTACATTTCTGTTCTTCCTCGATCAGACCAGGCCTCAGTTGGTGGGTTGATCCCCCAACAAGTAGGTTAGGATGGACCTACGGACCAGCAGTTTGGACCCACACCAAGGGGACATAATCGCACCCAGTTTTCCAGAACTATGCTGACAAGTTAGACCCATACCCATTGGATCAGGTCAGATGAGAACGAGATGCCAGGAAACCAAGTGGGATGGACCCTCGGAGAAACTTTGTCGGGTCCAATGAACCTCGTTGGGCCTGTCACATTGTCCAAGATAGACATGACTGTCCTAGACCCAAATTGGGTCAGGTCGAGTCTTTAGAGTAAAAATAGGGTACGTGGGACCCCAGGTTGGGTTGTTCGGGTTGGTCCAATCGGGTAGAACCGGTTCCAGATTCCACCTGCCTCTATATAATAAAACACTAATAACATGTTAAATGAGCATTTGATTGACAAGACATTTGTTTAATTGGGACATTTTTGATGAGGCAGATCATCTATATTGACAGGAGGAGGTTTTCATTGAAGCTGAGATGCTAATAATGGCTTGAGTAGAGGTTCCCCCAAACACATTATGTACAAAACCCTCCCGTTTGATATGACCTGAATAAAAATGACAAGCGACTATGTGTGACTCGACTATGACCCATTGGGAAGAACCTTTATGTTGCATTGCAGGCCCATGGTGGTAGTGAGACTATTTGACTTGGCAGACACACAGTACGCGATGGGGAGATGTACATTAGATTTACATGGTTGGAAGAACCTTTGTTTGACTTTGCTGGCCCACGGTGGGAGTGAGACAGTGTGACTTAGCATACCCATGATACGCGATGGGGAAGTGTATCTCAACAGCCCCAGGTTAGTGGTAAGCAGCTTTTGTGTGACCTGATAGGCCTACTGTACTCATAGTAGAGGTGTCCTCTAGAAGCCAAGGTCTTCGATAACATGACTGATGATTCTTTGACCACTACCCTCGAGTAAAACTATAGTGATATGTCTTGTTCTTCGGGATTGGGCTTTGTGATTGTGCTTCGTGCTCTTGAATTGTGCTTATGCTTTGTGATTTTCTTTGAGGATTTATTGGTGGTATTGCCTTTGTTTTTCGGGATCCTCTACAGTGTATTTTGTTACTCATCCCTATAAAGGATTCGCCCATATGTGTTATGTTTGGAGTATACGATCGACGCTTTGACGAAGGACTTTGGTACCTAGGACAAGGCGGGGCCCAGTTGGATCATGCAGAAAGGGCGTACTACATCAGCTTCTAGTAGCTACAATACTCTTACCATCAATGGGGGTTTTCTACGAATGGTTATATGGAGTCCATTTTATACTTTTCTTTTTTCAGTTCTTTTGTTGGGTTTGTATTCTACCCCCACTTCTTTTATTTGTATTTCTACTCAACACTTGTTATAATATACTGGTTTTCCCCTTTCAGTTTGTGGGATGTGGTTGGGCATGTGTGTGCTTTCCGGTACCTAGTAAAATTCCTCCAACATGTAGGTTGACGCCTTTAGTGCTATTCACTAGCCCCTAGACTTAAGGAAGTGGGCTTGGGGTAGTCACAGCACAAACCCCAGGGGACGGGTCATGACAACCCATTCCTTTTCCATGCGTCAATCGAGTTATAAAGGGAATAGTGATTGTTTTTATGAGTTTTATGATGAAATAAAATATCTATATAATTTATTCATATTAGGTTTCTTTTACACTACTTACACAATGTAGAGGCATCTATAGTGTTTGGTAATCCCATTATAACTTACACAATGGGGTGGCCCATATATTGTTAGATGATCCCATTACAACTTATTTAATGGGATGACCCATACAGTGTTAGTTTAGTTCATTATAGATTAAACAATGGTTATTCTCAAATAATTCCCTCATACATTGGGTAATTCCAATTTTCTAGAGCATTTATAATGATAGAGTCACCCAAGGGTTTATTGGATAGATTTAACTAGGCTATAGTTATTTAGGACGTGAGATTAACTTGTGTTATAAAGAAAACATTTCCAAGATACCAAGACATTTTTTATGCTTAATATCGGTTTATAATCTTCCTTATGACCATTATTGATACCATGTATCTCATTATTATTGATTCTAATTAATTTTGATATATTCTTTCATATTTGATGATCCAGGTTGTTATGCGTGTGAATTATTTTATGGTATGCTCATGTACTATGATTGTGTCACCGTAACCTTATGCACTTCATAACCTCATAGATGAAATTAAATTGCTAATTATTACGTCCACCAACACTGATCATTTGAGATCACCATTCTTATGTTTCATTTTCCCTATGTTATAATGAATTAGGTTGAATGAATTAGGTCTATAAGGTATTTTATATGGATAATGATAACAACTTAATATGAAATAATAAAATATGTGTTACGTGGGAGAAAAGTTCATTTGATGACATGTGTATTATTTATGTAAGATTTTATCCTAAATATCTAAAACTCTAAACCTTAATGGTCCTTATGAATTTATGTGATAGAGTTGTTTCTTTTGATTTTATATGGTTTCAATAGAAAACAATTTATTATAATTATTGGCATCAAATCTGAAAATGTAAATTTTATTATTTCATCCCCGGATTCAGGAGTATGGGTTATGGGATATTATATTTATTAAAGACATTTTTACCCATTTTGAAATCTTAAAAATTTTATTAAGGGAATCTTCTAATCATTTTCCAAAAAAAAATTACTTTTTAACAATTTTATAGTGAAAAAGAATATTCATTTTTACTTGTATTACATGTATGAAAATAATCACCATCATGACCATAATAATTTTAAAGATACCTTTATAAGTTTAACATTCCATTTTCAAAGAAAATATTTTTCCTAATATCTGGAAATTTTTATTTTTTAAATGTAATTTTGAAATAAAAATAATTTAAAAATGATTGATGTTTTAATAAGTGACTTTGACAATGAAAATTATATTTAACTATCGAATTTTTTGGGGACTTTTTATGGTATTTCTATTCATAAATGAAAATAAAACTTTATATTCCCCAAATGGTTATATGTTGTATTGTTACCAAACTTATTCATTATATAGATGGTTTATGATCATTTTGACTAAAGAATGTACTAACAGTCACTTTCTTGATTCGTTTTAAGGAATATACATTCCCTTGAAATATTCACAATCCAATATTCATAAGATATTACATTTCCCATAAATAACCATATTACTTTTCATGGACATGATTATTTCATAATTCATATCTCATTTCATTATATGGTATTTTATGTTTTATGTTATTTGATTGGATGGGGACATATTGATAAGTCCATAATATTTACCCAATATGGTTATTTTATGCAAAGATGTAATGATTATTTAATCAAATTAATTATTATATATATGAGGAAGGGTTTGGACCCACAATGAAAGGTGAGGACCGGTATTATATAGCCCCTTGATGAATCAGCAGGTATCATGAGAGAAATCAGTAAGATAGCATTAAACGATTTTCTACTAGTAGTTTAAACTATCACATAAATGGGCTTGATGGTAGAGGTATCATATGTTTAGCACATAATTTCCAAAAATTAATCATTTCATATATTAAGAATTCGGTTATAATTATACATGATATTATCACTAAGATATTTTTTAGACGCATTTAATTCTCAATTTATTGATTAAATCAAATCTATTTTCAGTAAATTACTATGCCATATTGATTTTGTATTTTCCAGTTATTTGAATGGCTTGTGTGTTCATTTATTTACCATAAAATGTTCATTATGATTATTTATTCATGATAGATTTAAATTTACATAACCCTTGATGATAATTTTAGCTCCCCCTTGTTGTTTTCTTTTCCCATAGAATCCAAGAAGTTTACTATGATGGATATATAGGGATATGCTTGATGGAATAAATTTATACCCAAAAAAAATTATTTTTTATTTTGTGTTTTCAAATTTTATTATGGGAGTCATATATGTATCTAGTTTATCAATACAAATAAAAAAATTCCTTTCATGATGTGATTCGTATGATACTAACTTTATTGACCCCACCCTCAATAAACTAGAGTCAGTGCTTTCTTTAATATATTGGCATAATATACAATGAATAGAATCCCAAAGGACTGAATGGTTTAGTTTTCTATGTAAAATAGATTCATATTTGAGTCTTGTATTACATTTAGAAACACCATTTACCAACAAAAATTTAGAATAAATATATTCCATATAGAATATCCTTGCATATCAAACACAGTTCACTTTATAGATTCTTGAGAAAAGAAAAACAATTTGGGTGAGCTCAAATTCTCATTAATGGTTATGTATGGTGGAAGCTATCATGAATAAAGTAGAAAAATCAATATGTAAATTCATGTAATTGAACACAAATTCTATTTATATAAAAAGATAAGGAACAATCAATATATAATGGTTAATAAGAGAAAGATATTCCATTAAATAAATACACTAATATTTAAATGAATCCAAAGATAACATCATACTGAGAATCTCTTCAATAATAATAATTTAATTTATCAATGAATGAAATCCTTAATTATTGGATGTCTTGTATAAGGAACATGATACATCTAACATCAATACCTTTCACAATATTTTTTAAACTAAAGATGAAACCCAGTTTAATTCTATCTTATATTTTTGGTATTATGTGGCCTACTAATACATCAAGGGGCTATACAAATTCAGGACACAACTATCATTATAATTTCATATAATTCATCATATATCTAAAAGATAATATAATTTATTAATATATCTGACTTAACATAAAATAATTGTACTGTGTAAAGTATGTAGATTTATTAATATTTCATCATGCAATCAAATAACTTTCAAAGTAAAAAACAGTATGTAAAAATGATATACAGATTAATAAATATGCATATCCACGAAAGATTATAAGGATAATTAGGGGAAATTTAATGTACAATGATAATAGTAATGTGAACAATTCATGGGGAATTTAATGACTATAAATGAATCATGTAAGTGAATGTAAACAATTTCCCTAGTTAAAATTATCATAAACCATCCATAAGAAGAATAAGGATGGTATCACAACAACATATAACCATTTGTGTATGAATAATGGGTTATTTTTTTATTATAAATATAAATACCATAAAAATATCCTTATATAATTTCTGGTTGAATGTATCATTTTTATTTTGAAAAGCATTTTTTAAAGCATAAAACTTTCTTAAATAACTTTTATTTGAAAATTAATTTTAAAAAACTATGAATTTACAGAATATTAAGAAAAATAGCTTCTTAAAAAAAATTTCGAAGTCCAAGTATGATTTTAAAAAAATTTGGTCATCATGGTGGTTAATTAATTCCATATCATATAATTAAAAAATAACATTCTTTTTTTACTATAAAATGGATAAAATATTTCATTGTTCAGATGATGATAAGAGGATTATTTTCACATTATTTGAAAATTCCTAAAGAGTATGGTTTTATAAATTTCATAATTATTATCTTGAAAAATAATTTAATAAGTATAAATGGATAAAAATTTAATTAATAAATAATATATATATTTTTAATTTTTTTAGAGACATGGTTTTAGATGAAACAATGTTTTTGACCGAAAAGGTAGATGCTGTCAGATTTTCCTAAAAACATTTTCTTGATAATTTTAAGTACCAAAGAGTATAAGAATAGTATTATAACTTTAAATATTATTTAATAACCATAGAATAAAAATATTAATGTTTTTATTAAAAAAAGAAAATAATTTCATTAAATGGATATTAATTTATAAACAATCTAGATTAAAAATAAATTGTGAAATTAACACTTGCAATGGTCATAAAATTTATGAAAGAATTAATAAATGAATGCATTATGTGTATAAAATGTAAATAAACATAAAATAAATGTAAATACTACAATATATAGTCCCAATTCATTACATACATAATATTAAATATCAAATTCAATAAAGGTGTAATATAACCCAATTAAAATATATTGAGTTATGAAATTCTTCCACATGGTAACTTTTAATTCAAAACCATAGAAATGAAAAAATTAAAATTAAAACATAAAATAAAATTACTAATGGATTATAATTGATACTTCATGACAAATGGGATGTATATACACCATATAAAATATATTATGTGCATGACACTACATTGTGCCTCAATGAAATGAAATTTAGGGGAAATCCCTTAAAAAGAACATTCCATTATATTAGGGATTAATCAATGAATTGAATATGATTATCAAATTTAAATCAACATAAAAATTGATAATAAAACAAAAATTAATTAAACTTTATTACACACATAATCTTAGCATGACATAATTTATTAATTAAATTTTGAACCCAATGAATGGAAATTGATTAAATAAATCTATTACCGCATACATCCTTTTGGATGACTGTTCTATAAGCTCATGTGTAATGGTTTTAATAATATTATTAATTTATAAAATTAACATATTAATACATATAATATAATATACTGTCATTATCTTACATTTTACCACTCGTATGATAATAATATGTCATTATTTTCATTATTTCAAGTGTTAATTGCCATATTTTCTCATATGCATTTTTTTATGAAGTTTCCAGTTTATATGAAAATAATATATAACCATAAACTCCAAAATTATATTAATTATAAAAATATAATATTTACTATATATATTTATTATAACCAATTTCGAAAGTTTAACATGGAAAATGAATCACATCACATCGTATAGATGTTAGGTCATATGTAAAAATGATTGACAATATCCTACCCCTGATGAGTGAAAGTGTAAAAAAGAGGTTGATATATTAAATTTAAATAATAAATATAGTCTCATATATATCACATATATTAATTAATTTTATCATTATAAAATTCTATTTAAATATTAATTGAGAAATGAATCACATCATTTCATGAGGTTGTAGGTTACTGTACACATGAGTGACATTAGCAAATTTTTTATGTAATGGAAGATAAGATGTATATGTGATATTAAAATTAAAAAATTACAATATTATCATAAATATTATATAAAGTTGTTAAATCTATCAAATATATCCATTTTTAATAGGTGGTAACAGAAAAACAAATAACATTGGATCACGAGGCAATAGTACACCATACACACAAATGATGATTTCATAACCCATTTGATTGAAGTGGAGACATATAATTTTATGGAATTTGTATAATAACTGATCAATATATTTTATATAATGTTATTTTTATATTTTAATTTTTAATATGTAATTTCATGTGTAAAAATAATAAAGAAAATGAAATATATTTGTTCATATAATTTCCTTCTCCAAGAGAAATCTAATTTAGTTCCCCTCATAAGAACACTAGGGATGGTCTTTTCGGTGTAAAAAAACTATAATGTGACTAATTATGTTAAGGAGAAATTGGGGAAGGGTTTTGTTGATCCAAATTACCTGGAAGATATGAATAAGTGAGGGGTTCCCTTTTATAATAGGGGAAATGAAACCCTCTTGCAAATTAAATTAAAATTTCCAAAAAAATCCAAAATGTTAATGTTATTCAAATGCAAAATGATTCCAAATGGACATTTATTATAAATAATTAATGAAGATATGAAACTATTTCCATATAATATTATTTGTACAAGTTTGTTTGGTCAATTTAACACCAATCCTTTTAGTTTAACCCCACTATAAATCTATTTTTTCTATATCCATGTTAATTATTATTTATTTTTTCACTATAATATTTGATAAAAATTTATGTTGAACAAATTATATATTAAAAAATATTTTCATTTCAAAAATAGAATCCATTTTTTGAAATTAAATTCATGTAAGGTATAAAATTTAATTTTAAATTAATCCAGTAGATGCAGCGAGAAATAATGTTATCAAGGAATAGTTGTCCAAAAGATGAAAAGGTTACTATAAAAATACTCCACATGAAATTTATTCAAATGAAATAAATATGATTAATAGATATATATTTTTAATAATTTTAGATAAAATACATTTTCAAAAATAATTTAACTTTGTTAATAATCTAAATGAGCATTCATTTTTCAATTACAGTTTAGTATTTTCACTATTCACTAAAAAATGAATCATTTTAGAAAATTTTAAAAAACTCAAACTATGCTAATTTTTTATTCTGTAATTTTAAAAATTAATTTAATTTTATCAACTAAATTTTCTAAAATTGTAAATAATTAATTTTATTTTATTTCTGTAAAGTGTGGATAAACCATCTTTTAGGGAAATTCACTACTTCGTAAAAAAATATTTCTTTTAAATTTTTTTTATTTTACTTAAAATATATATATACAATTTTTTTATAAATTTGGTTTTACAATTAATATCCACTGCTCTAAAATATATGTAATAAGTATTTTAATGTTATTAACTATATATTATTGTTTTGTAAAACTCGATCTTGAATGTATTCCACGCTAAATTCAATTTTGTGTGTAATAAAATTCATTAAATAGATTTAATTTATATAAATATATATATATATTATAAAGTCTTTTGGTGTTATATTTTCTTCTATTCTTTGTGTCATCTGTCATATATTCTATAAAATTTATGTAATATATGTATATAAAAGATAAAAATATTTTTATTAAATTATAATTATCATAAATATATATTATAAATGTATATGTTATATATTCATTCTTTTTTATTTATATTTAGATAAACATGATAAAAAAAATTATAAGGTTGAATTAATAATAAAAAATTAAATAAAATTAATGATAACAAAAAAACAAATTTTTTTTTTTCTTAATGGGAATGAAAAAAATAGTGACAAATTCACCACTATATTGATGTATTTCTATATATTGTTAAAATAATAAAAAGATTTCATTAAACTCTTGGGGATTATAAATAGGAGTCTTTTATTAGGTTATACACTAAATAAAACACTATCAAACTCCATGAAAAAAATACACTAGATTTACTAGTTAAGGTGATTTAGGATGAATTAGTTTAGTTTTCGGGGAAGAAGTCAAGACATGGAATATATAATAGAAAAATCTAGATAAGTAAAGTCATAAATTTAAGGTAATCACACATACACACACAGACAGACAGACACACACACACACACATATATATATTGTCTTCAATGTATATATATATTTATATATATATGGGAAAAAATTAATATTTAATCTATGGATGATATTTTCAATGAGTTCTATTTTAAAAAATATTTGATTATTTTCCAGAAACTTCTTTATTATATAATGTAGTTATTTTAAAAGAAATCCTATATTTCAGAAGATATTGTTTTATGAAAATTTACACTACTGGAAATCTGGGCTATAGCCACGGACCTATAGCCACGGTTTTATAGAACCGTGGCTATAGGTTTTGTACAGCCACTGTTTTTTTTCTACTCGTGGCTATATCCCCTCACCCATTTTTTTTCTCCCCCATTCCGTCGGGCTCCATCCTCACCCTCACCCCCAAGCGTCGGGCTCCATCTCCTCACCCTCGCCATTTCTCCTCCCCGCGGCCTCATCCTCGCCGCGGCCTCCTCCTCCACGACGCATCAACGCCGCGCCATCCTCCTCGCCGACGCCCTCCTCGCCGACGCCCTCCTCGCCGCGCTCTCCTCGCCGACGCTCTCCTCGCCGACACCCTCCTCGCCGCGACCCTCCTTGCTGCGTCATCCTCCCCGCGTCATCCTCCCCGCGCCCTCCTCGCCGGCGCCCTCCTCGCTGGCGCCTTCGTCGCCGCGCCCTCCTCGTCGACGCCCTTGAGGTCGACACCCCCATCGCCCTCTATTTTTTTCTCTCCCGAGTGCTGTTTATCTGCATTTTTTATGCCTCATTTGCACCTTCGATTTCTTACACTTTCTGTTTGTCTAATTGTCAGTTTCAGTTTGCAGCAATTACAGCACATGGACTTATGTCTCTTGGGTTTTTTACTATCAATGCCATGTGAATCATTCCATCCACATTATAGATGGGCATCATGTTGCTTTACCTGATCCATATCTCATCGTTTTGTAGTCCCAATGTTCACATGTTCTTGAATAAAAAATTCATTGTAAACTGCCTTACTTGAATGCAGGTTCTTGTTTTATCCTTCATTTTCCAGACTACTCATGCAATCCTTTTCCTGATTGCTTAAGATCCATGTTTCTATTTTACATAGTTGACTCCACTTGGGTTAAGGTTTTTTTTATGTTTTTTTATGTTTTTTTGTTGTTGTCATTGTTAAAATGCAGAAATCAATAGATTGCCTTTCTAGAGCTAAACACATCTCACTGTTTGTTTTTTCATGTTCAGAGTGTCACGGATCATCAAGGAGGAGGCCTTTGTCATGCCAGAAATCTAGTTGAAGCATTTGTACCAGCTTGTCGAGTCAAAGGATGGAAGCCCTATTTGGATAAAGATGATGGATAGATCAACCCCCAATATGGATTACCAGGCATGGCAGAGAGATCTTGAGGTGGCTATTCCCTAGCTTTCAGTTTTTTGAATTATTGGTTTAGACTGATCAAGTGTTCTTGCTGCCAACTGAATTAAGTTGGCTGTGAGCTTGATTAGCAGTGGCATCCTGCTCAACAAGTTGTTGCTGAGAAATAATCACACTTGATTGATATCGAGTGATGAGTTAACTTGATTTGACTGTTTCCCCGTTATACAAGGCGTCTCTGATTTGATCAGTTATCAAACCTTCTAGTAATAGTTCCGGTTGGCTGAGCACACTGTTTTCTAAAATATCTGAACATGAAATCTCCTTAATCACTTTCTTTGTCTCTTGTGTTTTTGATTGTGCTTTACCTTTGATGAGTTTAGATGGGTCCTCCTCAATACCAAACTAGAACTATCTTTGAGGATGCTACACCTGAGTTGGTGAGGGATTTTTTTTGGGACGACGAATTTCGTTCCAAATGGGATGACACTCTCTTCCATTCTGCAATTATAGAAGAATGCCCCTCTACAGGATCCATGGTTGTGCAATGGGTAAGGAAGGTGATGAGACTCTTCCTTTAGACACTAGGATTTATTTAGAATACTGAATCCCCTGGCCTATCTTATGTGGTACTGTGTGATGATGCAGTTTTCATGTTTTTGGATTGACAGAGAATACATTATTGGTCGTCAAATATGGGAATCAGAGAAATTATATTACTGTGTGACAAAGGTAAGGGTAAAAAAAACTTTCTAATGACTTGACGATATTGTGGCAGCCACAACATGGCTTATGACGTGAAATATTTATTAACATGACCGAATAAATTTGAACTTTAATGGATCTGTGCTTGATCTAATGATTTGCTTGTTATGATCTTTTAAAGTGTTTAAAAAATTAAACATGGTTTCGAAGTCATGGAATTTCAGTGTATGAAATGGATTTGCATTTCCATTTGGAAGGCTCTTTAATGGATCCAAGGAAATGCAAGATGGTCATAATCTTGTGTGAATTGAGAACTAACCTAAGCTAAGTATTTACAGTTTTGATAATGTTTTTCATTTGAACAATCAGTTGCACTTGAATTCATAGGGAAAACCAACTATAGAATTGACATGGTAACTTGAGTACTTGTACAAGCGCTAGAAGCACTTTTCGCCAAGTATCGTCATACACAGTCTTAGGCTTTGCTTATAATGCAGCAAGTTAGAGGTGGCAGTTGGGTTCATGTGTCAGGTCCGTATCGGGGTTGGCAATCCCATGAACCCATTAAACTCAACAGTAACCTGATCCATTTAATTAAACGGGTTGACCCAACTCAATCCATTTATAAAGGGGTCAAGCCTAACCTGACCTGCCAACTTTTTTAGCTTTTAATATATAAAATAAATTGGATCATGACTAATCGATCTTCTTAAACCATTTAAAATAAATAATGTTTTATATAAATATGCTGAATTATTTCAAATTAAGTTGATTATAAGAATAAAATATATTATAAAATTAATTATTATTTTATTTTTAATATTTTATATTATTATTATATTTTTAATCTGGTTAGACGGTTCAGGATTGGTCAACCAGAACCCAATCTGAATACCATTTGGGTCATATTACTCAACCCGATTACAACCTGAACCCATTTATGTTTGACCTAAACATGTTTAGCTTGTGTTATGTTGTGTCATGTTCAAAATTATCACTTCTAGTTTAAACTGCTTCGTGCAATGTCACTGATGATAGCATCAAACGGTTTGTTATGTTTGATTACACTATTTTTATGGGGTTTAAAATGCTTCCTAAATTCTCTCTTCTCCATTTAATGTTTCAGGGGGTGCCTTACCCTTCCATCAAAAGATGCAGCAAGACAAAATGTGTCGATATGTACTATTCCAGCTGGTGCATCAGGGCAGGTAAATCACATTGTTGTTGACATCAGCTCTGCTACCACTAAAAGGTTTAAACTTTCAGACCCTGTTTGGTTTTTGGAATATGGGTTGATGGAATGGAGATTACACTATTCTACTGACCAAACGGGGCATATGCACGCCATTGAAGTTTTCCATCTCTGTATCCTGATGTGTGAATCAGTAGAATCGAGGAAAGGTGATAGACGGCCCACAACGTCTGAGGTACTGCTCTTCCACCATGAGACGTTCAATGATTGATCGTACCCACTAGAGTTCTGTACATTGGATGATGCTAATCATTTTTTATTCTACCACAGAGGTTTCTTTTTGCTGTTTATACATACATTGTTAGGTTTTTTTTGATTGGGTGTGATTTTTGATTGTTGCAGTTGAATTAATTAAAACAGAACAAGCTTTCTATTTTTAGTTTGTCTTTTCAGTTGACAATATCATTGTATTTTTTAACAATAGTTCCATTTTTCTATATTAATGATGTCCAGCAGGGGTAAATATGCAGGGGGATTCCAGTGTCCAGGGGGGAGTCTAGTGTCCAGTAGGGGTAAATATAATTTGGGCATCCCAAGAACTAGTTTCCAGGGGGGAGTCCAGTGTCCAGCAGAGGTACAAGGGGGCTGGTAGGGGGTGGGGGGAGAGTATGGGTCCAGTGTCCAGCAGGGGTCCAGTGTCCATCAGGGGTAAATATGCAGGGGGGGTCCAGTGTCCAGGGGAGAGGGAGGGGGGGCTGTCCAGCCTCGACACATTATTATCACTATCTATTAAAATCCAGTTTTAAGTAATCTTCAATTTTGATGATAATTTGTAGTGAGTTAGAGGAGGCCAAGCAATTAGTTCACTTTTGAGATCCATCATTATGAAAGAACAAATCGTATTTAAATTTATCATCTCTGAAGCAATTGCTCTCTCTGATGGTCTCATTCATGCAAAGTGATTGAGGATGTTATCATTGATTGGAGAGCTCCTTTGGAAGCACATGTTCGGTCTCCCCTCTTACATGTGTATGCATAGGTAGGCATATACATATATAAGTTCCCCCTTTATATACTCCTGCTCAAACTATTGCACCGAATCCTTATTTTAAGAATTCCTTATTGGCATTTTGGCCCAATTAGATGCTATTTTTCGTCAGAGATATGTGTGTGTGGCTACATGTAATAATTTTGAAGTAAAAGTAAATAATGATTTGTGTGTTCAGTGTTGGGTGGGTCTGGTCTGGGGAAGGTGTGCGAGCTCGTGTAGGGATGTAGGGGGAGGCTAGTGTGCAGGGGTGTAGTGCAGTGCAAAGAGAGAGGGAGGCCGGATCTGGTGTGAAGGGGGGAGAGGGACCAGTGCAGGGGTGCAGGGGGAGGCTGGCGTGCAGGGGTGCTGGTGTCAGGGGTGCAGGGGGGGGGGGGGCTGGCAGGGGGACAAACAGGGCGCAGGGGGGGACTAGCAGGGGGAGGGTGTCCAGGAAGGGGGGACTGGTAGGGGGCAGGGACTGGTAGGGGGCAGGGGGGCTGGCGGGGGGACTAGCAGGGGGGGCTGGCAGGGGGACAAGCAGGGGGCAGGGGGGGCTGGCAGGGGGACGGGGGGGGGGCTGGCCGTGGGGGGGGGACTAGCAGGGGCAGGGGGTAGCAGAGGCAGGGGGGGACTAGCAGGGGGATGGGTGTCCAGGCAGGGGGGACTGGTAGGGGGTAGGGGGGGCTGGCAGGGGGACTAGCAGGGGGGCTGGCGGGGGGACAAGCAGGGGGCAGGGGGGCTGGCAGGGGGCAGGGGGGGCTGGCAGGGGTGGCAGGGGGGGGATGGCAGGGGTGGCAGGGGGGGGGTGGCAGGGGTGGCAGGGGGGGGGGCTGGCAGGGGGACAAGTAGGGGGCAGGGGGAAAGGTTGTAGGGGGCAGGGGGGCAGGTTACAAGGGGGCATGAGGCAGGTTGTAGGGGGCAGGGGGGCAGGGGGAAATTTTCAGGGGGGCAGGGGGGCAGGTTGGAGGGGGGAAGGGGGCAGGGGGCAGGGGGCAGGTTGGAGGGGGGCAGGTTGCAGGGGGGAAGGGGGCAGGTTGGAGGGGGGCAGGGGGCAGGGGGCAGGGGGCAGGTTGCAGGGGGGAAGGGGGCAGGTTGCAGGGGGGCAGGGGGCAGGGGGCAGGGGGAAGGGGGGAGGTTGCAGGGGGGCAGGTAAGGGGCAGGGGGAAAGGTTGTAGGGGGAAGGGGGGAAGGTTACAGGGGGGCAGGAGGCATGTTGTAGGGGGCAGGGGGCAGGGGGAAAGTTTCAGGGGGGCAGGGGGCAGGTTGGAGGGGGGAAGGGGGCAGGGGGCAGGGGGCAGGTTGGAGGGGGGCAGGTTGCAGGGGGGCAGGGGGGCAGGTTGGAGGGGGGCAGGGGGCAGGGGGCAGGGGCAGGGGGGCAGGTTGCAGGGGGTCAGGGGGCACGTTGCAGGGGGGCAGGTGGGCAGGTTGGAGGGGGGCAGGGGGGCAGGTTGCAGGGGGAAGGGGGGCAGGTTGGAGGGGGGCATGGGGTAGGGGGAAGGGGGCAGGGGGCAGGGCGGAAGGTTGCAGGGGGGCAGGGGGCACGTTGCAGGGGGGCAGGGGGGTAGGTTGGAGGGGGGCAGGGGGCAGGGGGGAGGGGGCAGGGGGGAGGGTGGAGGGGTGCAGCTGTGAGCATAATTTCACATCCTATTGAAGTATAGATTCAACTACTTTTATAGATCTAGAGAAGTTATATTTCATAGTAACTTTGAACCAATCTACCTTAGTTTTTACTCTAGTTTTGTTCTGTTTTGAACTTTAAATTTTATAAATTAATGTATATGTTTACACTTATTGGAGATGAAATTTTGGAAACCAAAGGTATTTATTCAACAAGAAAAGAAGGGAAATTTTTTCCAATGATCTCAAATGAATAGAGCATCTACACCATGGGAGTAATAGTTTAAATTCTGTGATTTTTCTACTTAAAATTGAAAATTCACTTCTTTTTTTTAGTTGAAATAAATGGTTGGAAGTTGCCTTTTAATAAATTTTGTATGCTGAAATCATCTTGTTAAATCTGTTGGTTGTTGCTTCCTTTTTTACTACCTTTTTGTATTGAAATTCTGGTGTGTATGCTTATTTTAATGTTTTACTAAAAATCATTTCTGAACTTCAAATGTTAACATGCATCTACATTAAAATCCATGAATATGTGTTGAAGTTGTTAATATAGTAACTAGTGGGTATCATTCATGCATTTTGTGTGATTGTTTGAACTCTATGTTCTTCATTTTTTTTTGTTTTTAATATATTAGTTATATGCTTTGTTTGTAATTAGATAACAAAATTCGTTATTGTAACAAAT
The DNA here is from genome assembly GCA_963277665.1 of Viscum album. NCBI lineage: Eukaryota > Viridiplantae > Streptophyta > Magnoliopsida > Santalales > Viscaceae > Viscum > Viscum album. The sequence continues at coordinate 1,947,367,403 of OY728125.1, forward strand.
TGATGCATATATCTAATTAATCATTTCTACCATAGGACGAGGTTGTTGGTGTTGGTTCAAATGCGGGCACGTTGGCATGCAACCGACAAGCAAGAGAGAACATCCATTCTTGGTAAAGGTCATCTATGTGAACTTCACTTCTCAGTTATTGGTTTTGATTAGAGTGATATTAACATATTATTTTGTTCCCATGTAGTTTTACAAACACAAAATAAAAATTTAATCAGGGAAAGGTGCCCCCAAAATACATGCCCCTCGAACTGGATGTTCTATCCAATGTTTATCTCTCTATCAGGAAGGGGTACATTGTCCTCATTCAAGGATTTTCCCGGGGGTGGGCCCGCTAGAGTAAATACAAAACACTGAGAATAATCCATGTTTTTTTCATTAGAAGGACCATCCTAAGGTGATGTTGAAGTGATTAAGTCTGTAGTTTTCCCAGTATCCTTCTACACTGATATAACCCCTATCTTATCCACATTATAAGGGACAGTAGTGTATTTTCTCTCCAAGTCATAGATTGGAATATTCATCTTACCGTTCCAACTTTCATAGTTAGAGACATCATTCCCTTTCATATTGTAAAAAGAATACTCCTTGTCCCTATTATATTCTGGAGAATGATGGAAAAAACATATAATTCATGTAGAACTATGGTTTTCTTTCGTATTGGATCAGAAAGTCTATACATTCATCTAGTTAGTTAAGACTACTTCTTCTAGAATCATTATATACATGTCCACATTCATTATATACATGTCCACATATAATTCACAAATTAGCATTCATTTCTTTAAATCTTCTGAGAAAACATCCTCTCATGCCATTCATATCATCTTATTTGAAACTAAGTGGAAGATGTTGCCCCGCGGATGTCGCTGGACCGGGCCAACACGCCGCGGTCACGCCGCGGTCACGCCGCGGTCACGCCGTGGTCACGCCGCTATCACGCCGCGGTCACGCCGCGGTCACGCCGCAGTCACGCCGCGGTCACGCCGCAGTCACGCCGTGATTTGGCCCTGCTCCAGGACGACACCTTGCGGCGGTTACTCCTCCTTAGAGAAACATTGAATGGTTAGCTCTATAATTTTTCGTATTTCCTCATTCCTAAACTATATCTCCTCTCAGCGCTGCCTCTCATCCATCTTTCCACAAAACGTGCATAGCAGGTGGTACAAAAGCTCAATTCAACTGAAAACATTGGTTTGGAATTGTCTGACATATTTTATTCCTCTAGGTATTCCTACACATTTCTAGATCTCCAAACCTCACCGAATTAGGTATATCAGGGGTCATCCAATCCTCTATTCATCACAGATTAGCATTAATTTCTTTAAATCTTCTGAGAAAACATCCTCTCATGCCATCCATATCATCCTATTTGAAACTAAGTGGAAGATTTTGCCCCGCGGATGTCGCTAGACTGGGCCAACACGCTGCGGTCACACTGCGGTCACGCCGCGGTCACGCCGCGGTCACGCTGCGGTCACGCCGTGATTTGGCCCTGCTCCAGGACGACACCCTGCGGCGGTTACTCCTCCTTAAGGAAACATTGAATGGTTAGCTCTATAATTTTTCGTATTTCCTCATTCCTAAACTATATCTCATCTCAGCGCTGCCTCTCATCCATCTTTCCACAAAACATGCATAGCAGGTGGTACAAAAGCTCAATTCAACTGAAAACATTGGTTTGGAATTTTCTGGCATATTTTATTCCTCTAGGTATTCCTACACATTTCTAGATCTCTAAACCTCACCGAATTAGGTATATCAGGGGTCATCCAATCCTCTATTCATCACAAATTAGCATTCATTTCTTTAAATCTTCTGAGAAAACATCCTCTCATGCCATCCATATCATCCTATTTGAAACTAAGTGGATGATGTTGCCCCGCGGATGTCGCTGGACCGGGCCAACACGCTGCGGTCACGCCGCGGTCACGCCGCGGTCACGCCGCGTTCACGCCGCGGTCACGCCGCGGTCACTCCGTGGTCACGCCGCGGTCACGCCGCGGTCACGCCGCGGTCACGCCGCGGTCACGCCGCGGTCACGCCGCGGTCACGCCGCGGTCACGCCGCGGTCACGCCGCGGTCACGCCGTGATTTGGCCCTGCTCCAGGACGACACCCTGTGGCGGTTACTCCTCCTTAGAGAAACATTGAATGGTTAGCTCTATAATTTTTCGTATTTCCTCATTCCTAAACTATATCTCCTCTCAGCGCTGCCTCTCATCCATCTTTCCACAAAACGTGCATAGCAAGTGGTACAAAGGCTCAATTCAACTGAAAACATTGGTTTGGAATTGTCTGACATATTTTATTCCTCTAGGTATTCCTTCACATTTCTAGATCTCCAAACCTCACCGAATTAGGTATATCAGGGGTCATCCAATCCTCTAGTCATCACAGATTAGCATTCATTTCTTTAAATCTTCTGAGAAAACATCCTCTCATGCCATCCATATCATCCTATTTGAAACTAAGTGAAAGATGTTGCCCTGCGGATGTCGCTGGACCGGGCCAACACGTTGTGTTCACGCTGCGGTCACGCTGGGGTCACGCTGCGGTCACGCCGCGGTCACGCCGCGGTCACGCCGCGGTCACGCCGTGATGTGGCCCTGCTCCAGCCACATCCAGCAGGGGGAGGGGTGTCCAGCGGGGGGGAGGGGTGTCCGCGGTCACGCCGAAATATATCTATACGTTTGTAATCAATCTAAACAAAGAATAAGAATGGTGTACCTTACACCATTTGATCCAGTCTTTCGAAGCTTTTCACAAGTGTTTGATTGTGATCACTTAGAAGTCGCTGAAAGACTCCTTCAGAGGTATCCACAAATCATGGGAATCACCCGACACTTAGTAGGACCTCTCTCAATACCAGTCCTTCCTGCTTGTCGAAGTTTTCACAAGCGTTTGATCGAGATCTCCGAGAAGTCACCAAAAGACTCCTTCTGAGGTATCCAAGGTTCATGGGAATCACCCGATACTTAGGTAGGTTCTCTCTCAACACCACAGTCTGTTAGAACCATGTTTAAAGGTGGGAGAGAAACAAGAGCTAGAGAGAATCGGCTTTGAGGAGTTCTAACGATCACATGATCTCATCCATCAAGTGCAACCACTTGCATAGGAATTGAACCAATTTATATAGGCCTTCGAGAACCTCAAAATGTTCAGCCTATTCATGGTACGTTACACAAATGTCCCAAACGTTTCAGCTCATTTGAAGCGTACGGCTCAATCCCATTAGTAATCGTTTAACATTTAAATTAAACGATTATGTGAGATGTTCAAACTCCCCAAATCCATCGAAACAGAAAGAAGCTTCGAGCCGAAAGGCTCTAAAGCCATTTTATTAAAAACAAAAGATGACATAAGAGAGGAGATGGGGCTATACATTGATAAAACTGCCTTCATAATAAAGCATTTTGTTTTCATAACCCCCCTCCCCGACATCATCATCCCATTCCAAGTTGTAGGTAGATGAGCTATGAGACCTAGTCACCATCGTTGTTCTCTATTGAGAGCAGTCTTTCTTCTTCCTTGATTTCCTTGAATAGACAATTTGAAATCCCTCTTTATCAACTAAAGGAAACTTTCCCTTGCTTAAAATATCCTTCCATGGATCACTTCTATGGGCATAATCATCATTTTCTATTCCGGCCCAACTTCCCCCTATATTATTAAGCTCCATTTGCCGATTGATCTCTTCCTGGATCTGAGAAGGTTGAACCATTGGTTCATGCTGCTGAGACCCATACTGAGGCTACCCCAGTGAAGCACCCAGCTTCTGACCCAGGTTACTGGCTCCTAGGCCCAGGGCCTGGATCCCCTGTTCCTTCTCCTGCAGGTCCTTGCGACTGAAAGTCAACAGGCCGCTGATTTTCATCCACAAACTGGACACAATCAGCCCGTGCTACTGAGAGTTTCTTCTGCCCTTGAACAGATTTAACCTCTCCAGACCCAATTCCAGGTTGCTCCAAGCCTGGATCATATACATTTACCTGCACCTGTCCACCTGATGAGATCAGACCTTGACCCCGCTGCTGAGAGGCAGCATCAAACTCTGACCTTGACTTATCTGCTCCTGGCCTCTGATTTTCATCCTCAATCCGGCCACTAACAGCCCCTGCTACAGTTAGTTTTCCCTGCCCCTGAACCTCACCAGCCCCAGTCCAGGTTGCAAATCTGGATCATCAAAATTCACCTCCTCTTGAAAACCTTCACTTGAAATATCAGAAGCATTCCCCTTCATATTTCTGACTCCAGTCCCTGGTTGATCACAACCTGTTCCTGCAAGACTCTGCCCAAGTTCCACACTTCCATTTCCTGCAACAGCCTGACCAGAGCCATTCCCAGCTCCAGGACCATTCTTTCTCTTCTTACGGAAAGTCTGAGAATCATATCCCTTCTACGAGAAAAAAGATCAGGGGGTAGGGGGAGGGTGTCCAGGCAGGGGGGAGGGGTGTCCATGCAGGGGGGAGGGGTGTCCAGCAGGGGGAGGGGTGTCCGGCAGGGGGTTGTCCAGCAGGGGGAGGGGTGTCCAGGGGGTGCAGGGGGTAGGGGGAGGGGTCTCCAGCAGGGGGAGGGGCTGTCCAGGCAGGGGGGAGGGGTGTCCGGCAGGGGGAGGGGTGTCCGGCAGGGGGAGGGGTGTCCGGCAGGGGGGGTGTCCAGCAGGGGGGAGGGATGTCCAGGGGGTGTCCAGTGGGGCTGTCCAGTTGGGGCATGGGGGCTGTCCAGTGGGGTGCAGGGGGGGCATGAGGGTGCGGGGGGGGGGGGGTGTTCAATGGGTCTGTTCAAGGGGGTTGTCCAGGGGTTGCAAGGGGGTGCAAGAGAGCTGTCCAGGGGGGGCATGGGGGTCCAGTGGGGGTGCAAGAGGGCTCTCCAAGGCCGCTTCACCTTTCCTTTTTCTCAACAATCTTGTGATCTAAACCAAACTCACACCAAATTTTTAGTATATAAACTGTAAAGCACAAAGGGTGTGTGACATACCACTTTTAGCATGAATTGATACCATTGCTGCATGCAACTTCCAGCTCTAAACCAGATCTGTTTTCAGCTCTAAAATATATGCTTTGTGAGCACACTTACCCCATGGATTGTGTCTCCCCTTCTTTAGGTTTGTTCTCTTCTTCACAACCCAAAACACAACCTGTTTTTCCTTGGACATCTTTACCACCAAGGATTTTTCTTTTCACTATAGGTTGATTTTTCTTTCTCCAAATCACATTGCTGCTTGGACTGTCCCTGCAAGCATTTTCAGTACATACCTTGCCTTGGGGCACCCCTTTCACATGAATCCTTCTAGTTTTAGGATCATGTGAGTTCTTATCATGCTTCCAAGCCCTTTTTGTGTCTTTCCAGGAGGTTTCTGCTTTAAAACTAGTCTTGGAGTTTTTTTCTACATTACTCTCAGCATAGGAGTTTTCTACATGTAGCCCCTGAAATTTGTTCCTCAAAGGAACATATTTGTCATTGTATTCATGTTGATTTCTTCCATTAATCCCTACTGAATGCTTGTAGCCTGCAACTGTTGCGGATGAAGATTTTGTTGGATTGGTGTTGCCCGATCTGGTTGGGCCGAATGCTTGTGGCCCGCAACTGTAGCAATGCTGACCGACAGGGGGGTGTCCAGCAGGGGGGGTTGTCCAGCAGAGGGAGGGGGTGTCTAGCAGGGGGTGTCCAGCAGGGGGTGTCCAGTAGGGGGGAGGGGTGCTAAACATGGTCTGTAAATCTGATGTAGTTCAGTCTGTTCCTGTCTTATCTCATGCTGCTAAACATGTCAGAATTGGTGAATTGGTACCTGTTAAACCTGAATCTGGCAGTGCTGAAGATGTTGTGGTTATCAGATCAGATAAACTTGGTTATCAGATCAGGGGGCAGGGGGACTAGCAAGGGACTGACAGGGGGCCTAGCAGGGGGCAGGGGGCAGGGGGGCTGGCAGGGGGACAAGCAGGGGGCAGGGGGGGCTGGGGGTGGGGGCTGGCAGGGGCTGGCAGGGGCAGGGGGGGCAGGGGGGCTGGCAGGGGGCTGGGGGGCTGGGGGTGGGGGCTGGCAGGGGCAGGGGGGGCTGGCAGGGGGAAGGGGGGGTGGCAGGGGGGCAAGCAGGGGGGCTGGCAGGGGGGGCTGGGGGTGGGGGCTGGCAGGGGCAGGGGGGCTGGCAGGGGGAAGGGGGGTGGCAGGGGGGCAAGCAGGGGGGCTGGCAGGGGGGGCTAGCAGGGGGACAAGCAGGGGGGGCTGGCAGGGGGAAAGCAGGGGGCAGGGGGGAGCTGGCAGGGGGGGACTAGTAGGGGGCAGGGGGGTTGGCAGGGGGCAAGCAGGGGGCGGGGGGGGGGGGTGGTAGGGGGGAAAGCAGGGGGCAGGGGGGGCTGGCAGGGGGGCAAGCAGGGGGCAGGGGGGCTGGCAGGGGGACAAGCAGGGGGAAGGGGGGGGGGCCTGGCAGGGGGGCAAGCAGGGGGTAGGGGGGGCTGGCAGGGGCAGGGGGGGCTGGTAGGGGGATAAGCAGGGGGAAGGGGGGGGGGCTGGCAGGGGGCAAGCAGGGGCAGGGGGGCTGGCAGGGGCAGGGGGGCTGGCTGGGGCAGGGGGGCTGGCTGGCAGGGGGACAAGAAGGGGGGTGGAAGGGGGACAAGCAGGGGGTGGCAGGGGGGCTGGCAGGGGGACAAGCAGTGGGGGGGGGGGGCTGGCAAGGGGACAAGCAGGGGGTGGCTGGGGGGGGACTAGCAGGGGGCAGTGGGGGACTAGCAGGGGCAGGGGGGACTAGCAGGGGGGTGTCAGGGGGAAGGGGGACTGGCAGGGGGTGGCAAGGGGGACAAGCAGGGGGGAGGGGTGTCCAGGCAGGGGGCAGGGGGGGCTGGCGGGGGGGACTAGCAGGGGGAAGGGGGGAGCTGGCAGGGGGAAAAGCAGGGGGCAGGGGGGGCTGGCAGGGGGACAAGCAGGGGGGGCTGGCAGGGGGACAAGCAGTGGGCAGGGGGGGCTGTCAGGGGGGGGACTAGCAGGAGGGTGGCAGAGGGGACTGGCAGGGGGGACTGGCAGGGGGTACTGGCAGGGGGGACTGGCCGGGGGTGGCAGGGGGGTGTCCAAGGTGTGTCCAGGGGGTATTTTTTTTTATGGATTTGGACACCCTATAGCCACGGTTTAAAACCGTGGCTATAGATTTTGTCCGGCCTTTTGTATAGCCACGGTTGAAACCGTGGCATTAGGTATACAGCCACGGTTTGGACTGTGGCTATAGAGTTAAAGCCATAGTTCCAAACTGTGGCTATAGGTCTAGACCTATAGCCACGCCAAACTTAGCCACGGTTCCTCAAACCGTGGCTATTACCTATAGCCACGGTTTGAGGGCCCATAGCCACGGTTTAGAACCGTGGCTATAGCCCGAATTTCCAGTAGTGTTATTTAATAATTTTCAAAATCCGATTCTGAAACTATATATAGAAATTTTATTAAGTAAGAAGTTTATTTTAAAAAAATTATATGCATTTATAATTTTAAATCTATAATTTTATTTGAAAAATATCATTTAAAAAGTATGGATGTTAAACAAATTTATAGTTATAGACATACACTTTGTATGTCACATAAAATCCATATATTTTTTATAATGTTTCATAGTCATGTAATGGTTTGTTACAACCTAGTTCGTCCCATGATCATGATATTTTCTTTCTTTGGGCCTAGCCCACACAGTTTTTCTTTCCCTAGGCTCTAGCTTTTAGGAACCCCCAGAAGAGGGCCCTTTGATAGGGTATGTATCCACACCACCTAATAAATGGGTGATTCGGGATCCTCCTCCTTTGATGTGGGATTTACATAATCATTCCACCTATATAAGGGCCCAACATCCTCACCATCACATCAAATAGACACTCTCTCTGATACCATTTTTGACAACCCAGTCTAGCCCATGATCATCATATTGGCCATTTTGTAAAAAAAACATACTGTTTTATTTCCACAGTCTCTGGTCCTCTAGAATCCCCTTGGAAAAGGCCACATTATGGAAGACGTATTCACATCAGATTATAAATTGGTACATCATTCTCCTCCTCCTACGATGTGGGATTTCCATAGTCACTTTGTTATATACCAGACTTGGATGCCAATTAATAGGTTCGCTGATCTCGGTGGGCCACACGGCCTCATGAACTTCTCCCAAAATGAAAGAGGCTTCCTAATAGCACTTATGTCATACGATGTCTCTATGTAGATATTGTTCCATTATTACCAGAGTGTATTGTAGAAAATAAATATATAAATAGGAAAAAAATAATGGAATGATTGTATATAAATAGAAGGAACAATTGAAAAATATATGCAATAGTAACAATAACTGAAATAACAAGAATAATATATAAGTATACCATGATAGACAGTGATATTGAATGACACTAGAAAACAGGAAATTGCGGAAACAAGATAGTATGAATAACATGTTACACAAAAGTTTAATGTGGATCAAAAAATGATCCCAAGCATCTAGAGCTTCTGCTCGATCATATTCTATCAAGATCCATCCAAAGCAACAAGAAATCATGTGTTAAAAAACCATTATACATGCTTTATCAACCCATACATTCATGTAATATACTTGGCGTACTAAACTGCAATTAGGGAGGGAGTGATATAAATCTCAGTGGGCCACCAACAATGGTGTCTATATCGTTCGGCCAATGTAATGATAATGTAATATTGTAAAAGTATGCATATATAAAGTAAAACAACACAATGTAACTAAATACAAAATATCATGCTTTATCCCTCAGCTGGTATCTGAATGTAACTAGTCCATTAATTTTTTTTTTATAAATGATTCACATGTTAATAATAGTGATGGTTCCAAGTTGTGATAAGGAAACCAATAATGACATTAAACAATGAATATCTAAGGAAATAAATAAGGCAATGTAGGCTTCAATGGTCTCTAAATCAGTAATAAATATACCTTGGCTAAGGGTAAGAGTGTAATACAAGGATAATAGTCCAAGTATTTCCCTAGTTAGATGCCAACTGAGTCCAAGGATTTTGTCCATTTTAAACAGGGCTACGCAAGGACTTGGCCTGATAGGCATTATCCATGGAACTTACTTGTCAATGACAGATCTGAGGAGTGTTCCAATGAATCCTATAATACTATGTGAGTGATCCTATGGTGTCATACTAGGCATCCAATAATATAAAATGATCAATATCTAGGTGGGTCTCAACCTAATCAAGCTATATCATTGAATTAGAATGGGGTTCCTGAGTGCTCACGACATTCCCTGATAAGAATCCCAAGAAAGATCGAGTTAGGACTCTATTATTTAATTATGAAGTCTTGTAATACCTAATTTGGTTCAATCCTTGCCTTTCATTAGTGTGATAAGGTCATGTATCATTCAACCTTTTAATCAAGTATTAATTAATCAATTGGTCCATTTGGTTTAATCCTTTCCTTTCATTAGTATGAAAAGGAAAAGTAGCATGAAAACATTATTAATAGCAATTATGAAATTCAAGATAATTAATGAATATTCCTCTAACTTACATTAATTTGGTAATGGGTGATATAGATATGTAACATATTAATCATTCATATTTAATCCTGTCAAGTCATATACTTATTATACTTTCAAACTTCCATTTCACATTTAATTATCAAATTGATGCACTTACCTTAGATGGGTTGAGTGGATGTGACAAAGTAAATTCCATTCACCATTCATTATTTAATAATAACTTATGATAATGAATCCTACCATTAGTGTGGGTACACTTGAGTACATTCAAACAATGGCTCAAAAGCTTCAAAACACTAAAAAATATAATTATAGAAAATCACCCTAGATGGGATATTAAGTGTTTTGGGAATAACCAGCAAAAAAACTAATCAAATATATGGAAAGAGAATAATCATATGGTAATAATGAATATAATCATGGTATTTAATTTCTATAAATGGAACCCAATGAAATTGACGGGCCACACATGATAATTCATAAATCAACAAACTTAGGGGATGAGTTATAGACCACCCACCATAGGGTTATACAATCCCTATCCTATGGTATCAGCCTATAGTTTATATTATAATGGAGTATATATAAGAAAAATTGATGTATAAATCTTCAAAAACATGATTTATTTATCTTTAGGATGAATCTTGATAGCAGATGATAGATCTAGAGCTTGGGAATCTTGGGAAAATATTTTGATTCCTGTTAATCTTATTCAGAACATGTTATGCTTGATATCTTTTATCAAGGTTTTCTAGTTTTATATTGACATGGAATATCATCATTAGACATTGTATTCTTGTATGTTATTACAATTATTTCAATTATTTTCACTATTGTCTCTATTTTTAAACTATTCCTTTTGTTTACATATAATTCTTTTTATAGTTACCTCTATTTATATATTTATTTATTATGCTTCACACTGGTAATGAGGGAATAGTCTCCCCACAGACACAATCTAGAACATCACTACTAGTTCATAGCCTCATTGATTTGGTGAGATGCGCTTGAGGATATATGGCCCCCCAGGCTCAGGGCACATGTTATGTGGCATCCGGGTCCAGGATGTCATAAAGTTGTATCAGAGGTAGTTTCTATTTTGTGTGCCGGCAAGACATTGGACCCTTCTAGAAGGAAAGTATTACATAAATCCCACATCGAAGGAGGAAGATAATGATTACAACGTTTAAATGGTGGTGTGGATACCTCTTCCATCATGAGGCCTTTTAGTAGGAGATTCTTAATGGACTGAGCCCAACGAATGAAAAACCATACGTGTTAGGCCCAAAGAGGAAAACATTATGATCATGGGATTAACTGAGCCATCACATGGTATATTTTTGTTCTACATATATGGAATAAAATATATAAATGTTTTTTTGGGTATGTATTCATTGTTATATATTCAAAAGTTTAAAATATTAGTGAAAAATAAAAAAATGATGAAGCTCAAAATATTTTATAAAATTTCTGCACATAGGATTTTTAAAACATTATAGGGATCTAGTGAGTGAACACAACCCCACAATATGGGTAGGCCCTTGATAATTTTTAATTTTCCCTATGGAGAAATAGTTATATTTTTTTTATTGAGTAGTATTTTTAAAAAAATTAATAGTTTTTTATTTATAGAAATTATTTCCATGTATTATGAAAAGTCATTTTATTTTAAAAAATATTTTTAAAAATTTTGTTTTCAATATAATATATATTTTAAATGGTTTATGAAATAAATTATTAAAAATTAATATATTTATAATCCCTAGTTTTATATTATCAAAAAAAATTATCGAATGTTAATATTTGATATAAAAGACAAATGTTTTCAAAATTACTTTTAAACACTAATTATTAAATGATTTTTATTGGATTCCAAAAGCCCTTACTATGAAATTTATGTACACCTTGTGTTTTAAAATGTCTTTCATAGGCTCATTAGAAGTTCAAAATGAGATTATCTTTGTTGAAGAGCTAATGTGAGTAGTGTTAAAATAGCTATTTATTTGTTAATTTTTTAAACTATGTTATGTTCTAATAGTTCATCCTTTTCTTCCAAAACTATGACTAGAAAAAAATAATTATTTTTTAAAGGAATTTATATTTTTTATTTTTTATTGTTTATTTTTTTTTAAAATATAATTCATTTTATTTTGAATCGGATCCAGAAGAGATGGTCTTAGGACGCTACACTTTGAATCATCGAAATGGTTTAGAAAACTTTGTAAATTATCTATTTTTTGTTTAAGGATTATATATGATATAGAAATATTCTTTTGATGTTCTAGGTATGTAAATTTTAGGGGACATTTAAGAATATATGACTTTTAGAAAATCTAGTTTTCCCATTTCAGAAAACGGGAAATAAGAATTTTCTTTAGGGGTGGTAAGGAATTTTGATGGAAAAATTCATTTTAGAAAGGGTATTATGTAACATCACAAGAATTTAATCATATTAGTAAAAATTTCTTTAATAAACTTATTTTACAAAAAAACTAATGTATAATTTAAAACGTTATTAAAATTATCCATGATTCATTTTTGATTTTTTATAAATGTTAAAATGTAACAAATTTGGTATTATAATCAATATTATAATAAAAATATAATTATATAATTATATAATTTAAATAAATTTGTTTATTTTAAAATGAGCTGTTATATACATTATTTGATATTATAACAAATTAATTATTTTTAGAACTTTTTAATGCTATTACATAAAAAAGAAGATATTTTTTAAAAATATAAAAGTAATAATACAAGTGATTTTTAAATTACATTATTTTTAAACTATATTTTTTGATAACAAAATAATATTAAAAATTGAATTTATTATAAATTTAACATTATTTATCATTTTCAAAATAGTATGTTTATAAAATTATTACTATATAATATATTAATCTTTTCAAACTTTTGATAATTGTAATATTTAATTAATTATTATTTTTAAAAAAAATAAACAATATAATACAGTTATCAAATATTAAACATTATTTTTAAAACGCTGTGGTTAAAATTTAATAAAACATTGATTTATGTAATACTTTTGTATTAATATTTTTATATTAAATTTAAAAAAAAACTATTTTTTCCAAAATAAATTATTACTAAAATATTAATTTTTTAAAATAATTATAAGTAAACAATTATTCATTAACTATTAATAACCAACGGACCCCTCAACACACATGTGGAACCAAACTAGGTCAACCATATGGAAAGATCAACCTTGGAAAGCCTGAGTGGTGGTATGTAAGATCGGTCACCTCTTAAGGAGGTGGTCGAACATAGATTCAACTTAGCATTTCTCGGGCTGTGTATAATCGCATGAGTGCATAGGTTTGGTAGTTTGTGGCCCACATGTGTGTTCATGTGTCTATGTCTACATTCTAGAGAATACCCCATTAATCATTTATGTACATCAATTGGGAGCTATTATTTGATGTTCCATCACTCAATTGGTTAATTATTCAATATGGTATCATGCTTAATAATTCTATTCACACATTTTATAAATAGTAATTAATATCATGTATGTTTGATCTATTGGGTATCAACTATTAGATCACTTGGTAGTCATATTCATCCTCATGACACCCTATATTTATCTCCTACACCTACACATTAAACTAAATCCTCTATCATCCTTTCTTCCCAAATATGTTGTCTTCTCGTCCTCCTTTTAGTTCATGTAAAAAATAACAATTTGACCAATACTTGGTTTTCTACCACTCCTGATATCCTTTTCCATTATAAAAAATTTCTTCTTTGGACTACCCATAATATGTTTTTTTCACTACATCCGACTTTGGAATGTAGTGGAAATTGTAGATTCTCAAAGAAGCTTGAATTGTATGGATTAAAAAAAATTAAAGTTATCAATATTTGAAATTGATCATTATTATTATTTCAAAAACCCAATTTTTTTTCTAACCCTAATTTTGATGGGTTAAAAAAATGTGAAGCCGTAGTTTTAAAACCTGAATTGATACCCATTAGATAATATGTATAATATTTTAGGTTTTATTATTGTCAACATCAAATCCCCAAGATTTTGTGGAAATCTAAAGTAGTGTATTTGTGTGTTTCCAAACCCCTTTATATATATATATATATACCTATAGAGGAAACTCTCACATGGTTGGAAATCCTTTCCCAAGATCTATACCTCATCAATTTCATCATATCTTCATTTATAAGTCCAATAGTGGGGATGATATCTACTCAGTCCCATTAGGCTCTCCAAATCATATTAAGGGATAATTATTTATTTTAAAAATTATAATATTATATGGTTTAATTTTGTTTTAACTTTTGAGGATGTTTTTTTATGAAACTCAATTTTTAAAGAGCCACAATTAGTTTTCAAAGTAACATTCTACCAATAGAGTAGTTTTATCTTAAAAAATAAACTAATATTGTATTTATACATATTTATATTTTCTAAATCATAATATAAATTTCTGAGATCTTTCATGGTTGACTTCAATAGGATATTTAAATCTTACATTCTTATATTTTAATATAAATGTTTAAAACCCCATTGTTTATCTAGGGGTTTTAGGATTCCAAAATCACTATTTTCAAATTTATGGTCATGTAAATGGAATGATAATTTTTTATACAAAGTTTCTATGATTATTTTAGAATGTGAGAATCTATACATTCAACATGATATTTTCTGTAAGGATTAATGATAAAAATTACTATTTTTTTCTTTTTTCCACATCAAGAAATTATTTATTTAGTTAAATGATGTTTTAAAACACATAATTTCACATCATGTAAATCATTTAAAATGAAATTTTAATTTCATTTTTAAAATGATAATTTTTAAGATATTAAATTTAATCATTCAGTGTTCCTATATTCTAATAAAATTATTTTCCTGTTCAAATGGATGTTTAAAGTTATCAGGTCATGCATTACATGATCGTTAAAACATATAAACTTCATTTTGGATCATACTTATAGAAACACATTATAAATATACTGATATATCATAAATTTATACACACACACACATATATATATATATATAATCATTTGAATTAAATATTATTTTATAGTAATTATTTTTCAAAATATCAATTATAAAATATGGATTTTTCAACATTTTGTGAGTATCAAAAGAAAATGGTTTAAAAAAGGATATATATTTCACAATTTTATTTAATATAAAATTATTTTCTCATGAAAATAAATTATATAGTTTTTTAATGGATTTTTTTTACGTTTTTAAGAAAAATATTTTCCAGAAAATGCTTACAGCAAAAAAAAAAATTTAAAACTGCACCTCAAAGGCGGCATCTCGGATGCCACCTTTGCATTTTAGGGGCAAGGTGGCATCTGCGATGCCGCCTTTGCGCTGTGGGTGAAAGGCAACATCCGCGATGACGCCTTTCTCCTAAAAAAATATTCTTTTTTAAATTTTTATTTTAATTTTAATTTTTTTGTTTTGTTTTGTTTATATATATATATATATATAAACAAAACAAAAAATTTCAGCAGAATTTCTCTGCTATTAAAGATCCAGCGCTACAGCCATTACAAAAGTCTGGATTCTACTAGAAACTCTTACCCATGCTTCCCTTTTAAAAGAGGGCTTGCCCTGAAAATCATTATAAATTTTTGATGTGGGATTAAGGTTCTACCTTTACTGCGCAGTACATTCTGCATTTCCGATGTGAGATTCTGTTTCAAGTACGTGACTTTGAAATACAATAAAATATAAATTATAAGGCCAATATAAATGAAATTTTAAACATTGATTAAACATATAATAAATAGTTAAAAACAAAAAGAATTTACTCAAAAATGAAAAATAATCTATAACCATTCAAAACCGCCTACTTGAAACTTAAAAATGTTTCAAATACATGAATTTGAAAGACTGTAAAATATAAAATATAAAACGAATATAATTGAAACTGTAAACATTGATTAAAAATATAATAAATAGTTGAAAACAAAAGAAATTTCCAAAAAAATATTGATGAAACGTAATTTATAAGCTTTCAAAACCGCATACTTGAAACTTAAAATTTTTCAAGTACGTGACTTTGAAAGACAATAAAATATAAACTATAAGGCCAATATAAATGAAACATAAAACCTGGATTAAACAAATAAAAAATAGTTGAAAACAAAAAAAAACATAAAAAATGATGATAAAAAATAATTTATAAGATTTCAAAACCACTTACTTGAAACATAAGAAGTTTCAAGTACGTGATTTTGAAAGCTTATAAAATATAAATTATATGACCATTATAAATGAATCTTAATACATGAATTAAACATAAAACAAATATTTGAAAATAAAAATAATTTCGTAAATAATATTGATGAAATATAATTTATAAGCTTCCAAAACGACCAACATGAAACCTAAAAATGTTTCAAGCACGTGACTTTGAAATCCTATAAAATATAAACTATAAGACCGATATAAATGAAACATAAAACACGGATTAAACATATACCAAATAGTCGAAAATAAAAATAATTTCATAAAAAATTTTCATGAAAAATAATTTATAAGTTTTCAAAACCACCTACTTGAAACTTAAAATGATTAATGTATGCAGTTTTGAAAGACTAAAATATAAACTATAAGACCGATAGGATTTAAAGATAAAACATGTATTAAACATATAATAATTTATTTAACTATTAAATTAATATTATTAATAATTAATTATATAATAGTTAATTAATAATATAATTATTCATTATAATTATTCATTAGAAATTATTAAAAACTATTATATAATAAATAAGTAGTTAATTAGTAATATATTTATTCATTATAACTATTCATTATAACTATTATTTATTATTTATTATTTATATAATACTTAATTAGTAATATAATGATTAATTAAATAATTATTAACTATATAATAAATAATTATTTAATTAGTAATATCATTATTAATTATATAATAATTAATTAGTTAATTAAAAGTAAGATAATAAATTAAAATAAGTAATTATAATTATTAATTAGTAATTATTAATAGATAATTATGTAAAAAATAATTAGTTAATTAGTAATATTATTAAAAATTATATAAAAATTAATTAGTAAATTTGTAATATGACTTTTAATTATAATAATTAATTAGTAAATTTGTAGTATGATTTTTAATTATAATTATTCATTATAATTATTAATTAGTAATTAATAATAATTAATTATATAAAAATTAGTTTGTTAATTTGTAATATTATTATTAATTATATAAAAATAAATTCCTAAAATAGTAAACTATTTATTTAATTACATTTATTCATTATAATTATTAATTAGTAATTAGTAATTAGGAATTAGTAATTAGTAATTAGTAATTATTAATTAGTTATTTAGTAATATAAATATTAATTATTAATTATTAATAATTAATTATATAATAGTAAGTTAGTTCATTAGATATATAATTATTAATTATATAACAATTAATTAGTAAATTAGTAATATAATTTTTAATTACATTTATTCATTATAATTTTTAATTATTAATTAGTAATTATTAATAATTAAATATGTCATAATTAATTAGTTAATTAGTAATATTATCATTAATTATATAATAATTAATTAGTAATATAATTATTACATATATAATAAATATTTAGTTAATTAGAAATATAATTAATAATTATAACTAATTAATTAGTAATTATTTATTATTAATTATTAATTATTTAATTAGTAATATAAATAATTATTATAATTATTCATTATAATTAGTAATTAGTAATTAATAATTATTAATAAGTAATTAGTAATTATTAATTAGTTAATTCGTAATATAAATATTAATTATAACTATTCATTAAATTATTGATTATTATTTATTACTCATTAATTATTACTTATATATTAAATAATTAGTTAATTATTAATATAACTATTAATTATATAATAATTAATTATTTAATTAGTAATATAATTATAATATTTTAAAATCACGTACTTGAAACTTTTTATGTTTCAAGTAAGTGGTTTTGAAAGCTCATAAATTATTTTTTATAATCATTTTTTATGATATTTTTTGTTTTCAATTATTTTCTATATGTTTAATCCATGTTTTGTGTTTCATTTATATTGGCCTTATAGTTTATATTTTATAGATTTTCAAAGTCACGTACTTGAAAAGTTTTATGTTTCAAGTAAGCGGTTTTGAAAACTTATAAATTACTTTTCATCAACATTTTTTTTATAAATTTCTTTTGTTTTCAACTATTTATTATATTTTTAATAAATTTTTAAAGTTTCAATTATATTCGTTTTATATTTTATATTTTACAGTCTTTCAAATTCACGTATTTGAAACATTTTTAAGTTTCAAGTAGGCGGTTTTGAAAGGTTATAAATTATTTTTCATCAACATTTTTGAGGAAATTCTTTTTGTTTTCAACTATTTATTATATGTTTAATCAATGTTTAAAATTTCCTTTATATTGGCCTTATAGTTTATATTTTTTTATATTTCAAAGTCACGTACTTGAAATAGAATCCCACATCAGAAATGTAGAATGTACTGCGCAGTAAATGTAGAACCCTAATCCGACATCGAAAATGCAGAATGATTTTCAGGGAAAGCCCTCTTATAAAAGGGAGGCATCGGTAAGAGTTTCTGTCAGAATCCAGACTGTTGTAATGGCTGTAGCGCTGGATATTTAATAGTATAGAAATTCTGTTGAAATTTTGTGTTTTGTTTATATATATATATATATATAAACAAAACAAAACAAAAAATAAAAATAAAAATAAAAATTTTAAAAAAAGATTTTTTTAGGAGAAAGGCGACATCGCGGATGTCGCCTTTGAGGTGCTTTTTGAAATTTTTTTTGCCCTATGTGTTTTTTGGAAAATATATTTTTTTAAAACGTAAAAAAATCCTTTTTTAATAGTTTATTTAAAGAAAAAAATGAGAATACTAACCCTAAAAAAAAATATTCATTAAAACATAGCACTTGGGTATCAAATAAAATTATAATGAATGGGGAGGTAACCCATGGAATTAAGTTGAAATTTTCCACATGTGATACAATAAGTGTCCATATAGATTTATTAAACATTTATAAGTATCAAATAATCAATTTAATTGATAAATCAATATGTCTTAATATCAAATGTCTGTAATGAGTAAAGGGTATGGATTTATAAAAATTTCCCCAATCTGTTAAATAAATTTTAAAATTAAACATGGTATGTAAAAAATAGAATATGGTTTATTAAATAAAAAAATCAATGAAAATGATATGGAAATTTAGGGTAAATTGAGTGTCCAATGATCACATGAAAGTGAATATTTAAATTTGATGTTAAAGACTACAACAATTTATCGTGGAAATTAATTATAAGACATTCCTTTATAAAAATTATCATAAACCATCTAGATAATGAATAAGGATGTAATCAATAAAACATATACCCAATGGATTAATAATAAAGGGTTGTTATCATTGATGAATTGAAATACCATAAAAATATCCTCAAAATAATTCTTAATGAAATTACAATTTTCATTTTGAGAATCACTTTTTAAAATATAAAACATTTTATAAATCTTTTTCTTGGAATGGTACCATTAAAAATAACGAATTACCAAATAATTCAAAAAATTATTTTTCTTATATATAATAATGTAAACATGAAAAAGGAAGTATAAAAGAAATGGAAGCCATGAAGGTGGGTAATTCAGTACATTCCATGCAAGATAAAAATGAAATTCCTTTTCACTGTAAAAACAATTTGAATAGTTCTTTTTTCTGAGGACAATGAGAGGATTCCATTCACAATATTTCTAAAATTTGAAATTCCATTGTTTTGAAAATTTCATAAGTCTTCATTTGAAAATATTTCTTAATAAGTATATTTGAGGAAAAATTATAAAATAATTCATTTTCAAAAAGGTTACATACATTTTTTAATTTTGTTTAGAAAAAATGTTTTCATAAGAAAACCGACCTTCAATTGAGGAGAGAAATGAAACATTATTTTATTTCAAAAATGATAAAACATTTATGTACCAAGTGTAGAATATTTTAACATTACATATAATTATTATAATTACACATAGAAGATGAAAATGAAATATGTTTATTATAAAATTATTAATTAATTTCCTTAAATATAAATTCAATAATAAAAAATCTCAATTACAATGAGATTGTAAAATAAACCCTTAAAATGACCAATATTTTTAAGGGAGAATTAATAAATGAATCGATTATGTGTATCAAATATAAATTCACATAAAAATGTTAAATATAGAAGAATATAATTAGAATTAATTATATAATTAACATTATAATATCAACGATGAAGAAGAATTGATATAACCCATTGAAATGAAATTGATTGATGAAATTCTTTACCACTTCGTACTTTTCAAGTCAAATACCATTGGGTGAAATAATTCAAATTTAACATCTAAATACCATGACTTATTAATGAATCATGATATAACATGCAAAAGATGAATAATACACATATTATAATATATATTTGGTGCATAAAATTGCAATACGCATCAATAAAATTAAATTGAGATAAAATCCCTTAGAATGGTTATATCATTAAAATGGGGATTAATCAATGAATTGATTATGTCTATCAAATTAGAATCCAAATAATTTTTTTTAAATAAATCATAAAATATCAAGGGCCACTAGACACATAATATTATCATAACGTGATCAATGAAGAATAATTTTATCCTAATAATTAGAAATTGATTTATGAAATTCTATACAAAGAACAGATCATTGATGTGGGGAATAATAAATGAATTTATTATGTGTATAAAATGAAAATAGACATTATAATAAAACATAAAAAACAATATGATCCAATATAATTACCCACATAATCTTATAATTACATAATCAAGGAATTAAATGTTTAACCCAATGAATGGAAATCAAGTTAAGAAATACCTTACCTCACACTTCCTTTTGATAGAAAATGATTTAAAATATCTTATAATTGTTTTAAGAATTTTATTAATTTATAAAAGAACAATATTCATACTTATAATTTCATATAAGATCCTTTTATTACAATTTTCCATTTATTTTATACTATGTAATTATTTTAATTATTTTTGGTTTTGATTAGCTTGTTTTGTCAAGTGTGTTTTGTATTGAAAGTCCTCACTAACTTGAATATAATATATATTAATAATAAAATAATTTTATTTAATTTTTAAATAAAATATTTTCTCATTATTTAAAATATTATAACCATTTATTATTTTTAAACATAGAAAATTAATCACATCACATCGTGGATATGGTAGGACGTACGTATCCACGAGCGATGATATCATTCCATTAATAGTTAAAATGGTAAGGATTTATATTATATATTAAATTCTATAAATCAATATAATCTCATATTAATCCCATATTTTCATTAATTTCATCTTTATTACATTCCCTTTAAAAAATAATTTAAAAATAATTGTATCACTTTAGGAGTCGGTAGATCATCATACACACAAGTGCCATTATCATATTTTAAATGAAATGGAAAGAAAAAAGGTATAGGTCACAATACAATTTTATAAGTGTAATAATATCAAAAATATAATATCCAATGGGAAACGTATCAATATATCCAACAACGAGGAGTGGTATTGGAAAAATGAACGACATCGATTTGTGAGATGGTAATCCATCGTGCACATCAATAATGATTTCGTAACCATTTGTTGGAAGTGTATATATATAATTATTATTCCATAAAACAAATAAAATATTATTATATTGTATATAATATTTTTATTATATTTTTAGGTATAATACATAATTTAAGGTGGAAAATGAAGAAGTAAAATGAAAAAACATTGTTTAAATAATTACATTCTCTATGAGAAACCTTATTTAGATCTCAACTTAAGGATACTAGGGATGATATTTTCAAAATACCAGAAGCAGTATATTGTAATTAAGGGGGATTTTTACAATATTACAGGTTTTAGTTGACAAATATTTTTTGGAGGTGCGAATAATGTAGGGTATGGATTTACCTTTTTGATAAGTGGGTAAGGGGAACCCTCATGGAAATTATATAGAATTTTCCCAAATGAATCTAAAATGTTATAATCATTCACATATAAAAATCCTATAAATGGTCATAGACATATAATTTTTAAGTATAAGATTAAAATATTTCCATAAAAGGGATTCATACATGTTGTTGTGTATTTTTATTAATTATCCTTTTCGTTTAACCCCACGGTTAATCCATTTTTCCCTTAACTGTTGTAATAATATTTTTCTATTTTCACTCTTAATTTTCATAAAAAATAATATAATATTATTATATAAAATATAATATGATTATTAAAAATATGATATCCATTTCTTAAAAAATAATTTATATAAATGAAAATTCTATTTTAAAATTAATATGGCAGACGCGATGAAAAATAGGGTTCTTAAAATAGAAATTTTTAAAAGTTTACAATGTTTTTTTAAATTTTATATGAAAGTGATTAAAAATACATAAATTGAATTCACATATACATAATATAAATACTAAAACGTTTAAAAAAATTCTAAAATATAATTTTTCTTTATTAATTAATTAAACAATGAGGCAGTTTTTAATTAAACTTTTTTATTTTACACTATTCACATAAAATAGAACTTTTCTTAAAAATCATAAAAGTAACCATAAGATAATTTTGATATTTTGATTTCAAATAATATTTTAATTTTATAAAATAAATGTTTTAAATTTTTTGAAAATTAATTTTAAATTATTTGTGCATATAGCGAGAAGACCGTCGGTAAGGAAAAATTTATTTATTTCAGAAATATGAATTTTTCTTCTAAATGATTATTATTTTATTTATTATTAATAAATAAAAACAATTTGCCGAAATTTTTGATTAATATTCATAATTCTAATTTAATGGCTATTTATGAACTATTATTTTAAATTATACTATTTTAATAATATTTCACACTTCATTTAAACATGGTGTTTCGTGAAACACAAGTTAACCTTAGTGTATCATGAAAGGATATATAATAATAATATTGATTTTATGGAAAGAAATAATAATTATTCCATGTATTAAAAGATAAAATATTATGTAATACTATTTTATAAAAAAAATTAAAATTGTTGAAAATTAATCTTAAACTATGTGGGAATAAAAAGACTAAAACGCTAGTTAAAAAATATAGTTGTTTCAGAAATCCATCTTTTTCTTCTAAATAATGATTATTTTATTTCTAATTAATAGATATATATAATTTTCCTAAATTTTTTATTATTATTTATAATCACCAATTTAATGGCAATTTATGAACTATTATATTAAATAATATTATTTTAATAATATTTCACATTTTATTTAAACTCGGTGTTTCATTAAACACAAGTTAAACTCAGTGTTCCATGTAATGAAAGATAAACTTAGTATTTTATATAAGGAAATATATAATAATTATATAGATTGATTAAGGTAATTTATCATAAAAAATTTAATGATCAATGGAATGTTAAGGACCGTAAAACCATTAATCATGCAAGTGTGAATAAAACTCATTGATATCATTAGAAATTATGGTAATATGTTGATATTTTATTTCATGATCATTTTTCCTATAGTTGAAAAAAAATTATTGTCTATGAATAAAATTAAATATACTTAATTTATACTTTTCTATTTCACAAGTAAAATTTCAAACTTTACCTATTCTTCGATCAATTTCCAATTCATCGCTTACTCTGAGAAATAATGATTTGAAAATGTATATTTTTTTATTCCTAAAGCACTAAAACTCACTGGTAAGATATTTTATGATACATAAGAGAGTGTAAATTCTATGATTCTATCTCTAAATTATTTCAGAACTCAATATTTTTAGCACACATTATCCAATATGATAAATTTTTCTTTAAATATATGAAGTAACACAATTATTTCTTCATTTATATTTATTTTTCAAATTTTTTAACTAATATAATATTAACCTGGGAATTGTGTAGTTCAGTGGTATAAACTAAACCCTTATCATCCTCTAGTCATGGGTTCAAGTCCTAGGACCATTCTCTATGTGATGGTATGTCACCCGGTATAATGGTTGTCCTTTTTCTAAACAATATTTATTTAATTCCTATAATGTTACCAAAAAATATAATGGACATCATTGAAATAAAAATTAACATTAAATTATCTTTTTAAAAATGGTTTTTAGTACATTTTTCTAGTGTTTAATAATCATATTTGAATGTTTTTACATGTTATTAATGATCATATTAACATAATTTTATCAATAATTTTAAACCAGTCCTTATAAAATGTAATTTCAATATTCCTCAAATATGTTTTTCACAAAAACATAAGAATTCTATAAATTTATACATAATCATTCCATTTTTTACATAATATATTTGAAACTAATCACATACATATTATTCCCCATTATCATATCTCAATTTTTTGATAAATATATCATGCTCTTTTTTCAAATACATATTGTACATTTTAAACATCTTTATAGCTTCATATTTTATCTTGATTACCATAATATTGGTCATATATGTGAATTAATATATAAATGTAATGAAATAATTATCACCTTGGGTATAATTCAATCTCAAGGGTTGACTATGATTTATGTCCACTAATTCCAATAGTCTTTAGTAAGTAATAGACACCATATATTGAGTATTATAAGTTATCTTTCCCTTTATAAATGTTCCAAATATTACATCTAGATCTATTTTCAACTTGTGTAATGATACTACTACATCATGTTTCACGGTCTTTCTATGGATCCCATGGACAATATTACAATGTCTTTTATTCCATAACTTGTACTCTCCTTTGTTTCTCAGGTTATAAGTAATTTATGGATCTCCAATCAAGAATAAATTTCTATTTTTCCACTGCCTTAAGAAACAGTTCTTCCATCCATTGTGATTTTAAAAATAGATGTATATTTTTTGACAGTTACCTCATAAACATGATAAATTTTTTAAAAACACATAGAAATTTGTGTTTTAGTCCTTCAACATAAATAGAATTATCATTTTTAAATTATCAATATCATTTTGAGTTATTCTAAATCCTTTTATTTTCATTGAAGAGTTATTTCCAAACATTCCTTCACCCCATTATTGTTTCTCTCTTTTCTTTAAAAAAATTCATCAAATGTCTTGTGAGATGAACTCACAAATTCATGTATCCATTCATCTATCTTAATAAATTATATAAAATAAACTTCTTTCAATCATAAATTTTCCTTATTATGTATTTTAATTGAATTAATTTTATATTTGTGAGGATACTAACATGGTGATATTGTCATTAATTTCTATTATAGAATCCCATTTTGGTCAAACCATACACATTTCTCTTCATTATAATCAAATCTATTTTTTTTCAACATATAGATAGTTTCTATCTACATATTACTTCATCTAGAATATTCATCATTATCATTAGAAGTAGTCACCTAGATTCTTAATATCTCTTGGGAAAAGTCATATTCTAAATGAAAATATAATATATATAAAAAACATTAAAAAACATTAAAAAACATTAAAAATATCCATAAAATGTAAATTTAATCGAAAAAACATGGCCTTATCTAGAACTTATCTATTCATAATTTGACATTTTTTAAACAACTCAGGTATAATTTCATCTCTTATTGAAATAGATGTGTCATTCAATATTTAATTTTTATAACCAATGATATCAAGAACAACCTCTTCATTTTTCTTATATTTCTAAAAAATTAAGATTTAATCCAAAAAACTTTGGGTCAATTTCATTTTAAATAGATATTTCATAGGAGGCTTTTACCTGAATCTTCTCAACATCATTAGATGATTTTCCCTTAACATCAATAGTTATTTTAAACTCATTATTGATCTTAATTATTTATCTCTTATCTTAAATACACATTAATCATGTCATTGATAACTCATTGTCAGTCAATAAAAATTTTCATCAATATATTTTATTATCTTATCATATTTGATAGATTTCTACCTGAGTTTTTTATTTTTCCTTGACTACAGTTGTCTTATTTTAAACATGGCTCCCCAATTTATTAATAATATTCTTATTCAAATTTAAAAATTATTATTCTCTTTACTTATCATGGTATTTTTCTAAAAAAATTCTAGTTCATCTTTAATCATTTATTCATAATCAGATTTTTCAGAATCATCATCTTCACCTCTTTATGAATCAATGGTTTTCTAGCATCATCCATCAAATTTATAAATTTATTATGTGTTTCACCATAAGAACCACTACACAAGACCAAATTAGTGTCCTATTATTTTCTCATAAAATTTATTATTTTAGTTTTTTTAAGTCCATTAATCATTCCAAATTCTTTTAATTCTTCTTTGAAATTTTTTCTTTACTTACTTACAAAAAAATTCATCATGTACATTTTTGTAATCTGATTTATTTTTCTTTATAAAATTAATTACATTATATCCAAATCCATTACATTTATAGAATATACTAGTGAATATACCTCATTTCATAACTCTCACCATATGAAATATTTTTTAAATAAAAAAATAACCCTTTGTTATTTATCTTTATTCATAGAATCACTATAGTATGTAACATCATTTTCAGTACATATTTTCAAATTCCACAAGGCTTAAAAATTAATTTAATCATTATATTTCTTTTTCAGTGATGAAATCTTACTCAATTCATAATAAATGATATTATTATATATCTCATTAAGTGAAATATCTTTTCTATCTTCATTAACGAAAATTTAGGGATCAAATATATCTAGATAATTTGTCATCAATTTCTTCAAAATTGAGTATTCATTATTTTTCTCAGAGAAGCATTGAATATTACATAAATTAACATTTACTCATGTAATGACATAATCAATCCATTCATCATATTATATTTTTTTATAAAAATTTATTCTCTTTATTTTATGTTTTACCTCATTGAATTTCGCATTACCAAGATAAATATACTTCAATGTTTACTATATTTTTTGTGGCTTTTAGTCCCATAATATTTATGTATACGTTCAATTTTAATGACATGAGAATATTATTTTTCACTTTTCCATCAACATACATATTCCTCTTATTAGAAAAAAAATCATTTTTCCATTATTTAAAAATGCATGTAATCATACTATGGTCAAATTATGAACATCCAATTAAAGAGAGAAAAGAAATATAAACATTTGGTCCTTTCAAAAATGATAATTACATCTACAAAAAATTGGTGTACACCTATTTTAGAATAAATTATTATTATTCATTATCAAATATGATTTTATTTGACCCTATAGATAAAAATAAATATAATAACAATTGATTATCCATGAAAGATCGATTTATTACCCTAAGAAGGGGGGTTGAATTCATAGAAGATAGTTTTTACAATTCATTTTAAAATTAAATAAACAACTATTACTTGTTAGAGTGTGATAAAAAAAGAAAGATCAAAACCCCACATGATCATATAATATATAAGAAATAAGGGACACAAATGTTTTGAATCCAATTTGTAATCCAACTCCATTTTGAAGCTGGTTACACTCCTCAACCACAAATTCTCTTTAATATATACACAAGTGAGTTCCAATTACAAGAATACATGTGACATCATTCCACACACCTTAGGAGTCACACCCAATAGAACATAATCATGCTACAGTATAAATAAGATGAATATAAGATGAATAATATCACCAAATAAAAAATATTCCTCTTATAATAAATGATAAATATACACTTTTATGAGCCTCCTAAATAAGAAAGGTAAAATCTCCCAATGTCTGTAATTTAACTAAAATACACAAATATTATCATACTTAAATTAAATATATTTAAGAAATGGGATTCATTAGATGATTATTATTAAAAAAATATCATTTTCCTTAGAATCTTCTTATTTTTACATTTATTCACATCTGAAAAAACACACACTATGGAAACACTTCTCATCACACCAGCTTTCTTGATTTTTAAACATATTAAATCCTAATAAAATCTTAATTATTAAAAACTCTTAATAATATAGGATTTAAATTACACCCCCTGTCTTTATTAAAAATTAATTCATAATTTATTAGAAAAGTATAAAAAAAATACATCCTATAATATCAAATAGTCAAGTTAATTTTAGTAATTAAGAACTTTACATAACAAATCAAAATAGTGGTACATCACCATTATTGAATTTTTTTTAACATTCTCATAATATTTCATTTTACAAAAAAATTGTACGGGGTTACCTCGATACATACCTAAGTAAGGAGTGAGATGTAAAGCCCAATAATGGAATAAATAGATCATAAAATGAAGAAATTATTGCATGTTAGAAAAAAAGGATTTCCATGGGACATAAAAGGGGTGGGAATAATGAGCATGAACACTGAGACATGATATATAATGATAATTAAAAGGCATCATGTGAATGTAGAAACAAAATTAAATATGATAGCATAAACATGAGATAGGTTCAACAACATTGAAATCATAACATAATGGTATTAGGATAACCTCAATCACAACATATATGGAATATAATAATACTAAAACATTACCCAATACATTGGATCTCAATCGGGGTTCACCCATTATAATCATATCATTTACATGAATAATTGTTCTACGTAGATCATATAAGAAAGGAATATATTTAATTACATTTAATTCCATGATATTAGAGTGTAGATTGCAAAAACGTGAGTCCCAAAAGGAATAAATGTATGTTCATTAATTTTAACACCCTTTATTGGAAAGGGGAAAGAGTATTCACTACACAATTGTTTGGCATGGAAAATTGTAGTGAAAGTTTAGAACCATAATGGGGTTAAATAAATATTCATGGTAAGGATTAATTCTAGTGAAATAGACCCTTTATAATTTAAACATTTTAATGTAATTATATTGGATATGTAAGAAAATATCCCAACATTAGTTATTGGAGATAAAAGGCATAAGATAATGATGATTATTGAATAATGTGGGCAAGGAGAGGATCCCTTTCCTTGAGAGGGTGATTCCAATAGCTTTGTAGGAGCTTCTTGAGTGCATGGGGAATCATCGGAGGACTATAGAGAGGGATGTTAGAAAAATGGAATTAATTTTTTTTCTACTGAATGGTAATGAGATCATGTGTGGGTTTATATATGAAAAGAGAGGGGAGTTCATTATTATTTACCAAACATAGGTTTAGGAATCTATAAAATAAAGTAAAAAACCACAAACTATCTAATTATTTTTTCTATTGGTTTCTTTCAAATAAGAGATGTTTTAATTATTTTATATGTCTAAGGGCCGATGATGTTAAAATATTACCCCTGGTAATGTGAAGGTGAGTCATGTCTGGGAAGAAATGATTTCAAAACATTATGATGTAATATAGGATTTGGAGGTTTCAAAAAGGATTTATAAATTTAATCAAATAAACTAAAAATAAATTTAAATGTGAAATATATATTTGATCGTGGATTTATTTCATATAATTTATTACATCACTTTTTGGTCATTATGATTTCATAATACACATCATATAATTATACCATATATTTTTTTTCCTGAAAGACTGATTACATTAGATAATTATGAAAAATTACCCATTGGATAATTTTTATTTGATGTTTCACTAAAATTATATTTATCTTATAAAAATATATTTTGAAGTATATGAATTTTTACTTTTAAAATAGATATTTGATATTTTTTGATAAATTATAGGATTTTAACTTGAATAATTTTAGAACCCTTATATAACAAATTTACATCATAAAAATTATATTATCCAAACAATTATTAATATTTATTTATTAATATATTTTAATAAAATAAAATTTATTTTAAAAATGCATTAATTCACCAAAAAAATGCCTTAACAGAATTTACATATTATCTAAAAATATAATTCTTGTTTTATCATATCCAAATAAAAATAATTTATGATGTAAAGAAAATTAGAAGAACACATATTCATTATTATATAAAATATACCTATTCATATTTTCCAAGGTCATGATACATAGTCCTTTATTACACTAGAAAATTTATTCTGTGTGAGGTATGTGATGGTGATATTTTTTTGGGGTGGTTCGGTGATTATGGTTTGGTTCGGGATCTCAATGAGGTTAAACTTCTCACATAAAACATTTCCTTCATGCTTTAGTTGATCGATTACAAATTTGTCTTTGTCAAGGGTTAATCTTAGTGATTTTATCTCTCTTGGAAGCTCTGATAA
Source organism: Viscum album (assembly GCA_963277665.1). NCBI lineage: Eukaryota > Viridiplantae > Streptophyta > Magnoliopsida > Santalales > Viscaceae > Viscum > Viscum album. The sequence goes on from OY728125.1 coordinate 1,947,397,163, forward strand.
ATGGGATTCATTAGTTATGATCTGACTGGTCGAGGCCAACAATCACTTTGTCTCTGTCAATTAGATTTTTCAAAAGCTTATATTTATAATAATCAAATGATCCTTGATAAATAGTTATATTAATAATGGTTATGTAGCTTAATGGTATTTTAATTGTGATAGGATATAATAAAACCCAATAAGTGTATGTGATTTTTATAAAAATGATACAAAATGTGACTTTTAATTAAATCACACTGAGGATTTTATTTATAAAATATTAGGTCATTTAAATATTCCCCCTTCATAAATTTCACCCTTGAAATTCTCATTTCACAAAAAAAAATAGATGAGGGTAATTTTATTTATTACCTCCTCATGTTTCCATGTCGGTTCTTCGAACTAGTGGTCTCTCTATATCACTTTGACCAGGTGCATTTCATTATTTCTTGAAACATTGTCTCTATGATCTAATAACTTTAACAAGTTCTCCTAATATGAAATATCATTCTCTAATGGTACCGCATCTAGATTCTGTACATGTATTGGTTTTCGTATGGACTTCTTCATGGGTGGAAGAAAGAATGCACTTGAGATACGTTATCTGGTAGTTCTAGTCGATTAGTCACCACTTTGAGGTGATCAATGTTCTCAAAGGGACCAGTGTATATGAAGTTCCCAGATCAATGTGAATCAGTGAGAGGGGGAGGGGGTGAATCAGTGATCCATTTTAAAACATTTTAATAATTGAATTTTTTATATTAAACCTCTATGGTAGGTTAAATCCTTGATCCACCCTTATTGTGTCTCTCATCCTTAACTCGAAGGATTCAATAAATTTGATGCCACTAAACTCATGATTTACAAGGTTCGGTTCAAAGGCCTACTCTTTGTTGTGTTGGTTATTCTCCCTAACATTAATTCTCTACTATAACTTGGTTTGTATTTACATTGGTCGATATAGAGTCACATTGTATCTCTCCTGAGTCCCACAGAAGGTTATTTATTCTACTTCACACAGTGTTGCCAGAGTATCACCGGTCGGCTCTAGTGTCTCACTGATTCCTTCTTCTCTTTCGTGAATCTCGCGGGGTTCTTCTTAGTCTTGAGTGACATGAGCATCTTCCTTCATTAAGTTCTTCTTTGATTCACTATATATGACCTTCTTGATCTCTTCACAAAGGCTTGCTGAATCACACATGCCTGTGAATCTCTTCATGGATCAACAACAACCTTCGATAGGGTATGTTGGCCTTGCTCAACAATTATGATAACTTCAGTTGATCAGTATTCAGCTCAAAACAATTCTAAGGAAATTCTTTCTTCTTTTGATGAAGACCTGGCCTCACTGAGATGTGTGCCAACGGTGTACACAAATTCTCCAATAATATAATATAAAAGAATGATCTTCCACAATATCAGAATGGTGTCTCTTCTTGGATTCTCAATTACTAAACTCTCATATAAAAGATCTTCTTTAATTTTGTCTGGCTTTATACTAAGTTCTCAATCACTTCTTTAATGGATTGCATTGGTGTCTCAAATTCTTCCTATTTAGTGAAAAATTAGAATGCACTCAAACTTATCCTTGTTTACATGTCAAGAATCACATACACTTATGTGATTATTCAAACATTGAAGATCATCTCACATGGAATCATCTGAGTTTATTATTCTTCATGTATTAGTTACTTAGCATTGCTTCTTCTAATTTTCACACGTGCATTCACATTATTTTATTCTTACTTTTAATTGTCTTCACCTGTTCATATGCATGAATTCATGCACAATTATTTTCTTCTTTCTTGTGTAAAAACCCCAATGGGTGTGGTCTTTTAGAAATACACACTTCCTCTTTATTCTTTTCCCATTCTCTTATTTTAGGTCTTATCACACGCACACTTGTTTTTTTTAATTTGGGTACTAAGGGTGTGTTTTATTTTTATTCCTTCCTAATTATTCTCAAGTGAACACACACTATCTCTTATTTATATTTTTATATTTCTCTTCTTGGAATGCACATGATTTGGGTTAATGGGGATTTTATATTTTCTTCAAACCTGAATGGTTGAGTTCCATTCGAAGGTTTCACCTTCTTTCTTTCTCTTTTATTCACATGCACACACATTGACTCAAGATCTCATCAAGGACTTTTCTATATGTATGGAAACACAAGGCCTCTTCTTCTCCATCACCACACTGTGCAAAGTCCCAAGCCTTTCAGTTCCTTCAAATCACACATCTTCGTGCATGTGTGTACTTCCCTTTACGTGAGAACCTCTTCTTTCACCGAAACACGAACACCTGCAATCAAACACATCACACACACACACACACATATATATATATATTGACAGCAGGTTGGGTGTTTTGTATGCTTGAAACTAAAGCGTGTATCAGTTCATCTTCTTTACGCAGAGGGTGAGTGTGAGTCTTCTTTAAATAACCAGAATGGTTTGTTAGTTCTGCCTTTAAAAAAGGTACAAAAAGGGTGCATAAAACTAGTGGTGTAGCCTTTGGGACTCTCCGCACAATAATACAATGAGGGTTCAGAAGAACATGTCGAGTGATCGAGTGTTTCTTCGCATAGGGGGTGCGAGTTCATTCATGAACCAAGGTGGTTTGTGCTTCTTCTCTTCACGCAAGGGACGCCCAGGACTACATCACATAATAGTTGTGTGGTTCTCCTCTATGTAATAGGGCTACACAGAACCTTTCATGCAGTGCTCGGTTTCTCAAGGAAATAAGATCTTTCGCTTAATATTGTCAACAACAGAGCCTCTGTCGAGAGATCTGTATTTATAGGAGAGGAATACCATTCAAATCCACGTGAGATGGCATGATATCCAAATCATTAAACTACCAAGATCGTTGAATTTGAATATATTCAAACGTAGATGATATATTCTAAAAATCTCAATTGTTTCCTTTTTCTTTTTCAACCGTAGCATCCTTCATTCTCGGTGAGTGCATCACGTTCATGCGTTTAAGAAAGCATGCAAACCATTTCCTTTTACATCGAATGGGTAGTACAGCCTCAACAACATTGTTTTCCTCAGACTCCTTATAATTTCTTCACCTCGTTGCATGCATTAAACCTTTAATGCATGTATATATTATGTTTATTCATATGATTGTCATGCACAATATTTGAGATTCAACAGTGGTTGGGAGCTTGATCTCAGTGGATCGGCTTCATCTGCAGTGAGCAGTGGTGTCCAGTGGAGCTCAGTTGTCTGTAGGTTGAAGACAACCTCGGTGCCTCCCCTTGGACATCGGATCACCTCAAATTAATCATAGATGGTGGTGATTAGATTATGAGACATGGTATGGATCATTTGGTTGTGATCGGGCGCGGGATCAGATGGACGACTAGGATTAGTTCCGCATTTCTAAAATGTCATCCCATATCAAAAAAGGCTGTAGTTTTCTCACAGTTTAACAATAAACTATCACCGCTTTGAGACCAGATTATTCCCCCCTCCCCCGCTGGTTCCTCCCCACACTATTTCTCCTAAGGTTGCGCTCTAGCACCCACTATGCTCTTTTGGGCACGCACCTAGAACCCATGCTACATGGGTTTGTCACCATGCGGCACTTGTGTGCTTACACACAGCCCGCAGACACATGCCTCATGTGGGACTGGCCTCGAGGGCTTCCTTCGAGCGTGGTTGACCCTTGAGTCCTACAAGTGCTTGAGGTGAGGAGCTCAGCTAGCCCTCCATGGTTGGATTATTTTTTATTAAAGTAATAATCTATGTAATTATTATAAAAAATAAGTAAATAAGTATTAATTTCGATTTAAAATTCCAAACCATACTTCTTTATTCAAATCCCATTCTCCACTCTTCTTCATATTCAAACTCGATCTATTCCATTATTTTGAGATCATAAATCCCAAACATATTCAATATATTCTTTTAATCCTATGATGGATGATGACTGGATCCTGTCTTCATTCCTCATGCATTAAATCATAATGCATGGCCTTCATCACTTCATCCATTTGGTGACAATTGATTGATGCCACTTCTTTCCATATGAAATTGAGTATTTCAGGTGATTCTTCAAGTGTTGTAACATTGTATCACCTTGATACAAGTCTTGGAACTCAAGACCAGTTCAAAAATCATCATTGTTAATCCTCTTAAAGAATTGATCAAGTGTATCATTCAGTGCTTTAAATCAATGATAATTCTTCCAAGCTTCACCACCTTCTTTCTCAATACATTTCATTCAAATATTTACTTCTCTTTGACAACAAATGAAACTCTTATGAAATTCAATTCATATTTACAACAAATGAAACTCTTATAAACTTCAATCTCCCACATTGTATTTTTTTTCAACATCACTTAAGCACACCTTGAATGGGTCAATATGTGTGCCAAACCTTTCTCTCCCTTATTAGAAACCAAATGAAAAGTTGTTATTGGGGTCTCTTAAAAAACATGTCCTCCTCCATTTGAGTAATTTCTTTTAGAATATTTCTAAGATAGGGATGATGTAACCTGGTTCACATAGCAAAGATCATTTAGTTATCCTACTCTAAGTCTACATGGGATAACCCGATGTAGAAAACAAGAGAGATATGACCAAGGTTTTCCATGTTTTCCATAAAAACCCATATATGTGAAATCATGCTTAGAATGTATCGACTCTTATCTCAGTGGTTTAAAAATCAGATTTATCAATGAAATTCTAAATCATGCACATACATTAACTAAAATATTAAAAATTTCAAGTTTGAAGATAATTCTCCCCATTCCATCCCATATTTTCATCAATCACACACTCCCCCTTTATTGATATAAAAAGTAAAATTAAGACCAAAGGGTGAATGTGTGATTGGAATAAATCATTATTAGCTTCCTAAGTTGATATGAATATCATGATTTGTCATGACATAATCCTTGATATCCTCTCTCTTGTATTTTCTACCCCCTCAAGGGGTGCACTCCCTTTGAATTTCATTGGTGAAGAATATGATCAAAAAATATTAAGGAATGAATGTTGATAATATTCCACTGTAGATCACTTCAAGTAATTTCCAAATCATAAATAATGAGTTCAACTTTCAGTTATCCACTTTGATCATTCCAAAATCATTTTAAGAATGACCTTCATCTTTAATTCCCTTCAATTTAAGCACAGATGTATAACAAAATTTTAAGGTAATAAGACAGAAAACAAGTGGGCTTTTTAATTGAAGAAATGGGGCTGAGAATTTTCCCCCAACCCAAGAACACCATTCCATGCAGATCTAATGTGTCTGGTACCCTTCATGCTGATTTCCCCTCTCTATTTGGCATTTTTATTTTGAATTGTCAGCATGGATTCTTTTCTTCCATTCACCATAAACATGTGTGGATTTTTTTCTTCACCTCTATCAGTAGTGAAGTAGCTTTAGGTGCATTTTGTTCAATGTTCTCCATCTATACTGGTAAACAGTTAAACAATTGATTTCATGATGTCCAACCTTCTTGCACCATCCACAAAATAGTTGTGAGGCACTTGGGTTATCATCTATTGGCATCCTCTCATGAAATTCGAATTCTCTTTCATGTGTAATGACCTATTTTCCCATTACTATAACTTTAGCTAGTATTTCATCTTTAGATATTTGTAGTTCTCAAGAAATTTGAAATTGAATGGGCTCGATAACTAAACAATATTTACCATTTTCTAAGTTGGAGCTTCCACATGGCTTCTTCATTGTCTTCAAATTACCTTTCTTAGGAAACTTATTAAGATTATCTTATGGAATGTCTTCAGTCAATCCCAATTTCTTCTGAATTGGTACTCTTTTTATTTTTAGCTTGCTTACAATCATTTCGAGGGATTGTTTGCAGTAATCCATGGTATGACCTTTCTTTCCACACAAAAATCATCTTTTCTTGGTTGAAATGACATTCTTGGAATCTGGTTTGAACTTATTCTGGAGAATTGTTTCATTCACTATTTTCTTGACTTCATTGTTTTCTATATTCCAAATAGATGAATTTTCAACTCTTTTTTGCTTTATTATACCATAGTTGTGGTCTATACTTGTTATAAAAATATTCCTTAGTAATTATAGTAATAAACCATCACTCATCATGACTATTATCACTTATGTTGCAATTATCACATAAGACTTAAAGATATTCAAATATGTTCTTAATAGACAAATTCTTTTTCACCTGTACATTCTGATGTTTCTTTACAGGCTGCTTCATTTCTTCACATATACATTCCTTGAATATAGGCCATTCATAATTTTCATATGCTAACATATTATTCCAGAAATCAATGGCCTGACGCCCAAACTTCCAACAATACCATCAATAGCCAAAAAAGTCATTCTTTTACTTGTAGTATCAGTCTGGCTAGATTTATTATATTTTTGTTTTTGGAATAGTCTTTCTTTTTTTGGAGAATCATTCGAGGAGTTTTTATTTCTAATAATTCTAGTATCCACCCTAGATGTGTTTATGGATGTATTGAATTTATTATCAATCCACATCTTCCCAGCTTTTGGCTCTGAACCTATACTTGCAGAAGAAACTGCATTAGTAGAAAAAAAATGTAACTGTGTTATGGGATAACTTCTTTTTAGAGCATATTGCCTTTGGATTAGAGGATAATTTGATATTCCTCTTTGAATCGTATTCTTTAATGAAAACATGACTAGAAACATTTCTTCTTCCAGCTAATTAAGATGTTTTATCTTGGAGTAATGGCTAATTCTTCAATTTCACCAACAACCCAAAACACTTCATGTTGAGAGCTTTCTTTTCATCCCCAATTGATCTCTACTTACATTACAAACTCTTCTTTAGCATTATAGTTTTTTATTCATACACATTTCTTAATTGTTGTAAATATATGTCAAGATACATTAGCTTGTTGAATTTTCCTTCTAGTTGATCTTATTTGACAACCATAGAAACAATGTACAACTTTTCAAATGCACCAAAAGCTTCTATAAATAAAATCCAAAAGAATTATTTCTCACAAATACTTCCCTTCAATTATTCAATAACTTGATTATATGTTTCATTGTAATGAGAAATGTTTTCTTCCTTTTCCTTCACTATTTTTTTGAGAGAGTTGGACATGCCAACCCTTTTAGCCAATGCATCTTCCATGGAATTAGCTTCTTTTTCAAGCTATAATTTCTCATCTTGAAGAGCACTAATTCTTGAATCAATGTTTCTTTCCACTTATCCAGGTACTTAATTCAGATGATATTTTAGTGTAGTCTAATGATCACTAGTTTATCTATCATCATCACATCTTGAACAGTCTTCATCAGAAGAGTAATACATATAATCACATGTTATACCTTTCAGATTAACTTCAGTAGAAGGTGTCTCCCAAGTATTAGTAAGTATCATCTACACTTTCCTTGACTATTTCATCATTCAATTCTTATGAGTCTTTGTAGATATCTCTATTTGAGGGTGTTCACTCATCTCCTCAAATATTAACTTCATAAAGACTCCCTTGGATCTTTTAGAGGTGAACCATCCTCTGATAACAATTGACGTGTCTGGATCAGTGTGAATCACTAAGAGGGGGAGGGGGTGAATCCGTGATCCCTTTTAAAACTTTTTACTAAATGAATCTTTTCAATTAAACCTCTATAGTCGGTTAAATCCTTGATTCACTATTCCTATGTATCTCAGCCTTATCTTGAATGATTCTGTAAATGTAAAGGCACTGAACATAAGGATTTACAAGGTTCTGTTCAAAGAACTAATCCTTTCTTGTTTTGGTTTTTCTCTCCAACACAAATTCTCCACCATCATTCAGGTTGTAATTACAATGGTTGATAAAGAGTCACATTGTATCTCTCCTGAGTCCCAAAGAAAATTCCTTATACTACTTCACATAGTGTTACCAGAGTCTCACTGGCCTGCTTTAAAGTCTAACTGATGTCTTCTTCTCTTTCCTAAATCTCTCAGGTTCTTCTAGCTCTCAAGTCACATGAGTTGCTTCCTTCTTTAAGTTCTTCTATGATTCACAACAGATGAACTTTGGATCTCTTCACATAGGCTTGCTGAATCACACTTTCCTGTGAATCTCTTCAAGGATCTTCGACAACATTTGATAAGGAATGTTGGCCTTGAACAACAATTATGATCACTTCATTTGATTAGTCCTGAGCTCAAAACAATGCAAATTAAATTATTTATTCTTCTGATGAAGACATAGCCTCACTGAGATGTGTTCCAATGGTGCAGACAACTTCTTCAAGAATATAATATTCAAGAATGATCTTGAACAATATCATCACTCTCTCTCTTCTTGGATTCTCAATTACTGAACACACTGATAAAAGAGCTTCTTTAATTCAGTCTATCTTTAGTCTTAGTTCTTAATCACTTCATGCATAGATTGCGTGGGTATCTCAAATTCATCCAGTATAGTGCAATAGAAGAATGTAGTAAAACTTCTCCTTGTTTTTATAGAAAGAATCACATACACTTATGTGATTTTTCAAACATTTATGATCATCTCACTTGGCATCATCTGAATTGATTATGCTTCCTGCATGAGTTGCATGACATTGATTCTTCTTGTTTACACAAGTGCACTCACAATATTTGATTCTTCCTTTTAACTCTCATCATCTGTGCATGTTCATGAATGCATGCACAATTATTTTCTTCTTTCTTGTGTGAAAACCCCAATGGGTGTGTTCTTTTAGAAACACACACTTCCCCTTTCTTCTTTTCCCTTTCTATTCTTTTGGGTCTTAGCACACACACTTATTCTTTTTAATTTGGGTACAAAGGGTGTGTTTTCTTTTTATTCCTTCCCTCTTCTTCTCAAGTTCACACACACTATATCTTAATTATCTTTTTATATTCCTCTTCTTGGAATGCACTTGATTCGGGTAACTTGGGATTTTATATGTTCTTAAAACCCAAATGGTTGTGGTCCATTGGATGGATTCTCCGTCTTTCTTCTCCTTTCTTATCCTTTCTTCACAAGCGCACACACTGTCTCAAGATCTCATCAATTCCTTTGAATTATTCATAGAAACACGAGACATAATCTTCTCCTTCACCACACTATGAAAACACCCAAGCCTTCATATTCCTTCAAATCACACACCTAGTTGCATGTGTGTACTTCCCTTTATGTGAGATCCTCTTCTTTCACTGAAAACTGAACACCTGCAATCAAACCGAACTACACACACACACACAAACACACATATATAAATATTAATATCAGGGTGGGTGTTCTTGTATTCTTGAAACTAAGTGTGTTTCATTTCTTCATTTTACGCAGAGGGTGTGTGTGAGTCTTCTTCAAAGAACCAGAATGGTTCCTTAGTTATGCCTTCTGAAAGGTACAATAAGGGTGCATAACACCGGTTGTGTAGCATTTGGGATTCTCTACACTTAGAAACAATGAAGGTTCTGAAAAACCTATCGAGTGCTCGTAGGTCTCCTTGCACAGGGGTGTGAGTTCTTTTGTGAACCTGGGGTGTTTGTGAATTTTCTCTTTGTGCAAGGTACATGGGGGACTACTTCGTGCAATAGTTGTGTGGTTCTCATTCGCGTAGAAGGGCTACATGGAACCTTTCCCAAAGAGATATATTTCTCTAAGAAACATGAGATTTCTATTAATATTTTCAACAACAAAGCCTCAGTCGAGAGCTCCGTATTTATAGGTGAGGGAAACCATTCAAATCCATGTGGGATGTGACAAGATCCAAAGCCTTAAATTGTCGGGATCTTTAGATTTTAATATATTCAAATGTGGATGAGATATCTCACAAATCTCAGTTGTTTCATTTTTCTTTTTCAACCGCTTGATCCTTCGTTCTCGGTGAGTGCCTCACGTGCATGCGTTTAAGAACACATTCAAACCATTTCATTATACATCAAATGGGCAGTGTACCCTCGATAAATTCATTTTCCTTAAACTCCTTTGAATTTATTAATCTTGTTTCATGCATTCCACTTCTAATTCATGCCTATATTTTCTTCATCTAGACGATTATCATGCACAATCTTTGAGCTTCAATGGTTTTTGAGAGATCAATCTCGGTTGATCAGCTTCATCTACAGCGAGCAGTGGCGTTGGGTGGAGCAAGGGTGTCTGGAGGATGAAGACAACCTCGATGTCTCTCCTTGGCCATTGGATCACCTCGGATTAATCACAGACGGTGTTGATTAGATCATGAGACTCAAGATGGATAATTTGGTTGTGATCAGTCATGGGATCAGATAGAATACTAGGATTAGTTCCACATTTTTAAAATGTCATCCCACATCGAAATGGTCTGTGGTTTTATCACTGTTTAACAATTAACTCTCACTGACTTGAAGCCCGATTACTCCCCACCCCTCTGGTGCTACCCTACACCAGTTCTCCTATGAGCGTGCTCTAGCGCCCACTATGCTCTTATGGGCGCACACCTAGTGCCCATGCAGCACAAGTTCATCACTGTGCGGCACCTGCAGGCATACACATGGTCCACACACACAAGCCTCATGCAGGGCTTGCGGCGAGGGCTTCATTTGAGTGTAGTTGACCCTCAGTTCCCACAGGTGCTTGAGGTGGGGACCTCAGATGGCTCTCCTTGTTTGGATTATTTTTTGTAAAGGAATAGTCTAAGTACATTGTATAAAAACTAAGTAAACAAGTATAAATTTCTCCTTAAAATTACAAACCATGCATCTTCATTCAAATCCCATTCTCCACTTTTCTTCATATTAAAACATCATCCATTCCTATATTTTTAGATCATAAATCCCAAACATTGTCAATACAATGTTTTAATCCAATCATGGATGATGCATGGATCATGTCTTCATTATTCATGCATTAAATCATAATGTATGACCATCATAACTTCATCCATTTTGTTACTATTGATGGATTCCACGTCATTTAGTATGAAATTGAGTATTTCATGTGCTTCTTCAAGTGCTGAAACATTGTATCAACTTGATACATTTTTTGGAACTCAAGACCAGTTCAACAATCATCAATGATAACCACTTAGAGAATTGATCAAGTTTAGAATGGAGTGCTTTAAATAAACAATAATTATCCAATTCTTCACCAACGTCTTTCTCAATACCTTTCATTCACATATTGACATCTCATTGAAATAAAATTCAACTCTTATTCCCTTCAATCCTTATTGACAAAAAATAAAACTCTTAAGCACTTCAGTATATTGGAATAAGATTTCCCTTCTTCCAAAATATCATGACTTCAATATATGGAGTTATTTATAGAAATACCTTATCATTAACCTCTCATAAATTATTTTCATCATAGATCTTATATTTATGTTTAGCATCCCTTATGTGATATTTAATGGTCTTGACCTTTTCCACAATTTCCTCAACCATTTTCGGACCGATCTCTTTGCGTTCACCAACTTCATCCAAACATGTAGGCATTTAACACTAATTACCATAAAGAGGTTCGTAGGTATTATGTGTATCCTTGATTAAAAACTATTATTGATGGAGAAATACACTAGAGGAAGATATTGATCTCATCTTCATTTGAATTCTATTGAGAAATCTCTCAACATTTCCCTGACTTTATTAATAGTCCAATAAAATTAGACATCAGTTTTAGAGTAATAATCCATGATGAAATACAACATAGTATTTAGAGAATATATTAGAGTATTATAGAACATTGAGGTTAATATTGGGTCTTGATCATATATAGTTTATATTTTTTTACATGATGCCTCACCAATTCTCTAATGCAAATCCTTGCAAGTTAATCGAGTGAGAAGTCCTCTTGAATTGAAACAAAATGAGTAGTCTTTGTAATATGATCCACCACCACCCATATAGAATTATTTCTTCTTTATTTCATTATAAAAATAGTAACAAATTACATGGATATATTTTCCCATTTCCATATAGTATGGGTAATGGTTGTATCATCTCCATGTATTTTTCCCTTTCAGCCTTCACTTGTTAACAAAAAAGACTCTCTGATGTATATTCCATGATCTTCTGCGTCATATCTTCTCACAAATAGTTCTCCTGTTTAATTCAATAAATCATTGTTCTTCATGGATGGATAGAGAATTTTTATCAATGTGCATCATCCAACAACTCCCTATTGAACTCAGGATTGGATGGTAGACATAGCCGTGAACCAAATCATACAACTCATTCTTTATCAATGATTTAATATGTGGATTTAACGTTTCTTATAGATTTCATCATATTTTTAATTTTCATATCATATATTTTATCATATTTTATCATATCTAGAATGGATAGTTGAGAAATAATTTGTGAAGAGATTTATCATGTTCTTTCATTTATGATTCCAATGTACATCCATTCCATGTCCAAGAATATTGGATCCTTCTTGATTCTGATTAATGAAAAAATATTCAGATCCATTATATAGATATAATAATCCACTTTAATTTGTTCTTTAAGATTTTGGTGGATTTAATAGTCATATTACTTAAGATTCTTTAACCATATTCACTGGTGCATATTTTACTATTTCCATGAGAATATATTCTTTAGAATGTTCTAATCTTTATATATTTCCCATTCTTTCCCAAGAGGATAATGATTAAATATTTTCAATGTGAATATTATTATATCCAACTCTAGATCATGTTTTGGGTAGTTTAGTTCATGAACATTCAATTAACTTTGGGTGTAGGCAATCACTTTTCATTCTTCATTAGTACATATCCCAATACCTTCTTTGTAGCATCATTGTGTACGGCAAAAAGATACCCACTTGTGGGTAGTGTTAGTATAGGTATAGTGATAAGACTATTTTTTAACTCCTTGAATCCTCTTCACATTAATTATTCTTAAAAAAATTCTCCCTTCTATGGTATATTCGTTAGAGGGATTGAAAACCAAGAAAAAGTTCTCACAAAGACACAGTAGTACCTAGATAATTCATGGAATCTATGGAATTCTATCTTACTGGTTATTTTTATATATCTATTAAGTGTCTATAGATATCTCATTTCATATGATAATATTCCCCCAATAATGATACTTCCTAAAACCAGAACTCAAATTTTTGTACATTGCATTAACATTCACCTTTCTTCAGTTATTTAGCATAGTTTATAGATTCTTCTCATGATCATCCTAAATTTTGGATTATATTATAATATCTTCTATAAATACTACCATAAATTTTTCCAATAATTAATTTATGATTTTATTTGTTATGTCTATGATGATTTATGGAGAATTTTTGAGTCTGAATAGCATTACTATGAACCCATAGTGCTTGTACTATATATGGAAATTAGTCTGGGGGATATCCTCTATATTAATCTATACTTGATAATATCTTGACTGAAGATCCACCATGGAGATGTATTGGGCTCCACATATCTGACCAAACATAACATCTGTCCTTAGAAGATGATTATTTTTATAAATTGTGATATTTTTTAGCTCACGATAATTAATGAAAAGTTTCATCACTCATCGTTCTTTTTGATGAAGGGGACTATGGAATCCCATGGTAATGCACTTGGTTTTATGAATCCATTATCCATATTTTCTTTTTGTTGTTTATTCATATCCTCATGTTCTAAAAATATCATTTTATAGACTCTTGGATATTTTAAAATCCCCAGGTATATCCTTGATTGAAAATACAACCCTTTATTTAGGAGAAGGACTGGGAAATTCTCATGAAAAACATTATCATATTACCTCATAATAGGAATGTCTTCATGTATGATATCTTACTTAGCTGGAATCATTTAAGATAGATACGATTGATCGTAAGGAAATTATATACCATATTGGGATGTTGTTCCTAAAGAAAATTCATCCACTTTTAAGTTATATAGAATAAGAAGATGATTCATAATATGGAGAGTGATTTCCTTATAATGGAAATTTATTTGGTTATTTATATGAAAACCCAATCCATACATATAATTTTATAAATGTTCACTAAAGTTAGTATCACAAGGGCTTCTGGTATTTTCTACCCACAAAAATTTATCGACGAGGAGCTATATACTTGGCATGCCATAATTGACACATTTGTTTTTTTAATTTTTACCAATTGTGCTCCATCAATTCTTTATGCTATTATTTGAAGAGTTATACTAAACATGCTTTATATGAAGGAATCCGTATAAATATAGATGAAAACCCTATCTTCCACTTTTTTATTTTATATCAAATCTTTTACTTCATCAAAAATAGAATTTGGGATTCTAATTTTTAAACTTTTTAACTAAAAAATGGGAAACCATAAACATTAAAGGGATAACATATAAATTCTGTGTATTTCCTTAAATTATGAATTTCTAGGCTTTAATATATGTTATCAAATATTTATTTTCTAACATAGACCCTTATATTCATTTTTTGTTTCTTTATTAATTTTATGTAATGAGCTTGTGAATTTACCAAATCATATCCCCAGTGTGTGTCAAACTATGAGTACATGAAGGATCAATTTCATTCACCTATTCCAGATCAATCGATCTCAATGTTGTGTTTTTGGGTGTCACCCCTATGTACATCAAAGCCAAATCCACATCCACATATAATACCATACCTAAAAGTATTTGATTGGAAACCACTTACAGTATAATTTAAAAAAAATTGAAGATGTATTATTATGATTTTTTTATACATAAATCATCGGTGAGAGTTCCCTAATCTTAGACCCAAAAATAACTAAAATTTCCTATAAACCAACTATTAATAACCATGTATTAATTAAAAATTAATTCATAATTTATTACATAAAAATACAAGAAATATATCCATGAATTTCAATAATTATATTCTATTTTATAAATTAGGTTCATTACATAACATCATAAAATAGTGGTCACATTTCCATTACTGAAAAATTCCTTAACATGCTAATAATATTTAATCATATTCAAAACATTAAGGGATAACCTGGGGAAATACATAAGAATGGGGTAAGATATAAAACCCAATAATGGAATGATAAAATCAAAAAATGAAGAATGTATTACAATTTAAACAATAATAATTTACATGGGACATAATTGGGCTATAATAATGAACATGAAGATTGAGTCCTAGAATTACATGATTACATAAAGGTAAAATGGAAATATGGAAATAACATTAAACATGTCATCAGAAACACAAGTAATGTTAAACCATATTGTCATAATAACATAATGTTATTATGATAACCTCTTATTCACCATACATCGTGTATCATGAGACTAAAATATTACCAATGCATTGGATCACTATCTTGGTGAACCAATCATAATCATATCATATACATGAATAAGTGTTCCAGATAGATTATATATCCTAAGAAAAAATTTCATAGAATCAAATTCTAAAATAATGGAGTGTCATACATGTATATTATTAGTCAAATAATTATAAGTGCATAAATGTGATCACCCATGATATGAAATGTTTTTGGGTATACAATAGTCTGGTATGTAAAATCATAGTGAGATTTATTTTAGCATAAAGGGGTTATATTAGTGTTCAAGGGAGTAATTAAATATATTAAAATGATTCTATAACAATTTAGGGATTGTAATGGAATTAAGGTGGATATTTAAGAACATATCACAGTATTATAAATTGTATATAAATGGTATAATATAATGAATATTCTTGACTAAAGTATAATAGGAGATTATCTGTTAAATTGAGAGGGTGATTCCAAAAGCTTGGTCAGTTCTTCTTGAGAGCTTGGAAATCCTGGGGAAGACTCTAGGAGGGAAGGGAAGAGTAATTACATGATCCATGTTTATTTACTGGAGAGGAATAGGAGCTTTAGTGGGTTAATATTGGAAAATAGATGTAATTTGTTTATTATTTCCTAAACATAAGTTTTTTAATCTATTAAATAAAGTATCAAAAACCATAAAACCAACCCCTTGTTTTTCCCATGTATTCTAAAAAAGTGGAGTTTTTTTATTTTTTTATAATTCCATGGACCATTTTTATTAAAATATTTCCCTTGGTTATGTGGATGTGAGTCATGATCTTAATGAAATTATTTTAAAACATTAAAATATAATATCGATTTTTGAGGATACATACTTTTTTTATAATATTAATAAAATAAACCAAAAAAATTAATTTAAATGGAAAATATATATTTTTTCGTGGATTATTTTATAGAATTTATTACATCAATTTTGGTTTATTTAAATGTTATAATATGAACCATATATTTATATCACTTTTAATTTACACCTGAAATTTCGACAATCTCATAAAATTATGTAATATTCACCATTAGATAATTTCAACATTAAAATTAAAAAAATTGTTTTTATTGTATAAAAAATTATAAATATATTAATTTTAATTTTATTTTAAAATAAATATTTATTGATAATTTTTTGGGTTTTTTATAATAATATTCATAGAATGCTTAGAAAAATTACATTTGACAACAAGAAATGTTTATTATCATCTATATATAATAATAACTAGTAAATTGTAATAAGTTATAAAAATATAATTTATTCAAAAAATACAATTATTCAATAAAATAAATGTCTTAATTGAAATTCCATATCAAACATAAATAATTTTTTTATCACATAAAAAAAAAATCATTAATATATTAACAAAAATAAAATGAAAATATATTGATTATTATTTATAATATAAATATTCATATTTATTAGGGTCTAGATACATATCCCTTTATTACATAAGAAAATTCCATTAAGACATGGTGTTGAAGGTGAAATTTTCATTGGATGGTTCGACATACATGTATTGGGTCATGATCTAAATGATCTTGAACTTCTCTCATAAATGGTTTCACTTATTCTTTATTTATTGGATCATATCTGGGGCTTGGTCAAGGGAAAATCATATTTATTCTATCTCATTAGAAAGCTCCGATTAATGGGACTTATATTGTATGATCCTAAAAATCGAGGCCACCACTTCCTTTATACATTCCAATTTTATTTTTCAAAACCATATATTTATACTAATCATATGATCCCTATTAAAAAACTATATTATGAATGGTTATGATTATTAATGGTATTTTATATTAAATAGGATATAATAAATCCAAATAATTTCATGTGTTTTCTATAATATTAATATATAATAGGAAATTTATTTAAATCTCAAAAGAATTTTATTTATTAATATTTAGGTCATTACACATCATTCTTTCACATGATATATATATATATACACACAAATTTAAACAACCACAATTAATTTCTCAATAAAATCAAGTATTCTATACATCCATGATATTCAACTACCATATTCATCAGCATCGACAAAATCCCCTCTATTTAAAACTAATCTAAAAGTTCCTCAAAACTCACTTCTTAAAAAACATCCATGATTTCCATGTTGATGTACTCATGCATGTTTCCCACATGGAACTTCCCTTGTTGACATTTTGGATTTTAAAACTCTAAATTATTATGTATGGTTATGATACCTTACATGGTTCGGAAATTTCAACATGAATCTTATATGAGGGTACATAAATTAATTTGGTTACATCACAAAAATGTTGTTTTACTCATTTTGTCTCTCTGGATCATTTAGATGAATGAAATACCATATTTTTTATATAGAAAAAATTGGCTATTTTTTTATATTTTCACTAAAATAGATATGTGAATCCATTGGGATATGTCAGCACATTCTCTTACGCCATTGGATTCTCTACATTTATTTATTTTGATAGAATATACAACATGTCAATAAGTTATGTGTGATGTTTAGCTATGTGATGTTGTCAAAAATTCATATGTAGCATAGTTGGATGTGTGATTTGACTACATGAATGATTACAATATCTAGATAGCCTACAAATAGAAAATAGTAATGTGAATCTATAAAATTACATAATTCACTAAAACTTGGTAAAAACATCTTTATCCTACCTCAGAAACACATTCTAGTACCATGAAACCATCTCACATGTTATATATCTATACAAAATAGAACAAGAATTTCCATAATTGGTGAACAACTCAAATATTTTTGTTAAAAAATAAAATAACCCAAACTTCCCAACATCCATGGGATCATCATCCATCCTAAAAAAGACATAAATTCTTAGGTTCAATCACCTTTTATACCTCTAATATTATTTTTTTGACACATAACATACAAATAAAAACATTTAGGTTATATATCAAGGCATACAGAAACACCCACCCCAACCAACATATCAAATGATATATAAAACATAGATAAGTTGATGGGAAAATCTAGATATCATCTACCTTATAGCTGTAGGTTGTCACTCATTGATTAAAATAAAAAAATATCCTTAATAAAAATAAATTAAAAAAAATAAATTTTCTCTCCAAATATTCATTTTTAAATAATAATGTTAAAATAGTTAAATAACCCAATAATAGAAGGAATATAAATCCTAAACACATATCTAGTGATCCATAAGGACCAACGATGCATCAATAAGAGCTTGAATGTTGGTGGGTCTACACTTGGAAGAGAAACATTTATGGGTGAGTGGGAGAGGGTTTGTAAATTTATAATAGAACTATGGGGGAAGGGTTTTTAACACATTATTATAATGAAATTCTAATTTATGTAAAAAATTAATAAAAAACCCTAGTGTTCCCTGAGTATCCATTCATTCTTCACTGTGCACCTAATACCCTACCAGGTACACGCCTAAGGTCCACTTGGTGATTGGTGGACCACCTAGGTCACCCCACCTCTACCTATACCACTAGGTTCTTATTACTGGATCTATTAGTAATTGGTTATATATTTTATCTTTTAAAATATTTACCATAATTCTAGTTTCCTAAAATACCAACCATTAGCCTAAATCAACTACTCCGATGATCTAAAACAACGAAAATACAAGATGAATAAATTTTTTATTCAAGTTCATACCTTGGTATTATTGGTTAATTAAAACACCACTAAATAATATTATTCCACCCTCATGTAGTATCATTGAGTGTCACTATGAAAAATCATTGGATACTATGCTCATATATCCAACTCCCACTCCTGCTATTACTTTTAGGCATGTTTTTGTTTCCATCACAAACATAACAGGGGTATAATATTCCATAAAAGAATATTTTTACGATAATAAACAACACATAATCAGTTTTTAAATGAATATTTCATCTACCTATATCTTGACAACATCAAATCTGGTCACCTAGGAAGGGCTCATAAGATATTTAAAAAGATGATACATTTAGAATACATTCCAAATGAAATTATATATTAGATAATGAGCTAATTTTTTTGATATTTTATAATATCCAAATTAATATTAAATAAATTTTATGAAATATTAAAAAACATGATTTATATTTTGAATTATTATATACATTATATATTTATTAAGAAAATTTCCAATAAAAAAGAAAATAGTTTTATTCTTACTTAATTTGTTCTCATGTATTATACAGTTTATTTAAAATATTAATAACTAAATTATAGTATTTTAATTTTAAAAAATGAGAATAATTTTTTTAAATCATCATATCAGTATTATCTTTATTTTAATTTTGGAATTTTTTTAAATATAATGATATTCAGTGAATAATAAAATATAAATATTTTTGTGATAGTGTCATTATTTTCATTAGAAGGTATCATTATGATTATAATTTGATCCAAAAATAAAATTAGCCTAGTTTATTTAGATATAATATAATTAATTTTATACTAATCATTATTATAGAACATTTTGGAATAAGTTTATTTATGGGCATAAAAAAGCATTTTTCTAAGAACGATTTTTCATTGTGTTTCAGGAATATATATTAAAATCTATTTCTAACACTTAAATAAATTTAAGAATGAAAAATTTATTAAATATTTGTAATAATGAGGTTAAGATCTGATAAATTATTCCTTTTATTTTTTAACAGTATGAATATTAATCATAGTAAATATTTATCACATCATTAATGGAAAGAAGGGTAAAAAGGGGATTAAACTTTTAAATAAAGACAAAAAATCCCTCTAACACTTGTATTAAATTTATTGGATAAATGTTTTTGACAATAATCATACAAAATATGAATATTTGTAATTTTTTTACAACTTCCATCTTATAGTGACTTTAATATGATTTTTAGTAAATAATAAAACCCATATGTCACCATATTTGTTATAATATATATAATATTTTTTATTTATAAAAATATGTTATCATCTTCTATAAATAGTTATTTCAATGATAAATGATGCTTTTATAATGTCATTTTTTTAATTTGTAGTGATGTAATGATTACCTTAAATGCTTAAGTAGTGGTGACCAAACGGTCGTTTATGTTTTGGAAAAATAATGTAACTAATTTTTACAAACATTAAAAGTAGTACAATATGGACGAATTATTTATGTATCATTAATTTTTTAGATAAATAAAAAAAATATTTTTATATCAATCATAAATATTTTATTTACATTACTATCTTTATTTAATTAAATAAATACTATGTGAATAGTCCCAAAATGACTTTAATGGTATATTAGGTTAAATAATAGTTTATTTAATGATTTAAAATTAATAAAAATAAAATATCCATCCAAGTGAATGAGATATGGTTGATAATATCTTCTATTTTATACTTATTGGTCACTTTTCCTTTTATGAAAGCTTTCTTGTATCCTATATTGGAAAATAATTTGATATCGTGGAAATCATCAAAAGGGGAAACATAGGATAAAACTAGGATATAAGGGTGAAAATGCCACAAAATCAGGTGAAATTATTATTATATGAGATGATTTAAACACATCCTCATCCTATTATAAAAAAATCACATGAGTGGTTATAAAATTATGTTTAGTTATTATAAAGGATAATAATTTAATTATTAAGATTCTGAAAATGGTGGAATAATGAACACTTTTACCATAGTCAACCTACCCAAGCCATTTCATATTGATAAGTTGAATATTCTCAAGAAACCAAGGTGATATTTATAGATTATTTAATTTATTATAATATGATTACAAGTGAAATATGAGGAATAATAAAATTTATAATGTTTATTTAGTAAATAAATAATTAAAATAAGTTTATTATTTAGTATGATAAACAACATACTAGACAATTCAGACTCGCGGTAAGTGATCAAAAATTGTTATTAATATTTTTTTCCATCATGGAAATTGTTATTTAAGAAATTTCATCTAAAAATTTCTATATTTATTTTCTATTAAAATATTTTTCCCAATGTTGTGGAAATTTTTATTAATATTATCAAATGAATATGATATTTACCTTATTTTATGAGATGACTAAAAATACTTTTGCATATGGATTAAAAATAATATTTTGTGAGATTTTATGAATGATTTTAAATATTTCTAATTATTTATGTATGTTATAATGTTTTTAAATTTTTAATAAAATGGGTGTGCTCGGTATATCTCTCTAATACATTAGGAAATGATTATATTATCTAAATAATTATGTTGAATTTAACCAAGATGGTTATTAATTTTGTAAGGATTATTGTAAAGGTTATATAAAGATGATATTCCGAGGAATATACATGGATTTACTATGATTTATTACTTTTTCATAGAAATAATTATAATTTATTATGTAATATATTGATAAATTATTTAAAGGAATGATTGTGATATTTATGTGTAAAAATGTATGTTTTGGTAGAAAAAATCATGAGTTATCATGTTTTGTAATAAAAAATCATGATTATGAATTTTATTTTATGTTTTAAAACATTAATTCAATGAAAAACGTTCAACCATAAAGCCGATTTCACATGAAAGTAAACTATTATCTGGGATTAAAGTTAATTATGGTAAAGGTAAACACTCTTATATAATCAAATGGTTTTTACATAGACTAACATAATTTTTTATATGTCCCTTTAAAATATTTTTATGCTCATCCCATGATTTCAAATTTATTTCACAGGGTTTATTCTAGAGTAGGAAAAATTATATTTTCAAGTTGAAAATTGTAATGATGTGTTATAAAAATAAAACATGATTTATTATAAATTAATTGTATTGTGAAAAAATGGATATTGGGTGTAAGTGTAAAATTTATAATGTATATGATAATTATTAATAATTATTAACCAATTATTTAAAAATCTAAAACATAATGATTCTCAAAATGACTGAAAATTAATTATTCATTTAAATCACAAGATTATGTTATGTTTTAATGTCGGTTTCTTATAGTTAGTATCAAAAAAGGTTTAGATAACTCGATAGGTTAATATAATGTTTATAATTTCCCTTTTATGATTATCATGATACATAATTTCATGATTTCTATGTTTCCTAATTTAAATTATGTTTTCATAGAATGTTTTTCAATAGAGGAAATACAAAATCTAATGTAGGAATACAACAAGAAGAAAATATCCTTTGAAATTAGTAATGTATAATGGTTGGAATTATAAAAGAGTAGTTTTTAATTGAGATATAATAGTTTATGGAGGCTACAAATGTTTTTTTGTAATCATGAAAGAGAGAAAACACATTCACCAATAAGGAACATGTCCATTGTATAATATTTCCTGAAATAACACCCTTGTGCATTTAGGGGATCATCTGAAAACGTGACAGAAAAGGGATGGGTTGAAAATATAGAAAATATATTTGCAATCATGGGTTATTCAAATCATTAAAGTGTTACTCTTTATATATATCATTTTGAAGGTGAATAAGATCAGTAGTGGTAAATGGATAAGAATATCATATAAAGATAATATATTAAGGCCTTGTAATAGTATGAATTTTAGAATATTTTCCTTGAGATTTATTTTCATAATTTTTTTACTTATAATATAAAATAAATTCTTGAAATAAAGGAAAAGGAGGAATATTTAGTATCCATGTATCAAGAATACTTCAACTAATTAGAAGTGTATTCTCCAAATTATACTCATCATCTTGATCGTAAAATTAATAAGTTTTACAAAGGATTGAATGCCCATTATCTGAGAGCATTAAATTTTTTGGAATTTGAAATTTATAAGAAACGCGATTGATGTATTTAGGAGGTAGAAATATAGATTTTTATGATCATTTATTCAATTAAAACTAATTGAAAATGAGGTCCAAATTTTATATAATAGGGTAAAATCTATCAAATAAATCCAAATGTAAGAAAATCAATTTTATCTCTTTTTATAAGTGTGTTAAAATGAATCATTGTAAATGTCTTAAAAAATATAAGAAGTATTTATGATGTGGATAGATTTTAATTTTAGCTCATGAATACAAAGAAATTTACTATACAAATAATTAAAAGCTGATAGTATGAAGATTAAATTATAATGAGATGGGTCATTAGGGGATTACATGTCCAAATATAGAAATAATGGATGGATTTTATCAAGATCACAAGAATAATGTTGTGGCTAGATCCTTTATGACTACTTTGGTATATATTAGACCATACAATAATGGGTTTTTGTATAAATTACTATTTTATTTAAATAATTCTTGTATATTATGATAGGGGTTCTATACATATTTCATTTCAATCAAATATGAAGATAAATTGGAAATTTCACCACATGAAAATAAGCCATATTTTTTTCATAAATTCCACGGGGAGTATTAAGGTAAATTGAAATTATGAGAATAATTATTTTATTTTCTATAGATATGATTTATCAATAAACATTATTGTTTTTGGTGATATATATTTTTATTTTATTCTAGTTATAGATTTGATTTCTTTTTACCAAGTTAAGATAGATTATAGGGGATTTTTTCCATAATGAGTTATAGTTTTTATACAATAATTAATTCATACATTTAATAATAGATCAAGAAGCTGCGAAATTGATAAAATAAAAGATATAATTTCCTGATCAACATATTTTTTTATAAGAAGGATATCGTTCAAATTAGTGGTATTCTTATAGTAAATGAATATCTAGATATATTTCCTAATTAATTGCCCAGTATTATAATAGATTGTGATATTGAGTTTAATATTGACATAGTTCATAATGCTAAGACAATTTCAAACCCATCTTATGGAATGGATCATGTAGAATATTTTTAATTGAAAATGTAGTTACCATAGTTTCTTGATAAATGTTTTCTTCATCCTACCACATCATCCTGAGGTGTACCTATTTTGATCATTAAAAACATAGATGGTTTCATAAGGCTTGGAATTGATTATAGAGCATTGAATATCACCACTAGTATAAATAATTATTTGTTGACTCATATTGATAACTTTATTGATTAGCTCTAGGGAGCTCAATTTTTTATAAGGAAGATCTTACTCTTAGGTAAAATCAACTAATGGTTATAGAGGATAAAATTTCAATTATTATTTTTCATACTATGTAGGGGAATTATGGTTTTATGGTTGTTACATTTGGGATGAAAAATCATCCAACTATATTAATGGACCTTAGGAAGATATTTTTCTATGGGTTTTTTTGGATAAATGTGTGGTTATGAAAACTGTTTACATCTTGATATGTTTTAAATGTTATGATTATTATGAGAAGCATGTGATCATTATTCTCTTATCCTTAAAATAATATGTTATATGGAAAATTAAATAAATTTAGAATATGGTTGCAATAGATTTCATTCCTTTGAAACATTGTCAAGAAATATTGAATTACTATTGATCTATATAAAACTCATATGGTTAAAGAGTGTACAATACCTAAAAATGTCATAATAATTCTATGTTTTCTTCAATTATCATGTTACTACTGATGGATTGTTGAATTTATTTCTTGTTTATCTAGCCCAATAACTAAGTTTACTTAAAAGGATGTTAAACTAATCTACATCAATTAATGTGTTTAATTATTTCTTGAATTGAAAGACTAGTGAATGATCTAGTTTTATATTTTCCATCCAGAAATAGTGATTTTTTATCTACATTAGTACTTCTTTGAAGGACCTTGGTTGTGTTCTAATGCAGAATGACCATGTAGTTTCTTATGTTACACAAAAATTTGAATGTCATCACCTAAAATATCAGAAACATGTGTTGATGCCCCTTTTTGTCACAGAGTCTAAACGAATGAAAAGGGAAATTCCTTAGCATAAAGTGATTCCTCCTTTGATGAAAACATCAAAAATAGAAAAATTCATGAACACATAGTCATTTACACTTTGGTCACGCAAGTCTTATCAAGGTCGTGCAAGTATACATGCACGACGCCCAGTGGTTGCACATGTGACTTGCACACCCTCTTTAAAATTTCGACCAGGGTCTCTCTAGCCTATAAATACCCCTGTGGGCCCCCACGTTTCTAGGTCGTAAAAATTCTAGAACCTCAGATTTGAGCTCCCAGTGCCCTAGTCTCTTCTCAAAGATTCCAAACACTTCTAAGGTATTTTCTTACCTAGAAAAGAAGATCTAAAGAGGGGGAGGAAGGCCTAAGTGTTGAAACTCATCAACACTTGCGCGCCTGGGTGGCTATCACTTAAGGAAAATGGCCACACTAGCGCGCCACCTTACCCCTTCCACATAACTTGCACCCCTCTCTTCTGAAAGTCTCTAAGGGTAGAATTAAAGGCTTGAGCCAAGCCTCACCCATGTTCTACCCTAAGGATTTACCATTGCGCAAGTACCCATGTGTCGCACAGGATCACCTACACGACCAGGACTTGTGCACCCACACAGTACATGCGTGACCATGTTGTACTTGCGCACCCCTATCTTTTTGGGTTCCCTTCTTTACCATTTCACCCCTCTTACACCTATCCACCTCTCCTCTTCATGATTAATCCTTCAGAACTCTCTCTAAATCCATTTATGGCATGATTTCTTTTTTGGATTCCTTATCTGAAAGGAATTCTGTGGAACATCTCTCAAAACCTAGAGATTTACACATCAATACATCACTAAAGTTAGAGTGGTCATTCATTCAACCTCATCCTTTAAGATGAGAGAATCCTTAACTTGAGCCTTTTTTAAGAGTAATCCCCATTCCAAATTCTCATTAATTTTGGAATCCTCCTTAGAAGTAAGCCCCAAGTCCTAATTTATTTGGGCCTCCTATTCAGGAGTAATCCCCAAGTCCCCTAATATATATATCCTCTTTTGGAGTAAGCCCCATTCATAATTCCATTAGCATAGTCTTCCGTTTTAGGAATAATCCCTAGTCTCCATGTTCCCAAATATGGGCATCCCCCTCAGGAGTAATCCCCAACCATAGTTCTCTTAACTTGGGCTTCCATTTCAGGAATAAGTCCCAGCCTTAATTTCTATTAACCAATCTTAATATACTTTTGATCTGGGATTGCTTCTCAGGAATAAAACCCAATCATAACTCCCCTCCTAACGTGGGAATCTTCCTTAGGAGTATTCCCCAAGATTAGAGTATCCAAATCTCTATAAAGTACATATACCTTTATGGACCCTGTTCCTGGATTTCTTCCCTGAAGTAAATCTTAATCTTCATCTATTTGTGCAATCATGCATACATAATCCCCACATCATTTCTCATGATTTCATCTTTCATGGAACAATTTTCTACTTTCACCAATACCTCTTATTTCTCACACCGAGCATGACTCACATGATCTTAGAGTGTAAAAGTAATCATGACATCTTTTTTTGATCCATCAATCATGTATAAACATCATACTCCCTTACTCAAACTACGTGGGTTTTGATTCCTTTTCTAAATAAAGGATACGTAGGTAGCCCATCTGCAGGTATGATCCCAACTCTGAAATAATCCATGTCCTTATGAATGACAATAAACTTCAAGTGCCCCACTATGTGGCTTTAAAACTAGTATGGTCATCATAACGAACAAGATACTTTTATGTATTGAAGGATACCATTGACTAAGAATCTCTAACAAATACAGATGATTATCTATCGATGAAGAACCTAGAATACATATTAAGGATACTTTAATTTCCTACATATCAATCATTTATTATTTGATCTAAAGGAAAGCTCATTTTATACTTGGTGATGTAATAAGGTTTCATGAAAATAACTTACATCTATAAAGAGAGTCCCTAAGTAGACAATAATTCCCCTAAAAAAGGTTTGATGAGTCCGACCACCCATCCACTCGACTAATGAAAATTCCTAAGCCTCATGAGTCCACAAATAATGAGCGCCTAACTTTGGAAAGTATGTCCAAATAGATATGGAATCATTAGATGTTTCTGTTTCAACGAAAAAATCCATTAGAAACCAATTGAAATTTCTGAACCTTCAATCAACGAGGTTATCCCCAATTATAAAGGAAACAAAAAATGGTGATCCCGACGTGAATCCTTAACCATGTTAAAATGATGTTTTATTTATTTGTTAAGAACCTATTTAAAAATCAATGAGAGGGCCAACAAGACAGTCCATAACATATGTTCTCATCCAAAAGATGTAGCAGCTGAATTTATCTTCATTATGTTTGTTATATCAAATAGGAAATCTTTTCCAAGATCTTCTGCATTACAACAATGTATTTTCTTAAGTTCACGGCTATGAATACTTCTACTGTGAAAAGCTCTGCTGTGAATGCATCTGCTGTTACTCCGGCTGGATCGTCGTCCACTCTGAGGATGACATCACATACTCAGCATCATCAACACTGGGTATCAAATGCACTAGTTAAGGTGTACCATCAAAATGGTACTATTACGACTCTGGAGGCCGCTTGATAAGCCCTCCAAGTCAATAATTCAACCTGGTCGTCCGGATAGTGACGGCCAGCGATCAAGAAGCAGGTGGTGACAACCACCATTTTCAATCGTTTCATGTCGTTATCCCCGGAATGCAATAATAATTCCCTCTTGTATTCTGGGGAGGTGAATGAGCAGGTCCATCATGGCCTTAATTAAAGAAGACAGGAGTCCTTACCATGGGCTCCCATCAACAATCGCCACCAGAATCATGCGGTAGTGCGCCCTCAACATGATGAGGGTGTCATTTCCAAGCATTCTGTTCAGGTTCCTCGAACCCGATAAGGAATGATGAATCACCAGAGGTGAAAACTAGTTAACAGTGAGCTGGTTATCATCTCTTCCATCCCTAGAGAATTCCACCAACCTAACTTGGTGGCAAGAAGCGAGCGGGCACAGACAACCATACTTTTTAATTCCACTGTCTAGCATACTCGTCTGGCAACATCACGCCAATCCCACCAGGAAATTCTGGCAGAATACTATAGATTGGAACATACACCAGTTTATAAACCATCATATAGTCAGCAAGCTCGTCTGACTACATGTGAGGGAGCCCGCTAACCCAATGTGTTGACAACTAGTAAACAGGTACATACACCTTCTTAAACTCATCAATCCTTCCATCAGCCTCGTCTTGCATTGTTGAAGGAGGCTCATCAACCAAGTTCAGCAGAGTGAAATCAGCAGGCACATACACCTGCTAGTATTGATCAATCCTACCAACAGTCTCATTTTCTAGCATTCGGATAAGTCAGTCGGAATGATCTTGCGACAATATGAGGCAAACTCAACTCTTTTCCCCCACACATGAGTACTGTCAGGATTCACTGATAGGAAAAGGAGGAAAAGAGCAGGAACACACAACTACTCCATGAATGGAATGGACGTATATACCCATTCCGGCAGTTGAAGTCACCAAGAATATTCTATCAGTGGTAAAAGAGCAGAAGAAAATACCTTCTCATATTATGGATGCCTACCAGGATATTATAACAGCTTCAGCATCCTCTCAGGGAAAGACACATAAATCTATCCCTACCAGTGGATTGACACATCAACAATTCACTACGGAACAGACACACACATCTGTTCCAGTCCAAGAGGGTTGTGGGGTGTACTCCCCCATATCATAGGGACAACCAAGTCAAGTACATACACCTGGTTTGAGCGGAGATAATCAGTCTAACCTAATCATTTCTCCAGATCAGACACACAACCTGCCAAATTGATTAAGAAGGTGTCTAAGAAGAAGACCTGCCCATCACAGTAACAAAATCAAGGGCCAATCTGTAACAAGGCCTTACTCAATGTTGGAGTTCTTGATGCACTCATACAACTATTCGTTGCAACTCAATATTCGTCTCTCTTAGTTCCAAATAGTGGGAATATTAATTACGAAGGTCTGCATCAAATACCTCCTCATGAAGTCTTACATCATGACAATTCGCCCGATCTCGAAGTATCATCTCTAGATGAGATCCACAGGAACCCTCTATGTGGTCATAACACCAAGGAGAAAAATGTTTCATCTTTTTCTATAACCCACGATGGTGGACCTCCCCATGATGATTAATTTAGCTGTGAAATTTCTCTCCGCAGTAGTAATTCGCATTGTCTGGAAAATTCTTTAGAAGAAAATGCAGTGATGAGAAAGCCCTTATATCTTGAGGCACTTGAAAATTTTAAGCCAGGAATGTGTGATTCCTTACCATTAGAAGGTGAAATAATTTGTCAAACAGAAGATAGCCCAGGATGTATGTCATTCTCCGAACCACCCCTAAGTCAAGAATCTTCTAGTTTGATCAGTGATATCTCTACCAATCTTGTTGAATCTGATGAAGCAACAAGGAAGAACCCGCTCTGGTTTAACCAGGTATAAGAATCTTCATTAAATTATAATGAGGAAGTACTGAATATGAGAACAAAACTTGCAAAAGGGGAAGTGCCAGTTATGTTTTGGCCTTTGGCTACTTCTCAATATGAAATTCCAGATATGTTGACGGAAGATGGAATTGATGATATTCGTCTCAAAATATGGATAACTATTTTTTAGTTGAAAAAAGAAAATACTCTCTTATGATGAAAATGAAAATCATGTCAATATAATTGAAGGGTTACAACGCCAAATTGACTTGGCATCCCTCTCAGTTTCTCGATATCCTAATGTTGAAAAACAGCATAGAGCCCTTCCGCATTCCAGCCTTGGTGCACTAAAAAGATTGTTCTAGTTAATTTTCAATTCTCCATCTAGTATTCATATCAGGGGATGTGGTGTTCATGGAGAACTACATTTCACTGTTCTCTCCAGTCAGCAACGCCTGCCAAAAATGGTCTCATGCAATGTTATTTCCCATTGTCGGCCACAGTCAATGGGTTTTGTTTGTAATCAAAAGATTTCCCAAGAACATGCCTCAACAAGTTCCTCTCAAAATCAAGCATACATAGAAAATGGTGTTGAATTAATCCTGCATCAAGAAAATGAGAATATTGAACAGGCCTCTCGTTTGGAGCAAGCCCATCACCAAGTGATAGAAGTGTTAGAAATCAACCAATGATCTTTTGAGACGGGTGATAAAAGTGGATGCAGGTTGATGCATCCAGCTAATTTCTGAACTAAGGTCTGCAAGATCAGGAAAGATTTCATGAAAGTCTCAGATATAGCATGTCAAGAACCACCCCAGCTTTCCATACTAGGGACTCTTTTAACCCATCCCTCAGAATCAACAACTAGGATTCAAGGAGTTGAGCTGGAACAACCCCAGTACACCGAACTGGGGAATTTTTCAAATCCTCAATCCCTCTTTCATATAAAGTTAGTCTTATCTCGATTGGGGAAGAATCCTCAAGAAGAACGAAGAACCAATTTATCAAAAGTTTCCCTCCAAATTACGGTTCATCAAGATGTTCTTGAGGGATCATGTCTACAAAAGTCAATGTCTCATCAAAGACATGGAAGAAGACAATATCTAAAAAATGATGATAAAAGGGATGAAATGCATTATGCATCAATTAATGTCATCAATGATGTCGTTTCTAATCCCCCAGATGAGGTTCACTCAGAGGGATTAGATGAAGAGGTTCCTGCTCAAGAAGTTTTACGCACAGACAAAAATGAAGAAGGTGTGCGTACATGAAATCAGAGGCTTACCCAGAATCTGGGTATTCCTTCAAGTAACCCACTTCCCCCTCTAATAAAGGTGTCCAATAAGGGGAAAGGAAAGAATCAGGTTACATACCCTTGCTCTAGAGAAGTCCAATCTCTCTCACTAGAGATATGATTTGCACAACAAGAGGAAGAAATGAAGGAATTGAGGAGGATGAATGAAGAACTACTTCAGGGTAGTCTTACTCCTAAGCATACTGGAGTCAGTCAGTCATAGAAATTAGTTGTGGCTACTGAGATGGATCATGAATATCTTTCTCTATCAATACACCCTCAGAGGTCTAATCCCATAGGTCAAGTGAAACAAAAATTGGTGGTGATACCATTAGTTGCAGCACTAGTCACCACATCTGTCTATGATCCAGTTATTGCACTGGCTATGGTCCATGCTCAACTAGATGATTCTCAAAAGTTAATAACTACTATTGAGTCATTAACAGCTCAGTTGGAATCTATGGAGGGAAAGCATGCTCAAATTCAACTAGAAAAGAGATCTTACCCTGAGTGGGTTGATGCAATTCCTCCCCCATCAAATTTTTCAAGTACCACTTTCCCAATCATTAATGGTTCGGGAGACCGAGAGCAACACTTAACACATTTTGTTTCTCATTGCCATCCTATGATAGGAACCCTTCAGCAACAAGAAGCAATTATGCTCAGATGTTTTGTACAGTCATTACAAGGACCTTCTTTTGTTTAGTACACAAGATTTCAATCCTAGTCAATTACCGGATGAGATGATATTTTACAAAAATTCATTCTTCAGTTCAGCTCAAAATTGCCAAAGGCAAGAGTTTCTGATCTTACAAACTGTAAGAAAAGGGAGAAGGAAAGGGTCTCAGATTTTATTGCTCACTTTAAGTGATTAACATATTACCTAAGCATAACACTCCCTCAGGAGGAATTGTTTCCAACCTGTGTGGCAAATATACGTGATGAGTTGCGCACACCGTTGATCCCTATGAAATACACAAGAGTGTTTCGGGACATTACTTCAATTTCTCAACAGATTGAATATTATCTTATAAAGACTAAGGATAAAGATCGTGTAATTTCATCAGCTCCAGGAAGGAGAATGTGTAAAGCAGATACTGCTGGAGTTATGATTCAACAAGCACTTGTACGTGCTTTTACATCAAAACATTCATCTTCTCGAAGTTATCCACCTCCTTAGCGTCAGCAACAGAGGCTGTTTAGTCAATATGATCACAGAGATCAAAGACGAAAACTATTTGAGGATTTGAAAAGAAAAGTTTACTCTTTCTGAAATGAACATGTTCCTGGTTACTTCATTTCAGATCTTGAAAATAATTTGGTTCAATTGGCAAGACCCAAAAGGCCGAACAAGGAAGGAGATGAAGACCATCCCAACTATTTCCTGTTTCATCAAATGTTGGGGCATCCCATTCAAAACTGTTTTGTTTTCATGGAACACCTGAAAAAAATGGTTGACATGGGACAAGTCAAACTGAAAGGTTCTTCAGCTCAGGTAGCATGTGTTACTACTAGAGATACAGTGGAGGAAGGCGAGTGGCAAGAAGTCAAGAACAAAAATGCACAAAAATATTATGATTGGATGGTCAGAAAAATGGTTAACTGAACTCAGGCTATTTTGTGAACACAATTAAAGAAACCAATTTTTCCTTCTACCATGAATGACGTAGAAAACCCCTCTTAATCAGAGGGAAAATCCTCAAAGAAACAACATAATTCAAAGAAAGAAGAAGAATCAGAAGAATATGAGTATGTGTCAAAGCCTAAGTTTTCTTTGACTCTGGAAGATTTCATGCCATCTACTTCAATTCCATGGGCACCGCCCCATCAAAAGGCAGAGCCTAAACAGGCTAATCAGGCAGAGTCTTCATCAGATGAAGTGTTGATCTTCAGTTCTGTTAATATGATTCAAATAACAGATCCATATGCTAATTGTAGTTTTTATTTTTATGAGCCCGAGTTCCCTGTATAAAACAGAGGAATCAAAGGAAGTTCTAGAGGCTCAGGATATAGGGGAAGAAGTGGATATTTCAGAGGCCACTATTCCAATTCTACCCCTTATTGAACTATGTATGCGGTAGAAACTCATGGTAAATCCCTTCAACGAGCTCAGTAAGAACAAGAAAGTTCTTCCACATAATGCAGACTTAGTCCTGACACAATTATTTTGGAATATCAGTTGAAGGTTCCATATTCTTCCTCTCAGCAAGTAAATATACATAATCGATCTAATATTCCAAAGCTAGGAGTATTACCAACTCCTATCCCTGTAAAAGATGCATCAACTTCCAAAGCATCAAATTCTAAGGCACATGTGAAACTACATGTTCTTATTGGGTAACACAATCCTTTGGATCAAAAGTATGATTTATTGAAACACTTGGCCCAAATACTAGACAGGTTATCAATTTTGGATGCTTTGAATTTATCGAAGTATATTTAGGAGGCACTCATCAAGGCTTTGTCAAGTCCTCTAGAGTTTGAAGCTGAAACTGTTGCAGCTGAAGTCTACCATGTAGAGAATTATCCTACAGAATTCCATGCAGTGATATCTTTTACTGATGAAGATTATGTCATGCATAGACATATTAGACCTTTGTACTTATCTGGAAAGGTCAATGGTGTAGACATCTGAAGATCTTTCATTGATAATGGTTCAGGAGTCAACCTCATGCCCATTCATACACATCATTGATTGGGCCTTACAGAATCTAATTTATCTCCTTCTACTATGATGATACAAGGATATGATAAAAATGAACAAGAAATACTGGGAGAGATTATACTCAAAACCTAGTTTGGAGATCTTGTATCCAATTCAGATTTCATGGTTGTTGATCAAGACTCAGCCTTCACCATCTTTCTTGGAAGACCCTGGCTACATCAACATGTGTTTATCCTTCATCATACCATCAATGTCTCAAATATTGTTTCAATGGTGAAGTTGGGACATTGTATGGTGATAAGGCCCCATTAAAGACATGTGAATCTCAATACATTGAGTCGGAATTTTATCACATGATGGGAAATGAGAAATCCACAACAAGGGAGATTAAAAAAGATAATTCTTCGTTTGGTTTGGAAAATATTCAGTAAATCCATTTAAACATTTGAGTGCTGATTATGTGTTGCCTATTAGTCAAATTGACCGGATAGACCCAAATCAGAATAATCTTATGGAATCCTCCATAATGTCAATCACGACAATCAATCTAGACAACATGTGATAAAGTGGTGATCCACTAAGTAATGGTGAAAGCTCAGATGAAGATGTCTTCATTTCATCTGCTGAAATACAGCAAGTCTATACTTCGCCAATCAGGCCGGAGCATGTTATAACAATTACAGAGGTAAATGATGAAGTCAATTCTCAATACATCATCTCCTTTTTATTACCCAAAGAAGACCCTTCATCATCAATCAGGTCGGAAATGGAAGCTTCTTCTTCAATATGTGAAAATTTGGGAATCTCTTCTGATCATGAAAATTTTGCTTCATCATCTACTAATGAAATAGAAAAAGAAGAAATAATACATGTTGAAGAATAAGAGGAAGATCTCAGGGATGCTCCTCCAACATTTGAAGAGGGTATCTCTACCACCGTGGATGAACTCAGAGAAATAAATCTGGGTACAAAAGAAGATCCACGCCCCACATTTATTAGTGCGGCTATGACTCTTGAAGAGAAAGAGATGTATATTTTCTTTTCTAAAGAAAAATAGTGATATATTTTATTGGAAGTATACAGATATTACAGGGCTTGATCCTGATGTTTCCACTTATCATTTGGGTTTTCCAGAAGAACATCGAGGATTCAAACAAGCCTCTAGGATTACACAACCAACCTATGCTTCCAGAATTTAAGCTGAAGTGGATAATCTCATAAAAGCTAACTTCGTCAGAGAAGTTCAATATCCCAAGTGGTTGGAAAATATTTTCCTAGTGAAAAATAAGAATGGGAAAATTAGAGTTTTCATTGATTTCAAAGATCTTAATTGGCATTGTCCTAAGGATTATTTTCCAATTCCGATTATATAACTCTTAATTAATGAAACAGCTGGCTATGAAGCACTTTCCTTCACGGATGGATATTCCGAGTATAATCAAATCCGAATGGCTCCAGAAGATGAGGAATCTACAGCCTTCAGATCCCCTCAGGGTGTGTTTTGCTATCAGGTAATGCCCTATGGCCTAAAAAATGCAGGTGCAACATATCAGCATGTTATGCATCGTATCTTCAAACCCTTGTTAGAGAAGTTCGTTGAATGTTATGTGGACGATTTGGTGGTTAAATCTAAACAGTGTTCTAATTACTTGGTTAATTTGTAAATCATATTCCACAAACTTCGGCAACATAATTTGAATATAATCACCTTAAAATGTGCTTTTGGGGTAACCTCAGGGTAATTTCTCGGATTTGTTGTATGCCATCGTGGTACCGATGTCGATCCGGAGAATACAAAGTCAATCCTTGTTATGTCACCTCCTTGAAATTTGAAATAATTGAGAGTACATCAAGGAAACTTAGCCTATATTCGGCGTTTCATCGCCAATCTGCCAAGAAAAAGTTTACCATTCACCAAATTGATGAAGAAGGGAGTCACTTACCAATGGACTGAAGAATGTCAAGAATAATTCAATATTCTTCAGAAGTATCTCTTGAGTCCACCAGTGTTAATGCCACTTGTTTAAGGAAGACCACTTATCCTCTATGTAACAACTTTAGAGTGATCATTGGGTGACTTTCTTGCTTAGAAGAATGATGTTGGGAATGAAAACAACCTATACAATCTCATTCGGACTATGATTGAAGCAGAAACCTGATATTCAAGTATTGAGAAGTGCTTCATAACATTAATCTTTGTAGTTCAAACGTTGATAAACTACCTGCAATATCACGAGGTCCAATTGGTATCTCGCAATAACCCGCTCAAATTCATCCTTAGTCGTCCAAAGCTTACAGGACGTCTGGCAAGGTGGGCAGTTATCTTATAGCAATTTGATATTCAATATGTGTCTCAAAAGGCAATAAAGGGCCAAGATCTAGCTGATTTCCGAGCTGAATACCCTTCAGTGGAAAATACATCATCAGATATTGAACTCCCTGATGAGGAAGTATTCTCTATTCTTTAATGTCTTAAAACATGGGAAATGTATTTTGATGGTTCTTCCAGAAGTCCAACAGGGATGAAAATAGAAAATCCTAAATTCAACAAAGTTGGATTAGGAATTGTGATCATTTCTCCAGAAAAGGCAGTGTTACCTTATCCCTTCTCATATTTGGGAGGCGGTACCAATAATTAAGTGTAATACAATCTCTTATTGGAGGATTAGAGTTGTAGCTTCAAGCACAATTGAATCACTTAAAGGTGAAAGGTGATTCAGACCTAGTAATCAAACAAGTCAATGAGGATTATGACATCAAAAATGAAGAACTAATCCATTTTTATGATTATGTCAGAGAGTTAATGGTGTAATTCCATTCGGAATCGACATTTTTTTATGTCTCGAGATCACAAAATTCCCAAGTTGATGCACTGGATAATATAGCCATAGCTTTGGAAGATTAAAATCGAGACGAGACAACCATCAGTATTGCCCACCGTCATACAATTTCACCTTCTATTCAAATCAAAATAGAGTAAATCAATGAAATTAGTCCCATTCCTAAAACATATGGTCATACTATAGTATGGATGACACCTATAAGGGAATACCTTCAAAATGGAACACTTCCACCTGATAGAGCCGGGAAAGATCAAATCCAGCGATGTGTGGGAATTTTTACTCTTTATGAAATCCCAGATCACATAGAGAAAGTCCTATACAAACCTTTTTTGATGGAATTTGTAACACACCAAGCTTCTATGGTACGCTTCTCTTTGATTAATAGAGTAGCGTGTGTTGTATGCAACTTCGAGTTCTAACACACCTCGACCAATCAAAGTAGTCATTATGAATAGTAATACCCACTTTTTGAAATTTTATAAATTATATCTCTCAAAAAAAACTTCATTTTTGGATTCATAATATCAAAATTAGCCTAGGGTGAATTTTTGGTACTTTTCGGATAACTTTCATATTTTTATGAATAGTGAAAATTACTAAATTTTAATTAAAAACAACTTTTTTAATCAATATAATTAATATTGATAAATTATGAATTTGATTCGTTTTAAATTAAATTTAGAATATATTTTTACCATTTCATACAATTTTGGTCATTGGACATAATTTTACAATTAAATCGGACATAAAAATGTGTCTATCTTTTGATAGTTATTATATCTTAAAAACACGCTTTTTGTTTTGACAGCGGGAATTAATTTTAAATTAATTTCTGCCACTTATGTGTTTGGAATTTGGAAAAATGGATTCCATATTTGGAATCAGGATGTTCAAATTGTGTAAATATGTATCTTTTATATTTAGACATTTTGAATAATTACTTCGGTAAATATTTTATTTTCCATGGTTAAAGGGTAAATCCAGTAAATAAGGGTTAAAAATAATTTTATAATAATAAAAAATTACCCTAAAACGTGTTCCAATCTTATTTGTTGATAAATTTCCGACCATGGGCATCTTTGGGTCTATTTTTGGACCCCATTGAGATACTTGTAAGTTATAATGACACATTATATTAATTAAATTAAAATAAATACAAAAATGACAGAAGAATATATCTTTTAGAAAAACATTTTTTACATAAGGTTATATATGTTTTATTTTCAATTATAAATATTATTTAGAAATATAAAAAGAGTTACTACATAATGGTATTTTATTTATATTTTCTAGACATTAAATAATTTATTTATTTATGACACAATGGTGATGCAGTAATTACCTAATTAATGATAAATTAGAATAATTGATATTATAAATACCCAAATAAATTTAATTTGTGACTTTTTATAAATACCAATAATTTTATAGGTTAATATGTAATGTTAGGATTGATTTATTTAACTTTATTCGAAGTAATAATTCTGTTATGAGTTTTACAAAAATCAATTATAGAATAGTATCGGAATTGAAATGAAAGAGTTTTAAAAACAAATATTATATTATTAATTGATATTAAATTCTTAAAAATCTAAGGTTCTGCCAAGAGACTTATATCATGATATTTGTATCAATAATGGACCACTTGGGGGTCTCTTGGAGTTATATAGTATGTTTATTAACCATATAATATAAAAATACAAAGAGACATTGTAAAAGTGAAACTAATTAACTAAGAGTTAAAACTAAAAGATAAGGTAAATATAATAACCCAAACCTATCTAAATTCTATTGGATGAGTGGTTTTCACCTCATCCCTACCTTAATATTTAAATAATCCACTTTAGATCCATTATAAACCTAATATGAATTTATTATAAAATAATATTTCTATCTTTTCCAAAGGTGCCCCTCACCCCTATTATAAAAGGGAACTCCTCCTTCTCATTAATTCACACCATCAAAGACTTTTGGTTCAGCCAACCCCTGCCCAAATACTCTCTCAACATCCCTAAATTCATCCTAGAGGCCTTCCTTTAGTCAGAAATCAATCCTAAGGATCCCTTTTGATCAAATCAAAAGGAAGAACCTAAATAAGAGGTAATGATTTCACCACCCTTTTTCAAGTTCCTTTCTTCTTCCACTTCTTTTTTATTTGTTGTTACCATTATAAAATAATATCTCCAGTATATTATATATAATTATATGTTATTATAAACATGGTACAACCATATTTCAGTATTATATCCATCCTTTTAATGACATGTCACCATTCGTGCGTACGTACGGCTTACCGTCTCCACGTCGTGGTGTAATTGTTATTCAAAACATTATTATTTGGATGGGTATAATAATTATGTGTAATTCATGTAAATAATAAATATAACATGATAATGATTCTGTATATTTGATATAAAATCAAATTAAATATTATTTTAATATCAAAAAATGATATTGTCGCTCGTGCGTACGTACGGACTACCGTCTCCACGAACGGGATGAGATTCATTCTCCATCGTATAAATTCAAGAATAATTATCATTTAATGATTAAAAATAATTTTTATATATTTGATATCATTCTGGATATGAATAATATACATCCCATTAATATCAAATATGCCTCAAATAACAAAGAATATAAAGGAAAATGAACATGTTAACACCCGAAACGACAATAATTATAAGATAATATTAACAAATCATTGTGAAAAGATCATATATGATATCATATTAATGAATATGATTATTTTTTAATTCAATAACAATTATTTCACCATTATATAGGAGGTTAACCTACCCTCGACCAAGGAAAACATACAAAGTAAGGGGTTTCTTATCTCACTCTTAATTTTGTGAGAATTCCATTATCCACCACTTATTTATTGCATGTGGTGTATGTGTACTGCCCATGAATGTATTAATTGTGTAATATACTATAATTTATGTATATTTAAATCATCATTTTATTATCCATATTTCATGGGTGCAAGTTTCATAAGTTACCAAATCGATAAGGGAATTTGAGATTTCAATTTCCACTCATTCGGCTTTACGCATACTTCATTGATTATTTTACTCCAAGATTATGTGTGGAATAACTATTCATTTGATTATGTCATAATTTCCACTCCCCTTTCTGTTGATAAAATTTTGATACAATAATCACTCCATTGATTAATTCTCAATTCATCGGTATGAACTTGATAAAACTAATTTTTACTCAATCTCGATTTGTTGAGATAAACATCCAATTCATTGGTGTTGTTTTTACAAGAATATATGTGAATGACATTTGATTATTTTACACTGAATATCCTATAATATTGAGTGTTTTTATATTTTTCAAACATAATTATGTCATTGATTTATCCTTAACCTAAGGATATGACCTTTATGAGAGATTTCATCTCAATTTACATTCCATTGAGGCTCTTTTGTTGTTATACACAAAATCACTTTTATATGGTGTATATAATGTACTTTGACATAATATATCATGAATCTATTTATTCTAATGATATTAAAATTTTTTTCTTTCCTAAATTATTTTTATTCAATTGTCTCTCTTTTGGTTAGGAACTCTAACTAAAATGACATTTTAAAATGTTTTAAATATTGATTATTCTAAATATTTCTCATTAATGTCCATGTTTTAAAAATGGTTTTAAGGATTTATTTATATGGACATAAAAGTTTTCAAATCAAAATTCCTTTTAAAAGTTTCAAAGTGTTATGGGACACTTTGATTCTAAAATCTATTTTAAATGGATTCTTGACAAATAGTGTGACTTTTAAATGATTTCAAGAAAAAGGGTGATATTTCAGTCTAACTATTTTGATGATTATTTTCATCTATGTCAATATCCTTCATCATTCTCGATTGAGGTTATTATGATACAATAAAATCTTCCATATTGTATCGAATGAGTTATGTTTGACTATGGACGTTCTATTTTTATACCATTCATGGTTTGTGGATAAAGTATTGACAATTCGTATGCATGTTTTAATAAGAATGTTTATATTATGTTTAAAACTTTTCATATGAGGAATGCATTGGACTTAGTAAGTGACGGGTGGAGCCCTCTATAGCTCCTCGATGCATCGGTTGGTCTCATTAGACAAACTATTGTCTTGGCACAAGGCCTTAACAAAATCATATCTGTAGTCTTGGCACGAGGCCTTGGCTATGTGGTTATGATAGTCAGGAATTATGCATTCCATCATTATGAAAGTGGTTATTGATATTGCATGTGATTGTTCTCCTAGTAGAATATCCATGTGAATAAGTAAATGGAATTATTTAATTTTATCTTTTCCATATTACGCTGAAGTTCAAGTTTAAAAGGACTTTGTTTTAGTTATAAATTGGTTAGTGTTTAATCTTA
This sequence comes from Viscum album, assembly GCA_963277665.1. Classification (NCBI taxonomy): domain Eukaryota; kingdom Viridiplantae; phylum Streptophyta; class Magnoliopsida; order Santalales; family Viscaceae; genus Viscum; species Viscum album. The sequence goes on from OY728125.1 coordinate 1,947,437,827, forward strand.
TCAATGTAAAGCTTCTACTATATTGTTATCCTTACTGAGCATCTGATCTCACCCCTTTCAATGTTTTATTTTTCCCAGGATGTGAAGAAGTAATTTATGAATGACCTGTAGGGATAGTATGAGGGTATATGAAGACAAGATGTTGTTGTAGTTTTTCTACATTATGATGTAATGTAAGACTTGTGAATATATCTAGTGTTTCCAAGACTACTAAACTAATCGGTCTTTTGAGACTTGATCCTTTGTGATCATGCCAATGATACGTAATAATGCACTGACTCTGGGTAACTGGGGTCGGGGCATTACAGTTTGTATCAGAGGAAGTTTAGTATAAACCTTGGATGCTAGAGATAGATAAACTCTAATTAGAGCACATAGACCTAAGACAGACTTTGAGAATTAGTATAAAAGAACATCCAATAATTTTGGTATTGTAGAGATTTTGTGAGTTTTCCGAGCAATACATCCCTGTCTGGATACGACCAAGTAGAGGCGGCTCTGGCACATATATACCTAGGGGTAAAACCTGAAAACACTGCTTAGAGCTAGACTCGAACAGGGACTAGTGCACGACAACGGGCCTTGCTGCACTCTTGGTTACGACACTCCTGGGTGATATGCTAAGGATAATTTACATTTTCTTTACAAACCTATTTGAATTATTATATATAAGATGAGAGTAAATGACCTTGGTTAATCCTAATGCGCTTCAAATTGAGAATATGATGACATGATATTCTATAAATGATTTCATCACTACTGTTACTCACACAATGCTTTCTAGTTTTAGTCAATTGATGGATTCCAAGGAAGTCATAGTGACTTTGAGAATGATGTACAAGGTGGGAACGATGGTGGAAATGTGCAAAAAAATGGAATGTTGATAGGCGTAAAAGATATTGTCTTCATGCCAAATCAATTTTCCAAAAATCTGATCAACAATATATATATTAACCAATTCATGGACTCAACAAAGAAGATAATGGTGATGAATGATAAGAGCTCCAGCAGTGGAGACCATGGATAAAGGAATCCTCCATTTCCATCATGCAAGAAATGTGGAAGGAGACACCCAGGAAAGTGTCTCAATGGGACAAAGAAATTCTTTGCATGTAGGAAGGAAGGACATAAAGTGAAGAATTGCCGAAGAAAAATGAAGATTACTATGGAAGAAGATAAAAATGGTCCTAAGATTCCATTTATAGTCATTTTCCGTAAATGTAGGGGACCTGGCCATTACCCAAGTGAATTCCCTATTCTATAGGATATTTTCTTGGTCAAAGAAGAAGCTATGTGGAAATAAATGGTTGGAGGAATGTTTAAAAAGTATTATTTCTCCTTGTTGATGGGTTTACTTTGGAATAATTTTCTCTTGTATTTGTAACCCTACAGTTTTCCATGTGAGAATGATATTTTATGAAGAAATATATTTTCTCTTGTAGATATAGTTATAAATAACCATTGTTTTTATATGATCATTGGCTTTGAGGAAATTACAAGTTATTATAATTTTGGATGAAAATAAAAGGTATGAGATAACATTTGTGGTTAAATTATGTTATGGTTATTTTGAGGAATTTATCTCATTTTGGTAATGTTGTAAAATATTGTTTTTGAAGAAGGACAACATGCAGACCGTGTGACAACCCGTCACGTCAGACAAAGCTGTGGGAATCGAACCCACAACCAAAGTGAGATTTGGATTTATTGCCTACCACTTAACAATATGAAGTCCCTGGTTAATGTGACTATTATTTTTAGTTAAATGATTTTATTGATCAACAATAATTTGATTTGGGATCTTATTTCTTATCAAGTGAATACCCTTAGTATAGGAAAATGATTTGGTGATTAAGTGATAAATGTTATTTTGGAAGATTTTCACTTTATTGGGGTCACTATATTCCCAAGGAAAATAGAATACTATGGGATTTCATTTGAGGAGTAATGGTGGATTTTTATCTATGTTTTTATTTTTTATTTATAGCGATTTGAGTTATTTATGGAAATGATTAACCTATAATAAGGAATATGTGATTAGGTTAATTAATTTTAAGTATGTGACTTTAAGAGTAATTGATGTCATTTGGAGATTCCATTTAACGTGGAAGACTACATTATTATATGTTTTGGGTTTCAATATTAGTTTGGATTATATTGAAGTATTTTAAGGACAATTGATTATTTAATGGTAATTATTTTACTTTGAGGTATTGATGTTTTAATTTTAGAAATTTAGATTAGCATTTCTTTATCTAATAGAATATCCTTCTGGGGGATGATCAGATCTTATAGTAACCATTTTGGTTTTGATTAATCTCTAAAGAAAAGGTAAATATATATTTTATCCTTTGTGGATCATGTTATTCTATAAGAAGTTTATTCTATCTCTTCCAGTGTGACCAAGTCTTCTTGAATACTCATCGTTTAAAAATGAATCAGTAGTAGGAATTAATTAAAGAACGAAACATTTCCAAAAAAATGTATATCACATTATGTTCTTAGTCAATCTCAGAATTGAATTCTTCATCTTTATGTAATTTATCTTAAAAATATATATAAAAATGTGTTCCATTTACTTTTCCTACTGGGAAACTAATGACCATTTGTCCCATCACAAGTTTGTGGTTTTCTTATTGTTAACTTTCTCCTGATCATGTTTTCTATCCCTCTCCATAAAAACATGACACTTATTTTATCATCCATATCCATGTTTTTCTACATGGAATCATAGTATAGGTTATCTCAGGTGACCTTTGTACTTCTCTTTCTTTCTTTTAAAGTGATAGTTTTATTGAATATTTTTCTGATGTGGGACTTTCCATTATATTCCATTGCCCAATTTTAAAAATTTCAAGGACAAAATTTATTGAAGGAGAGAAAAATGTAACTTCCAAGCTTCCATGGCATGCTTCTCTTTTATTAATACAGTATCATGTGTTGTATGCAACTTCGAGTTCTAACACACCTCGACCAATCAAAGTAGTCGTTATGAATAGTAATACCCACTTTTTGAAATTTTATAAATTCTATTTCTCAAAATGGACTTCATTTTTTGATTTGGAATATCTAAATTATCCTAGGGTGAAATTTTGTCACTTTTCGGATAACTTTCATATTTTGATGAATAGTGAAAATTACTAAATTTTAATTAAAAACAACTTTTTTAATCAAAATAATTAATATTGATAAATTATAAATTTGAGTGGTGTTAAAGTACATTTATAATATATTTTTAACATTTAATACAATTTTGTTCATTGGACATAATTTCACAATTACACCGAACATAAAAATGCGTCAATCTTTTGATAGTTATTATATCTTAAAAACACGCTTTTTTGTTTTGACATCGGGAATTAATTTTAAATTTATATCTTCCACTTCTATGTTTGGAATTTGAAAAAATAGATTCCATATTTGGAATCAGGATGTTCAAATTGTTTAAATAGGTAACTTTTATTTTTAGACATTTTTAATAATTACTTCGGTAAATATTTTATTTACCATGGTTAAAGGGTAAATCCAGTAAATAATGGTTAAAAATAACATTATAATAATAAACAATTACCCTAAAACATGTCCCCACATTATTGGTTGATACATTGCCAACCATGGGCATCTTTGGGTCAATATTTGGACCCCATGGAGCCACTTGTAATTGATAATGACACTTTATATTAATTAACTTAAAATAAATACAAAAATGATATAAGCATATATCTGTTAGGGAAAAAAATTACATAGGGTTATATATGTTGGATTTTCTATTATAAATATTAATTATAAAGATAAAAAGATTTCATACATAATGGTAGTTTATTTATATTTTTTAGACATTAAATAATTTAATTTATTTATGAAACAATGGTGATGTAGTAATTACCTAATTAATGAAAAATTAGAATAATTGATATTATAAATACCCAAATAAATTTATTTTGAGACTTTTTATAAATAAAAATAATTTTATAGGTTAATATGGAATGTTATGAGTTATTTAATTAACGTTTTTAGAAGTAATAATTCTGTTATAGGGTTTTAAAAAAATCAATTATTGAATAGTATAAAAATTGACATAAAAGAGTTTTTAAAACAAATATTATATTATTAATTGATATTAAATTCCTAAAAATCTATGTTTCGTCCAATAGTCTTATATCATGATAGTTTTATCATTAATGGACCACTTGGGGGTCTCTTGGAGGTATATAGTAAGTTTATTAACCATATAATATAAAAATACAAAGAGACATTGTAAAAGTGAAACTAATTAACTAAGAGTTAAAACTAACAGATAAGGTTAATATAATGACCCAAACCTGTCTAAATTATATTGGTTGAGTGGTGTTCGACCCCTCCCCACCTTTACCTTTAAATAATCCACTTTGGAGCCATTAGAAACCGAATATGAATTTATTATAAAATAATATTTCTAGCTTTTCCAAAGGTGCCCCTCACCCCTCTTATAAAAGGGAACTCCTCCTTCTCATTAATTCATACCTTCAAAGACATTGGGTTCGGCCATCCCCTGCCCAAATACTCTATAAACGTTCCTAACTTCATCATAGAGGCATTCCTCTAGTCATAAAGTCAACTTAAAGATCCCTTTTGATCAAATCAAAGGGAAGAACCCGAGGAAGAGGAAATGATTTCACCACCCTTTTTCATGTTCCCTTATTCTTCCACTTCTTCTTTATTTTGTAGTTACCATTATAAAATAATAACTCAAGTATATTATATAAACATTGATGTTATTATAAACATGGTACAACCATATTTCAGTATTCTATCCATCCTTTTAATGACATGTCACCATACGTGCGTACGTACGGCTTACTGTCTCCACGTCGTGGTGTAATTGTTATTCAAAACATTATTATTTGGATGGGTATAATAATGATGTGTAATTCATGTAAATAATAAATATAACATGATAATTATTCTGTATATATGACATACAATCAAATTAAATATTATTTTAATATCAATAGAATGATATTGTCGCTCGTGTGTACGTACGGGCTACCGTCTCCCCGAACGCGATGAGATTCATTCTCCATCGTATCCATTCAAGAATAATTCTCATTTAATGCTTAAAAATAATTTTTAAAGATTTGATATAATTTTGGATATGAATAATATAGATCCCATTAATAACAAATATGACTCAAATAACAAAGAATAAAACGTAAAATGAACCAGTTAACACACGAAACGACAATAATTATAAGATATTATTAACAAATCAATGTTAAAAGATCATATATGATATCATAATAATGAATATGATTCTTTTTTAATTAAATAACAATTATTTCACCATTATAGAGGAGCTTAACCTACCCTCAACCAAGGAAAAAGTGCAAAGGGGTTTCTTATCTCACTCTTAATTTCGTGAGAATTCCATTGTTCACCACTTATTTATTGCATGTGGTGTATGTGTACTGCCCATGATTGTATTCATTGTGTAATATACATTAATTTATGGATATTTAGATCATCATTGTATTATCCTTCTTTCATGGGTGTATTTTTCATAAGTTACCAAATCGATAAGGGAATTTGAGATTTCAATTTCCACTCATTCGGCTTTACGCATAATTCATTGATTATTTTACTCCAAGATTATGTGTTGAATAACTATTCATTTGATTATTTCATAATTTCCACTCCCCTTTTTTTGGATATACTTTTGATACACATAATCACCCCATTGATAAATTCTCAAGTCATCGGTATGAACTTGATAAGAGTAATTTTTACTCAATCTTGATTTGTTGATAAAAACATCCAATTCATTGGTGTTGTTTTTACAAGAATATGTGTGAATGTCATTTGATTGTTTTAAACTAAATATCAAATAATATTGAGTGTATTTATATTTTTCACACATAATTATGTCGTTGATTTATCCTTAACCTAAGGATATGACCTTTATGAGAGATTTCATCTCAATTTACCTTCCATGGAGACTCCTTTGTTGTTATACACCAAATCACTTTTATATGGTGTATATAATGTACTTTGACATAATATATCATTAATACATTTATTCTCATGATATTACAAAGTTTTTATTTCCTCAATTATTTTTATTCAATTGTCTCTCTTTTGGTTAGGAACTCTAACTAAAATGACATTTTAAAATGTTTTAATGATTGATTATTCTAAGTCTTTCTCATTAATGTCCATGTATTAAAAATTGTAATAAGGATTTATTTATATGGACATTAAAGTTTTCAAATGAAAATTCCTTTTAAAATTTTCAAATTGTTATGGGACACTTTGATTCTAAAATCTATTTTAAATGTATTCTTGACAAATAGTGTGTCTTTTAAATGATTTCAATAAAAAGGGGGATATTTCAGTCTAATTGTTTTGATGATTATTTTCATCTATGTCAATATCCTTCATCATTCTCGATTGAGGTTATTATGATACAATAAAATCTTCCATATTGTATCGAATGAGTTAGATTTGACTGTGGATGTGCTGTTTTTATACCATTCATGGTTTGTGGATAAATTATTGAAAATTCGTATGCTAGTTTTAATACGGATGTTTATGTTATGTTTAAAACATTTCATATGTGGAATGCATTGGTCTTAGTAAGTGACGGGTGGAGCCCGCTATAGCTCATCGATGAATCGTTAGGTCTCATGAGAAAAACTAGTGTCTTGGCACAAGGCCTCGACAAAATCTTATTTGTAGTCTTGGCACGAGGCATTGGCTGTGTGGTTATGATAGTCTGGAATTATGCATTCCATCATTATGAAAGTGGTTATTGATATTGCATGTGATTGTTCGACTAGTAGAATATCCATGTGAATAAGTAAATGGTATTATTTAATTTTATCTTTTCAATATTATGCTTAAGTTCATGTTTAAAAGGATTTTGTTTTAGTTATAAATTTCTTTATGTGTTTATGATTATCTATGAAAGATTATACTATATTGTTATCCTTACTGAGCATCTGAGATCAACCCTTTAAATGTTTTATTTTTCCCAGGATGTGAAGAAGTAATTTATGAATGACCTGTAGGTATAGCATGAGGGGATATGAAGACAAGATGTTGTTGTAGTTTTTTTCCTTATGATGTAATGTAAGACTTATTAATATATCTAGTGCTTCCAAGACTACTAAACTAATCGGTCTTTCGAGACATTATCCTTTGTGATCATGCCAATGATATGTAATAATGTACCAACTCTGGGTAACTGGGGTCGGGGCGTTACAGAATTTTCTTCTGATGCATTGATGGTGAAGAGACAACGGTTGTAATGAAAGATGTGCATGCAGGAGTCTATGGTTCCCATCAGTCTAGACACAGACTATCTGATCAAATTCAAAGGCATGGATACTTTTGGCTTTCAATGATACAAGATTGTATTGATTTAAAAAATAAGTGTCATTCATGACAAGTACATTCCAACTTCATTCATCTGCACCCAGAGTTGCTTCATACAGCTAAATACTCGTGTCCATTTTCCACATGGGGAATGGATGTGGTGGGACCTTATCCTTCAGCTATAGCCAAGTAGTTTGAGTATATTATTAATCCTACTACTTATTTTTCAAATGGGAAGAGGAAATACCTCTCAGAGAAGATAGTTCTAAAAGAATTATTAACTTCAACAGGTATAACATCATTACCAGATTTGGTGTCCCTCATACCATATTGATGGACAATGGCACCAACTTATGTTCATCCGAGGTGAGGAAGTTTTATCAAGAATACAACATAAAATCCAATCATTCATCTTAGTATAATGCAATGCCCAATTTCTAGATAGAAGATTTCAACATGACTCAGTCAAATATACTGCATAAGATGGTGAATAAAGATATGATGTCATGTCCCGATAAACTCTTTCATGCTTTATGGGCTTATCGAACTACCACCCGCACTGCAACGCGGTCAACTCTATATTAATTGGTATATGGAACGGAAGTAGTCTTGCCAGTTGAAGTCCAACAACCCTCACTCAGAGTAGGAATTTGTGATCAGTCATCTACAGATGAACAATCTCAAAAGAGATTGGATGAATTGGAACTGTTATACAAGAAATGATTGTGCACCCTACACCACTTGGAAGTCTATCATAATCGAATTGCACGAGATTTAAACAAAAAAGTTCATCTTCATTCATTCGTTCAGGGATAATATGTATCAGTTCTCAGAACTCCAATGATACCAGGAAAGAAACCTCCCAAGCTTGAGCCAAAATGGGAAGGACCTTATTCAATTCATAAGGTCTAATACAATGGAGCATATTCTTTAATCTCAATGGATAGAGTACTTATCACTAATCCAACCAATGCCATATTTCTGAAGAAATATTTTGTATGAACACAAAATACACCAAGGGTCCATGCATATGACTTTTAAACTATTGGAACTTTCGTCCAACATGACGTTAAACTGTAATGTCCAAAATGACGTTAAACTGTGACATCCTAACTACATGACGCTAAATTGTACAGAAGTCCCTTACATCCAGCAAGATGTTAAACTGCATAACCAACAGTCTATGCATACGATCTTAAACTATTTTCATCCTTATCGTCAAACATGACGCTAAACTGTATCATCCCTTTCGTCTAATATGACATTAAACGGTGCCATCATCCAACATGACGTTAAACTGTGAAAAAGTCCCTAATACATCCAACATGATGTTAAAGTATGTCCTCTTTTGTCTTCATTGCATGACATTAAATTGCACAGTCCCCTTTTTTCATCCAACATGACGTTAAACTATATTTTCCCCATCGTATTAGCTACAAGACTCTAAACTATACATCACCCTTACGTCCAACATGACATTAAACAATGTCCATATATTTGTCATACACTACGTTAAACTGTATTTTGTACCTAATACATGACACTAAACTGTGCAACACCAATAGTCCTAACTGCAAGACTTTAAATTGCACAGTCCCTTTATATGTGCTACCTGACATTAAACTGTGCATCGTTAAGGTTTTTGTTACCTCTTGTTTCTCACACTGAGTATGACTCACATGAGCTTAGAGAAAATTTCAACCATAACACCCTCTCTGGGCTGCTAACCATGCGTAAGTCCCAACACCATTTTTAGGTTGTTGTCCCTAAGAACAACTTGATCAATAATTCATTATTTAATTGAACTATTCAGACTTTGATCCTTAACTTCCAGGCTAGGTATGTAGGAAAACTCCCATGATTCAAGCTCAAATCCAATTTCCTCACATCGGTTCACCTCCATCTCATATGATGTTGATTCATGAAACATCCCCTAGAATCAATATATTTACATTGGTTTGCCTTTGTCCTTTCTATACGACGTTAAAATGTACCACACTTTTTTCCTATATGAAAATAAACTACAATATTCATTGTTACACTCACCTGAGAGGGAATCATTATTTACATTGATTTTTAATCATGTAATATTCCAAAGACTATGTCCATACATGGAAATACCTGAACCTTTTATCTTGGGTTAAACCATCATTGCACTAAAGTAACATTTCAACCTTCACATGTACGAACCAAATTTGTACATAGGGTATTTCTAGAACTATGTGGGCTTGATTCCCATACTTATAGGATACGTAGGAACATTCTAGTGTCCCTCGAATCCATCCCAAAGTCTTTTAGGCCTATCCCCAAATTCCACTATCAGTCCCTTGGCTGAAAAGTCCCTATGAAAATACACACTGTCTATTTCTTGTAATGGTCCAAGTTCTATGACCCTAAACTAAGATATCTTACACTTTCATCCCACATGACATTAATCTATATTTCAAGAACTACGTATGGCTTGATTCCCATCCTTATGGGATACGTAGTGAAGTCCAATATTTCAATTCAGGATCCAGTCACAACATGATAATGGTTAAAATTGATCTGTGTATCTCTGCATACATTGGACAATACCCATCTTTATGTGTCATAATCTTAACCTTAAATATTTTCAGATCTTCATAACCCTTTTCCCGAATTCTTGTCACAAAAATGTCAAATTTGTTAGAGTTATTTTGCCTGACTATGTAGCACGTGCCCTGAGGCGGCCTTGCATAAACAGTCTTCTTAACAGACTTGTCTGCCAAAAGATACTATTATCTGACTATGCTGCCAATGCCCTTAGGCGGGCCTACATAATTCAACCGCCTAACAGGTTTGTTAAATATTGGTAACTTCATTCATGGAACGAATACCACTTTTTTCTATAGTTGTCTTAACGAAAATATGTAAGGATCTGCAGAAAATAACCATCCTTAACATATTCACCCCATGTCCTTTTTTATGATTTGAAAGTATTCAAGTCTATGGTTTGTATTTCTATTCCCTACGTTTGGGTCAGAACTTCATAGGAGTGACATTCATCCACTTCTTAGACAATCTTTCTTGATAATATCTTCTCCATATTCAAGTACCTTTCTCTATACCACAAACTCTATGCTTTGGAAAATTTGAATCTCCATAAATGTACACTGGATTTTTTGTAGTAGAAAAGTAAATTTCTGAGAGTTCTTTTTCCGGACTATGCAGCACGTTCCCTTAGGCGTACTTGCATAAATAGTCTACATAACTGACTTTTCATTCAAAAGATACTATTATTTAACTATACAAACAATGCCCTTAGGCAGCCCTGCATAATTCAACCCCTGACGAGTTTGTTAAATAATGGTAACTTCATTCTTGGGAAATACTTCTCCTAATGCGTTTTATACATTTTTCGTATCATTCCTCGGATTCCAATTTTCTTATGTCATAGTTTACATGTTTTCCTTTATACATGAGGGTCGTAAAATGTTTTTAGATAAGTTTTCCAGGAATTGAGTCAATTTTAACCCATTCGGTCATAGCTATTTCGACCATAAACATGTGACTTTTTATGTCCGACGTGGATGACTTTAAACTACCCACAAAAGACAAAGGAACTCAGAATAAAAGTCAACTTACATCTCACTAAACATACATTTCGTATGATTTAGGTAATATTGAGAAATTGAAAGATTCAATGTTTGTAGGTTTATTTATAATAATCCTAGTAAAAATCAAACTATGCTTACTAGTCCCATTGGATTAGGTAAAAATCTAAATCTTGTAGAAATGTAATGTGCATCCACAAATGATTGAAGATGAGAGTGTTTTTCATTTGATGCACAAGAATTAGAAGGACGTCTACATATTGGAGTCTCTTCTCTTTTCCAAGAAATTACAAAAAACTGTCAACAAAATTATTCACTTGATGTACAACATCCCGAGCTTCATCATCAGCCACATGAAGCTCATGAAATTGACCAACTTCACTCTTTTCAGCCAGATGGAGTGTTTTCTTAGCATCTGTGATGGCTTTGATACCACTCGTTTGAGCTCCCTCCAGTGAATTCTTGAGTTGGTCACGTTCTCCAGTAACAACATATAATTGTTTCTAAAGAAGCATTTGTTGGACGACTTTATCTTTGATTTTATGCTTCAATTCCTTCATCTTGGTAGCATAGTCAGCCTCAGCTCGGGATACCACAAACTCAAATTCACTAATGTTAGCTGACAGCTTCACCCTGGTTAGATCTTCACGACACTTTTTCTCTTTATCCCTCATTAAGAAGACTTGTTTTACCACATCATGGATCTTTTGATATCCAACACTCCCATGTCCCAGTATGACAAATAGAGATGAAAACAGAGGGATCTTCGATGATAATTCTTCTAAAAGAACATCGGATATAATCTTCCATATGTTTTTCCTTGCCTTGCGTCATGAAAATTCGAATGCCTTCTGTATTTTTGGATCCGACTCAGCATCACAATCACAAGGGGGAATGTAATATGGGATTAATTAACTTAAGGAAGTGACATGTTCTTCTCCTTCCCCCCTGACCTGTGCTTCTTCACTTTCAATTCTCATTGGGGTGGAGGCTGAGGCCTCACCTCTAGATCTAGCCACTAAAATTGATGGCCCTACATAATCAATTTAATGCTTCGGTTAGTTTCAAATGATAACAAAAGTTAATTGACTATCTTGAAAATTAAGTAAAGTCGCAAATATTGTTATCCCTTACCCAACGATAGATCAGCAACATGAGAAGGCTCCTCTACATCTCTCCTAGATTTGATAGGATTTTCAGTATGAGTTTAAGGAAGCTCTACAGTGTTAAATTACACTTGCACTAATGTCTCTGCAATAGTAGGGTTTCTTGTACCCCCTTCAGGAATTGGTAGTTCAGCATCTTGCTCAGATAAAGCTTCACATTTGAACCAATCATGATTAGACATGTAATAAGAAGTTATTTTTAATAGGATGATGGATAACACCCACGTCCATAGTCTTCTAAATTACATGGTAATTTAACATGATTTATAAAATCTTCAAAAGATGCACCAAGTTCCATCATTTCATCTAATTTCATCTCAGAATCCTGGTTAATATCACCAGTGGGAGAATATGATGTGTCTTCTTGGTGACCTTCATCATGTGGTCCCAGACCCTGGACAATATCTTCAGATAAAATCACAACATCAGTTGCAATAACTGCCAAAAGCTCTAATGCAGTGGTTCAACCTAAAGTATCACATAATGGAAGTCAGTAGATGTTTCATTCAACATTTTATGAAGCATTGTTAACTTACCAAAAGAAGGTTCTTCTCTTCTAGAAATAGTATCAGGAGGGATATTGGGAATAGTTGCTGGATCTTCTCCCGGAGCAGCCAAGTTAGCCTGAATTTGCGATTGTTCCACAGCACCCTCTGTGGTCCTCAAAGGAGGATCAATCCTCTCCCTCAGAAGGGAAATTGAATAAGCCCCTACAATCCCACGGAAAATGAGTAATATTTTTCCAGGTTTAAGACTCATTATTACCCAAAGGACTTACCACTACTAATGAAATGATTAGCTGTGGACCTCCTCCTTCAATGATTTTTCTTCTTTGGCTTTTTGGGAGTGTCGACAGTCTCCCTTATAGGTACCTGAATTAGAGAATGGAAGGTCATGTCCAACTCCTCATCCATGGTCTGCTAGTCTGGATATTTCTCACTCGACTCACGAGGAGATTCAGCAGCAGACCCAATGGCAGTACCACCAGGGATATACTATGGAGAAGGAACCCCAGTAGTTCCCTTCTTTTCAAGCTGTAGGATGAAGAAAATAATTTCCTTTATTAACAAATCTTTGACTAAAATGAAGTTGCACATACAATAAGAAAAGAAAACATACATCTTTAGGAGCCACATAATCATTCCACTCCTCATCTCTAGAAGCATCAGTCTCCTCAGTGGCATCACGATCTATAATTTCCTTCACACTCTTGGTGACAGGAATGGCATCGTCAGTGGAATATATGCTCATTTCTAGCTCTCTAATGTAATCATGTGCTTCATCGGGGTTATTCTCGAAACAGATTTCTTTAGAATCCTGAAGAGTCCCTATTCCAAGGAGATGTAGCCCCTCGCACAAATACATCCAAGAAGTTCCAACACCACAGTATAGACTCTGCCATGTCTGGATAGCCTCTAGTCGTAGATATTCAGTATGTGTACCAGAAGGCTGGGAGGAAGGTCCAAAAATCTTGGACTGAAATTTCTACCCAGCTCCTGCAACTACTGATAGAGAATAAGAAAATAAGACATGTTTCTCTATAAAGTAATGGTGATTAAATTTCCACAATTAAGTAACTTACTAGGAGTTGATGGAGTAGGTCATTTTATTCTGACTGGAGGATTATATCGTGCACGATGCCGCTTTTCCACTTGTTGTGCCTCATCATCCCCATCTTGAGAATCTAGTGAGGCAGTCCTAGATAAGGAATCTAGCGAATCAGCTTTAGGTGGGGAAGAATCAACTTCATGAGGAAGAGTTTATTTCTCTGAAGTCCTCTCCATTTTCCCCACCTGATAAACCAGATGATTCAACACCTCTCTAGGATATTCTACTATCCAGTTCTCACAATACCATGTATTCAAGTTACATGCTACTTTTTCAACCGGTAGATCAAACACTGCCCCAGTCTTCTCCCTAGATGCCAGCAACCATAGTTGTCAGGAAACCATCCAATGTTTCTCTAACCTGACATGCATAAGGGGAGATACAGTAGTCTGCTTCAAACACATGAATTGACGTGAAAATCTATATGGATCATAGGCCTCGCATATAATCTCTCCGTTAATTCTGGAGACCATCACACCATCTCTTCAGGCCAACATGTATTTCCTCAAATCTAGACTGGTTGATCCATCATTAACAAACCACACGGTTGGCAGATTTCCATAAGGAAAGAAACAAACTTCCTTATACATTCTCAGCCTCGCATTAATGTCATAAGAATTGAGAGATAGTGGAGCAATTCCAGAGAATGCCTCCACGGATGGCCTGAAATAACTTTAAGGAATCTGTACTCTATTCTGTACATTATACATCTTGAAGTGAGTGGTGATCCATCACCAAAAAACATGGAATGGTCCCACTATTCTTAAAGGAGTCTTACCTATGAAGACATGGAGTAAAATCTTGTGAATATTTTCTAAAATGGGGGTAGCCAGCCCAACCATGTTTCCCTCATCCAACTTTTCCGCAATAACGAAGTTCCCTGGCCTGATGCCTCCCTTCGAGTCCCTGACCGTTAGAAGATAAACACTGAGCCATAAGGCCATGAAGACCACTAGACGAGTCTTCTTTGGGATCCCCTAATTCAACTCATATCCCCACATCTAAAATTCTCCTACTTCCAGAGTCAGCCAGAATGTTCCAAGAGCACCCCTCTTCTCTCTTTTGGGGCAGGTGGTAGGATGAGTGGGCTTCTTCTTCTTCTTGGATCCCTTCTCCTTCAGCCCCTTTTTCTGCTTCTCGATTAGAAACATATTCATCCACCCCTATGGATGAATATCCTTTCTAGAATGAGTTAAAGTAGTCTCTGAACTATTGAGCTTTTGGAATATTTTAAATAATTCCTGAGATAAAGATGAAGTCTTCTCATAATCATTCCAAGCCACCTTGGGGGGGGATGAATTCATCATAAATATCACCCAAAATTGGATCCCCTAAGATTTTGTGGACATCCCACGGACTGATTCCTACTTCTCTATGATTCATATGACAAGAATTGGTTTCTGGGCTCTAATGGATGAGTATCTCCAGCACGAAGTTATCATGCCTATAAACATATGTTTGCCCAACCCAGATGGCTTCGTATATCACAACTCTTTTAAAATCCTCAATAAAATCTACACAGGTTTGTCGCACCCAGTATGCCCACATCCAGGTTGGCTTCAAACCTCCCCCAGGATGGAAGTCCCGAAATCTTTCCCAGCCTTTGGATTGATCCATCTAAGAGTTTCGGAAAATTGAGGGATAACAATGTGGGTGCATCTCAGGCTTATGTTGTTTCAGATCTAGCATGCAAGGGCTATGACGCATCATATGGACCATCTTCACTATTCCAATACATAGAAATACTCCTCCACATAAGATATTTGCTGTAGCAAAGTTGGTGTAATTCTGAGACCAAGAAAGTGGGAGTTATTTCTTTGCATCTGGAATGGTAACTTCTTGCAGATGACCATATCCATACAATGGTAGATAAATGCTCTGGGGAAATTCACGATGATACTTCTTCAAATACTTATCCAAATCTGGGAGAGTGCTGTCACAGACGGTATAGTAATCATGGACAATGATACTGATCATATCATCAAGTCTCTTGCTTAACAATTCATCAGTCATTCCGATTCCCTTGGGAGCCATTGAATCTGCACAAAAGTTGAATAAATTAACTCTTAAGTAAGTTAATTTTTCATAAATTTTTTTAAGGAATTCAGAAAAAAAATTTCAAAGGCATTAAGGCACGCAAGTCTAATTTTGGCGCGCAAGTATTGATGTGTCGTGCAAGTTGTTGACGCGCAAGTATCACCGCTCATGTCCTATTACCTCTATAGCAGTGTGACAACAATGAATCAGTGGAAAATGGAGCAACATGTGTGGTGAAGGAAACTTTCATGGAAAGAGCTCAAAAATTAAAAATCAGGGTGCTTTGTCTGAGAATGGCTGCCTATATATAGGTCATGCCGCACCCCTACGTGCCTAAAGCCAGCGCGCTTAAATCCAGCGTGCACAACACCTACGTGATGACCTCTGCATGCTCAACACTTGCGTGCCGCATGACCCTTGGTTTTCTTCTTTTCCTTAGAGTAACATCCTCATTTCTTCCAGATCCAACTCTGAGGGGGGATTTTTTTTATGATTCTTTTCATCACAGAGTATAAACAAATGAAAAGTGAAATTCCTTAGCATAAAGTGATTCTTCCTTTGAAGAAAACACCAAAAATCGACAAAGGCATGAACAAGGAGTCATTTACACTTTGGTTATGCAAGTTCCATCATGGTCGCTCAAGTATACTTGCGCGAAACCCGGTGGTCGTGCAGGTGACTTGCACGCCCTCTTTGAAATTTCACACAGGGTCTCTCTAGCCTATAAATACCCCTGTAGGCCCCCCATTTCGAGGATGGAAAAATTACAGAACCTCATATTTGAGGTCACAGCGCCCTAGTCTCTTCTCAAAGCTTCCAAACACTTATAAGGTAATTTCTTACCTAGAACAGAAGATCTAATGATGGGTAGGAAGGCCTAAGTGTTGAATCTCATCAACACTTGCGCGCCTGGGTGGCCATCCCTTAAGGGAAATGGCCACACTTGCGCGCCGCTTTACCCCTTCCACATAACTTGCACGCCTTTCTTTTGAAAGTATCTAAGGGTAGTATTAAAGGCTTGAGCCAAGCCTCACCCAAGTTCTACCCTATGGATTGACCATTGTGCAAGTACCCATGTGTCGTGCAGGTACACCTGCGTGACCATGAATTGTGTGCCCATGCAGTACTTGCGCGCCCATGCAGTACTTGCATGCCCATCTCCTTTTGGGTGTCCTTTTTTCCCATTTCAACCCTCTTACACCTATCCAACTCTCCTATTCCTGATTAAGACTTCAAAACTCTCCCTAAATCCATTAATGGCATGATTTCCTAGTTGGATTCCTTATTTAAAAGGAATTCTGTGGAACATCTCTCAAAACATAGTGATTTACACATCTTTACATCACTAAAGATAGAGAGTTCATTCATTCATATTCATCCTTTAAGTTGAGAGAATCCTTAACATGGGCCTCCTTTTCAAGAGTAATCCCCAGTCCAAATTCTCATTAATTTGGGCATCCTCTTTATATGTAAGCCCCGAGTCCACATTAATTTGGGCCTCCTTCTCAGGAGTAATCCCTAAGTCCCCAAATATGAGCATCCTCCTTAGGAGTAAGTCCCAATAATAATTCCCTTAACCCGGTATTCCTTTTCAAGAATAATACCCAGTCTCAAAGTTCCCAAATATGGGCATCATCCTCAGGAGTAAGCCCAAACCATGGTTCTCTTAACCTGGGCTTCCTCTTCTGGAATAAGCCCTAGTATTAATTTATCTTTACCAGTCTTAATTTACTTTTGTTATGGGATTCCTTATCAGGAATAAAACCCAATCATAAGTCCCCTCCTAAGTTGGGAATCTTCCTTAGGAGTAAGCCGCAAGATTAGAGTATCCAAATATACATAAAGTACATATAACTTTATGGACCCTGTTCCTGGATTTTGTCCCTGAAGTAAATCACAATCTTCATCTATTTGGGCAGTCATACATACATGAGCCCCACATCATTTCTCATGATTGCATCTTTCATGGAATAATTGTCTAGTTTCACCAATACCTATTGTTTCTCACACCGATCATGACTCACGTGATCTTTCAGTGTAAAAGTAATCATGACATCTTTTTTTGATCCATCAATCATGCATAAAAATCATACTCCCTTACCTGAACTATGTGGGTTATGATTCCTTTTCTAAATAAAGGATACATACGTAGCCCATCTGCGGGTACAATCCCAACTCTGAAATAATCCATGTTCTTCTGAATGAAAATAAACTTCAAGTACCCCACTGAGTGGATTAAAACCAGTATGTTCATCATAATGACCAATATACTTTTATGTATTGAAGGATACCATTGACTAAGAATCTCATAAAAATACAGATGATTCTCAATCGATGAAGAACCTCGAATACATATAAAATATTCTCTAAAATTACTATATATCAATAATTGATTGTCTGATCTAAAGGAAATATAATTTTATTCATGGTAATGTAATAAGGATTCACGAATATAACTTAAATTTATAAAGAGAGTCCTGTAGTAGGCAATAATTCCCCTCAAAAAGGTGTGATGAGTCCGACCTCTCATACTCTCAACCAATGAAAATTCCTAAGCCTCATAATTCCACAACTAATGAGTTCCTACCTTTGGAAAGTAGGTCCAAATGGATATGGAATCATTCGATGTTTCTAGTTCAACGATCAAACCCGTTAGAAACCGATTAGAATGATTGAACCTTCAATCAACGAGGTCATCCCCAATTCTAGAGGGAAAAACATAAAATTGAACTTGATTCTCTAATTTTTTCTTTAAAAATATTTAGGCATCATTTATATCAAGGAAAGTGCGAAATATATATAGATCATAAAATATTTAAGTGTATATTCATTCAGAATTAATTCAAAAAGAGGAAGAGAAGATGGATGGAACTGATTAAGGATTATGACTGTATAGTTTTTTACGATTTAGGAAAATAAAATGGGGTAGTTGTTTCTTTATGTTGAAAATATAAATCCTCATTAACTATACTATATTTCGAACATGATCTATTGGTAAAATATTTTATGGATTTTTTTCTAGAAATCCTACATCAAAGAATATATTCTGTTTTGTTTTAAGAATCAATGTTTTATCTTTTTAAAAAATTAGGTAAGCTCAAAAAAGGGATATTGTTTCCCATGAAAAGGTATAATTAGTTGGTAAAGATAACTATCCTAAATTTAAATGTGAAAATAAGGTATTTTAGTATTAAAAAAATTAAAATGTGTGCCTTAGGATTCCCTGATGTAGAAGGTATTGTTTATTTAATGTTATATCTCATAATTTTATATTCATCTAAATCACAGTAATATATATTGAGAATTTCGGGAAAATTTATGGGATGATGGAATGAAAATAGATAATAATGATGTTAATATAAAATGTTTATATTGTCATGAGGGTACATCCAAATGGAAACAACAAATGGGAATTCTTCAGCCTTTTAGAGTTATAGAATGAAAATGGGAAAATATAAATATTGATTTCGTGGTTGGATTACCGTTTGACTAAGTAATAAAAGTTTTTCTCATTCATGAAAATATGTATTTGGAAAATCTCCCTAGACTTTATGTTCGATAGATAACCATAATTCATGGATTCCATTTATCTATTATATCTGATTGTAATCCAATTTTAATCTTTAATTTTGGAAAAAAACCATCAAGATGTTTTGGTTACTAAATTAAATTTCAATATTTTTTTATCCTCAATATGATAGACAGTTAGATAGAATTATTTAGACATGAAAATAAATTCATCATGATTTTTTATAGATTATATGTTATATTGGGATCATCATTAATCACTAGTTTAATGTTTTCATTATAGAAATTTTCATTTCAGTTTATAGATGAAACCATTTAAAGCATTATATAGAATGTAGTGTCAAACTCTAGGTTATTGGGATGAAGCTTGGAAATGAATATTTGTTTGGGATAAAATTGGTATAAAAAATTGTTGAGAAGGTGAATATGATTTTGAGACATATGAATATAGATAATAGCATAAAATTTATACCCATGACTGAGATAATGATATTTAATTCAAGATTAGAGGTCATGTGTTTTTTGAAGTATCTTCAGGGAAACGTGTTATTCATTTTTGTAAAATTGGAAAGTTAAGTAAATGTTTCATTAGACGAGAAGAAATAATATTCAAATTTTGTTGAGTTTTCTACCATGTTTTCTTGCCTCGGAGTTTATCCCATTTACATGATGTGTTTTATGTTTCATTATTGAGGAAATATGTTTTATATGAATATCATAATTTGATACCTGAAGTATAATAGTTATAGTAGAATCATTTATATGATGTTCAACCAGTACTATTTCTTGTTCATTGAGATATTTTTTTGGAATAAGGTTAATCGTAAAGATATTGATTTTTGGAAAAAGCATATGGTAGTAGAAGTAACATGGGAAGTATAAAATTCTACGAACAAAAAAATATCTCTTTTTATGTATTGAAAAAAATTAGGAAAGAATTTACAAGAGGGTTAATGAATATAAAAACCTAGGTAATTCTAAATACCTTTAATTATATATTAATATTCCTTAAGTAGATTATATATAGATATTTTCATTATATTAATATTAATTTATTTTTCATTAAAAAATGATGTAGTTTTATTCTTAATAAATTTATTTTTATTTATTATATAGTTTAATTTAAAATAAAAATATATAAATTCTAAAATATTAATTTTAAAAATAAGAATTTAAATTTTAAATAATTATATAAAAAATAGCTTATACTGAAATGTTTTAATTTTTTTGAAAAGATTGATTTTTCATTGAATAGTGAAAATAACAATTATTTTTAAACCTGTCATTTATTTTCATTGAAATATATCAGAATGATTTGAAATTTATCATAAACTAAAATAAATATAATTTAGTTGGAAATAATATAATTAATTAAATAGAATCAACATTATATGTGAATTTGGTATAAGTTATTTTTTTTAGATTGAAAACACACTTTTCTAAAAACTTTATGTCATTATATTTTAAAATTTTATATTAGAATTTATTTATCAAATTAAAAAAATTTAATAATTAAAAATATATTCCACATTCGGAATTTGGAAGTTCAAATTTGGAAAGTAGTTCAATTTTATTTTCTCTCATTATGAATAGTATCAATAACAAATAATTTTCACCTCATTAAGGGTAAAATGGGTAAAACATGCTTTGAAAAATGGTATATGACTGAAAAATATCCATAAAACATGTCAATATATCATTAGATAAGTTATATTTTACCATAAACATCCAATTTTCACAAAAAATTCAATTTATTTCCATTTTCCTTTGATAACGACTTAAATATTATTTTAAGTATAGAATAACATAAAAATGTCACTCTCTTAGTCTTAATTTCTATAATTATTTATTTCGATAAAATAATTTATATTAGGTTATAAATATCTATTTTAAATATTAATAAACTATTTTTTTGATGGTAATTTATTTTTAGTATTTAGTAATGTAATAGTTACTATAAATGTTTATACAACGCTGACACAGTACTCATTCAAGTAAGATTAAAATCATGGAAATGATTTTTAATAACATTAAAAGTAATAAAATTTGGATGGATTATTGCATTAAATTAATTTTTCTATAAATATAAAATAATAGTTATGTTTTAAACTTTTATATTCTAATTACATTAATATATTGTTGTCCTTAATGTCAAAATATATGAATAAACCCAAACTGACATTAATAATATGTTATATAAATTAAAATTATATTTAATAAGTTAAAATTAATAAAAATAATATATTTGGCTACGTGATTATGATATTATCTCACATATAATCCATTTTACACTTATCATCTATTTTTCATTTTATATTTTTTTTACTCTTATAGAGTAAAAAACCTTGATATCATGGATATCATAAAAAGGGAGAACTTTGGGTCAAAAATATAAGATAATGGTGAATATATCACCTAAACATTCATAAATTTAATTTTTTGTGATTATTTAGAATCACAATCATCATATATTTTTTATATTTTAATTTTGTTCTATATAAATGTGAATATTAATTTATATTAATTTTATACTTTATGTATTTTAAGGGTCCTCCTCCCCTCACTTAAAAAAGGAACCTCCTATCCACTATTAATAACACTTTTTCAGAATTATAGTATAGTTAATATATAACCAAGTCTCATAGAAATATACTTCCCCTTTTTATTGTGTCCTTGGTCTCACTAAAGGAAAAAACCCCTAAAAAGCTTAATGTGTAAGCCAAAGTAGTTATATGAAGAGAAGGTATTAGTCATAAACGACCTAGTTTAAGATTATTTCTTATTATAAATACGTATAATATTATTTAAAAATGTGAAAATATTATTATCATAATCTTTCATATGAAAAGATATTGTTATGGTTATGTTACAATAATTTTTCATCTCCTTTTCTATTCTATGGGAAATGAAAACATCACTTTTGTGTATGTTTGGATTACCACCTTCATGAAGCGATGTATTTCTTCTTTCATCACCACGTCACAAGGATAGTTATTATAATGGATTTAATTAATATTTAATATATTAATTATGTATTTATACATATTTAAATATAATATATCAAATATTTTCTTATATTTTCATCCATTGATAAAATATAGTGTCGTTCGTGTATATGTGTGGACTACCACCTCTAAAAATAAATGTGATTCATTTTTCGTAAATCAATTTCAAGGAGGGTTATAAAATTGTATTTTTTGTATATTAATGATACTAATTTCATTATTAAAATTCTATAAATTTTAAAAAAATTCCCTCTTTGACCACAATCAATCTACACAATCCATTTTTTACTTACAAATCGAATGATCACAAGCATCCCATGTGAACATAATCAATTAAGTAATTATGAATAACATGGATAATTGTAAAAAAATAGTAACAATAAACATTAAAAATGCTAATTATGAAATTAAATAACTAACATCATTTTATTATTCAGGAAGATAAAGAATAAAAGTGACAAATTAGATTTGAGGTAAGGAATTTTTCATAAAAAATGTCTTACACATTTTTAAGTGTTCTTCCTATGTCTCTTCCATCGATATCCATATTTTTCATAAAATGTTTTATAGAAGATGCTATTTAATTGTAAATTATTTATAATGGTAATTTTCTGTTTCCTTTGACATTCTTTACAATAGTTAAAAATGTATTATTCTTTCCATTTTCCAAACATGGTACTTTTTATCAAAGTTATATTAATAATATTTCATCAACATATATGACATGAACATATTTTTACATCACTAATGTCATTATTATTTATGAAGTGTCCACTATATGTTTCCATGTTTATTTTAAGATAAAAAGATTTTATTAGTAAATTAGATATTTGTAATAAATATTATCAAATGAAAAGGATATTTTCATTATTTTTTGTAAAGACTAAAAATTATTCTTCATATGGGTTCCAAAGAATATTTTATGAGTTTTTATTATAAAAATTCCCCATTATATGTGGTTTATATATGTTATGGTCATTTTAAATTGTTTATGATGATAGTTTATAATAATATATCTCTCCAATGCATTGGGTAATTTTTTTGTTCACTAGATAATTATGTTGGTATTAACTGCGAAGATTATTATATTTTTAAGGGTTATTGGATGGTTTTTATAAAGATCATGTCTTTATGTAACAGCATGAATTTTATATTCTTGATAATGAGTTTTCATGGAAATATTTTTAATCTGGAAGGTATGAAAATGATATTTTCTAAAGGAATGATTGATCCCTATATGAATAAATAGGCATGTTTTTAAGAAAATATTTTTCCTAGGGTATCATATTTTCTATGAAACCACCACGAATATGGTTTTTCTTACGTTTTTTCTTATGTAGAATTTATAAAAAATTTGGTATTAAATATGATTTCAGGATTATTTAAACACTTGTTTGACCATATAGATCGTTATATTATAGGAAACATATCTTATATTATCTCATGGTTTTGATATATAATAAAGAGTTTATTTTAAAAATATATTAATTACTTTCTAGGATTTTTTTATTCATCTTGCATTACAAAAAAATCATAAAGATACTGGATAATTAAAAACAAAGATGAGGATATGTTTAAAATCATGAATATGTATCATGGAATAAGACATTTTTCATTTTAAATGTATTGTAATGAAATAAAATTGATACTAAGTGTAAGTGTCCACTTTTTAATGTATGGTTTTATTATGTAAGATTTATGATTCAATTTTATAAAACATTAATTTGTAAAGATCCTCAAAATGTAATAAAATGAATTCTTTATTTATAAATCATTATTATGTTATGTTTTAATTAAGAGTCCATGTATATTTTATTTATCATATAAAAAACCATCAATTTTCCAACAAATATGGTATCCATCCTTACCTACCACCTAATCGTTATATTTCCTAATCTAGGATACACTCATATTAATACTTTTTTTTCACCTCAAACTCGAATTGATAGATTTTTTAATACCATAGTTTTATTTTATTATCTTGAAACTAATTATAATTCTAGCGAATAAGATATAAATTATCTTCTAGGAGACTTGGTCCAGAATTATATGATATTTCTACCTATAACCATTATAGTGGTGATTATAAAGACATACCATATAGTTCCTTAAATGGATTCATCTATATTTATTTTTTATAACCATTTGTATACCATAACTTAGCTAATACTCTTGAACACTCATATAAACCTCTATAATAATATAAACATTCTTACAAAATTTCCTCTGATAAAACAATATTTTTATCACACTAACCATCACTCTAAGGATAATATATCATACTAAATATTACTTATGTGTCAAATGATTGTTCTTAACCCATACTATATATGATATTTTAATCCCACCTATATATATATGATATTATGCTCTTTAATCCACCATTCAATCATACTTCCTCTTATATATACACACACACAAATATATATATATATATATATATATATATATATATATATATATATTCCATATCATACACTAATTTGGCCTTCGTAATCATTAAGAAGTGAGCTACATTGGTGAACCAATCGATGAAAAAAATAATGTTTCACTAGCTCAAGGATTCCATGGAATTTCTATCCTTAAATTAATGGTCATGACATCCAATTTCTTCTTAGTACTAGATGATTTCTAATAAGATATACTCCACCTAGTGATAGGTGAGGCATCTTGATACGAACATCTGTATATCCTTCTTTATATTTGGGAACTAGTATAGTTAGTAGACATATTGACACATCATAGTCACAAAAATTAAACCACATATATAAGGGTATGTGAATCCCTCAATCAATTTCTTATAAATTATTAAAGAAACCATTTTTTTAATTCATGATACCCTATTATAGTAGGTAAACACTTACCATGAAACTATAGAATAGTGTTCACACTAAAGAGGATTTATTCCAGATTCTATTTCAATTTAAAATTTAAAATTTTAAAAATTATATAATTTATATTTATGAAAAATTATGTCATTTTTTTATTAATAAAATCAAAATAAACATAGGTTGAAGTAATAATGAGTTTCTAAAAAGGACGAATTTTTAGGTGAATGGAGAAAAATTCCATTTTTAGAAACACTATCATCATTAGATTATATGAATATATTAAAAAATCATGTATATATTTTCCAAATGAAGGATTTATTTAATAAGAAAAATTATTCATTTATATTTTTTTAATATATAATCCTATGTTTAATGTTTTGGAAATCATGTAATTTTTTTCCAATAATAAATTATTTTTTGTCTTTCATTAAAATTAAATATTCACATTGTGGATTGTGGTTTTGTAATTATTTGAAAGAAAATTCAGTTTTATTGGTTTAATAAAAAATCCAAAAAAATTTATGAAAATATATAACATTGATAATTTGATTATAAAAATAATATTTATGCTTAAAATATATGTTTTATAAAAAGAATTGATTTTACGCAATTTGTGCACTAATTATAAAACTATCTTTCATCACCCTTGAAAAATTTATTTGATAAAAAAATTAATATTATAAATAAAATTTTTTAAATTAGGTGATAATTTAATCTTTAATATTGGTCATTAAAATAAGTTACCATTGTTAAAAAAATTAGTTACCATGGTAAAAGTAAATTAGGGTAAAAAATATAGAGAAAATAACTAAAATTCATCAAAAATTATATCCAAATGAATGCTATGGGTTTTATTAGAAAAGGGATACCCATATACATTATTTTAGTCCTTTAAATATACTTTCATTTGAAATGTAACTGATATTGAAATAAATTTATATATATTTATAAAATCATTTCTCTTATGACTTAAAAAAGGATACTTCCACCACCCCATTACATACAGTCTAAAATTATATGTCATATTGAAATTTTTCTCATTATAATTCCCTAATATCTACCTCCTATGAATTATATCCCCTTGATCCTTTGAAAATACATGACCCCTCCATTTCTAAGAGGACCACAAAGAGAAGGTTTAAATTCACAATATGAGTATTAATCAGTTATTATATATATTTCTTCATTATCATCCCACTAAAATTATATTTTACCTCTTATAATATAGTTAAATTCTCATTATTAGTATTAGAAAAAGATATTATGTTATTGGTATAACCATTATCTACCCCTACAAATTCCTTATAAAAATTAGAATGATGTTCATGAGTACATGTAGACTATGACCTCCACAAAGAGACATAATGAATTCTTCATACCAAAATTAAATAGATGGGTATAAATTGGTATTTAATAAATAAATATTATTTTTATAAAAAATTTATTATTTTTTTAATGAATTTAATATTCTGCCATCCTCCTATTCAATTAAAAATTAAAATTTCATTCATGTGTTAGTGCATAATATTGCCTCAACAAAGTGACGTGTTTTGTTTTTCAATAACACCATATATGGATTCTTATATTATGTATTTAATTAATATATATGATATAAATGATTATTATATATCATGGATAAGATTATTTAAGGACAATTCAGAATTTAACTATCTTAGTAAATTAACTCATGGATATTAGTAAATTACCTAAAACAAGGTCATCATGGATTTTATTTTCACAAAACATACCAATGAATTCCCTGAAATGTAAGGGTTCTTAGTCTCAAATTATTATCTATGTGTCATGTTTAGTATTATGCACTTAGTTTTGATTAATTGGTGTATATACTACCGATTGAACATATTTTTATATAAATATTTTTATTCAGGTTATATGAATTTCAACCTCAATTTTTCCCTTATATTGATTTTTGATTGATGAGTAACCAAAATCATAAGTGTCATTTTTTTATCTCTCTTCATTTTGGTCAGGAATATTTCTCCTCCATATGAATATTATTTATCCTACCAATGTTATAATTTATCACATTTAAACGAAAGTATTTATTTTTATAAACCTCATACTTCTCCAGACCATTTATATAATGAATATTTGTTACACTTTTATTGATTTGGGATTCAATAGAGATATTTTGAAAAATTATACATGGTTGTATAATTAATATATCACAACACATTTATGAACTAACCCCTTATTTATTTCCAAAATTCCCTTTTTCAAGATCTGTATTTTAAGTTAACGTTTTGAAAATTCATCGATTAATGTTCTTGAAAATGACATTTAAATGTGTTATGTGACTTCATTTTCGATTAACAAAAATTTTATTTAGAAAATGTTAAATGGATATTCATTTAAATGTTTTCTATAAAAACAATTTGTTTCCACCCACTTCATCATTTTTATTTAGGGAACATACTCTCAATGTTTTTATGCTATTTAAAATAAAATTAGTATTCCTTTATTCTTAAAAGCTATTATATAAAAAGGGTATCAATAATTTAAAGGTTATTTCGTCTAATTTCTCTATGTCAATTTTTAATGACCTTATAATGGTTTTTTTCATCTATGTCTGTATAATTTAATGTTTCTCTTGTGTCAATGGGGATATTGTCTAATGATTCAATACACCTTCCTTCTTAGTATGTTTTATGATCATATTATCCCATTTATTGAATATGGAAAGTATTAACATCCTATATGATTTATATTTCATAAATGGATTTTTATTTATTACTAAAGAAGGTTGATTTTTCAATATGTTATTATTCTAATATTTTATATGGTATATAAATTAGACTTATTAAGAGATGGGTGGGGCATAAAAACCACATCGATGTATTGGTATGTCTCATGAGACAAACTATCTTGCATATTTTTTTGTTTGTATTACCTATTTATATATGATGACTTGGCTGAGGCCTTGGTGGTAAGATTATGATGTTGAAAATTATGCATTTATCACTCTGAAACCAATTATAATAATACAATTTATTATTTATATTATTATTTCATCCATGGATATATTAATCTTTCATGATATTAGTCATGTTACATGTATTATTGTTATTTCTCTATACTATATTATACATGAATTGGTTATTCTATGATAGGTTTCACTATATTTTTTCCCTAATTGAGTATCAAATCTCACACATTTATTTTATTTCTTACACCAAGGGTACCTAAGGTAATCATTAAATGATTATGGGGATATAATAGAAGAAATAATAAACTTATCATAATAATTTTATGTGGTATTTCTTCTTTTCAAATATAATATGTGAATCATGTAAGTATCTAGTCTCTTGAAACAACGAAATTATTTAATAAAATATGATATGATCTCTTATATATAATGTAATTATGGAACCACGCCCTATAGGTTATTAAAATTTGGTTTGGTAAATTTAGTATCAAAGAATGTTTAGAAGAATCCTTGGGAACTTCATTTAGGAAAACATTTATTCTAAAACATAAACATATGATAGACTCTAGGGATTTTTTATGAATAAGATAATGTACTGAAATATTTGTCAATTGGAAGTAATTAGGTTTCCTAGTAATAAAATTCCTATCTGGATACAATCAACTTGATGTATGTTCTTTCACAGATATACCTATGGGTACTAACCCATGAAATGATGGTTTGGTATTAACACAATATTCACATGGTGAATGAAAAAGAGTATTAACAATACACATGGTTTTATCCTCATGTGGGATATTCTATGATGTAATAACATGCTCTTTATAAACAAATATGAATGATTTTAAAATATTGTTAAGATTTTAATATAATATTAATGATGTTAAAACTAATGACTCCAGGATTGGGTTTTTGTATAAATTTTTAATTTATGTTATGTGTTACACAAGATTTTGAATTATATACTATGATTCATGGTTTCATTTATGAAATAATATAATTTATTACATTATTTAGAAATGGATCCTATAATGAAGGATTGGAAACTATATGAACACCCATAACCTATATATGAATTTTCATCATGGGAAAGTAAATGAAGTTAATGTAAAAAATGTAAGATCTATGCATATTATAACTATATTAGGTATACTAACATAGGTTATGGAAAATAATATATACCATATGGATATACTTACTAATACACAATATAGAACAACTATTTTAGTCTTATTTATTCAATACAAACATCCATCATTAAAATGTAATATGAATCCATTAGTAAATTAACAGTGGATCAACTCCTTAGGGAAGATATTCTTCACCTTATTAATTCATTAAACGTAAGAAGTTATCGTTTAATTTTATCATCTAAGGGCAGATGTTAATTATGGTCATCATTGATATGGAACACTAGGGTGGAATAAGAGATAGAGAGAATAGAATGAAATAATTTTAAAAATATATTTTTTTAAAAATAATTTTCTTATGAACAAAAATATGATATAGAAATGGAATTCATCATCATTAGGAAAATTTAGGTAGAATATTTCATTGAATATAAATTAACGTTACATGGATAGAAACTCATTTTGTAGAAAAATTATGTTATCTTAGAAGTGTGATTGATCTCTTATTCGATAAGAGAAATTAAATTATACAAAGGGAATTAGTCTCTCATAAAATTTCTTCATATGAAAATATTTTATCAAGTTCCATCATGGTAGAGAATGAATTATCCAATAATTATGTTTTCCCTCGAAATTATAAAAAGATGAGGTTTGTTGGGAACCTTATAAAAATAAATACAGAAAAATTGGAGATGGGATTGGTGTAATTTCCAACATTTAATAGTAATGGAATGAAACACCCAAGAATATTTTTCAAGGGAATTGGAAGTTATTTTAAATATAGAGAGGAAATCCATCTAGAACCTGAAATAAAGGGAAATAATGAAGTTTTCAATGTCAAATTATTCAACTGTATTATGATGGAGTATTATTAAAATTAATTCCCTATGATTCAAGGGAATTTAACTCAAAAAATAAAAATAAATCAAGGAAAATATTACGTAGTCATGATAGATCAATTAGAAATCACAATTAATATATTAACACATACTATGATCATAAAATCAATGTTATTTAATTCTTTATTTGATTTTAGATCTATTCACTCTTATATATCTTGCATGTTTTTTCATAAAATTAAATCATCATATAAAACTTTGGGAAAATTGTTTTCCATAAATAAATTTAGTGGTAATCTTATTAAAACAATGATATATAAAGTACTCTCTATTTAAATTCAACTATAATCTATATTTATAGAATTTATTTCTATAACTATGATTTAATTTTAAAAAATTCTTGGTATAAATTTGATATCAAAGTCTAATGTAATAATTTATTGTTGGGAGAAGAAGAATACTGTTTATAAAGGGGTATATAATCCATTTCAAAGGGAGAGACTTAATATTCGAAATATTTTATTGATCCACCACTAGTATTCACCTTACTGAAATTCTATGATAACTTTAAGAGGAAAATTGTTTATATATGATAACGGTGTTATACTGATTGAGGTTGAACCTATTATTCAAGAATACATTTATTTATTTCCTAAAAGAATTATTCAGAAATATACTAGAGTGTAAAGATGAATTCTCAATAGAAATCATACCTAATGAATATATTATATCCAAGACCTGCTATAGAATAGATTTAGGGGAATTGGTATAGTTGAAAAAAATTGATGTTATCTGATAAGGGAACAATATTCCCTAGTGTTTCACCATGGGGAGCCCTTATTTAATTTGTGAAAAAAAGGATAGGTCTATGAGTTTTTTCATTGATTGTCATTATATTAAAGATATATCTATAACGAATAAGTATCCTTGACCTCACATTTATAAATTCATTGATCAACTATACGGATATCAATATTTTACAATTTTTAATCTTTATTTCTGTTATCATTAGTGAAGGATGAAGATAGATGATATAGAAAATATGGAATTTCATTTGAGGTATGAACATTATGAGTTTATAACAATTAATTTTATATTAATTAATAACCCATCTATTTTTATATATATGATGAATGCAATTTTCCAGGATTTCCATGACTACTTATTTTTTGTATTCACTGATGATGTTTTAATATACTAAAAAACTTACACATACCTTGAATATGAAATCCCATTCTTAACATACATATACATTGCATCATTGTTTTGAATACATAAAAATTTATAAAAACAGATTTATAAAGAACATAGTAGTTTAGTTCCTTAAAAACAAAGGGACAAAAACACGGGTGCCTAAGTGAGATAAATATATCCCACTAGGTTTTTCATTACTAGTACCCTTATTAGACACATCATACATAATACAAATCTTTATATCATAGGGATGGAAACATTTAAAGGGGTGAGCTCATATTCTCATTAATGGTAAATAGGGGAGATATGTTAGCACAAAAATGATCATAAGGGTATGATAACATGATGAAAATATTATAAAATCATACACTTCATATCAAAGATCATAAACAAATATCATGGCATAAATATTAGTAGTTTTTAAGATATGAATCGTAAGGGAAATATGAGAATAATCTGCAAAAGAATAATATATGAATAAGAAATGGAATTTTGGATTACACATAAACATGTAATATCATTCCCTAAAATTCAAGACACTTTAATAGAACATATTATCACACTTCATTGGGATTACACCTACTGGTCGGGCCACACCACTATCCGTAGTCACAGTTCTTCCCTTGTAAGGGATCAGGTTTCCCCATCTTTCCATTGTGGATCTAGTTTTCCTATCTTCCTATAGTGTGTTGGGTTTCCCCATATTCCTATAGTGTATTGGGTTTCCCCATCTTCCATCTTCATGGTGACTGCTCTTACTGGGTGGGACACACCGGTGTCCCCAGTCATAATCCATTATTTTATAGGATAAGGGTTTCCCATCTTCCCAGAGTTGATCTAGACCATCGAATTGATTCCAATTATTTTATAATGAGATATATATCTTTATAAAATGCATTTCAGAGAGATATACATCCCACCTATGTTATAATAATATCACACAAACATGTTCTATAGGATAAAAAAACATTCATCATATCCTAACCCATAAAAAGTGATGAGTTTCTTAAACATCATATTATAAACCATGATATGAAATGGATATCAGACA
Source organism: Viscum album (assembly GCA_963277665.1). Lineage (NCBI taxonomy): Eukaryota > Viridiplantae > Streptophyta > Magnoliopsida > Santalales > Viscaceae > Viscum > Viscum album. The sequence continues at coordinate 1,947,470,091 of OY728125.1, forward strand.
CCTTTCATAATATCATTACCTATGAAAAATAGATGTGTTTTACAATCATTTTATCAAATCATGACCTATAAAAGAAGTGATTTTAAAAATCATGTAACTCATGGAAGATAAATGGGTTTTATAATCATCATGCCATAAAAAATATACCATTCTAGAAATATTATGAATGATGTTCTTAGATCAGATCCCCAGTAAAGGATACTCTATAACAAAGTACATCATCTTATAAAAATAATGATTATGAAATATCACATGATACATTTCTTAAGGTAAATATATTTTCTTTGAAAATACATTTTATAAAACCATTTCAAAATCATTTTCTTATAAAGGAAACAAGAAAACATATTTCCTTGAAAACATATAATGGATTTTAAAAACATTTTCAAAACCATTTAACATCAAAACGTGTAAAAGAATCATAAAAAAAATTAAGTAACCATTTTCCTTAAAAACATATAAATGAAATCTTCAAAAACATTTTTAAAATAATTTTCCTTGAAAACTTATAAAAAAATCATGAATGGTTTTTGGAAAAAAATAATTATTCAAAAATACTTTGAAATTTTATAATTAATTCTTGAAATAATTTTTAAAACATTTTTTCATATAAAATTAATTGAAAACAGATGAATAATACCTGAAAAAAAAATTTATATAACATCTTTTCAAAATAACAGATATTTGTGACTAAAGAGATAGAGAAAGTCAGACTTTCTTAAAAATATATTCTTAATCATATTATGCTCCAATCTGTGTAAAAATGGCTCAAATACATAAATACCAAATGAATAATCAGTAAATAATAAAATTCATGAGTTTAATTGAAATTTTAATTATTATATTTCTGTAATGAAGTCATCATCATAAAAAATCTCAATAAAAATGAGATTATTTCAATAAACTCTTATCACATAGTTACTTTTAATCACATTCCAAATATAAGGAAATGAAATTAAATGAAGCATATAATATTATGAAAATAATTATATTGATGATATAACATTTCAAATGGTATTTAATACGCATCATAGAATAATATAGGTTTATAACAAGGTACGTGTCACAAAGAAGGTAAATTGGACCAAAATTGCACTATCGATATGGTAAATTTTGAAACACATGCCCTATGAAAGTAAGAAAATAAAATGGAAATGTAAATAACCAATATTTTATTTTAAAAGAATCATAAAGTACATCCATTTTTAGTATACACCCTAAATAAAAATAATAAAAGACTACCATGTCTTGTGTCTCATGGAAAATAAAAGTCTTATGAGAAAACCATTACTACTTGAGGAATATTAGAAATAGGATCTTGATGAGAGAATATAATCAGATAATGATTGTAATATATCACTAAAAACAATATAAATAATATTACATGTAATCTGGTTGTGTATACACCACATAATGTAATTGAGTGGTGAATATGGCGTGTATCTCATAGAAACAAAAAGTGAGATGAAATTCTCTTACATTATGTCTTGACTCTCTTTGTACTCATACAATCCTTCTGTATAATAAAAATAATTTTATTATAATTTTTTTTTAAAATCATATTATTATATATAATACCATATATGGTTTTATTATGACTTTATATTACTTTATTACTAAAAATTACAAGTTAATGTTTTATTTCAGTTAATATCCTCTTTGTTTATCGCTTCTGTCTTAAACTGTTATATTTTTGGACCTCATACAAAAATCATGATTTCCAAAATTTATAATCTGATATTAATATCATTAATATTTAAAATATATTTATTTATAATAAATTATAGAATATATAAATGTGAAACGGTAGACATCGTTCATGGAGATGGTGGGTCGTACATATGCATGAACATTGTTTCTATTATTCTTTGCAATATTGAAAGAAAGGAAGTAAATGAATGAAAAAATATATATATATAAATATATATAATATAATTAAAATATAATTTTTATGTCATATATATCATATAATTTCACTAAGCTCATATTTAATACATTCCATGTAGTATGTGAATGAATCACATTGCTTTAAGGAGGCAGTAGTCCACACTTCCCCAAACAAAATTGTCGTATTTATATAAAATGGAAATCATGAATGTATGTGTTATATAATAATTTAATAAGATAAAAATAATGATATATATATTATATATCATATATGTCATATAAAATTATTTTTTCCATTATAATTCCCAACCATGATAGGTGGTAAATGAAGAAACAAACAACATCATTTCGTGCGGCAGTAGCTCACCATACACAAAAATGGTATTATTATTATCCAATAAATGTATGTGAGTGTATGTTTAGGTAAAAAATATTATAATAATAATATATTTGTATATTCTGGATTCATATGCTATAATGTATGTGTTTAATAAAATGAATTGAGGTAGTGGGGAAAGAAAATAGTGGAAAAGATCTTGAGGAAGGATGTTACATCTTCTTCGGGTAACTCATTTTGGTTTACCCCAAAGAGATTATTATTGGGCAGGTATTTTCTCAAAATAATAAATAATTTATGATTATTTTCAAGCTCCAAAATACCCTTATTTTTGTTTTAAAATTTTTTCTTGAGTGTGTTTTCTGGAATTTATATATGGGTTAAAGGAATTTAATGTCAAGAGAATTACTCTGGAAACATTATGTCATGTCCTATATTCAAGAAAATGAGTGTATAATCAATCAAACCTATGTTATACAAGAAATATAATTCTTGCATATGGTATCAATACTATGTTACACAAAATAGTTTCCCTTCGGATCATCGTCCGTATGTTTGGATAATATTCAAGCATATAGATCAGAAACCCTATTTACTAATTTGTATTACTATTCATTAACCCTACATGTGAGAATTAGACGATATTGTTAATCAAGTCGATAGTAGGGATATTATTTTAAAAAGGGTAATTTAAAGATTATCATCCCTAAGATACTTTTTCCCCTAAATTATATGAATACAATAGTATGGTTAAGAAACTGTACGTTGGTAAGAACCATATGCAACACAAAGGAACCCTACCCTAGGTGACAAAACCATGCGCTACACAGTTCAACCCTATATTGTGTTTTCAATAGAGATATTTTTGGGCCGTATTTTCAATATGGGATTGCTACAATGATAAAGGAAAAATTTATTACTAATTGGTGGATCTTTATGATTTTTTTCAAAGAACCATATTTATCAGAGAAAATAACTCTTTTTCCTTAGGGAAGTTACGACTCCCCTGGTCAATTGGAATTTGAATTTATGTGATCAATTATGAAATTCTATTGGATCTGAAATACTAAAACAATATATCTATTATATATATTAATTCCTTGTAACTCTTCAAAAATATATGTTTTTTAATTGATTCACATATGAAACTTTATTATTGAAATTTTCTTTTATATTTATGCAACAATGAATAATAAAATCTCTGTTATTTTCAATATAGGATACACTTTAAATTTTCAACATATTTTTACCTTGAGTAACTACATATATTTAGTTTCTGCCTTCTTGAATATTATTTTTGAACAAGGATCACTTCAGACTCTTTCATTTTTGATGATATTAAAATCTGAAAAATAAGAACCATCAATTTTTAGTTTTTTGTTACTACAACTGTGAAGATTAACTTGAACCATTTAAATCAATCATTTGATTTATTAGAGTTTCAAATCCTTTTACTCAGTTATGGTGGAGTATAATATTATCAATATATGTCTTGGATAACTATTTCTCTATTATAAAACCATAAGTATTTTTTATTTGTCTTATTGCAAATTTGTTAACTACCTGCACTCAGTTGTGAATTATTGGTCTTGTGATAAGAAGACCATTCTATTAAAATTAACAAAGCTCACAAAGGGAGTGATTGGTTGAGTGGAATAGGGACTATTTTTTCCCAAACCACTATAAGAATCTTTTTTATTCATTTCTATTTATCCACTGCATATTATTTTTACATATTTAAACACTTTATATCCATATAAATCATATTGGGTGTCAAAATCTAGAAATATGGAAGAATTTTGAGAATACCCAAATCACACCCTCTTGTGTTAATTTGTATATTTGGACATAAAAATTTGTATTAAATGGTTGATTTTGGATAAAGATATAACAATATAAAAGTATAAGGTCTATACAAAGATGAAAATGGATGATCTGAGAGTGTGAATATATATGGTTCATGCTCCAAACATTAATGGTGAAAATTGTTGGTGCTGGAAATCACATATGATTATCTATCGAAAAAATATTGGAATCAAATTATACTTAAAAATAATTTATCCTTATAAAATTTCTGAGAATCCTGAATCTTGGACTAATGAAATAGAAGCAGAGTATGATATCAACTATAATGTTTTGAATTCTATTATTTTTTGTCTAAGAAAAGATGAATTTAATATAGATCACAATTTCCAAATTCCTGTGAGATTTGGAAAACTATTTTATATCTAATGGAGGAATTTACTATATTGTACAGATGATATATGTTACTACTAAGCTAATGTTATACACATTTATAATGATTGATGGTGAAATAATCACAGTGATGAATGGAAGGATTACATGAATTATCCACAATATTATAGCCTTAGGTGAACCCATAAAAAATATGATCACATTTTGAAATTACATAGAGTACTTACTTAAAAATGGAATAGCATATATGGTGCAATTCACCAATTATCACATGTAAAAGATCTGATAATGAAAGAACTAATTGAAACACAGATGATGTATGAAGAAGAAATAATGGATGATGCTAAAGATTATAATATTACAGTGAAGAAGAAAATATTTATCTAAAAGTGATATTTCATATGCATATTATAAGGATAAAGCAAGATGTCAATTTAGAGAGGAATTCAGATTCCTCATAATCTGAAATGGAACTAGCTCAATTATCCAGAAGGTTCATAAAATTTTACAAGAAGAAAAAAATGTTTCAAAAAATACATTAAGAATGATGAAAAATAACCAATAAGTGTTCGATACTAGGAATACAATAAATTGTCTCATATCTAACCTGATTTTCCTCGGCTAAAGTTGAAAGAAAACGACCAAAAAAGAGATATCGGAAAAATAATGATTATAAGAATAAAAGAAAAAAATAAATGAAAACTATATGGAGGGTATCTGAAGACTTCTAGTGTCCCTTCAATAACTGATTCATAGAAGGATCAATAAAATAATAAATACAATATGAGAATCATGGATAAAGAAGAAAAGGTATAAAATTATAACTCTTTTGATTCTAATAATAATAATAACTCAAATTATAAACTAGCTACCTAATGTACAATTAAAGATGAAAAACATGACTCCTTATTAATGAAACATAAATCATTGAAAGACATTATTAATTTTTTTTATTTAAAATAGATACCATAGTAAAACAACATCGTTGATACATAAAGAATTCAATTCCTCTTCATCAAACAGTATCAACCAAGAAAAGAAAATTAATGAACTGCAGGATTAATTAAAATATTATAAGAGTAATGAACTTATTATTAATAATAGAGATAATATCATAAATGAGATTCTTGGATAGAATGTAATTATTTTTATTTTGAATATGGAGTAATGGAATGAAATAAATATTTTATAATTATTATATTCTTCCCAATTAAAAAATGTTTCCTATTATTTCTGTGGAATAAAAACATTATGTCACCAATTAGTGTTATTTTCAAAAATCCTCAAATTATTGTTATTAATATAGATTATGTTTATAAAAGCTTATCTAACGCTAATGATATAAATTATGGATAATTAATGAATATATTGATTCCAAGAACATTTCTCGGTAATAATGGTGGTCCAAAGAAGATATGGGTACAATAACAAATATTTTTTAATTTACTTTTGTAGAGAAAATGTCATAGAAAAAGAAATCCCATATTGTTTATGGATAGTTTTTGTTCCAGTAATATGGGTGGAGACTCAAAATACCTTTATACACTGAATAAAATTAATATAGTACTTGTCACCTTTAGTGATAATGCTAAAGGAAAAATATTTGGAGTTTGAACTATTGGGTTTCGAAAGACTTTGTCAATCAACAAAGTATTGTATGTGCAATGATTAAAAAAATTTATAAGTATCTATCAAATCTGTGATGATTGATTCCGTGTTTTTTTCTAAAAAATAAATCTACGTGTTTAAAGATATGTTTTAAAATTTCAGAGCACCTAGAACTAATAATATTTATTCTTATGAATTAAATTTATTATGAATTTCATCATTTCAATAATTTGGAATTAACTTCATGGAAAACAAACATAGAAAATAATCCTTTTGAATTAAATATTTATTTTCAAAAATAGGATTATAAAATACCATATAAAAAATATTATGGTGGGAGAAACCAAGAGAATTTCAATATGATATATTATAACTCAATGCATTAAAATTTAGTTACCAAAAATCCTTACTACTCAAATTATAATTGAATCAAAAGACATTTAAAGAAGTGAATATGATTTTGATTTTTATATACCATGAAATAAAAAACAAATATGATAAAAAACATTCATTGGAATTAAATATACTATACAATTAAAATATATTGTGCAATATTTATTATGCCTCTAAGAATTAAAATTGAGACCCAGAAAACCATTATATCCTTTGAAACATTCCAGTCAAAACCCCTTGTATAATTTGTTTTCAAATAAAACATTATCTAAAATGAATAATTAGATGACAATGATAGAAAATATTAATGTTCTATTAGTTAAATCATTCTAAATAAGACGTGGTGTATAATGAAAAGTATATCATAAGGAATTCAAAATTGAGGTATGAAGCCTTAACCGTTTATCATGGCTTCCACAAACACACTCTACCGTCCAATATAAAAAACATAAATATCTTAATAAATTAATATATAAATTTAATCATATGTTTTTCATCTATAATATTCATTTAAAATCATTCACAATATGAATTTTCATTAGTTATTAACTATTTTTAATATCATGTGTATGTAATAGTGATAATTCATAACAAGTTTCGTAAAAAATCATGTTTTTAGTTATTATTGATTGAAATTTCATCATTAAATGAAAATTTATGTTACTTTAAGAGATTTTAAATTATATATATAAATTTATAAGTTCATTCCATGGTGTTTTGTTTATTATAAACCATAAATATGAAATCATGGATCATTATGTTTTAATTATTCTTTTCGAACAAATTGTTTTTTTGTAATTAATGGCTCTAATAATAATGTTACCATTCAGAAAAAAACTAATTATTTACCTATTGATATCATAAATTACAAGATATTTTAATTCCCATAATCATCTATTATATAAATTTAATACATAGTTCAAGTAGGTTGTTAAACAAACCCAGAAAAGAACATATTATAATTAATGTATAGTAATGAAGTGATTTTGTTTTATTATTATTATATCAGAAGAATTATGACTTTATATAATGTTTATTTGTGTAAAATACCATAATTTTAAATAATTATAAAAATAATATAACCAATAATAAGTTAGTTCACTATATGAAGAAATCATTTTTCTCTTAGAACACTTTTTTGAATGGATGAATTTACCACGATTGCTTATTTCTCGTATTGTTAATATATTGTCCAATTTTTATTTAAAGGACATTAAAATTTTATAATAACAATATTTACCCATTGAAACCATTGAAATTTCCAAAACATGTAATGTGATTATGAAAATAAAAATGGAAATCAATTTTTCCATGGAGACGGTAGTCCACACTTACACATGTATGCTAATTTCATTTTCCATATAACAGAGAAAATGAATAATAGGGTGTATCATTTTTGAAAATAAAATATGAAATAAATATCATAAATAAATATAAAAATCCATGTTATTAAAATCCATTTATGTTAGTGATGGAAAATGAAACTTGTTTCATCCTGAAGGCAGTAGTCTACAAAACAGGCGAATGATGGGTTCATCATTCCTAATTGAAACTACAAAGGTGTTTAATGACTATAGTATATTTATAACATCATAAATTAATACAAATTTAACTTTTGTTATAATTTTAAATTGAAATAATATAAAATTAGGAATAATAAGTTGACATATAGAAATTAAAATGAGAATGGAGCAGTTTGAAATATATACCTCACATGTTGGATTATATACTTTTCAAGCAGGTTTAAGACTTTTTGAGATAGTATTTAGAGAAAATGGAAACATCTTAAAGGTATATATGAATTTTTATGATAGGTTTTGTACATTTAAGATATAAATATGTGGTTTGTGGTTTGAGGAGAAGTGAGAACAGGAGTGCCCCTTCAATAGGTGAAAAGAGATGTTATTTTTGTAAATACTCAATCCTTTTCAACAATGAGAAGTCATTCTCCTTGATATTTGTCCCAAAATTATGAAATAATGGATATGGGAAGGGATAATGTATATAAATTATTTAACCGTCAATTCACACAAATGTTTTAAACTTTTATTCCTACCCCTGTTGTTTAAACATTTTTTACCCCTTTTGATTTTTACAGAGGTAACTACTGTTTAACAAAGTAATTTATCATTTATTATTTAAAAGAAAATTTCCCTTATTATATAATTTATTCCTAATTATTCAAATATTAACATATACTTTATTAAAACGATTTTATAAAATTTTTGAAAATTTATTTTAAAATACTAAATCTATAATATATGAAAATATTTTTTTGAAAAAATATAACAGTAGTTATAAAATGAAAAATATGGTTTTTTAAATTAAAAAAAATAAGATTAGAAAATTACATATAAAATATTTACTATGACTTATTAAAATTTTCATGAATTTCCATTTCAATCTTATATTCTAATAATTTCATAACTATCATGTTATTTTTCAAAAAGGTATTATTCACAATTCACCTAAAAATATATCACTGTCAAAATATATAAAAATTCTTCACAATAAAATAATTATATGATGAATCCAAAAATTATATTATTTTTTTTAATTTTAATAATTCAATTTAGATATTTAACTACTATATAACAAATATGAGATATAATGAATAATTCTTTTCTATTAGAAAATAGATTTTTCAACTACAAAAAATTATTACTAATATTACCTATTATTTAATAAATAAATTAGTGTAAATAATTTATACATATTAAATATATTTTATCATCATTAATCATGAATTTCTTAATATTAAAAGGAATATTAGACAAAATGAATAATTTCAGAAGAATAAAATTTAAATCATAAAATGATTTTATTATTTAAATTTCAATTATGTTATTTTTTGTTAAATTAATTATGAATATAATTAATAATGTTTTTACTCATATTAATTCTCATTAATTAAAATGATTTTTTTAATTGACAAACTTCGATATTTATATTTTATCAAAATCTATCATAATTTCCTTTATTTTCAATGTTTCATGTAGAGAATGTTGTCAGGAACATTGACATATTTAAATACAGTCATACATTAAAATGTCAAGGTGTTACATTCTACCACATTAAATAAATTTTATCCTCAAAATTTTAATTATCACTCATCAATAAAAATTTTTATGTTGTTCTTAGCATAATTATCATTTGAGATATAACATCTAATATGACATCTAACTTAATATCTTAGGTTATATTTGGTTAAATATCTTTCCTAAGACAACTTTAATATATCATAAATAATATAAAAAAGTATGTATATGATATATTCATATATTATAAATAACATACCATTCTTAAAACAAGTTAAATAACTATTTAATTATAGTACAGTGAAATAATATATTTATCCAAAATATAACTCTATGCTTATTCTAAAAATGTATTAATTAGTAATTCATAAATTCCTAAATTATAGAATATATATTTAAAATAATGAGATTCAATTCACTGAAAATATCCTAGATTACTTTTTAGTAAATCAATGATCATTTCAATGATAATAATATTAACTTAACCACATTTCTCAAAATCAACCAATCCTTTAAACTGAAGTGTTAATCATCCATCGATCATGTGTTATTCAATAGTTATCTCTGTAAATATAATGTCATCATAAAATCAATTTTCAAGGTTATTGATACCATTGAATATTTTTTTACCAAACTTTTAATGAAGAAAAACTAGATAAAAATCCTTATATGTCACCCATAATCCCCAAAACATTTCAATTATACCATAATATCCTCGATATTAATGTAGATAAGAGTATCAAGATTTGATTTTAGATAATATATCCACTACTCTACCTTAGGTAAGACTGGTAAACTTCCTTTTTCATTGATATTAGACAGATATATATATTATCATCCATTTATGTATGTTACCTTATTTGGTAATGAGACATAGTGGTATCTTGATACATGACTTTTTTAGATCCATATCTTGGATCCTATTATATAAAATTACTACGAACAAAAAAATTTATTATATTATTGAAAATATGAATATTTAATTTTCAATATAAATATTTCTTCCCCTATTAATCCTTCATTTGTGTCATATTACACTTTCACATCAATATATGACTCTCTTTGTTTAATCCTAGATTATACATGGTAATTTTTCTATTATGATCACAAAAATAATTAGAATACATTATACTCAAATCCTTCATTATTTTTCATAAATGGAAAGTGATAACGAAAGAAACCCCACAGGGAGAGAAAATCTAGGGGTGTTACTATGCCTTTTTTCATGCCCCAAGTGAGGATTGCGTTAATACCCAATACACCCATTTTAGGGTTATTATTGATAGGTACATCTATGCAGACCATGTATCTAGTTATAGTATCTATAAAGGAATTTAATTTCTATTATAAATATAAATTTTTTTTGAAAAAATTATTGATGTTATGCTATGATTATACATAACCTTTAATTTTTTCCATAGAATATCTATTGAATTTATCTTATCCAAATATATAAATAAAATGTTCTTTTATACCATAACATTAAATCATACACTATCCCAAAGGGTAATATATATCTTGAAAAATATGTCCAAGATTAACTTATCAACACTTATCTCTCACAAGTGTCCTAATCTTAAAAGTTAAAAAACCCTTATATGATACCAATTGAAAATCCCCAGTCCCCAATTCCAAAATCTAATTTCATTAACATATAATTTATATACTGTATTTGATAATTACTCTATATTACTTGATATAACTATCCCATAATTACATGAAATAAATAAAATATTTCATTACATATATTCCAAAGACCATTTGGTTTTAGAGGATAAGCGAATTAGAGAAAATTGTAAAATAATAAATCCCATGTTATCAAATAATGGAAATATTTTCCACCATATATAAATCTACATAATCGAAAATATAGATTCAAAATATCCTATAAATACAAAAAATCTTGTATCCTTCTTGTTCTATCATGTGTAATACCTTTATTTAAAACTTGGTAAAATGGAAACATAATAAGGGCTGAGCTCAAATGATCAGTAAGGGAAAACATAAAAATAATGAAATCGTGGAATAAACATAGCATAAATATTATGATAGAAATAAGAAATCATTATAATTCCATAATCAACTGAAAGTAAAAGAATAATATATCCATGTATAATAATGAAAATAGAAAAATTTCATAGATAATAATAATTATATTTATAGTTATTGAATGCATAATTTCAAGCATCGTTTTCTTACCATTTATGCATCATTGATGAAATCATTCTTTCTATAAAGATCTCAATTAATATGTCATCATGAATTATGTTGACATATATAAAATAAAAAAACATGTTTGGCTCTTGAGATCGACTGATGAATCTAGGGGATATATAATTTTGGTCCCCAACCAACACATGATTAAATCCAATGCATTCATCATACGATAAAATGAATAAATAAATTTTATTACCCATAGATTATAAAAAATATTGGTCTCTTGTAATAAATTTGTGTTATATTATACTATATAGTATTATACACATCCACCATGTAGTTCCTTAGTCCGGATTGAAAATTAAGATGGGTTGAATAAATGGTTTAATTTTTAAATTATCATTTCTTTTGAATTCAACCTATTGATCTTATTATGTTTTTCAATATACTTAGTGATATCATACTGTATCACTCTGTATACATAATTAATAAGGGAGAGGACAATACATGATATTTACAATGTTCATTATAAAGACCTAATCATTACTATGTTGGTTATTCTCCCCAACATAGATTATCCACTATAATGTTATAATAAATTAAAATTGTTTTTATAGAGTCACACTATATCTCTCATGAATCTACCCAATATTTTCATTATACTACAACACATTTTGTTACCATAATCCACATTGGTCTACTCTAGAATCCACCTAGAGGCTTCTGCACCTGAGTCGTACAAGAGAACATTTATATTGAGTCCATGTGGGATAATTCCTCCTTTATTAAAGTATAAATCCACTATAGTATGACCTTTTGATCTTCCTCATTGAGGTTACTAGATCACATTTTCCCTTGTACCTCTTCAAGTACATTTTCAAAGCCTGTAAGTCTTGCTCACAAATCTATGATTATCTGTATTATATTAGTTAACTAATTTCAACAAATTCTCCAAACATTCCTTCCTATAAGGATGAATTCTAAACCTCACATAAATGTTTGAAAGTGGAGTAAACAATTTCTCCAAGAATATTGTTGGAAAAAATCCCTTAAGAAAATATGTCAGTATTTTTGGGTTGATTGTGTTTGTTGACCAAGAATGTTTCCAAAGTATGTTGAGGGTTTATATAAAGGTTTTTGACATGGTATATTCACAAATATCCAAGATAAAATAATGGATTCCCTAGAAGTTTCATATAAAATATTCTATATAATGTGGAATAGTTTACCAGTGTTTAATAAATTTTTAGTGTCCAAAATATATAGGATGGAAGATGTTTTTTTGTAAAATAAATTATTTTCATGTCAAATAAATGTGTGGTTCTCAAGGGTGATGGTGACTCCAAATTTTTTTTCAATTTAAGATTCAGGATCACTGCATCAAAATACAGTTAACTGAAAATTTTCATGTAAGATTTCATATCTCACAAAAGATGGGTTTTTTACAACATAGGAGTTTCACACAGAAGTTGGTTCATAAAAATCTTACATGTCAAATAAAACATGAAATTATAAATTTTAGTGCTGAAAATAAGTTTCAAATTGGCCATAACATACATAAAAACATATTTATTCTATGAATAGTTGAAAATGTGTATGTTTTTTTCATATAGGGTAAGGATAGTAGATAAAAAGGTAGTTACCCACCTCATTGAAACAAGATCAACACTTAGAGAAAATCAAGTCTCTAAATCATGTATGAGTTTTTCATAAGACATAAAAGTATTGCATAAAAATGTTTGTGCAAAACAACAAGTCAAATATTTGTCCCACAGAGAGAAGAAATTGATTCTTCTTGACCATGGGATTTTCATGCAAAGGGTGAAAGTTGTTCACAAGATGAATTTACATAATAATACAAATGTTTTGCAGTAGTCAGAATTTCTCAATGAAGCACAAATGTTTCATGAATATTGGTAGGGTTTCATGCAAGAAATATAAATGTCACACAAAAGACAAATTTTTGAAGACCTATAAGGTTTTAATTAATAATACTATAAAATAAAGGTATTCATCAAGTGGATGAAAGTAATGATTAATGATTCACTAAATCAGGTGTAAAACATATTAATTCTAGTAATCAAGGAGGAATATTCTGAAGTAGTAATGAGAACACTTCAATTGAGAGAGCGGTACAAATTAAAATTATAATTGGTCATAAAATAGGTGGGATAGGGTTTTTGCTCAAAAATTTGTAAAGGAAGTGATCTTGGGAATAGAAATTATCGCCCCCAACCCTTTTTTGAAGTGAAACTTAATTGATTTAGAACATTGGACCATTTCTTTTTTATACTCCTTGGACATAGCCCAGTGAGGGTGCATAGAGTTAAATAGGAATTTTTCATGCATTTTTTCATTTCTATTCATACATCATTGTAGAAATGGGATAGAAGTGTTCTTTGTTTAGGGGTGAAACAAAATCAGATCAGATGGTTTTATTAATCCTTTATATTTAAACAAGTTGTGCTAACAATTGGTATTAGAGTGAAATATTAATATCATTTATTCTATATAAATAGTTTCAGTGGAAATTTTCAATCCCCAAGAGATTCCGATCATCAATTGAAATATCTTCTAGTTATGGAAGAATTAGACAAAACACTAATTCCTATATTTAGGAATGGATGTCTCTAATGAAGTGATTCTTGGAATTTGTGCCAGTATTGAAAGTGGTTCTTTATCAAAATTTTAACAGAGGGAACCGGATGCTAATTCAAAAGGATTCAATGATTTAGGGGGATCCCTATCCAATTAAATATATATGAAATTTATATAATGTAAACATTTCATTCTATGTTGGAAAAGTTGAAAAATATTTATTCGAGTGACTCAAAAGTTGGTGAAGCAAAGATACAGGTTCTATAGAACAATTTTTAGGATCTAATAATACACCATAATAGGTTTATAGATTCATTATATGATAGGATGAATATTACTATGGAATAAATGCATTCACTCTAGGAAATTATTGAATAAATAAAGATGGAAAATCATATATTGAGAAGTATTCTACCACGATTCAATCTAAAATATTATATATTAGATGATAAAGATCCGAAGGATCTAATATTGGATGGATTACACATTACTCTTGTGGTATACGACATGAGAAGTTATGATAATGATTCTATGGAAAAAATAGAAGTTCAAAGAGGTGGAATTCAAGGACCTGAATAATGTCACCAATGAAGATGGAAAAGAAGAAGAATAGATGGATGGTGTGATGTCATTCCATTCCCAAAATCAACAAATTTGAAAACTAATTCTCAAATTTAAACTCCCACTTTTATGATTTTGATGTGGAAAGGTTAGATATTTTACAGAAATGTTCCCTAAGAAGTTTCAATAATATTATGAGAATAGAGTTTAAATTCTCATGAAGAAATATTCACCCTATGTGAAATGTATGAAAATGATCAAGATAATTTCATAAGAAATATTATTTCACAAGAAAATGATTGTTTTTAAGATTCTGTGGTTGAAGAGATGGAGTACTCTAATGATCGTGGAAAAAATTATGGTGTCGAAGTTGTTTTAAGTGACCAAAAAAGGGAATAAAGTGACAATGATGAAGAATAATTTGAAGGAATAGTTGATTTTCAGGATTAATTAGAAGCCCCTCTTGAAGAGATAAATGTTTGGAGAGAAAAATAAAATAAATCCAATAAAGTGGTTCTTGGTGAAAAACATTATATGTAGTAGTAGGAAGAAGAGATGTTTGAGATAAATGAATGAATTTAAAAAGTAAAGTATTCAACAGTAAAGAGCATAAAAAATCTATTGAGTAAAATCTCAAAATGGAATAACATTAATGTTAAATCTATAATTTTACTAACACAAGAAAATATCAAAGTAAATATATTGAAGAACTTGAAGAGGAATTCATTTTCTTATGATGAACTGTTAAGGATTAGAAAAAACTCATGACACTTGGTACAACATCAAGAAAGTGGTTCATTCAGGCAACAGAAAAGATAAAAGTGGATAATATAGGTCTAGAAGAATAGAAGAAACAATCAAATCCAAATGATAAATAAGTTATCGTTCTTGATCAAAAATAAGAAAGTGATAATGGTTGAAGTCAAACAGTATTCCCCAACTTTTAGATTAAAGATTTATTTTGGTACGAATAATAATATTATGATTCAGATAACCGAAGGGAAAACCATTAGTTTAGTATTGAAATTGTTTCGTCTCCCCCAGGTTTTGTGTTCTGGTTATGAATCACTATTTCTGGGTGGATTCCATTGTATTTATTTATGGAACCATAAACATCCAATGGTTATTTATCCCGAGGGGCATGCATTCCAAAGGTAGATGTTCATTTGGTTTGGACCTATGATACAGAACAACATACATTGGTCAAATGAATGGGGGTTCAAACTCATCACACACTTTTGGGGGAATTATATCCTTCTCCAGGACTCTCTTATAGATTTTAAACATATTTATCAATTCTTATTAATTCAAAAATTATAACATATATTTCCCTCATAATTTTCAATCAATTATTAGTATGTGTGAAATTCATAATCATTCGTATGTATTCAGGATTCTTCATTAATGGAGAAAACCATATGTATTTGTGGTTATCCATCAATTTTATCCTCTTATATACTATTTAGAGATTTTTCAAACCATTGTAAGGATAAAAATAGTTTTTTAGGCTCTCATTGAGGAACACTAGAATTTATTGTAGTCCAGGGAGACGAATGTTTGTTTTGATGTTGTGATCGTACCCATAAATGGGATATCTACGTATCCTTGTGAAAGTAATTAGATCCATCATTGTTCAGTGTCACTTAATGGGAATCATTATAAATCTTTCGGCCTTGTTATAAGGACCTAATCATAAAGTTTAATGTCATGTGGTAAGGGCATATAAGTGGAAGGTGCTTAGTCAAAGTGTGATAAGGGACTTATGTCTATGAAGCACAAGGACCATGTATATGATATCAGTTACCATGTTTTATTATAACCTATTTGGAATTTGACCCAGAATGGGTAGGGTTGACATAGATTGTTGGGTTTGAACCTCAGGGATTCTTCCAATGTATCTCATTTGGATGAGAATCAAATCCCACTTAGTTCGGGGAGTCTCACATGGGTGTATGATATTATAAGAGATATAGGTTAGGGATTTATACTAAATAGGATTCCTTAATGATTTTAGGGTTTAATATGGGGATTACTCCTAAGGAATATGCCCATTTATAGATGAAATGATATGTAACTCGGGATTTAGGATAGATTCTTATATGTCCTTGTTTTGATGGGAATCAAATTTCTTGTAGTTTGTTCAATGTGGAGGTTATGAAAATGATGTGATCATCAAAAATATCTAATCCCATGTGAGTCGTGCATGGTGTGAGAAAGAATAAGATGTGGAATATTTAACAAATCCACACACACTTTTCCTCTTCTATTGGTGGAATATTGTGTCCTATGGCGGTGATGGTGGACGAGGTTGAGGTAATGAAACTTCCACCTCTTAAATTTACATTAGACGAGAGTCCAATTTATGGAAGGGGTGAAGGAGAAGGATGTAAAGTGTGGTAATACTAGAACCTCCTATATGAAGAGATAAAGGCTTACCCTGGGATGGATGCCCTAAAATCTATACTAGTAGGGGGAGAATTATCCTTTGTTTAAAAGAAAAATTATGTGTGAACCATACCTTTCATACTAGAGACCTAATGCTCCATGTTTGAGAGACAATAATGGATGGACATTAGATGAACCCTAATCCTCCAAACTTTGAATTTCTCAACACTATTCATGGGAGAATGGGTCATGTAACAACTGATATAAAAACCCAAATACACTCTAGGAGTCCTAACACAATTCCAAAAAAAATTCTAGAATCCTCTCACTTCAGATATACAAACCCAAATAAGAGACATGATGATGTGCCCTTCCCAAAGATTTGATAAGTCAGGATGATTTGGTAGAGTATACAACATAATCCCTTTCAAAAAATGCATCAAATGGAGAAGAATTGTTTCCATGAATTAATTTGAAGGAGGGTTTTTTAAGGTCTGGTATAGGCTGATGGGATATGGTGAATGAAATAAGGGAGGCCTATTATCAACTTGGGATGCGGGTATGGGCATTCAAGTAGGCTTCAGAAACCTGATGTTTACTTAAGTGACAAACAACCTGGATGTTAAAACCTAGGAGATAATTGACTCAAGCATTCAAGAGTATTCACAGGAATTCCCAGAATTGGGGAGCTCAAGTTCCTTTAATAGGAATGGTGGTTTTTTTCTGATTTAGCAAGGCTAGGCACTTTTGGAATGCATTTTTTATGGATTTCAACCACTAAAGGGACTTATGTCCTACGATCCTCCATCAATTTTTTCTCTTTATGTGTTAAAGAACTACATTTAAGGTTTTAGCAGACTTGGGCGAAGCACTAGGGTGACCAAAGTAGCAATTGGGCTTCAAGGAAATTAATCCATATATATAAAGACCCCAATATTATATTTATAGGCAAATAAGTTGCCCTGGGTGAACGTTGATTCGACGCACATGTGTTTTGTGAACCAGAAATGTGGCACACAAGTGCCTTGTGGCCCAAGTATTCCTTGGCATTATATGAATGATCTAAATTTTAAGCCATTCAAAATAGTGATTTTCATCATGTATTTTATCCTCTTTTCACTATTCCATTTCACTTTGTCACTTTTTCATTGATATTATGGAATGGTGTGTCACCAATTCCCTACCCCCCTCAGAATTGATTTCAAAATGAAGATAGTGTCTTATACTGAGTTATGGTTTTGAAAATTTTCAATGTGGTTGATGTGGAGTGCAAGATGATAGTGTATGAGGTATGTTTGTTCAAGGTGATAAATGCAGGGTTGTCTTCATATCTTTTGTACAATGTATTCACATCAGCTAAAATCAAAAAGGATTTAGGAATTTCATCTCATGATGTTCATGTGTTTTCTCTTAGACGATCCTATCGGTCGTGCTTCTTATGTATTTTGTTTGTTCCACGAATGGGTTTCCTGTAACGCCTCGACCCCAGTTACCTAGAGTCGGTGCATTATTACATAACATTGGCATGATCACAAAAGATCAAGTCTCGAAAGACCGATTAGTTTAGTAGCCTTGGAAACACTAGATACATTCGTAAACATTACATTACATCATAAAAATGAAAACTACAATAACATGGTCTCCCTAGTCCACACTCATATCCTCACTGACTATTCTTGCATGTCAGTCATAATACACTTCTTCACAGCCTGGGAAAAATAAAACATTCTAAGGGGTGATCTCAAATGCTCCGTAAGGATAACAATATAGCGGAAACTTTCATAAGAAAACATAAGCATTTAAGGCAATGTATAACTAAAACAAAAGCCTTATTGAACTTGAACTTCAGCATAATATGGAAAAAGTAAAATAAAATAATGCCATTACTTACTCACATGGATATTCTACTAGACGAATAATCACATGAAATGTCAATAACCACATTCATAATGAGGGAATGTATAATGCCAGACATTCTGAAACATTTTGTCAAGGCCTCGGCCAAGACGTCTAAAATGATTAAGGCCTCGGCCAAAACCATAAATCAAATTGGGAAAGGGCCTCGGCCAATTCCACGTCTAGTTGTCTCATGAGACCTACCGATGCATCGAGGAGCTATAGCGGGCTCCACCCGTCACTTATTAAGTCCAATACATTCCTCATATGAATAGGTTTAAACATAACATAAATATTCGTATTAAAACTAGCATACGAAATGTCAACAATTTCCCCATAAACTATGGATGGTATAAAAATAACACATCCACAGTGAAATATTTCACAAAATGTTCAATGGAAGTTTTGTATCATAAATCAATTTCAATTAAACTTAAAACGCATCAAAGGATGTTGACATGGATGAAATCAAAGCTATTTGAGAGAAATATCTCTCTTTTTTTTTAAATCATTTAAAAGTCCCATAATTATAAAATAATACATTTACTTTGAAAATATTCTTATAAGCTTGTAAGGGAAGCTTCGATGAAGTTATAATGGCGGAAAATAGCCGCACCCGCCGTATAAGTAAAAAAAACATTCTTACCTTAAATTTGTCGAAAAGGTCAAAAAGTACATTGTTTGAAAACGACGGTAAGATTCCGTTCAAAAACGTATATGGGTATAAATGACTTTAACCCAATTTCCATTTAATAGTAAAAATGTTTTGAAAGACATTTTTAAGAAACATGGATGTGGATGATAACAAGGTCCCAGTTGATAATTATGTATAAACAACCTTGGATAAGGAAGAGGTTGTGAAGTAAACCCTTACCTTGTACTTTTCCTTGGTTGGGGTAGGTTAACCTCCTGTATAATGGTGAAATAGTTGTTATCAAATTATACAAGAATCATATACATTCATATTATATCATATATGATCTTTTAACATTGCTTTGTTAACAATATCTTAGATTTATCGTTGTTTCGGGTGTTAACTTACTCGTTTTCTTTTATATGTTTTTTTACGTAAGTCGTGTTTTTCATGGATAGGTTGTATCTTATTCATATTAAGAATTATATAATGTCCTTAAACATTATTTTTATATCATGAAATGATAATTATACTTGAATGGATAATACGGAAAATGAATCTCATCGCGTTCGTGGAGACGGTAGTCTGTACGTACGCACGAGCGACAATATCATTATTTTGATATTAAAATAACATATAATTGGATAGTATATCATATATAAAGAATAATTATCATGTTATATTTATTATTTACGTGAATTACATATCATTATTGGACCCATCTAAATAATAATATATTGAATAACAATTACACCACGACGTGGAGACGGTAATCCGTATGTACGCACGTATGGTGAAATGTCATTCAGATGATGGGTATAATAATGAATATGGTTGTTCCATATTTATAATAACATCATAGTATATAGAAGATACTGGAGTTATAATTTTAGAATTGAAATAACAAACAAAGAGGGAGTGGAAGAAGAAAGAAACTTGAAAGAGGGTGATGAAAACGTTACCTCTTCTTCGGGTTCTTCCTTTTGATTTGGTAAAAAGGGCTCCTTAGGATGGCTTTATGACTAAAGTAAAGCTTCTAGGATGAAGGGAGATAAGTTGGGAGAGTATTTGGGCAGAGTTTGGCCGATCCAAAAGGCTTGAAAGTGTGAATAAGGTGGTAGATGTGGGGGACTTTTATAGGAGGAGAGGAGGGGCTCTTTTGGAAAGATTGAAATTTTACATTATTCTACAATGCTTTTCGGATTCTAAAGGTCCCAAACTTATATAATTCGTGGATAAGGTGATATGGGTTCGAAATCTACCCATAGAATAGTCTTTGGACAAGTATAAGCCTTGGAGTTTACATTATCTTTTCATTTTATTAAAATCGTTAAAAAATGAGGTCATCGCTGCATCATAATGATGTCATTAATAATTTAATTTATTTAATGTCAAAAAATTATAAAAAAAATACTATGATGTAGGAAATATTTTTATATTTCCAATGACTATTTATAGTCAAAAATATGACTTGTATAACCCCATTTAAAAATTGTTTTAGTAAAACATTTCATGTTTGTGTCATTTTTTTACTTTAACATTAAATAAAAGGTATTTATGTCATTTTCCAACTAAAGTGGCTCCATGGGGTCCCCAAGTTGACCCATGGATTGTCTTGGTCGTCTATTACTCATCCAATAGGGGTAGGACAAGTTTAAGGGTATTTTCATATTTTTATAATATCATTTTTACCTTAAATTTCACTAATTACCTTTAATCGCGATTAATTAAACCTAAAAGTTACTATTCACCAAATAATTTATTTAATCCCATTGTACCACATTTTACATCCTAATTAAAACCATGTATGTCAGATTTTTTAAATTCAAAACACAGAAGTGGTAATATTTCATTTAAACGAAAAATCAGTTATTTAACTACCACTTAGTGGTTTCACTATTCATAAAAAATTGAAGTTTTTCAGAACAATGCCAAAATTTCACCCTAAGCTATAATTGATATTCCAAATTCAAAAATGATGTCTATTTTAAAAAATTCCAAAAATATAAGTTGCATTAATTAATTTTATAATTAATTCCCGCTGTCACAACAAATAGCGTGTTTTTAAGAAACAATATATATCAAAAGATTGACAATTGTTTATGTCCAATTTCAAAGTGAAATTAATTCTAATGACCACCATTGGATAAAATGGTAAAAATATATAATAATTATACTCTAAAACCACTAAATAGTATAATTTATCACTATAAATTATTTTGATTAAAAAATTTGTTTTTAAGTATTTTTCACTATTAATAAAAAATTAGAAGTTCTCAGAAAAATACCAAAAATTCAACATAGGCTAATTTCGATATTCCGAATCCAAAAATGAAGTCCATTTTGATAAATAAAATTTATAAAATTTCAAAAACTAGGTATTACTATTCACAACGGATAGTTTAATTAGTTGTGGTGTGTGTTAGAGCTCGAGGTTGCGTACAACACACGCTATTGCATTATTCGAAGGGAAACGTACCGTGGAAGCTTGGGGTGTTACATTCTCCCCTCCTTAAAATAATTGCGTCCTCGCAATTTCTAGGGTATTACTGCATAAAAAGACTCGGGTGGTTCTTTATCATAAGTTCCTCAGGTTCCCACGTTGCCTCTTCCATTTTATGATTTCTCCACAAAACCTTTACCAGACGAGTCATCCGGTTTCTCAGCACCTGCTCCCTCACATCAATAATTCTGACGGCCTCTTCGCAATAAGATAGATCGGGTTCCAGTTCTAATTCCTCTTAGGTAAGTACATGTGTTGGGTCGGGCATGTATTTTCTCAATAGTGATATGTGGAAAACATCCTGAACTTTGGAGAGATTTGGCGGCATTGCCAAACGATAAGCTACAGCCCCAATACGATCTAGAATTTCGAAAGGTCTGATGTACCTGGAACTCAACTTACCCTTCTTACCAAAACGTATAACTCCATTCCATGGAGACACCTTTATGAAAACATGATCTCCCACCTAAAATTCCAAAACCTTTCTTCTGTTATCGGCATAGATCTTCTGCCTACTTTGAGCAGCTTTGATATGGTTTTGGATTACCTTCACCTTTTCCATTGTTTCTTCCACCAGTTCTAGTCCCACAAGTTTTCTTTCACCAACGTCATCCCAACAGGTTGGTGTATGACATCTCTTTCCGTATAACGCTTCATAAGGTGCCATCTGAATGGTTGAATGGAAGCTATTGTTATAGGAAAATTCTACCAGTGGTAAATATTGATCCCACATACCCTGAATGTCAGGATATCATGATCTCAACATGTCTTCTAAGGTTTGAATAGTCCGTTCTGATTGTTCATCTGTTTGAGGGTGATTGGCAGTGCTCAAACGAAGTTTAGTATCCAAGGCCTATTGAATACTTTTCCAGAATCTTGAAGTAAAATGAGGATCACGATCAGAAACAATCGATAGTGGCACTCCATGAAGTCTTACAACTTCATTAATCTATAGTCTTTCTAGACGTTCAAATGGTAGATCCTCCCGTATAGCCAGAAAATGTGCTGACTTAGTAAGACGATCAACAATGACCCATATTGCATCATTACTTCTAGGAGTCTTTGGTAGTCCCATGACAAAGTCCATCGTAATATTATCCCATTTCCACTCAGGTATGGGAAGAGGTTGCAATACTCCACCAGGATGTTGCCTTCTAGCTTTCACTTATTGACAAACCATACACCTCGACACAAAATCACCAATCTCCCTCTTCATATTGTCCCACCAAAAATGTTCCTTCAAATCTCTATACATTTTGGTTCTCCCAGGGTGTATAGAGAAATTGGAACCATGTGCATCATCCAGCAATTCCCTTTTTAGATCAGGTATATCGGGAACACAAAGTCTTTTCCCGAATTTCAAAATTCCATCCTTATACACAAAGTCCCTCAAACTTCCATCATTCACATCTTTAATCTTCTTCTGAAATTCTTCATTATCGGTCTGAGAACTCTTAATCCTTTCTAGTAATGAGGGTTTGGAAACCATTTGAAAAAGAATTGATGTTTCGCCTTCCCTAGTTATTCCCATGTCCATCTTCACTAGATCCATGAAAATTCGATCCCTTTCAATTCTCATCACATTCAAAACTCCATGGTCTTTTCTGCTCAAAGCATCTGCCACCTTGTTTGCCGTCCTTGGGTGGTAATGTATCGTGCAATCATAATCCTTGAGTAGTTCAAGCCATCTCCTTTGCCTCATGTTGAGTTCTTTTTGTGAGAAAATATACTTCAAACTCTTGTGATCAGTATAAATCTCACATTTTTCACCATAGAGGTAATGTCTCCATATCTTTAAAGCAAAGATCACAGATGCTAACTCAAGATCATGAGTAAGATAGTTTTTCTCATTAATTTTTAGCTATCGTGATGCATAGGCAATAACCTTATCATTCTGCATAAGGACACAACCAAGTCCTTTCTTCGATGAATCACTATAAATAACAAACCCATCATTCCCTGATGGTAGAGTCAATACAGGGGTGTTGACTAATCTTCTCTTCAGTTCTTCAAAACATTATTCACACTCTTTTGTCCAGACAAATTTAATCCCTTTACGTGTGATCTTTGTCAACGGGTTAGCCAATCTGGCAAAATTCTTGACAAAACATCGATAATAACCTACTAAACCAATAAAACTGCGTACCTCAGTTATACTTGCTGGCCATTCTTGGATTGCCTTGGTTTTAGAAGGATCAACGGAAATTCCATCCTTAGAGACAATATGGCCAAGAAACAAAATCTCCTGAAGCCAGAATTCACACTTGCTAAATTTCCCATATAATTCATGTCTTCTAAGAGTCTTCAGGATAATGCATAAGTGATTTTCATGATCTTCATGGCTTTTGGAGTATACCAAGATATCATCAATAAATACCACTACAAAGTCATCAAGATATTCCTTGAAAACTCTATTCATTAGATCCATGAAAACAGAGGGTGCATTAGTCAATCCAAAAGGCATTACTGTAAACTCGTAATGCCCGTACCTTATTCGAAATGTTGTCTTTGGAATGTCTTACTTCTTCACACACAACTGATGGTATCCAGACTGAAGGTCAATCTTTGAAATGTATTGAGATCCATGCAGTTGGTCAAACAAATCATCAATGTGAGGTAGGGGATACTTGTTCTTTATTGTTATAACATTGATCTCCCTATAGTCGATGCACAACCTTATAGATCCATCTTTCTTCTTAACAAAAAGAACAGGGGCTCCCCAAAGAGAAACACTAGGGAGAATAAATCCCTTATTACTCAATTCCTCTAGTTGTTTCTTTAGTTCAACTAATTCCATAGTGGCCATTCTATAAGGGGTCTTCGGTATGAGCCTTGATCCAGGAATTAAATCAATGGAAAACTCAACTTCTCATTCTGGAGGATGTCCAGGTAAATCTTCCGGAAACACATCAATATATTCTCTCACAATAGGTACATCCTCTATTTGAATATTCCTTTCCTCACCCTCAGTAATTTCCTTCTCTTCCTCCCCAATAATTGAATTTAGTTGAGCTACTGGTGGTGGATCTAGATAAGAATTATGTGGCGACGATTCTGCTCTAAAGATAAGGTGTTCCTTATCATCATCATCAAGAATCGTAACCTCTTTCCTCTTACAATAAATTTTTGCATCATGGTCCGAATGCCAATCCATACCGAGTATTATATCAAATTCAATCATGGGTATGACGATGAGATCAGCAGGTAAAGAACATTTAGGTGCTCTAATGGAAACTAATCGACAAAACTTTGTTGCAACAATACTTCCCTTAGGGGTTTTGACCGACAAATCCCTTGTTAAATCAAATTGGAAATATCGAATTTTCTTAGCAAACTGGGAAGATATGAAACAATGCGATGATCCAGAATCAAATAATGCATTTGATAAACTTGAGGAAACCATTAAATTACCTTCCCCCACGTCTTTCGGAGCTTCCACCTCAACAGTAGTGATAGCATAAGCCTGGCCCTGATCCCTTGGCCTCTTCTGAGGTAATTTCCCCTGACGCTTAGGACATTCATTTTCATAATGTCCCTTCTCTCTACAATTATAGCATTCCTCGTTGACAACCTATTTCTTTCCCTTGCATTCATGAGCTTGGTGGCCTTTTTCACCACACTTGTAACATACTCCTTTTCCTTTTAGACAGGCACCAGGGTGCTTCCTACCACAATTATCACAGGGTGGAAATTCATTTCTACCCTTCTTCCCTATTTCCTTATTTCCTTTCCCAGATTTTTCAGCGGGTCTCTTCTTATCTTGCTTTGATTTAGAGTCATAAGACTTAGAGAATTCCTTTTCCGTCCTGATAGCGCACGAGACAATACCTTCGTATGAAGAGAAGGTTTGTGATACTAAAGCTCGACAGATAAATGGTTTTAACCCATCAAAGAAACGATCAGTCTTACTTCTTGGGTTACGTATATAATCTGCAGCATACCTCGCTAACCTTGTAAAGTTAGCCTCATACTTTGCGACATTCTCATCCTCCTTCTGCCACAGACTCAGAAATTGCCTTTCCATATCCGCTCGATGGTCTCAAGGAAAGTATTTTTCTAAGAACAGATCTTCGAACTCCTGCCATTCCATGTTTGTTAATTCATAATATTCCTTTGTGTTTTGAATTAGTGACCACCATTGATCGACATCTCCAGTAAGGCGGTAAACTGCCATGACAACTTTCTCCCTTTCACTACTCCCCAAGGCATGGAATATTTTCTCTAAGGAATTTATCCATTGCTCAACTACTATAGGATTTGTACTCCCATTTAAGGTTGGTGTTTTTTGCCTCATGAAACGGTCTAGCATTGATCCTCCACGTTGCGGATCAGGGTGCTCCATACGAGTCAGGTTATTATTCATAACCTGCGTGAGTTGTCCCAGTACGGTGAGAAGCTGATTAGAACCAGTTGTATCACTAGCTCCACCATAATTATCTTGAGCAGGAGGGAAATCCCTACACGGAGTGTGTGCATTGATACGGTTTCCATTCCTTCCAATAGGTTCCATTTCTAAATAATGGCCTAAACTAGATTAGTTTATGAATCAAAATACATAATTCCATACTTGTAAAACACTTAACATAAAATGAACTAATTATGGATATAATCCATAATTATAAAAATGTTTTCTTTGAGGAAGTATATACTCGTAACCCTTCATAGTGGTTTGTAAAGAAAATGGGAATTATCCTAAGCATATCCCCCGGGAGTGCCATAACCAAGAGTGCAGCAAGGCCTGTTGTCGTGCAGCAGTTCCCGTTCGAGTCTAGCTCAAAGCGGTGTTTTTGGGTTTTAACTCTAGATACATCTGTGCCAGAGCCTCCTCTACCTACTCGTATCCAGACAGGGATTTATTACTCGGAAAACTCACAAAATCTCTACAATACAAAAATTTTAGGAAGTTCTTCTATACTAATCCTCAAAGTTCATCTTAGGTCTACGTGCTCTAATCAGAGTTTTTCTAAATCTAGCTTCCAAGGTTTGTACTAAACTTCCTCTAATACCAACTGTAACGCCCCGACCCCATTTACCTAGAGTCGATGCATTATTACATAACATTGGCATGATCACAAAAGATCAAGTCTTGAAAGACTGATTAGTTTAGTAGCCTTGCAAACACTAGATACATTCGTAAACATTACATTACATCATAAAAATGAAAACTACAATAACATGGTCTCCCTAGTCCACACTCATATCCTCACTGACTATTCTTGCAAGTCAGTCATAATACACTTCTTCACATCTTGGGAAAATAAAACATTGAAAGGCGTGAGCTCAAATGCTCCGTAAGGATAAAAATATAGCGGAAACTTTCATAAGAAAACATAAGCATTTAAGGCAATGTATAACTAAAACAAAAGCCTTATTGAACTTGAACTTCAGCATAATATGGAAAAAGTAAAATAAAATAATGCCATTACTTACTCACATGGATATTCTACTAGACGAATAATCACATGAAATGTCAATAACCACTTTCATAATGAGGGAATGTATAATTCCAGACATTCTGAAACATTTTGTCAAGGCCTCGAACAAGACGTCTAAAATGATTAAGGCCTCGGCCAAAACCATAAATCAAATTGGGAAAGGGCCTCGGCCAATTCCATGTCTAGTTGTCTCATGAGACCTACCGATGCATCGAGGAGATATAGCGGGCTCCACCCATCACTTATTAAGTCCAATACATTCCTCATATGAATAGGTTTAAACATAACAGAAATATTCGTATTAAAACTAGTATACGAAATGTCACCAATTTCTCCATAAACTATGGATGGTATAAAAATAACACATCCACAGTCAAATATTTCACAAAATGTTCAATGGAAGTTTTGTATCATAAATCAATTTCAACTAAACTTAAAACCAATCAAAGGATGTTGACATGGATGAAATCAAAGCTATTTGAGAGAAATATCTCTTTTTTTTGAAATCATTTAAAAGTATCATAATTATAAAATAATACATTTACTTTGAAAATATTCTTATAAGCTTGCTTGTAAGGGATGCTTCGACGAAGTTATAATGGCGGAAAATAGCTGCACCCGCCGTATAAGTAAAAAAACATTCTTACCTTAAATTTGTCAAAAAGGTAAAAAAGTACATTGTTTGGAAAACGACGGTAAGATTCCTTTCAAAAACGTATAAGGGTATAAATGAATTTATCCCATTTTCCATTTAATAGTAAAAATGTTTTGAAAGACATTTTTTAGAAACATGGATGTGGATGATAACGAGGTCCCAGTAGATAATTATGTATAAACAACCTTGGATAATGAAGAGGTTGTGAAGTAAACCCTTACCTTGTACATTTCCTTGGTTGGGGTAGGTTAACCTCCTGTATAATGGTGAAATAATTGTTATTAAATTATAAAATAATCATATATATTCATATGGTATCATATATGATCTTTTAACATTTCTTTGTTAACAATATCTTAGATTTATCGTTGTTTCGGGTGTTAACTTACTCGTTTTCTTTTATATGTTTTGTTACGTAAGTCGTGTTTTTCATGGATAGGTTGTATCTTATTAATATAAAGAATTATATCATGTCCTTATACATTATTTTTAAATCATCAAATGATAATTATACTTGAATGGATACGACGGAGAATGAATCTCATCGCGTTCGTGGAGACGGTAGTCCGTACGTACGCACGAGCGACAATATCATTATTTTGATATTAAAATAATATATAATTGGATAGTATATCATATATAAAGAATCATTATCATGTTATATTTATTATTTACATGAATTACATATCATTATTTTACCCATCTAAATAATAATATATTGAATAACAATTACACCACGACGTGGAGACGGTAAGCCGTACGTACGCACGTATGGTGACATGTCATTCAAATGATGGGTAGAATACTGAATATGGTTGTTCCATATTTATAATAACATCACAGTATGTATAAGATACTGGAGTTATAATTTTAGAATTGAAATAATAAACAAAGAGGGAGTGGAAGAAGAAAGAAACTTGAAAGAGGGTGATGAAAACGTTACCTCTTCTTCGGGTTCTTCCTTTTGATTTGATCAAAAGGACTCATTAGGATGGCTTTCTGACTAAATTAAAGATTCTAGGATTAAGGGGGAGAATATTGGAGAGTATTTGGGAAGATGTTGGTCGAACCAAAAGGCTTTAAAGTATGAATAAGGTGGTAGAGGTGGGGGCCTTTTATAAGAGGAGAGGAGGGGCTCTTTTGGAAAGATTGAAATGTTACGTTATTGTACAATGATTTTCGGATTATAAAGATCCCACACTTATATAATTCATGGATAAGGTGATAAGGGTTAGAAATCTACCCATCCAATAGTATTTGGACAAGTGTAAGCCTTGGATTTTACATTATCGTTTCATTTTATTAAAATCATTAAATAATGAGGTCATCGCTGCATCAAAATGATGTCATAAATAATTTACTTTATTTAATGTATAAAAATTATAAAAAAATACTATGATGTAGGAAATATTTTTAGCTTTTTAATGACTATTTATAGTCAAAAATATGACTTGAATAACCCCATGTAAAAAGTGTTTTAGTAAAACATTTCATGTTTGTGTCATTTTTTTACTTTAACATTAAATAAAATGTATTTATGTCATTTTCCAACTAAAGTGGCTCCATGGGGTCCCCAAGTTGACCCATGGATTTTCTTGGTCGG
This sequence comes from Viscum album, assembly GCA_963277665.1. Classification (NCBI taxonomy): domain Eukaryota; kingdom Viridiplantae; phylum Streptophyta; class Magnoliopsida; order Santalales; family Viscaceae; genus Viscum; species Viscum album. The sequence continues at coordinate 1,947,499,977 of OY728125.1, forward strand.
CCATTACTCATCCAATAGGGATAGGAGAAGTGTAAGGGTATTTTCAAATTTTTATAATATCATTTTTACCTTAAATTTCACTAATTACCTTTAATCGCGATTAATTAAACCTAAAAGTGACTATTCACCAAAAAAATAATTTTAATCCCAGTGAACCACATTTTACATACTAATGACAACCATGTATGTCGGATTTTTGAAATTCAAAACACAGAAGTGGTAATATTTCATTTAAATGAAAAATCAGTTATTTAACTACCACTTAGTGGTTTCACTATTCATCAAAAAATGAAGTTTTTCAGAACAATGCCAAAATTTCACCCTAAGCTATAATTGATATTCCGAATTCAAAAATGATGTCTATTTTACAAAATTACAAACATATAAGTTGCATTAATTAATTTTATAATTAATTCCCGCTGTCACAACAAATAGCGTGTTTTTAAGAAACAATATATATCAAAAGATTGACAATTGTTTATGTCCAATTTCAAAGTGAAATTAATTCTAATGACCACCATTGGATAAATTAGTAAAAATATATAGTAATTATAATCTAAAACCAATAAATAGTATAATTTATCACTATAAATTATTTTGATTAAAAAAGTTGTTTTTAAGTATTTTTCACTATTCATAAAAAATTAGAAGTTCTCAGAAAAATACCAAAAATTCAACATAGGCTAATTTTGATATTCCGAATCCAAAAATGAAGTCCATTTTGATAAATAAAATTTATAAAATTTTAAAAAGTAGGTATTACTATTCACAAAGGCTAGTTTAATTAGTTGTGGTGTGTGTTAGAGCTCGAGGTTGCGTACAACACACGCTATTTCATTATTCGAAGGGAAACGTACTGTGGAAGCTTGGGGTGTTACATTTCCATTTTTTCATTCCTAATTTATACCCATGTGTTGAACCCATACAATCACGATTTATTGCCTTTGTCTAATTTTATTAATTCCTTGGTCAAAAAATCCAAAACAAATTCACTTTAATATGATATTTGATTTCTTTTTCATGTTCAGTGGCCCCCACAAAAATAAAAAATACTAAATAATTGGATGCTAAGAGAATTGACGATATGATAATGATTGTAGGGAATTATTACATTGAATTCTATGATACTACTCTCCTAGAGTTGAAAAAAACATCTGAGGAAATATCACATTAATTTTCCAGGAATTATTTATTTCGTTCTCTATGGTTATAGACAACTACCTGAGGTCAGCATACCATATCCAAATAATTATGTTCTTCTTTCATTATTCCATGACCATAATAATTTATTATCCACCAATATTTCTATTGCAGACACATATATCAATGAAGGAATGGAGTCTAAGTCTCATTTTTTACAGCACAGCCCTTGTGATTTGGATTTGAAAGCACATACACTTGAGCTATAGCCACACTAATATTCATCCATTTTCTGAGACTCTCAGACAGATCAATCAAAGGGATGGAAGAAGAAGTGTGGATTTTCATGTAAGGGTGTTAAACCTGCATAGATGTGGGAATATTGGGAGCACAAGACACGTGCAATGTTTATGAATTACTTAAAATGTGTTGGAATTTATGAGGCTCTATGGGTCGGTAAAACATATGTATATAAGAAATACAATTTTATGCTAACATTGCTGAGATGATAGAGTATAATGACTAATTCATGACATTTTACACATAGAGATGTAGGCATCGATTTGTGGGATGTCTACAAGAACTCTAGAGCTCCAATCCTTAGAGTCATATATGATGAATTTATTCCTACAAAGGCTACATAAAATGTCATAGAAAAGACACCAGCCTTTGTTTGTGAGTTAATGAAGATATTTTATAAACTAAAGGAAAAAATACAAAAAAATCCCAAATGAGAAAGGATATTCATCTAGAGGAATGGATGGAAGAATTCCATATTAAGAAGAAGGAGGAAGTCCCACTTACACATGTCCAACCAGCAGTCCAATGTCATAAAAGGGAGGCACACCCAAAAATTCTTGGCCAACATTAGATAAGGGAGAGTTTGAAAAGTGGCGATATGGAGTCAACTCCAAGATATATGTGAAGACTCATCTGGAAAGATTCTTGGAAATGTGGGTCAGTGTATATCAATTTCCCATCTGAGAATCCAAGGATGGTGTAAGGCATTGAACTTGGTTATAGGGGCCATGCTGTAAGAGAAGAAAATGGTAGGGTAGGCTACTTCTATTCTAGATAAAAAGCATTTAATATTATTGAATATTTATATATGGAATTATCCATTTAGAATATTAGTATCATTCCATGTTTTATATTGGTGTATCACCACTCATTTCAGTACTTATGTTGTGCATAGTGGGTTTTAGTTCCTTTGAAATTCGTTCTGACCATCTGTTCATGTTGTTTCTGGTATTTCACCTCTATCTTTGAATGTTTATAGCCATAAATCTAGATAAATTTTGTACAATGAATTTTATATTTTCCCTTATGGAAATCCTCCTATGGGGAAATTTTTTGATGATGGGAAGACCATCATAGAGTTAATGTCATATATGTTAGTTTGTAGGAATGGCGTATTGGCCACCATGATTAAGGGTAAATCATATGAAAGATCTATGCTACTAAAAAATCACATATCAATTCAAATATTGGAAAAAAATTATTGTATCTCCTCCAGTGAATATTAGATTATAGCAACATCGGATGTTGGAAAAAAATGGTTGCTGATGACTGTAGAGAAAATTTGGGAAATATTCACCTTACCTGTTGCAGAGGCAACAAGAAGATTCTCTATCTGGAATGCTGAGAAGTGGGATGCATCATACCCTGAATGGGTGCTAAACCATGTTTTCCTTAAATTTGGAAAAAAATGGCAATAGAAAGGAACCCTCTCATTTGGAAGGTAATTCTTTATCATCATAGGCTGATTCATTGGAGTAGGAGGGTGTGGATGATGAGTCTCCAATATCATAAAAGTGACATCATGCAATATAAAATCCTCTTGTCATTGTCAATAGAGATGCACCATCAATACCAAATAAATTTGTATCGAGGTGGCCTAGTCGCCAAAGTTCATAAGAGTATCTTGTTCCATTTTCTCACGCACCATCTGTAATGGAAGGTTTTGGGAACAAACTCAAATCAAAAATTTCCAGATCATCTTCACATCCCTATGGAATGTACCCTGAATATATATGACCATAGGCAGTTCAAACATGTAATATCTTACATTGTGATTCTAAAACCACATGGATATATTTATGTGAATGGTTGTGTATTCTCGGAATAGGGGATCGATGAGCCTTTTCTGATATTTATTTTAAGAACAACCCTGATAATATAAGTACTTATATCTAGGAACTATAGATACTAACATACAAAACTAATGAATCTATTCCCACCATAAAATGAGGGAAAATATGAATGACCATAGTGACGTCGAAGGGATTGACCTTTCACTTGATGAATAATTGTTTGATTTTGTTGATCTTGAAGATGTAAAATTTAATGTTATCACATTCTTTTCTACTTTTCTATTTGAATTTAGTCAATGAATTATTTCTCAGGGGAAATACATTTTAAATTTCAGTTAAATAAAGGAAAATAAACTAATGTTCCACCACCACAGTATAGCCCTGGTGGTACTGAATTTTGAGTTGTTGGATCACCTCGTGATTCGGGGGAGATATCTCCAAGACAATAGGACATAGATGATGAGATAGAAAGGGGTTTGTGGTCTCCAATAATTTTTTTGATATGATGATGAAATTACTCCAATGAATAAAAAGAAACATAAACATAAATGAAATAAAACTGTGGTAAATGATTTTCTCAGAAATGGTAAGTATTTATTATAGCATGAATTTTAGAATTTCACATATAAAGTGTTGAAACATCCTGAAACTATAGGAAATTATTCTTTTTCTTCACATAGAGAAATTACTGATGAGCCTTAAGGAGCCACGGATAATTCTTCCAAAAAAGTACATATTTTTACAAGCCAAGTGGCTCCTTTGACTGAAGGGGAATTTAGGCCAGAGGATTCAATATTTTTTCCTGGCACAACTTATTTTTTAGGATATAGGATACCTCTAGTAAATCTAAAGTGCTTCATTAGAAACTATGAGTAACAACAACTACCATCAACTCTGTGATACTTTAGGTTCATCTCAAAAACAAGATAATCATGTGAAAACTGATGTTGACCCCATAATTATGACTAAGAAAATTGTTCAGGGTCAAAAGATGTCAGAGGTGAGTTGTAAAATAACCAATCCAAGTATTCCCATAGGTGATATTAACATGGGATTTGAGATATCATCTGATGCCATGATGAATTATGGCATGTATTTCGAAGAATTATTAGAACATGTTAATATTCCAAAAACCATAACAGATTTTGAAGTTCCTTGTATAAAACCAAATAGACAAGATTTTTTTCATCCTATTAATATTATTATGATTAATTTTCTAACGACGTTCAGTTGAAATATGTAGTTTCATCTAATGAAACTCTTATACTGACGATGTCTGAATGAAACATCTATATCACTGTCAATCCCTCCATTCTAGAGATGTTGGATAAGGATAACCTTGAATAAGAAAATATTCTTGATATTCATTTGGATAATCCTAAGAAAGTTAAAGAAGTAATTAACCACAGAAAGAAATCAACCAAAACTACTGAAGCTGAGAATATCCGAGAGGATTCTTCTCAATCAGTCGGCCTATTATTATGTAAGGGTTACCAATATTATAATTATGCTCATTTTTACAATTCTATTTTAATTACCATAATTTTAGTTCACCATATAATATTATAAACATCAATGGATAGGTTTATATTTGAAGCTTATGCATCAACACAAATAGTATATTGAAGTCAAGAAACTATTGTTAGGGAAGGAGTAGAAAAATACACTTTTATAAGTGCATTAATCCCAGAATATGTTCTTCCTTATGATGTGATTCAAAATCAAGACCAGAGATTCATAAGGTTATTCTCCTTACACGTCACAAGGCATAGGAGAACATATGGAATATAATATTAAAAATTCTCTTTGTGGAACTATCCTCATGAATTCAATGGCATTCATCTCTATTCATTATGGTATGATTTTGTGGTTTTGAATATCATGAAATCCATACTATAGTGAAAGAGATCATTAGAAAACATGAGAAAGAGCAGAAACATTGAAAATATCTGATAAATGTTATGATTTTGGCCAACACTAATGAATTACAAGCAACATTATCCCTTGTTGAGTCCAATAACAAAGAAAATTTGACCAAAATCAAGTAGAAAGATAAAGAAAATAAAATTCAATAGTTGCGCCTTCAAAAATAGTTGGATGTTGTTACAGGTAGCTTGAGGAATTTTACGGTTCAATTGAAGATGCCCAGAAAGATGGTGAACAAACCATTGCAGATTCCAAGGAAGCAATTCATTTAGATGAAGAGAATGATACTGGTCAGCTAACTAAACATCATCAAGTAGCTAATGGATTTTAGTAGGACATTAAACAAATGAGAATTCCTGTAGAAAAACTATTGTGATTTATGACAGAGAGACTCTAGTTTTTTTGTGTTCCCCTATGTATTTTTACTGAAAAATGAAAATATTCTTGTCTCTAATCATCTATTTTTTCATCCTTGCTTCCCTTTAATTGTAATTTTAATCTTTACATCCATATTATGATATTTTCATACTAGATAATAATTATTACAATAATTTTAACTAAATGAGCTCTCTTTTTTAAACCTAGGCCAATGGGATTTGTGAATGTAGTTTAATTTTTACTAGGGTGATGCAAATAACCACTCAAAATTTGTATCTTTTGACTTTTATGTCTAAATATTGTCTGAAAATACAAAATTTGAGTCTAGAGAGCTGAGACTTTGACTTTTATATAGAATTACCTTTGTGGTATTTCTATCTAGTAAGTACCAAGAATTTATTAGGGATGTTTAGAGTCATGAATCTTTGACCTATAAGGCTTGTGTTTAATGTCGAATAAGTTTGACAATAAATATAGAAATTAGATCCCAAACAAGGCCTAGTGTCCAGGAACTGTTCTAATATTATTTCCATACTTCCAAGGGGAATCTTGAGTCATGATTTTTATGGTCACCAAATCTAAAACATGAAATATAAATAGTAGAGGATGTCTTTTTTCCATGATAGAAGTTACCGTTTCTTGACAAAACCAGTATGGGATTTGTATTATGCAGGTCCAAATGAGGCATATGATGCTTAGACAAATATTGGAATCTTTTGACTGATATGCCTATTATTTAGGCGGCTCTGGAAGGCAACCTACGGGCACATACTGCATAGTCAATAAAATGTGCTCTAAAAAAGTTGACATTTTATTATTGAAAGATAAGGTAAATTTAGATTTGTGTGAATCAAGACCAAAATGGGTGGTTTCTCCAAGGAAAGATATTTGAGATTAAAGGGCCATCTCTGTCGACAAAGGTCATGAATGGGGAAACCACTCCTACAAAATCATGGTGTGTTTAGAATGGTTAAAATTGTTCAGAAAGGGGAATTTCTGATATTGTGTTGTGTATTTTAGAGTCATGTAACAAAGATATTATGTTGTGCGGTTTCAAATCTTGTTTTAAGGACATTAGAGGGATTTAATTTTTGGTCTTCAGCTCGGACCAAAGGTTTATGAGTTTCCAATTTCTTGATTATCTTCCTAGAAACATGTTAATATGTTCAGGTATTGAAATCAAAAACTGTAAACAGTGATTTGAGAATTTCCAGATTCATAGAATGGTATAGGAAAAGGGATAAAGGAAATAGAGGGATTCTTTTCCAAGAACAAAGTTACCATTATTTGAGGAACCCATTATGGGGGCTACATTATGTATGTCCAACTAGGGCATATCCTGTATAGAAAAAAAAGTGGCATCTTTTGACTAATAGACATGTTTTATAGGAAACTTTTGTAAGGACACCTAGGGGAACATACTACATAGTTAACACACAGATCTCTTGAGTATCAAACATTATATTTTTAAACGCTAAAGAAAGTTTATCGAGATTTAAATTATCCACATCACAAAGATTGGTTTATGTAAAATGGTTCCTACATATAGAAAGAGTATTTCCAATCATGATTTACAAAGAATCGGTGGAATATGATTCTAATTAATGTATGACCCAAATTTAAGAAGTAGGATGTCTGTTGATTTTGGTCACACGAATTGGACAAAAATATAATGGAAACAGTTGATGATACGTGGTTAAATGATCCAAGGTTATTTCAGTATGATTCGAACATATGGATAGGGGAAAAAATTTAAACCATGGTCTTAGATACTTTCAGGTCAATAGAAAGTAAATGGGACATATATATACAGAAGACCACTTTAAGATACAGATTCTTGTATATTATCATCAAAGTTTGAATGGGACCTAAGATTCCTTTTTTGAGAAAAGAGGTAACATTATTTGACGAACCCATTATTATGGGTAGTATTATGTAGGTATACATAGGGAATATGATGCGTAGCCAAAAATTGGAATCTTTTTAATGATAGTGATGTTATGTAGGCATCTTATGCAAGGCCACCTAGAGGCATGTACTGCATATTCAAGCAAAAGAGATCTCAGGTATTAATCATTTTATCTCCAAAAACCATAAGAAAAATTATAAATATCTAAAAGTATTCTATATTAAGAGTATGAAATATGAAAGGAGGTAATTAACAATGTGCATTAGAAATATTTGAATCAATATTGGCCATGAGTTTGGAGTCCCATACATAGATCTGACTCATATGTAAAATGTGGACATTTCTTGTTTCCATGGAGGGATCTCTAAGGAGAGGACCCAAAATGAAGACTCTCACATAGATTGTTAATTATATGTGGAAGAGAGATAAATACTTATCATATGGGTGGGACTAGGAGCTAAGGCCTAGTTTTCACTACGTATCACAATAGAATGATAATCATGCCATACATAGTTCTTTGGGTTCTTTTTAGTTTAATGTCATGCTACAAGGACATTAAGGGATTTGATGTAAAGAAAAATTGAAACTCCTCAGGTATATGTGACTCATATGTAGTAAAAGAGATTAATTTTTAAATCATTTTATAGCTGGCTCCAGGATTGGAAATCAGAATGTCCCTGTGTATCTCATATTGATGATAATTATGCCACACATAGTTCTTGAAACATTCCCTATGAAGGTTTCATTCAAACTAATAGGGAATAAATGTTTTTTTATCATGGATGGTCCCAAGATTGGAGATACAGACGTCTCTACGTATCCCATTGAAATGAGAATCAATCCAAGTGTAGTTCTTGAAAAAAAAATTCCCCACACCAATTGAGTTTAATGTGAGATAGGGATTTTAACACATTCTGAAAGAATGGTTAATGCTATGACACAAGATTCTATAAAGATCAAACCATGTATCTTGGAAGAGTACATTTCATATATTAGGTTCATATGCATTAATAAAATGGAAATAAATTTTTTATGGTTTCATTTGGGCCCATGATTGAAGATCCCAGTGTCTCTACATATCATATTGGAATAAAAAACAAGCCACACATTGTTCTTGAAATGAGGTCTCTATATAAATATGATTCCAACATAGGGTGAAATGTAATTCATGTGCCACTAAGGAGTTTCAATGATGTTAATAATGCTTTCACATGGCAGCTACTCATTTTTTAAGGAACCATAGGGAAGTCCATTTTGTAGTATCTTATGGGATTTATTAAAGATAAATGAAGATGATGTTAATTGTAAGGTTTAATGTCATGTATCAAGGACAAATGATGTCATGCAGTTTAATGTCGTGTGACAAGAACCAGGATGCTATGCATTTTAACATCGTGTAAATTGAACACGTATGGTATTTATGCAGTTTAACGTGTTTAGACAAGGACATTATTCTGTGTAGTTTCAAGTCATGATGAAAGTATATTATAATTTTGTCTGATTAAACAAAGTACTTATTCAACAGTCTTGCATTGGTCAGAGTTTTAATAATTTCACAATCAATTGAGATTGTGGAATAATATCTATTATAGTATATCTTATGTATAGAGTAATTTCCTTCCCACATTGGATTAAGCTTTGGAGACTTCTTTCCTTGAATCATTTCAGTCCAAAGGACTAGTACCAATTATCCTTGAAGATATGAGCAGAGAGGAACTTCCATGTTAATAAATCATGTTATTCTATTGTAATATACTTCCAAATGATGAAATATATGCAATATCTTTTCATATAATCATTTCATCTCATCAAATTGATTTTGAGACATTTCATCTTTGGATAACTAATCAAAAATTGAAAATCAGATTAAAGGCAATTGAATTTCTATAGGAAAAACTACTTCTGTCTTATATACCAATGAATATGTAGTTTCCTATGGGGAAATGCGAGTAGTATTATGATAAGCCCATAAATCATGAAAAATATTCCTAAGACAAGATTTCTTATCACTACAAACCAATTTCGTTAGAATATTTGATAAGGTCTTGTTAAAATCCATTATCTATCCATTGTCCATTTCATGACAGTGAGATGAATGGTTGAATTTGATATTATTATCCTTATATAACGTCTTTACCTCAACAGAATAGAAATTGGTGTCGTTATCCATCAATATGGTATGAGGGATAATGAATCTAGTAATTTTGTTATATTTAACAAATCTAACAACGCTTTTAGCCTCGAATTACTTGAGAGGTATTGCCTTATCCCATTTGTAGAAGAAATTTGTAGCAGTAAGACTATACTTTAACTTCTTAACCATAGATACATGATAAGGTCATACTACATCCATTCCCAATATAGCAATTGTCTAGGAGTATTTAGTTGTATGTAGAAAATCTGGGGGTTGATGAATGAAGTTGGCATGCACTTGGAAAGGATGAAACTACTTGGTGAAATCTGTGCAATCCTATGTCATTAAAGGCGAGAAGTATACAAGCCTTTGGATTTGGTTAGAAATATTTTTCCTAGACTATTGATCACCACAAGATCCTACATTTACTTCTTTTATGACATCTACAATTTCATCTCCATCATTACACATAAAGAGGTCTTCAGTAAATCCTCCTTTTTAGAGGTTATTATGGTGATCTCGACCATCATAAAGAGTGAGATTGACCATTCATTGCCTAATTTTCTCTTTTTTCAACTTTATTTGGTGTAAGTACTCCATTTTGATGGTATTCCATGATAGGATTCATCCATCCCATGGTATGACCATATTGCTTGGAAGTGAGAATGATTTCATTATTTTCATCTATTCTAGTTTCAGCAAAAGGTGAAAACATATGACTCTGGGAAATACTGATGATTTTATCATCTTGATTTGTATCTTCTATGGATGTGGCTGCATTATCCATTGAATCATCTTATGAATTTTTTGATCTTGGGACATAAGACAATGTTGGATCTGAGGTAAATTCATCCATTAACCCTATGACATAATCACACAAAGGGATTAATTCTTCTTTTATAATAGCATAATCCCAATTGATATATTTTATTACCAATTCTAAATCACCTTCCACTTTTAGGAGGTTCAAATGTACTTGGAGCACAAATTCTAGGCCTGCAATGAGAGCTTTATATTCTACCACATTGTTGGTACTTTCTGATAACAAAAAGGAATATGGAAACAATTCCTTTTCAGGGGAGAAAAGAACAATTCCAAACCCAATATGGTTGAGTATAGGGGTTTCCATTCCCTTCCCTGTTGAACTTATGATAGAACCATCAACGCACATTACCCACATTTGGATATTATCTTGAATATATAGGATTTCTTCATCAGGAAGTTCAGTATTCAAAGATACAGCTTCTATAGATGTGTGTTTAGAGTGGAAGTCTACCAAGGAATGGAATTTTACTACATTCTAAGGCACAAAATTTATATCTAACTATTGGAAAATTACTACCCAAAGTGCCAAACATCTTGTAACCATTGGATGAATGAGGATAAATTTAAGCAGGTTTTTGCGAGATTCCAAGTAAACCTTGTCATGTTGCAAGTAGTTCCTTAACTTCTGAAAAACAAATATTAAATATAAGAAACACATCTTGATACTTGAATATCAAGTCTCTATATCAAGAATAGTTTACTGAGATAGTAAAGGATATTTTCATTCCCAAAATCATTATTTTTTTAAAGGAAAGAACCCAATGATCACTCTATAACTGTCACATATAGAATAAGTGGGTTTCCTTCAATAGGTGGAATTAATAATGGTAGACTCGACAGATAATTCTCAATGGTACCAAATGCCTCTTGGAAGTCTTTAGTCTATTGATAAGTAACTCCATTCTTCAATAATCTAGTGATGGGTAAACACTTACCTTCCATATTGAGGATAAAGTTTCTTATATATGATAAATGTCCATGAAATCCTCTAAATTCATTAAAATTTCATGGAATTCATATGTCATGGATTTCTATTATCTTTTCGTGATCATCTTAGATTCCATGATGAAATACAATAAAGATGATGAATTTTCTTGAGGTAAAACTGAAAGAAAATTTTATGGGTATTATCTTCAAATTATGTTGTCGAAGTTTAATAAATATGGTCTCCAGATCAATTAGGTGATCAGAACATTTTTTGGATTTAACTAATAGTTAATTTACATAAAATTCAAAGAAAAAAATCCTAGGAAAGGATTCATGATATGGTGCACAACATGTTAATATGTTATACCATAATTTTTCCAACAAAAGGGAATTAATCAATAGAAAAATATACCCTGAACGTATCTAATGGATATAGACTCCTTCTCTTCTAGGTCCATTGGAATTTGGTTATTCCCATATTATCCATCCATGAAGGAGAGATCTTTGTAGATGGTTGTTTCATCAATCAAAAGTTCAATTATTGGAACATGAAAGTCATGCTTGGGACAATACTGGTTATGATCCTAAAATCAGTGCAAACTATAATTTTCCCATTCTTCTTTTTCACTAGGACAGTGTTGTCCAACCACTTCGGATATTGCTCCTACCTGAAAAAATAATATTTGTAAAGCTTATCAACTTCACCTTCAATTTTATAGATGTGAGTTGGGTGGGTTCTTCTTACTATCTTCTTAAATCCTCAATGCTCTTCTAGAAAACAAAAATGATGAGTGGCCACATTATGATTAAGGCCTAGATTTTATATATAGTTCTAGAAAAATAAATATTCATGTTTCTTTAGAAATGGAGTATACATATCTTTCTCTTCAGAAGTCATGGCTGCACTAATTAGAGTATTACATGAATCTTCTTCTGTACCCAGATTTTTTTCCCTAAGCTCATCCATAGTGGTGGATATTCCTTCCTCAAATTATAGAGGGGTTTACTTGAGATATTTCTCTTATTATTCCCCACATGTCACTTCTTCTATTTATTTTTTAAGTGTAAGTGATGAAGAAAAACAATTTGATCTATGAGAGGAGTCAGTATTTCGAAATCCTGAAAAAGAGGCAACCATTTATGACCCTACTAATAATGAAGGTTCTTCCTGGAGCATAAAAACATGTCGGTGTTCAATGGATGATATGAATACATCTAAATTTAAGCTTTCACTATCAATAATTTCTCACATGGTGTCAGGATTGATTGCCATAATTGAAATTATGGAATTCATTGGATGAGTGCCTATAATTAAGTCTATACGTTCAATTTGATTGATAGGAAATACGTAATCTATACTCAAATTTTTGAATGGTTTAGCCAGAATCCTTTCTTAACCATTCAGAGCATTGATTCTTGTTACATATTTTTTTCACTGACCTAAATCACATGGTGTGATAGAATTATGCCTCAATATACTAAAATTCACACATTTTTAATGAATCTTTGTCACCATAAAATGTCCCAATTTGACCAATAAATAAATAATTCAGATAATAGTTGTATGATGAAGTAAATGCCACATGTTGAAGTAGCTAAGGCCTTCCAAGAGGAATGTTGACATTTGTGTCCTATCGGAAAACCATGAAATCTGAATTGGATACAAGATCCCAAAACTATGTTTTGAGTGTGATCTCACCAAGAGATTCTAGTTCATTCTTGTCATAACCTATTAATAACAAAGTGGAAAAAGATAATTCAGATTTAGTAATACCCAAAAGATGACGTTTATAAATGGGAACGAGGTTGACTCCTTAGCCATTTTCAGAAAATGCTCAACAGATGTATGCATCATTAACCTTTTCAGATAGATACAATGGCCTAATGTGTCCATTTATAACATCATTTTCATCTTCATCCATAAAAGATATAACTACATTACATTCTATTAGATCATTCTCTATACAGAAAACCTCAGTAGTAGCATGTTTGGTTTCAATCTCTTGGGGACTTGACAATGCCTCCTTAAATAATTCTTGATTATCTTTAGACAAATTCAAGGCCTCTTGTATTGATAACATGGTTGGTACAAGGGATACCTATTTAAAATCATCATACTTTTTCTATAAAGGGTTCTGTTTTCTAGTATGGAGATGTGGCATTGCATACTCCTTGGAAGATGATTCTCTTGATGTATGTATACCATGTTTTAGGGGGAAAGCTATAAATACTTATGATTTTTGTAGATTATACTGACTATACCTATCAACCGACCGAGAGAGTTGTTATATAGCCTATAATCATTTTTACAAGATTATTATGTTAGGGCCAATCCTGTCATGTATGGTAGAATTCCCTAGTTTGTGTTGACCCTATGGAAGGGATATCCCATGAGTTTCTTCTACAAAAATAGTTCGAGTAGGGGTATAGTTAAAATAGTGGTTTCTAGCATATCCACGTCTTCCTATGTATCATAAACCTTCAATTATTCCTCTAGGTACCCAATAAGATGCAGGGAATTGAGGTTATTAACCAGAATCATAATTTTCAATAGGGGTCTATTAAGTGGACAAATTTAACGGAAATGAATTCCAATTCCTCTTTTGATGAATATTCTACATGACAGGTCGATTATTGTTGTCCCATTTGGCGGGGTGGTGCCTCTGATTTTGATACTGATGGCGTGAAATATTTCAATGTCAAGGACAACAATGGCCTTGACATGAGCTCATATTCTTCTTACAACTCCTTAAATTTCGAATCATGTAACTCCATTAAAAATTTTACATTAGAGGGCTGTTCTATTGATGAATATTTCTTTTATTATAGAGTAAGTGGTAAGAGGTATATTTTTTTTGATTCAAATACGTTTGTAAAATTCCATGAGTTCGTTTGATCATTTTCTTAACCATACAATCATCATACATCTATGTATTTTTACTTTTGACCTCCTGCCATTCACCTTCATCCACAAGATTGGAAGAAGTAACACATGCTACATGGGATGATGATCTCTTTAGATTCAATTTTCTAGAGTTGACCATTTCTTCAAGATATCATGGAAAATAAAACACTCTTGAATGGGATGCCAAAAATTTTATGAACGGGGAATAAGTTGGTATATCTTCATCACCTTCTTTGTTTGGTTTCTTCAGCCTTGGATACTGAAAAAATGTATTTTCCAATGCTAAAATAAAGTCACTCAGAACCTGTTCATTCCAAATAGAATAAAATTTATTATTTTATTCCCCACACTATCTCCTCCATGATCTTTTTTATCATATTGATGAGGTTGTCATTGCTAATGCTTCTTGGGAGGTTGAGCCCTTCAATATGATGAAGTTTTTCAAGTCAAATAAAGTACATGTTCTTGATTGAGTGTGACTGTATTAGCCTCTGATTTCCTTATTTTCCTTCCCAATGCTAATTGGATTACATAGTATTTAGCTTTGGTTTCCATAATGTAATCCTTTACTTGTTTGGAGATTGATTCAAGGTCTGGAAACCCTCCTGCATATTTTAGAGGGATTATTTGTGAGCGTAACTCATCAGACATATTTTCCACACAAATTGGAAGAAACTCTTCTTGAGGGAGTGGTATATTCAAGAATTTTTATAACCCTTTCGATTGTGAAATGAAATATGAAACTCCTTCATTCTACCTTTGTTTTCAATTTTTATGATCAAAAACTATTTTATTCGGCGGCGTTGATCTGAATTAGAGAAGTAAGTTTTCCCATCTAGTAATTGAATGAGACTGCACACGTTTATACTAGAAAAAGCCTCTCCCCTATAATGATTTCACAAAACACATGATATTTAGTGAATTTTTTTGATTAGGGGCCCCATTATGGGATCACATTGAGAAACAAATGTGTTATGTGGAGCTATAAATCTCCAGAACCATTAAATATTAGAAATATGGTATTCACAATGTTCGGTGAAAGAGGTATCAGATCATCCCATTTAGGGTAATAATTCTTTTGTGTTTTTACTAGTGTATTTCATTCTTAAATAGATTCTATTCAATTTTTTATGCCCCAATTTTATTCATAAGAATTTGGGGAATATCTGGATGAGTTGGGACCTGTACAGGTATTGAATCTAATTCTTGGACTACTGTGATGACTGGAAAAATCATTAGTGGTGGTTATGGTAGCATTTATCTTGGATAGCCCTTGGGTAAAGGCTTATAAGGATTTGTTTGTTCCCATTTTGGCGGTGTACCCAATTGAGGGAATTGATTTTCTGTATATGTAGTTACAAAAAACCCTATTTGATGAGAATCTCCTTATAGATTTTCAATATTAGAATCTTCTTGGGGATCATGTCTGGAAAAAATGATGCTTAGACATAACACTGAATTGAGTCTTTTTAGCTGCTTCATCTCCCCCTCTTTCTGCGAAATCATTTTTCAAGAGAAATAGATTGACCTTCTCCAATGGAAAATTTATACATAATATTACCTTTACCTTTCCCCTTATTATATTATTTTATAAATGGTGTGAGTTGGTTACTTGAGTGAATACATAGATTCTGGGTAAGCCTTTGATTTCTGGTACGCACACCTCCTTCATTTTTTACAGTGTGTACCATATAATGAATACGAACATCATCATCTGACTCCCCTGAACTGGACTCATTTTCTAGAGGATCTTTTAAAATTGTATTATTGACATTCATCGATGCATAATGTATGGATGAAATTCTATCTGTATCTTTAAAGATCATCCCCTTCTGTGTTATCCATGAGACTTTGTTTTCTTATATGCGGAATTCATGGGAACTATTTGATGGATAGTAACCTAAAGGGAATCCTTGGATATTTCAATTTTGCATTCACTTTCTGGATTCATCGCTAATTGGGAGAAAAATAATTTCTATTGTAGATGGGATTATAGATGTGACAAATCCCCCAGCCCTACAGGATGGGGTTATTCATTTTCTTCTTTTTAAAAACTTCAAACTATATTTATTTAATTCAAAGGTTGATTTAAACAATCCCATAGCCAGACATGCTGGGGAGGCTCCTAAACATCTAAGGATAATATTCGCATAGCTTCTCTTCTAATTTTATGAATTTCGGTCTGAAAATTGGTTGTCTGCATTATCTAACAACAACATAAATCTCCTTTTTTCAAAAGATCATTGTGTAATTTTATATATTTGTGCAATATTAGAGGTTATATCCAAAAATTGAGAGTGTTTCTTAATGTTCTCATATTCTTGATGAAAAATTATCTTGATTGCTTGCTCTCATTGGGCATGACTTTTCTCAGAGCAAGTTCAGAACTTTTCCTGAGAATATTGTTGATTACACACAAAATATATTGATTGTAGTTGTCCATGGGAAATATGTTGCATGAGACCACTTTTGGCAGGCTTTGATGATTTTGGAGCCTAGTGAAATGCAATTCTCGTTGGGCACCCCATCCTCTGATATGAACACCAGATGGGGTATCAGTAATTAACTGGTGTATCCTTTTTAGTGTATAGAATCATGGATGTCGAAGGGATCCATGCTACTTCTCAACCTTTGTATGTTGTAAAATTAGAAGATATTCCATGTCAATTTGGCATTACAACTCTTCTATTACCTTTATTTGACTTTTATATTAATCATATGGTAATATATTTGATTTTATTTGAATAATATTCTTTCATATATTGATGTGGATATCATGAATTAAATCTTCTGCAATCAATTCTGGAATGTTTTACTGAGAGGTTCCAAAATTGAAGAACATGACTTGTATTTAACCTTTAGCCAATTTTTTTCTCATATTCAATATACCCTCATCATATTTTCCTAGTGGTTTCTTAACATAGACTGACCAGAGTGGACACTTACCAATTGTTTTATTATAAAAAATATTATTAGTTGTTTTTTCCTCTACTATATTAGAAGGAAATGTTCCAAGGGTGGTTTAGATAAAGACCTTCTCTTTGGGATGTCTTCTGGTTGAGAAATTATTTCACCTATTAGTAATAACACAACGTTCATTTTTAGCCTTATGTTTGAATGTTCCTCAAGATAAGATGGATTTATCATCATTACATTTTCAATTAGAATAATTCTCTAGAAAATACAGAAGAATACTATGGAGAGAACATCCACAAAAAATTTCTTCATGGGGAGGACCACCCTGGGGGATTACAGTAAGGGATAAATCATCTTTCTCATAGGTCTTATTTCCACACAGAGGGTTAACATGGCTCTCATCTAGAGATTGGTTCTCTATATTGAATGAATAATCATGAACCAAGCATTCATGAGGAATTATTTGAAATTTAACCTCATAATTGCTACTACTACTCATATAATTTGGTAACAAAAGAGTATGATCTTGAGTTTTAACAGATAAGTTTTTGAGGTCATCAATAAATACAACATAAAGAGGATCCAGATCAGAAATTGACTCTTGATTTTCCAACTGTTCTTGGTGAGACTTCTTATTAGATTCCATTTTACACATAGTTGGGTCCACTTTATAGGTAAAGTTGTTATCATGGTAAGGTGTATGTTTCTACCTTGGATTGGTCATTAGAATATTCCACATATCCTCGATTGGAAAGGGTGTATGTTCCTGATCTGGTAGTATGTATTATATGGGGGAGTATGCCCCATAACACTCATGGACTGGAACAAAGCTATGTATCTACTCTAGGATGGCACGATGACAAGTCATCCTAGGTGTGGGGATAGAATTATATATATGTTCCCCTAGTAATTCTGAATTTTACAATATGATATTCTTCCAGTCTTCCGAAATATGGGTAGGAATTTGTGTCTTCCCTTTCACCATTGATAAATAAAATTTGGTGACATCAGCAACTGGAATTTGAATATATGTCTATTCCATGTCTGGAGTAGGTGGATGTGCATGCTCCCATCATCCATTTCAAATTGGTGGATACTGATAGTGCTCATTTGTGGGGGTAGAGAATTGAGTCTTCCCTAGGTTTGTGGTTGATTCATTCCAACATACGTCTCCAGGTGTGGCTAAATGATGCGGATAGTAGTCTTGATGGATTCTGATAGGTGTATGTGCCTACTGGCTATATTTCACAAAGCATGGTTGATAGGATTATTTCAAAACTGACTGATGAGTCTTATGGAAGGATTAGTGAGTTCAAGCATGTCTATGCTCTTACATAACTATGTACACTATATTTTATTGGAGGTCTTCCTTGAACGTATCCAGAAATGTTTACTGACTGGATGATAGTTTGTAATTTTGTGTCTGTGTCTGCTCAAGGTAATACACTAGTTTTAAATAGTGGTATTGGTTGGGTGCCTCTAGTCAAGTCTGCTAGAAGACATAATTATGGAATATGTGAAAATGTGACCATTCATTATTTTCCACCAAGTTAGGATGATGAAATTCTTAGTAGGGGTAAAATTAAAAATATTCTCTCTATTGGTTAGATTTTTATCCCTGATAGTTTGTCTTCAATGTTGGAGTCTATAGGACCTAGGCTAAAAAACTGAAGGCAACGCCCCCATCATGTTGTGGGTTCACTGTCGCAAGATTCTATTGAATGTGATTATTGGTGGGAACCCTCAGAAAGGACCCATGTATCTTCATATTGGGGCCATGAGTGACCTCTTGATCCACCTCACTATAGTATGTGAGGGACTAGTTATTGCATTTCAAGGATAATAACCTGAAACGGTTGAATACATTGGTTGGTACCATCTTCTTCTTGACCACCGGTCATCGGTGATCGGACGATCGCGGGTTGCTGTTATGCTGGAGAGCCTATGAGGGATCCTCCTGGTTGGCATAGTACTATGTTGATGGTATTACTGAACCAATGCATTTGTGACCAAATGTTTAAGATGCATAGTTGGTGAGGACGTCCTTCTAGCGGACAAGGATCCAGCTTTTTCTACATCTAGAGAATTCACTAGTATAAACATAAAGGAAGCCATTTGGAGTGAATGGAGCTATGAGATAACATGAAAAATACAAAAAAAATAACTACATTAAAGAAAATTCTTTTATATGGACACATGTTTGATTGATTACTTTATCTCTCCTTCATAAATAAATTTATTGAGTCCTGATAGATGAGAAATAGTATCACCTTGGTTAAGGATTCATGTCAAGTTCACTTTTTTTGTCTCGTCTCCCCCTCAGATGTGTGTTTTAGTTAATAATCACTACTTATGGGTGGTATCTATTGGATTAATTAATCGAACTGGAAACATCCAATGGTTCTTTATATGAAGGTACCTGTATTCCTAAGGAACAAATTCATTATGTTTTGACCTACAATACTTAAGAACATACATTGGTCGAGAGGATGAGATTCTAGACTCTTGAAACCCTTTTTGGGGGAATTGTTGCCTAATCTAGGACTCTATTATAGATTTTAGATATTGTCAATAATCCCTATTAATTCACCAAGTATGATGTATGTTTCCCATGAAATTTTCAATCAATTATTAGCATGTGTGAAATTCAGAATCATCTATATATATTCAAGGTTTTTCATTAATGGAGACATCCATATGTATTCAAGGTTCTCCATAAATGGTCTCCTTTTATATATTATTTATTGATTTTTTAACCTTTTTTAAGATAATACTATTGGTTAAGACAGTCAGTGAGTAACTCCAGAATTTATTATCGTCCAGAGAGATAAAAGTTTGTTTTGATTTTGGGATCACACACATAAATGGGAAACATATGTATCCATGTGAAAGGAATAAAAACCCACATATTATAGTTCCATTTAATGGGACACATAATACATTTTATTGTCATGTGATAAGGACCTAACCATAAAGTTTAATGTCATGTCAGAAGGACATCTAAGTAGAAGGGGCTTAGACAACGCTTGGTGTGGGACTTATGACAAAGAAGCCAAAGGAACCTGTAAAGGATTTTAGTTCCCATTTTGGATTATACATTGTTGGTAATGTGACCCATAAAGGGAATTTTTTACTTAGATTATTGGGTTTGAACCTTATGTAGACCTCCTTCGTATCTCATTTTAATGAGAATCAAGGCCCACATAGTTTGGGGAGTGTCACAGGGGTGTACGATCATTTGAGAGAAATAGGATAGAGATCACTTATAAATAGGATGCCCTAATGATTTTGGGGGTTTATTTTGGGGCTTATTCATAAGGAAGATGCCCATTTATGGATCAAATTTGGTTGATCTCGGGCCCTAGGAAGGCATCCTATGTATCCCAGTTTTGATGGGAATAAGAGTACTCATAGTTTATTCAAAGAGTTGTTCTTGAAAATGTTATGACCATCACAAATCTCTAATATCATGTCATTCATGATCAGTGTAAGAAATAAGTGAATGTGAATGATTCAAAAAAGCCACACACACTTTTCCTCCTCCTATGGTGGAAGAGGATGGGCCTATGGTGGGGGCGGTTGACGAGGCATGGGCAATGAACCTTCCCCCTCTTCAATTTACATTGGACAAGAGTCCAATGAAAGGTGGGAGTAAAGGTGGAAGAAGTATATGGGTGAAAGACTGAAACATCCTACATGAAAGGATTAGGTCTTACACCAGGATTTCTACCCTAAAATTATTCCTACAAGAGGAGGGAGACTTCTCATTTGATCAAAAGGAAAAGTATTTGTGAACCATGCCTTTCCTACCTTGGACATGAGGATCCATGTTTTAGAGATAATAAGGGATGCTCATGGGCTAAACTCTAATCCTCTAAACTCAGAACATCCCAACACTATTCCTGGGAGAATGTTTCATGTTACCGAGGATTTAAAAACCCATATACACTCCATGAATCCTAAACCCATTGTAAAACAAATAAAGAAAACCTTTGACTGTGGATATTAGAACCCACATAGAAGACTCAATGATGTGACCTTTCTAAGGGTTTGATATGTTATGAGGTTTTGGTGGAGGTTTCAACATAGTACAATTCAGAAAAGGTATCCAATGAAGAGTAATCCTTTCCACGAATGACATTAAAGAGGCTTTATGAAAGGCTTTCATAGGCTAAAGGTATATGGTGAATTAAATAAGGCCACTGAAGTAGGTAACTGGTGCACAAGCATGGGTGTGCAAGTTTTCTTGGGCAAACTAATTTTTACTTATGTGAAGAACAAAATGCATATTAAAACATAGATGTGACTTGAATCAGTCCTTCAAGAGTATTCATATGTATTCTTATAAATGGGGTGCTCAAGTTCCTTTGTTAGGAATCGGTGGTGCACAAGTTTTAATGATTTAGGGATGTTAGGAACTTTAGGTGAACATGTGTTATGTATTTAAAACAATAAAGGGAATTAAGTCATATGATCCTCTATCAATTCTTCCACCATAGATGTTAAATAACTACCTTGATGGTTTTATATGTCTTGGGAAACGAACTAGGGAGACCAGAGCAGTAATTAGACTATAGTGGAATTTGTTTATACAAATGAAGTCTCTAAGGGTCTATTTATAGTAAAATAAGCGACTTTAGGTGAATGGTGGTTAGGTATGCAAGTGACATGTGTGCTATAAATGTGGCGTGAAAGTACCTTTTGTTTTGATGGTGCGTTGTCTTGATTGGGGTGATCCAAATTTCTTGCCTTTACAAATCTTGATTTCCATCATGTATTTTTTCCTCTTTCTCTAAGAAATTTCCCTTGGTCACTATTTAATTGATATGTTGGAATGGGGTGTCAACAAACACCTAGGAATGCAACCTATACGATATATTATTATTGTGAAAATATGGGTTACTCACAAAATATATGTTTTATATCTAAGAGGTATCAAATTAAACAAGACCAATAAAGGTTTTTATATAAAGTACAATATTTTGGGGAATAATTTTAAGGTCACTATTTCATGTGTTGAGGATTTTTTCACATGGAAAAATATTTCTCCCCAAAAATTACAAAAATGTACTAAAGTAGAATAAATATGGTTACAAGATGTAGTTAAATATATCATAAATAGAGTTGAAAATTATGAATCTATTTGTAGCATTTCAAAATTAGGTTAATACATCATATTATGAGGATGATCATTATAGTCTATCCATTTTGAGAGGGAATTCAAAAACAAGGATCAAAAAGAAAACAACTATGCATGAATTGGTTTGGTAATATTTCTTTTAAATCATCATATCATTTTTGTTTATAGATCCTTGATAGTTGATGCACATACCATATTATTAGAATTAATGATCTTGTTATAGGTAAAATAATTAAAAAGGAAGGTGTTGTAAAATTAAAAAAATATGATGTCGTGGAGTTTATTAGCTCGTAAAAAAAATTGGGCAAAAGGAATGAGATGTAATAATATATTATTTATTGATGGTATCAATCATATCTTTCTTAGTTTCATTCAACTATGTAACACAGTTCATGCTATAAACATTACTAAAAAGATGTTTGTCATCATAGGAAGAGATTATGTAGTTTTCCTATGGGTAAAATGACTGAAGTGGAATATATACCTTGTAAGTGGAGAATAAGATATGAAATTTAAATCTATAGAGGATGAAATTAGGTCGATGCATGAAAAGATGGCCATCTATGACAACCATCCATGGAAGAAATGGTAAAATGTGATGCAACTCGAGATATCCCAAATATAATATGTGATCATACTCATATGTTAGATACTTTTTATCAAGATAATATCAACATAAATATGTATAATATAGAATATAAAAAGTCAATTATTGTGCATGAATTGGTATATGTAGTTGTATATATACCTATCTCCACAAAATCCATTGAATAAAATATGTATTATGTACTTTTTATTGATTATTATAGAAGGATTTAATGGTTATTTATCATTTACCATAATTCCTATGTGCTCAGTTGCATAAAATAGTTTTAGATGGAATTTGAATGAATTCTTGGACATAATATTATGATGTTTAATACTGGTAATGGTATGAAATTCACAAATAGTACAGTGGAATAGAATATTAAGAAAAAATTGATAAGGCATAAATCTTCGGTAGTAACAACCACTTAACAAAATGGATTGGTTCAGAGGAAAAATTGGACCATCAAAATCATGGTGGGAAAATAATTATTAAGAAGAACAGACTAGAGAAATTCTAGAACGAAGTAGTATTATCATCTACCTATATATCTAATAGGGTTCTTTTGTTTCTAAAGGAAGAAAAGACTTTATAAAATATGTGATACAGATTTGAGACAACATTAAAATACTTTTTAATTGATATAATTACATGTTTTATTCTCAAAAAAATAGAAGAATAGGATGTTTAATTCACATGAATATGAGGGAATATTATTTGAATTCTCATAAAAAAATAATAGCATATAAATTATTCAAAAAAGGGCTGGGAAAAGTAATTGAAAACAATGATGTCACAATATTATAAAATGTAACAAATATTCAACAAAACAATGAATAATATATTTATGAATATGATGAGGATATATAAAACTCAGGTGGTGTATAAGTGGAAATTTCTGATTCATAAGAATATACTAGTGAATAGTAGAATGAATTCACATTTTTACCTTAATAGAAGATGAAAATTCTAGCTAAAAGTAATATATAGAACATTATCATTGATCAGACAACACCAGTGTATAAAAGTAGAATGATGGATCTATATACAGCATCATTAATATAATAGGTAGAGGCTAAAGATTTTTAGGAATCTGATAGCGATAAAAGAAGGGTTTGTACTATTATTGAAAATCTTGAACTGGTTGGGAATAATCAGACATGGGATATTTTTTAAGACCAACAAATAAGAATGTCATCAAGATTAAATGTGTATTTCATGACATAATGAATGAACATAGTGCAGTGATTCAAAAATTAATTTCATCACTTGTGGAAGAATAACATTGAAATATAGTATCATTTTATCAAGGAGAATGTAGAGTAAGGGATTTTGAAGTTGGAATATGTGCCTAAAAAACTATAGGTTGTGGACATTCTAACAAAAGATTTACCAAAAAAGTGTATGAAAATCATCTACTAGCTCTTGTATTTAATTTGACTCCCAACACCAAAAATTATGTGGATGTGGGACCCCTCCCCCTGATTTATTATATCATTTTTCCTTATAAGATGGTCTATGATCCTTACCCTATGGTAGAGCATAATGAAGTGACCCTCAGGTTTGTTGAAAAAGGGTGAGAAATTATGTATATGAAAGGGGAAAATGACTTAATCTATATAGGGGAAGAAGCTGATTGAGGTAGAATATAAAGGGGTAGTTTTAAATATTGTGATTCTTATGATAGTTGATCAAAGGATAAATATCATTACAGATTACATTTATGAAGAAATTCATTTAATTGTTTCATGAATGAAGGGATTCATTGATCTAATATTCATGCTACTATTGTTTCTCTTATCATGAATTGATCTTGTGAGATTAGAGTATGCTTTAGGTAAATCATTGATCACAATATTAATCAAAAGAAGTAAATTTTTATAATATTATAGAGGAATGATTATCATGGTATCAAAATGTTAAGAGTTTTCAACAAACCTAAAGGGGGGGGGGGGGGGTTATTGGGAAATCATCCCTCAAGATAACATTGCGGTAATTTTGGTTCGATTTTGTTTGTTTAAAAAGAGAGTTTCCAATTTATATTGTGGAGTTAAAATGAGATTATTGAAATTGTTTGTCAACAGAGATCCAAGACAAAGGAATTGATTCCATGGAAGCTATAGAGAAAGTTTCATATAAGGGGTGGAACAGATTCTATGTGTTTTCTAGTTTTTTCGTGTCTAGAATCTGGAGGATATAAAAGGTTTTTTTTTTTGAAATTGAATAAATTTTTCGTAAAATATAATTTTTTTTACGAAAGGATGACTTTGATTCAAAAATATTCACACAATTCAAGATTTTTGATCACCATATCAAAATATGTTAAAAGAAAAACAATCACATATTATATGAAATTGTGTGAAATATGGGGTTTTCATGACACAATAATTGCAAGTAATATTTTCCATGAATGAATATTACATGCCAAATAAAACATCAAATCATAAATTTTGGTTCTCAGAATAATTTGTGTGCAATCTAAGACTTCGACAACAAAACAGATTTATTTCACACACAGTGGAAGATGCACAATATTTTGTCATGTATGATATAGAGAGTCTATAAAAATAGAATACCCCCCCCCCCATTTCAACATGATCATCCCTTATAGAATATTATTTATTTTAATTTCATAAGAGTTGTGTTAAAAGAACAAAAGATGAGTGTAATAATATTTTAGGGAAGAATCGACTATAATGCTTGTTTCATGTAGAGAAGAACTTTTTTCTACATGACCTGGGGTGTAACTGGCAATGTGTGAAAGTATCACATAATTTCATGTTCTATGACAGTCCAAAATTTTTGTGAACGTTTTAGTTTCACAACCATGAAAAATGATTCATGCAAGTTGGTAGGGTTGCGCACAATCCATCCAATGGTTCTATAAAATACAAAGTTGTGTGGTCCTATAACGGTTGTTCCCATAATTATATGTTAAATGGGTATTAATCAAGTGGATAAAAGTTGAGATTAACAATTAACTAAATGAGGTTTAAAACATATCTATTCATGTAATAAAATAGGAATATTCTTCTGGAGCAGTGAGAAAACATCAGTTGTGAGAGTAATGAGTTTTCAAAATTGTATTGGTTGTAAACTAGGAAGGATAGTGAGTCCACTCTAAAATTTTTAATGTAGTGAGCCTTGGAAGAGTACTGATCCAGCCTGAACCATTTTCTAATATTGATCCTTAATAGATGTGTTGGGTTAGAACATTTTCATTGTATTCTCCTTGGATGTAGCCTAGTGAGGGTGAACCATGTTAATTTTAAGTGTCGTGTTCATGATTTCATTTATGTTTATACATCGCTACAAGAATGGGAAGGAAGTTTGTTTTTTAACCATGAAACAATATCCAATGGCGAAGTTTTTTAAACCTTTCATACAATTATTAACCCCCCCTGGGGTTTTAACCATATTGGGCTAACAAGTATTAATATAAAATAGGGATCTTCCACATTTTCATATTTTTCTATTTTACGAATTTCTCAAATATTTTCAACTCGGATATAAGAACTTCTGATATTTTACTCGACATTAGTCTCAAATAAAGAAAAATTCATTCATGGATTTTGTGGAATAAAAAACCTTATATCATTTAGTTATGAATTTTATTATTAGGTGGTTGTTATTTATGTTTGGGGTATCTCTAATTCTCATGTTATTATGTATATGTTCTTGTGCTCATGATCTAAACACCTTTGTTTCATAATGAGTTTTTGTTTATGTATGCATGAATAGATTTCATGGGTTTCATGTATTGAATGAAACATGATCCTTATTACATTATCCACTATATCATGTGATGTAAATTTTCTATACATGTTTATGTGATCCTCTTAGTGATTTATTAGAATCCAAGTGAGGCTTATAAGTACTCCTTCTTCCTTCGCATGAAGTTTTCATGTGATGTCAAGTGTTATTAATGATAATACATTACATGATCAAGGTGTTTTCCATAGTTTCCTCTGTAATATAGGAGGTGTACTGATGGTTTCTATTTAAATCACTTCTCAAGGCCTATATTTCTTACTTTTTTACTTTCACATGACATGGTTTCTGTCTACAGGTTTATCTTCAACCCCTTTGTGAGTCATGGATGATTCACAGGTGGTATTTTACGTGACACAGGATATGTCCACCATTTTGTGTCTAAATGTATTCTCAAGACCTATATATCATTTTTATTTATTATTCACAATAAAAAAAAGATATGTCTATGGTTGTACCTTTAGGAGAGAAGAGGTTTTGTATGTGGTCTATCTCAAAATCTTTGGAAGATAATGTGTGCTCGCATATACATTTTTCATAATGCACTATGTGTGGATGAAAAATGTGGGTGGAAGTTTTCCCTCAAGTGAAGATGTTCACAAAGACTCCATATCCTTTTGGAATCTAGTGTGGTTCATGAGATACACATCTATGTGTTTGGATCAAGAGATAACTGTTCTCGTTCTCATGAATGAATCACACATCTACTCTATTTTCATGAAATCTCCCTCTCTATCTTTCTCTAATTAGCTTAAAGTTGAAACAAAAAAAACACTCATATGAGAAAAAATTAATATAGGTTGTATAGATCCAATTTTTAGGATGTTATGAGGAGCTTTTTAAACCCTCAAAGTTCTCAGGGTCTTATGAATTCTAAATCTCTCATCATTTTCAATCACTGTTGGAATGATCACACAACTACGTGATAACTTTCTCCAGATCACATCACGAATCATGTGACATCATAGTGAACTTCCTTTAAATAAACCTGATTAAATCATGCATTAATATATACCAAATATATAGGGGTTATGTGATTGGAAACTCGTTTTTCTTCTTATAACAACCTTATTTTTGTCTCTCTACTATCGTGATGTATCGATGAGTATCTTTAAATCATTCCACACTTTATCGTGATTTTTCGTTTGATTTTCCTCAATGAATCACATTATCTTATTATCATTATGCGATGAAATCATGATATTTCAATAGACCGTGCGACATATTATCATGATGGATTATCCTTCATGTGAAGGCTTTTTATTAAAAGCATCCAAGATAGTGAATTCATTCCATGACATGGTCGAGTCTCGATGTCTTATGGTGCCTAGTTGTCATGATCATATATTGAAATTTCTACACTGAGAGGTAGGAGATGATATGAAAATTAAAATAAATTTGGAATGGGAAATAAAATAGTGGTATATTTTAAATCATATGATGCGAAGGAGATAAAATGTCCATTATCGCACAAATCGAACATCATTCAGTATATCCATATTTTTACGTGAGGGTGAAAAGTTCACCAAAGATTTCATCCCACATCAAATTATACACATGGAATCTCTATTATTTGTAATAAAAGCAGACACAACCATTTACTTGAGAAATATAAGGGTATAGATGCCCATTTTGCTTTCATAAACCATCACCAGGCCTTGGAAGTATGGGATTTTTTCCCACAGAATGGGTGCCTACATTCATGAACACTTTACAAGCATTACACATAGTTACACCCACACATAGTGGACAATATCCCAACTAGGTATTATATGCATCATTGGCTACCATGAAACCTTATTAGTATGGATATAGCAAAAGGGTATACCCCTTGGCCCCCCTATGAGTGGTTGAGGATTATCTCATTAGGGCTTCTGTTGTTAGACTGATGTTTTTATTAAAGACCAATTAAAATTATATTCAATGTGTAGAATACTCAATCCCAACCCATATATCAACATTATTCTTATTCCTAATGAATTAATAATTTTTTTCATGGAAACTTGAATTAATATTTTTCTTCATGCAATATGAAATTCATATTTCATGGCCTTCACAATATTTTGGTAAACAAAGTGAAATATCTTTTTTCACATTTATTTAATAATTAAATATCAATAGAAACAATCCTCTAAGTTAATATTGGATAATTTTCAAAATATATAATCCAATGTCATTAGATTAATCAATAACAACGCTCTAAGAATATCCATTTCATACACTAACCCATATTTAATTGAAGACAAAAAATGAAATCTACAATAAAAAATATTCACCTTTGTATTTTTTTTGTCAATATAAATGCATACCATAATTTAATGTGCAGTGCTACGTTTTCACCCACTCATTTAGAATCGATATGTTGGGGGAAAATGAGATCTTCTCAACTAATATTTCATCTCAAATGAATGATCATATCCCTTATGATGATTTCAAGATCCATTTAAAGAGAGGAGTGATCTTACATGGTTCTCTTAGAAAGGATTATTTACAAAATCAACTCGATGTCTTTGTGGGATATACTAGTTTTCCAAATAATAGGAATACAACCAATGAAGTATAAGAAATCCATAAAATACCATAAATGTGAAATAATGCTCATAAATTCTTGATTATCATTAAATGAATTTTTTTAATTATATTTTTAAATATAATTCTAAATCCTGCACATACTTCAACATAAACATTAGAATGTTCAAATGAAAAAGATATAGATCCCCATTTCTTTTTTATTTTCATCAACCAAGTATTCACCCTTAATTAATATACTTAATATGATAATGAACAAGGTATGAATGTTTGTTTGGAATTATAAATATTTTCAGAAGTACTTTATTCACTAGGTAGTGAAGATTTAACATATGTATCTCATACATGCTCACCCAAAAGGGATTCATCCATAATCATTGATTCGCTTGATGTTAGTGAAGAATAATTCAGTATGTTTTTCAGAATCCACAAAATATTTATCCATTTTCAATTGATTTGGCCATACAACTCGGAACTATTTCATGAAATTATCTATATTATGAAAATATTCACATGAATTACCTCAATTATAATATTGTAGAAACTTCCATTTATCAAAAAAAGAAAATAAATCATGGAATTCTTTTCATGAATTTTTGAAAGTTGTGACCCTTCTGTTTACATACTCTTAAAACTTATTTTAATCCATAAAATATGTCTTGTCATGGAATCTTAGATGAATTTATGGCTACATAATTCTTTTTCTGAGAGTTTTTTCTCATTTTTTCCCCATGAAACCCCATTTATTTAGGAATGTTTTCATGAAATGACATGTTATTCTAGAAATAGTAGGATTTGTGCCCATATGTTTCCCCACACCAGAAAAAAACCACAGAACCAAGATCTTCCACCATGATATATATTCTCTTTAGATGCTTTTAGATATTTTGCTTCTTCAAATTGTGTCTTCTTTTTTATATTGGGTAGTTATTTTCTTCCATCATCACATTCACCCATTTATATAAGAGAGGATATCACATTTTTTACCATAGTGATTATTGGTTTATAATTCTTCTTGTTTATTTCACATCTCATGACTAAATTTCCTTCTTATTTTCTTACCTTCCTAACTTTTTTTTGTATTATCTTCACATCATCATATGATTTGTTCATGATACATACATTACAAAACACATAAAAAATGTTACCACTTATGTTTGAATCACTCACATAAATATTCAAGTCATTCAAATATATTATTTATAAAGAGATTCATTTTCAGTAAATTTTTCTTCTTTGATGTAGGTTTTCTATTTTAATTAAATCTTCTCCCACTAAATATAGACATTCTATTATTTTTGGTAATTTTATGTTTATTCCAAAATTTCAAATTATAATTCTTGAAAATCTAACAACACCATCAATATCCAATGAACATTCTTATTTTCATTTATGGTGTAATATTTTTAATTCTCTTTGATTATAAACATTGATGCTTTTGAGGGACATCAACATTATTGGGGATGTTTATAAGGTAATAGTTATTCATTATTCTTTTCAAATACTCCCTTTTTTAATTCGATTTAACATCATTTTTTACTATCCTTCATTTCCTACATTTTGGTTTAAAAATCATACCAGGACTTGAAAAATAATTATAACCTAAAATAGTATCTAAGATGTGGGGAAATTTATTCATGGAGAATAATTCTATTTGATTAGAATATGATCTCACATTCTTTAATGAATAATTATTCTCAATAAAAACTTTATTTTAATTATCTCTAATTCCAGTTTTTTTGGATGTTCAAACTTTTTGTTATTACTAATTTTTTAGTCTCACTTATAACACAAAACACTTCATTTTAAGGTAATTCCTCTTATTCTCAATTGATCTCAATTTATATTCTAAATCATCCATCAAATTCTTTAATTTTTATTCATGCATGCTTCATGATTTGTATAAAGAATCAAAAAAATAATTTAGCATGTTAACTATATCTTCTAAATGATTGATTTTAACAACCATAGAAATTTTGTGAAATTTTTCAAATGCATGGAAATCTTATAGAAATACAATCTCATATAATTATTTCACACAAACACTTCCTTTCAATTATTTAATTGTTTTAGAATATATTTCATTTAAAAATAATTTTTTTTTTATTTTCAATGTTTTGAGATAGCGTTGTATATCCCAAATCATTTCTCCAATGCCACTTTTAAAGAATTTTCCTCTACTTCCATCTATAATTTTTTAGCCTTAAGACCCTTGAATGCTTCAATAATATTCTTTAAAACATTTTTGAGAACATTTTTTAGATGTTCTTTGAATTCAATGATTTTTCAAATAAATGATCCATCATTTTCATAACATGTAAATTCTTCATTTTAAGAATAATAATCAAATAATCACTATAACATATACCATTTTTATTATCTTCACTTATAGGTAAATTATTCTGTACTACAAGATTCTTATTTATAATTCTTTCATTAATCATATTTCTATTCTACTAATCCTTTGAAAAAATTACTATATTAGTAATCTCAAGAGTAACATATTTTTTCTCTATATGTGTTATCTCAATAATTTATTGAAATATTCACTTCATAAAAACTCACTCGAATTTTTAGAGGTAACATATGATCTGATACCCGTTGTAATTCATGAGTTCGGAATAGCCACTATGAGAGGGTTGAATGAGTGGTTTACTTTTTAAAGATTATTTGTTTTTAATTTAACAACTTTAACATGTAAATGTTCTAGATCCACTTACTGAAATATCATATTCTTTCACCATGGGTATAATTAATAAGAGAGAGCATAGAAGACATTATTTAAAAGGTTAGGTATAAATTCATACATGGTATCTCTTCAAAATCAACACATTATAGTATTTATATTTCATCCCATATTGTAACCATAATTCACACTAGACTTATCCAGAATCCACACTAGATACATATTCTACTGAGTCACACAAGTGACTTATTCTCTAGAATCTATACAGGAGGGTTCAATGTTTTTTAAGGATTGATCCACTATATGTTGACATGTTGATAGTCCTCCATGATCTTTCTAGATCACAAATTACTATTTAACTATTAATTACCTTTTTTTTAATCCAACTGGTCTTGCTCAGAAATCTTTGATCACCTATATTTTATTAGTTCACTCAGTGAAACAATTGCTCAGGCTATGCTTCCTTCTGATGATGAAGTCACAACCTCACATAAATGTGTGCAAGTGTTGAAAACAATTTCTTAAAGAATATTGAAATACATGAAGTATATTACACATTTTCATCTATGTTTTTCTTCTATAATATTCAAATTTTGTCAACTCTAACATAAGCTCTTTTGATATTCGGTCGAACATTATTCTCAAATAAATAACACATCATGCATGCATTTTATAAAATATGAAACCATATAAAATTTATTTTTAAAATTTATTATTATATTATTATAAGTTATGTTTTTGGTATCTCAAATTATCAATTTATTATGAACATGTTCATGTGATCATGCACTATCTAAATTTTTTTCTTAAGAAATTCATCTTTATGTACGAGTACATGGATTAAATTGGGTTCAGGTATTTCATGAAACTTTATCCTTTTTCCCTTCTACACTATATGATATGAAGTGAAAGATATATATAAGATCATTTTTATCTTCTCAATGCCTTTACATAAGTCAAGTGAGGCTTTTGGGTACTCATTCTTCCTTCAAATGATGTGATCATGTGATGTCAAGTGTTATTCATGATAATCCTTTTCATGATTAATGTGATGTCTACGGTTTCCTTTGTGAGACATGAGGTGTGTCCATGGGTTCTATTTAAATCACTTTTCAAGACCAAGATGTATTTATTCTTAAAATCATTTGATACAGGTATTTTTTTGGGTATCTCCTCAACCCATTTGTGAGACCCAGATGGTTTGCCGGTGGTTTTTCGCTTGACAAAAGGTTTGTCCACAACATGTTGTCTTGGTGTATTAGCTAGAACCATATGTATTTCATATTTATTCTTCACAAGATAATAGATTTTTCTGCAGTAATAAATTTTGATCTTAAGAAGATATGTGTATGGTTTTGTCTCAAACTCTTCTCAAGATAAGGTTTTCTCATAGATACGTTTCTCACAATGAACTATTTTGGGATAAAAAATAGTGTAATTGAGTTATACCTCATGTGAATAGATTCACAGGAACTCCTTATCTTTCTTGTAACTATTTTGTTTTTTGAAATACACCTTTTCATGTGACTATCATGTGATATATATTCTCTTTCATGTGAATAAATCACATATTAGATCTATTTTCATAATTTCTTTCTCTCTCTCGCTATCTCATAGTTATCATAGAACAAAATGTCATAAGATCCTCGATTTTTTTTGAGTCGCTTTTAATTCATTAACTACATGTTCACTAGGTATATGAGGGTCCTTGGGGTTTTCTATGGGATCGGGACATAAAGGTAAGATAAATTACGCTAATTTTTTCAAGGTTTATAGTTGGAATATAGTTAAGTAAACCATTCAGCCTTTCTTGGAAAACTATGAAAAATTGGATAGTGAAATATTGTATAGTTGGCATAGGCTTTGTAAACTCTGATGGTCTTCCAAGGTAACCATCTGAACAAACATTCCTTATACAATATAATGTTCAAGGTTTTCATAAGGTTTGGAAAACCATGCATCGAAATAGTGGACCCCTATAAATGTTGGAAAAATTAAAATTTTAACATTATGGTGTCTTTAGATCCTGACCCAATTTCACCCTCATTTAATCCCCTCTCAACCCCATGGATGAACCAAATCAACCAATGCTTCCTGAGGATTTTTCCTTCAATTATTGTCCATTTGGATCACTGTTGGTTGCAAATAAAATCCCCAGGTATGTCAAATTCTCATATGACTTCTCATTTACATATTAGGGTTTGATGTTTCTCCCATCTACTTCTAAATCCCTAAAACCCTCTTTTTCTAGAGGAATTTAGGATGGGGATTCAAAGGATGTTTGTATCTGGATCTAAGGCTACAGTTATGCATGCGTTCATTGTCAGATTCTAGGTAGGTGGGGTACAAGTTATATCCCCTAGTTTTGTTATAGATTTGTGTATGTTTGTTGACATATTGCTTCCCTCTAATTGTGAATTTGTTAACATCAACAAGATTAGGAAAAACGATAGTATAATTAATGTTTTATACTCCTCATTATCCCTATGGGATTCATTTAGGATGACTAGAATGATTTAGGGACACCCATGGGGCATGCCGTCATTTCCAAGCCTATAAATTGGTAAAGATAAGTGTAGAGTTGACCTGAGATAATTTAGATCCCATATTGAACATATTGAATATGATTATTAGAGTAGAAAATATAATATTTATAGTTGTCCCTAGGCTTTTATAATGGATTATGGATTTTTTGGGAGGGGCCTGAAAAAAATTAATTTATTTAATTATGATTGTGTGGAAAAACATATGAATTAAGTTGAAATGACAAAAAGGATTTGTATATATGAAATGATAAAGATTTTAAGTTGGAATTGTATTTTAAATTGAAAAACATGTAAATAGTTTTTCATAAGAGATTCGATGAATATGTGGAATGGGTTAATACACGGGAATTATGGGTTACACCAAATGGGTTGAATGTAATAAATTGGTTATGTTATGTGATATAAGAATTGTACTTGAAATGAATAAGTGGGAAAAATATTGTTAATTGATAAATGGGATAAATGGTCTAATATATGGTCATTGGTGAATATTGGATAATGTATGGGAATTTTAATATTCATAATATGTTATTTCATGAGAATTAGAATTAAGCTAAATGGTTATGTAATGTAACTAGAAAATGTTTTAATGGGTAATGACATAACATTAATTCCCATGTTGATGGTTATGGAATGTGGTTTCTATTTTTATTGGTAGTGTTTGGTTGTGATGGGTTATGTGTGTGATGACAGGATAAATAATTATGTGAACATGGCTTGGTAGTGTATGGTATTGGCATGAGGGTTTATGCCCATAGGTAATGATAGAATGAGGGTATAAACTCCCTAAAAACACATGGGTTAAGGAAGGGGTTGGATGATCTATTTCTTAATGGTTTCATTCCACCTAGATTGAGGCTTCAAGATGAGGATAATTTCTTGATGTTATGGGTTCATCCCTACTCATATAGGTACTTTATTTATTCTTTTATTCATTGTGATTTATATCCTTACACCCTTGTATAGATGATGTATATGCCTAACCCATGAGACACTTGATAAATAGGTATTCAACAATGAATATGGTGTATGTTAGGAAAATGGTAGTAATGATAGATATGGTTTAGGTTCACATAGTTTTCTAATGAAACAAGAGATATTATTTATTTATTGTTTCATCTACTTCATGTCGGCATGCACTATCTACTTAAACTGGATATTTTTCATTAACCATTGGTGGTGGCCTACTATGTTGTACTCACACCTTGCTCAAGACACTGTAGGGTAGCTGAGAAGACTTCATTATTTTAGGTTCATATAAGGTAAAGGGTTTCATGATAGTGAGTTGATTTGGTCTTGGGATAAGAATGTATGACAATCCAGACATGGAGGTTGGAAAATTTTACAGAATTAACTCGTTTTCCAAATTTCGGGATCCATTAATTTTTAAAAAAATTAGAATGAAACGACATGGTTTATGTTGATTTCGGATTTTTACCCCTTTTTTAGATGTTTTTCCATGCATTTTTATAGGTTATTATATATTTTACCCACTATTTATATTGTTAATCTTTGTGGTCGACTCTGGTAAAGAGGGTATAGTCTCCCCACATGGATTAATAGACCCCCGCCACTGGTTGGTAGTGTCTAGAGTATAGGGAGGCATACTTGAGGTCATGTGATGACATGGCTCGGGGAACGTATTTTGTGGCTCCCAGATCAGGGATGATACAAAATGGAGTTAGAGTTATTCTTTCTGGGGGTATTGTTATTTTGGATGGTAGAGAAGAGGTTAGAATATTTCAGTCCTTGGTAACAAGAATCTTCTTGGAAGTAGCTAACCCATTTATGTGGTAAAACCCAAGTCACCAAGGGTGAGAATTTATGTTCTTAGTATGTGTTGTTATAGTTGAATGATATTTTACCATTGGGTGATGCACATGATTTTTTATGTGACTATTTTATAATATTTTTATCAAGGGCAGAATGGCATGAGTTTGTGCATTCATTCATTTTAGACACCTAAATACCCATGTGTAGGAATCATGTTAGCAACACACGGGTATTAGATTGTATGATATGAAATGTGTGATGCATTTTATCTTCATGAGAATTTAAAGAAAATGGTGTTAATTAAAAATTATGAAATGGGTAAAGGGGAAATATTTTAAATAAATGGTTAAATAATTTTTCTTGAAGAAAGGTGTAAATGAGTTAAACTGTTGGTATTAACATGATGTTGAAATGGTAAATGTGATTAAGATTAAGGATATATGTTTTGAGTGTTGTAATAGTTTTACCAAGGTGTTCATTGAAATTTTTTGGATATCGAAATTAGTTTACCCGTTTGGACTATGAACTATGGTAGGTATGGTAGGTGTAGTGTTCCATCTATGATGATGATTTTTTGAATAGTGTTTGTGGAGTAGGTTATATATGGTTGATAGTGAAAGATATTTTCCATATGTTTTTTAATTCTATCAATAATTAATCGAAGTTTTTGTTGATGAAAATGTTTTGGATTATGGTTATGAATAAATTAGGGACTCTTGAAATGTCAGGTGAATAGAGATTTTAAATTGTGAATGAGGGAGTTCAAATATGGATATGTCAGTTATGAAAGGATTTGTTTTGATGTAAATTTTAGGAAAACTGGGTAGTGGTGTTTCCTTATGTTTTCTATTTCACAATTGTATGGGTCGTTTGTGTAAGTGAGATTTTCTTAGTTTTAGTCCTTTTATTTGGGTTTTAATGCCTTTCTTGTTATGATAAGGAACATTAGACGTGATTAGGACACCCTTGGTATAGATTTACCCTTTGGTTCATGAGGTTTTTTTCAATAATTTGAGTCTATAAACACATGTGGTTAGTGACCATATAGAGTACATGTGGGCCCTTATAGGTGGTGCCGAGGTTTTTGTGACTTTTGAGTAGTGACCTCGTGAGTTGTATTTGGGATCCTAAAGAGGGTTTTTGTCATGTAGGGCTGATGTACGTGTATGGTTACCTTTTGTGTGAAACTAGGATTAAATGGTCACCTAGTTCACTAGAAACAGTGTGTATTGGAATAAGTGTGGGAGATCCATTCTTAAACATTGATTCCTTCTTAAAATAATTTTTGTGTTTTGGAGATAGGATCAATGACTTTCTTTACATGAATCTATTTTAGGGGGTTGGTATCATTCGACCTTCAAGGTGACCTATGGGGGAGGTCAGACGGGGTTTCTAGTGATTTTGGGTGTGTCACATAGGTGTATATTTTTGACATTGATAGTGAAATGTAGAGAATGTTTCCTAATGTATGGTTGGTCTATAGGGATATATTGAAAGGAATCTGATTTTGTGTGGAAAATCAATTTTTTGTAACACATTGATAGTTTTTAGGAAATCTAGGGTGACCTTGTGGGGGGATAGCCCAGTGATGTTGGTGCCTCAGAATATGAAGCATGGGAGAGGATATCCAGGGAGACCTCATGGAAGGCTAGCCCGGTGATTTTGGTGCCTTAGAATATGTAACATGGGAGATTCTTCACATGATGAATTGATGCATAACGAGTACCATCATGTTTCAGTAAATGCTATATTTGTACCCGGGTTGTTTTATAAGGGATCATGTGTGCTTGTGGTTGGTTTTAAGGTATTTATGAAATATTTAATCATATGGATGTCTAACCCATCTATTTGGATGATGATAAATAGAGGTCACGATGTTATTTTTGAGTGTAAGAGACAAGGGTTACTAAAGTGTGGTTAGATTTTTTTTGAAGGTGAAACCTAAGGTGAGGGTTGTCACATGGCTAGGATTGTTTTTATGGATGGTTTGGTTTTTGTCTTAGATGTTGATAATACCTTGGGACTGATAATAAGAGTCAGGGTTAACTGAGTAAGTGGGTGTTGGCATTTTCTAAGGTAATGGTGACATAGTGGGAACTAAAGTCAAAATAAGAGTGTTCGCAGGAATGTTTTAATCCATGAGGGGTATAATGAGGTCTAAATGTGGGATCATGTTATTAAGGCGTGATTTTGATCGGAATACGCATCTTTTGATCTCTAAGAAACTAAATCAAAGAGTAAAGTCTTTTAAGAGACCGTTGGTTTGATTGGTGTGGTGGAACATTTTTTTTCGGTTGTTAACTATTAGGGGCATACTGAATGAGATCATTTGGTGTGGTATTAGTAGTTCCACATGAAACGTTGGATCACTAAATCTTGGAGAATGGTCAGGGAGTGGTGGTGAGTCTTGGTTGGAAGTCACACCTATGTGGTGGTGGTTAAGTATTGATGGGATGTATGGAGAAGTGATGCCTAAGATCATTGGGAGGTCATGGTATCCCATAGTGTGAAGTGACATTAGAAATTCATAAGTGTGTGGTGGTGTTCTTCAAAAAATTTGTAGCATAATTCAGCTAGTGATGATCATGTCCAATATCTTGACATCATCCTAGGTGTGTTGATATTTTCAAAATTTATGCTAAGAGACATGAATGTGTTTTGGTTGGATGAGGGACATCATAGAGCTTATTATCATGGTGGTAGTATATATGGAAATGGATGATGGGATGTACACCCTTGACAGTTTCAGGTGAGGTCCTCTAGATGGACCGGGAGTCAACAAACGTCATGGGTTCTATTCAATGAAGTGGGGAACATGCACTTGGTGAAGTTAATTTTCTTATTATGGCAAAAAAATAGATAGCCATGTCTATGTTTTGGGGTTTGTCTTGGGATTGATGGTAAACAATGTGGTTGAAATCCCTCATGAAGATAAATTGTTAAGAAACTCCGAAGGTGGGAAGTGATGGCCATTCTTGAATGTGGGGAGCTGAATGTTTAGTGGTTGTAGTGGCACTAGTATACTAATTGGAAACATGTGAGGTGTATATTGGGTTCCTATAAAGAGGGACATTAGGGAATTGATTATGGGGGTTATTGATCCAAGCAGTGTCTTTGGAGATTGGGTAGGTCCTATTGAAAATTCAAGATGTCTATGTTAAAATAGTTGAAATGGGAGGAATACAAGACAACAGTTTGTGGAAAGAGAGGTTGGGTTCTATAAATCCAACCAGATTAGAAGTAAATATGGTTAAGTATCTTTGGGTAGTATTTTATTTTCTTGAGGATTGAAGTCACCTTGTCAATGTGATTTAGTGTCATGTCAATGGTGCGACTAAGTTTTCCAGGATGAGTCAGTTGAGGATAGCTCGATGTGGCTAGCAGTGCGGGATAGATTTAGAGAGTTATAAATTATATTTACTGTATGTTTAGAGTGATAATTGTGATTAAAATTTAGTAATGGGTTTCATTGGTAACCTATCATTCTTTAGTTAATGTATGAACAATGGGAGTGCTTGTGATGGGAATGTTTATGTGGGTAGTGGAGCCGAGTGATGGTTTCGAGGAAATTAATTTTATGATAGAAGAATTCTATCAGAGCATAGTTAATGACCTCATTAGGTATGTTGGATGTTAATGATAGAATTGATGACAGTTGGGGTGGTCTGATATGATATGGTAAATAGTATTGGGTGTGGTAAGAGTTACACACATCTGGTTTGATGTTATAGTAAAAACATTCTGTTTAGAAATTAATTCATACTCGAGTGAGATCAAGTTGATATTAATCCTACCATTGGTTGTGTAAGAATTTCCTCATATAATATTTCAATAGAAAGACTGAATTCCAATACAGGGTTATGTCTATATGAATATTCAAGTGTTGTGTATTTGAACACATTAGGTAAGTTGTAAAAGGTTAGTTAAGATTTTCATGGTCATCCATCGATAGTGGGGGTGACAAACAATGGAATACGGATAAGGGAACTAAAATAGAAAAGTGTTTGTTTGATTAAGTGGCTAGAGTTTCTGTATTAATGGACTAATGTGATCATCGTTTGGGTTTTTAGGCCCTAATGGCGAGCATTGTCCTGAGGTTTAATAGGTTGAGTTCCCTAAGAGTGTTTCTTTCTTCTTTGATGTAAGGTGGTGGAATGGGATCTTAGAGACACAAATCTAAATAATTGGTTAAATTTGGTTTTAAAGAATGTTGGTTTTCCTTCAGGTGATATCTATTTTTGGTCACCATTTTTGTTTTATAAATGTAGTAAAATGGTGCAAAGTTATTTTTTTCATGACTTGTGAAGAGGACAAGACTGATGAGGTATTGATTGATTCTTTAAGATGGTATGCTATTGTGTGTGATGTTTCCTAGTGTTATGAATTATGCAGTCTTTCTTGGTTTTACCTGTAGATTTCTAGTGGTTGATGTATTGTTAATGTTGATATATCCTTTGAGAAGTATATGGTTCTCATTGGGGTTTAAGGTGAGTAAGTATCAAGGTGAAATACCATTCCGTTGGTTTAAATTATGTGGAAGCATTATAATGATCAATGTAAATATTTAAAAAAAATTAATTAATGAGAAGGTATAGTGGACTTATCTCTTTAATTTGTAAGCTCCTTGATGCTCAGGAAGAGAGGCTTAGGAATTATATGTTATATAATGGGGAGGTTTTATGATCTCATCTCCATGAAGTTAAGTTCTATTTAAATTTTGGTTAGATTCACTTATTTTTTTTATTAACTACATGTTCACTCGGTGTATGAGGGGCCTTGGGGATGTTCTGGGGGTTCGGAACATGAATGGAATGGAAATCAGGATAATCTGTGCAAGGTTCACAGTTGTTGTATGGTTAAGTAAACCATGCCTCCTTACCAGGGAAATCATTTCACCTTGCATAGTGGCATATCGCACGATTGCAGCCTGATTTGTAAACTGTGTGGGTCTCCTTAGGTAACTATGTGTCCCATCGTCCGTTATATAGTTTCTTGCAAATGGTTTTAAAAACTATGTGGGTAAACCATGTAACCCATTAAATGTTGGAAAATTACCCTTTTTCATTAATAGATATTAATATCCCTACTCGATTTATCCCTCATTTATTCCCCTCTCAACCAAATGGATGAACTAAATCAACTCAAGTCTCCCACGGGTGATTATACTTTGATTATTGGGCATTCAAATCTTGGTTTCTTTCATATCTAATCCCCAAGAAATTCTAAAGATCCTCTTGCTTTTCTTTTATGGATTAGGTTTTATAGTTTCTCCCATCTTCATCCAAATCCCAAAAAACCACTTTTTATGGTTAATTTTAGGTTTGTTTTCAAGCGGTATTTGAATCTAGATCTAAAGCTACAATTATGAGTTATTTCATAATAAGATTCGATATAGTTGGTATACCATTTATATCCCATACTTTTGTCATATATTTGAGTATGTTTGTTGAGATCATGCATTCCTCTTGTTGTGAATTTGTTACCATGAGTAAGTCTTGATAAAATAATAGTCTAATTAATAATTTAGACCACTCATGATCTCCATGGGATGTGTTGAGGATTAATATAACTATTTAAGGCCAACCATGGGGTACATCGGCATTTCCAAACCAATAAATTTGTAAAGATAAGTGTAGAGTTGACTTATGATAATGATGATCCCATATTTAACGTGTTGGATATGTTTATTAGAGTTGAAAATGAAATATTGATAGTTTTTACAAGGTTATGATAATGGCATAAGGGTTTTTTTGGGAATGGATTGAAAAAGGGTTAATTGGTTGAATTAATATTTTGTCGAACGACTTATGAATTCAATTGAAATTCTTAAGAGGATTAGTGTATATGAAATGATGAACATGTTAAATTGGAAATGGATTCTGAATTGAATAACATGTAAATAGGATTTCATAAATGAATTAAGGAATATATGTAATGGGTTAATACATGTGAATTATTGGGTATACCTAATGGATTGAATTTAATAGAGTGGTAGTGCAATGTAACCTATGAATTTTACATGAAATTCATAAGTATGAGAATTATTATGAACTTATAAATGGGATTAATGGGTTAATGTATGGTAATTGTTGAATATTAACTAATGTATGAGAATTGTTGAATATAATTAATGGTTTAAGGCATGATAATGGGAATTGGGATAAAAGGTTATGTAATGTTAATGTAAAATTGTTTAATTGGTTATGGCATGGTATGATTCCCATATTGATGGTTATAGAATGTTATTTTTATTTGTATTGGTTATTTTTTATGTGATATGGTATGTGTGTGATTAATGGATAAATAATCATGTGCATAAGGCTTATTAGTGTAGGGTATTTACATGAGGTTCTATGACCACGGGTTGAGTTAGACTAAGGCTCTAAATTCCACCCCAAAATGCGTGAGTTAGGGAAGGGGTGAAGGATTTATTCCCCTGATGGTTTCATTCCACAAGGAATAAGGTTTCATGGTGAAGATAATGTGATTAAGTGATGTGTTTATACGTTTTGGTTTAGGGACTTCATTTATTCCCTTATGCATAGCAATTTATTTCCTTTGATCCATGTGTAGAATATGTATATGCCTAACCCACGAAACAAAAGATAAAATGGGAATAAATAATGAATATGGGATAATTGATGAAAATTATAATAATGATATAGATGGTTTATGTGTACTTAGATATATAATGGAACCCATGTTATCATTTTTTTCATTTACATCATACCTACATGTACTATTTAATTAAACTAGATTATTTGCAGACACTATGGCATCCCACCTTTTTATTACATAACTTTTCATTACATTTTTCAAATTGAGGATCTTTAAAATCTAGTATC
Source organism: Viscum album (assembly GCA_963277665.1). NCBI lineage: Eukaryota > Viridiplantae > Streptophyta > Magnoliopsida > Santalales > Viscaceae > Viscum > Viscum album. Next base: position 1,947,543,006 of record OY728125.1, read on the forward strand.
TTGGAAAAAAGGTACATAATACATGAAAACATATAAAATTATTTCAATCCACTTGAAACTAATTTTGTAATTCCCATCATATTTTTAATTAAAACATCTCATAACCTGGGGACATGCATCAATGGAATGGGTGAGCATAAATCCCAATAAGGGAAAACATGGAAAATAGATTTCATGTGAACATGAGAGAATATAATAAGAACATTAGGAAATATCATAATGGAAAGAGAAGAAGAATATCATGATAATAATAACATAAATAATATATATAAAAGGTGTTTGAATCATTTAATTTATACATTCTTAATCTTATCACCTAATTCCATCCCCCAGGCATCATAAACATTACCTTGGTTATTCACCAATGTATCATTAAAGATATCTTCTCTAGAGATAAATTTATATTCCCAATATATTGGAGATTTATCAGGTTACACCCTTAATATGAATTCGTTTTCATGTGAGCCTCATATATCATAATCAAAGTCTTCATAAGTAACCCAAAGAGAATAAATGAAATGGGGTCATAACAAAATCGTGAATTTTTAAGAAGTGCTTAAAAACATGATCATTGTATCATTCATAACCAATGAAAAGGGGATAGGGGATTTATATATTTAAATTAGAGAATAAAATATATCATTTTCATTTCTTGATGAATACCATTGTAAATAAAATATATTTGGGTATTCATATAAAGAAAATAAGATAATTTCTTGAGAAAAAAGAGATATATTTGAGATGAAGATTCTATAGCATAATTGTTATCCATCATGGTTATAGAAAACATTAAAAATAGAGGGGACATGGGTCACCCATTAGCAAAATAATAATAATATATTATAGGGACAGAATAAAATGGGAATAAGAACATGGTATGGAAACATGAAATCGATGCCATATAAAAGAGAACTAGAATGGTAAAAATGGAACATTGGAATTCCCTTACCATGATGAGTAACTTCTAAAACTCTTTGATTGGGATCTTGAGGTCTTGAGGATACATTATGAGGACTCTTTGGGAGGTAACACTATCAGATATTCAATGTTAATGAATTTTGAGTGAATGAAAATCAAGTAATGGCTAGTCATTTATAGAAAAATAGATGGAGTTTTTTTTATTAATTTTCAAGGACACCTCATAGGTGGTATTTTCAAAACCACATGATTTCCAATGGTATTTTCCCATGGTTTTGGCCATTTTTGACATCTTATATAATATTTTAATTTAAATGATTCGACTATCATTTTAAATTACCAAATACAACATTATGATTTCATAAAACACACAGAAAACTTAAAATTTGTTTTTTTACTATTCACTGAAAAAACAAAAAAATATAAAAAAATCATAAATTCACCCTAACCTAATATCAATGTACTTAATTCAAAAATTAACTCCATTTTATGAAAAAAAAATTAATTTGAAAAAATTAATTTATTGGTAAAATAAATTCTTACCTGAAACAAATACTAATACTTCACTAATAATTTCAAAAATTGTTATTTACATATACTATTATATCACATTACTATTCAGAATTCCTAAATTATTTTTATAATTAGTTATGTATGGAAACTATTCCATAGGTAATATTACTATTAATAAGGGTAGTATTACTATTCATAATTTTCTATTAACCAAAAAAATTAGTTGAACTCTTCAGACTCTAGATTTCTTACTAATCACAACTTTATATGCACGTTTTTTGAAAATAATTTCATAAAATTAATTATTTAATGTATAAAAAATATTTTTAAATATTTTTTTAATATTCATCAATATTATGAAAATTACTAAAAAACTAAAAATTAATTCTATATTTTTTGGGCAATTGAAATAATTTTTTTTATTTTAACCTAATAAAAAATAAAATTTTCATTTATAAAAATGGATTAAAAAAATGTAACTAAGGACTTGTTACATATCCTATTATAACACATGCATAGGAACTAAGAGTAAGGTGTTCAGTGGTGATTGAATATTGGGCAGGCTGACACAACATTGCCCGAGTGGTGACTTCTATCAACATTAACTTCTCTTATTGGTGATTACATTCAAGCATAAAATGTTAAAGCACGTTATGGTCTAAGTCTGGAGAAAAGCCGAGTGATTCTACCTCCTTCCCAAGCTCTGACATGTGGTCTTCGTATGGCCTGAGTCTACTGGATGATTCCATTGACTCTTCTTTCTGCATTAACTATCCATTATTATTTCTATTTTAAATAATAATTATAATATAAAAAATTATTATTATATCCAATGGTCATATAACAGTCAAAACAAAATGGCCACATTTTATTTATATTTATATAATTTTTATTGATTATGACACATTAAGATGTATATTTTTAGGAGAGGACGATAATGCCGCTCACGGGAAACCAGAGCAAAAACCCTAACATCGCAAATCCAAGGACCCTTGATGCTAGATCGTTCGTGGAAGTAGTCATTGGTTGAGTTCCTCATGATGAATCAAAGGCCACTGATAATCTTGCTCCAAAAACATATAGACATAGAGGTCTATCAGTGATTGCATTCTCGAAAGATGAGGTACACAAACATTCTTCTGATCTTCGATTTGCGCTTATTGGAAGTTTTTTCTATCATCGACCTTCGCTCATTTTTCTGTGCAAAACCCTAGAAAACATTGGAATCATAGATTTTCATATCGTTTTATTGAATGCACGACATGTTTGGTTTCGTTTTGCTTCAGAAAACGATATTTATTAGTTCTAGACATGAGGTACTTGGTCCTTTGGAGGGTCTGTTATGAAGGTTTTCAAGTGGACTCCAGACTTTGAAATTGGTGTTGAAACTCCTATTATGCCTATCTGGATTGGGTTCTATGGCTTACCTATTCATCTATTCATGAAATGTGCTCTTTTTTCATTTTATGGAATATTTGGACTTCCAATTAGGCTAGATTCTGCTACCTTGAATCTTTCTAGACCTTCTTTTTCTAGAATTTGTACTGAAGTCTACATTTGTCGTGAGTTTCCATCTCGTTTCTGGATTTAGAATTGAGAATATGGATTTATACAAGATTTTGTCTTTGGGAATGTTCTAGCATACTGTAAAAGATTCTCTAGAATTGGTCATATGATGACTGAATGTGAGGCTCAAAGGTTTGAACCTCCCCCTGCACATCCTAGGACACTTTGGGTGAAAAAAACTACTCCAAAAAAGAGCATTGCTACTCAAACATTCAGGCCTGCTGCAGACACTAAATCCACAAACCCCATTGATGTCCCTAGACCTATCACTAATACATCAATATCCAAATACATTAAGCACAACCATGAGGATAAGGATGACACCCCTATGGAAAAGGGTGAACCTTCTATATGCCACACTATTGAAACTAAGGACACATCAGGACTTTTTCATGAATCAAACACTGCCAATAACCCCAATATAGATCCTACACCCCTGATAGACGTACAAGAGAAGTACCTTGAAGTGTATGATACAGAAAATAAGGATCGAAATGATTCTTAATATTTTGATGACTCTTTACGGGGGGCTGATGATCAGCCTAATAAGATAGAGGAAGCCTATTTATGCTCAAGAGCCAGAAAGGGAAAAAAATAAGTGGTTGATGCTGATGGCTTCATTACCCCTAATCCAAGAAAAACTAGAAAACACAGAGACTATTCCCAAATGGAAAGAACTATTGTTACAAGGGCATTATATCCCTCCAAAAAGGAAGATTTTGATCCTCCACCGCCCCCAAAAATGTCTGATACCCCCTAAAACCCATAACTGTAGAGCATTCATCTACCTCCTCAAATTCATCTGACTCAGATAGCTCTGAAAGTGATCCGGAAAATGACCCGTCTTATCGAGATAAATACCAAATTTAAGAAAAGTTAGATTTTTTAAGGAACTTGGAACTTATATGGATGATAATGATACATGTGCATTCCCACAATACAAAAATGACGAAATAACGACTGATAACTACCTAAAACTCAGAAAGAGAATGTTTCTTAATGTGGTGGAAAGTTTAAAATGTATCCTCACTTTGACTTCAATGCAATCTCTTGGGAATAATTTTTATGCAATCAGTCTGTGTCTGTTTTGTTGCTTTCTGGTTTTGATTTGCATCGTGCTTTCTTGTTTTCATCACACTTCTCCTTCTGTTAATGTTTCCTCCTGGGACCTTGATGTAGCTTTGAAATTATGTTCCTCTTTATGCAACCAACTCGGGATTTGCAATTCCCATCAACTGAAATAGACTCCTTGGATATTCTCTGGCTGATTTTTGGCTTGAAGATGAGATGTGGTTTCTTTCAACCTGGAGATTCATGTTTTGATCTTCTTGTGTTTTTTTTCAGCACTGCCTATCTTCAGTCCCACTGCTTTATTAAATCACATGGAGGACTTTTATGTTTCTTTTGTGGAGGATGCATTCTCACAGGTTATATAGAGAAATTTTGCAGTGAGGAGGAACCTTATCTGATTATTTTCTTATCTGCTCAGTTCTTATTTGGTTCCTTTGATCTTGTGAAACATTGAAGCCTGCCGTTTTGTTGTGTGCATCCTTGTGCTGTCTTCGGTCTATTTACCACATGATAGCTGGTACTTCTGGTTTGATTTAGACTGCAATGTTGAACTGCATGTCAACTTGATCCGTGAGTCCCTGGATGCATTGCATGCTCTCTTCTTTATCTGATGAGCAAGGAAGATCTCTTAGAGCAGGTCTGGAAACTCCTTTTTTATCATTTTTCCTCAATGTTAAATCTAATTTTGTCTATGTAACTTTGAGATGGTGTAACCGTATTACACCTCGAATTTTCCTTGTAACCCTTTGATTTAATAAATTCCATTGGCATGGACTGAATATCCAGTTCATGTCACTCTCTCAAAAAATGTATATTTTTAGGAAACAAAATATTGTTCAAATTTTTGAGTCGTTGCAGACACTGTTGGTGGTGGCCTTCTAAGTTATACTCACACAATACGTAGGCCGTTGTTGGTTAACCGATAAGGCTTCATTATAGGAGGTTCAGATAAGGGCAGGCACTTAGTTCTAGAGAGTTTAGTCGTGCATGGGATATGCATGGATGAGGATATGAACTTGGAGAAAGGGCCATTTTTGGGATTCAATTGGTTGTCCTTATTTTGGGATCCATTCATTTTGGCACTATTAGAATGAAATGACATTGTTAAATTTGATTTTTGGTTAGTACCTAGTTTTGGGAGATGTTTGTCTATGCATTTTTATGGGTTAATATATATTATCTCTAATATTTATATTATTAACTATTGTTGCCTACTCTGGTATATAAGGAATAGTATCTTGAGATGGCTTATTAGACACTCCCTACTAGTTAGCAGCATGTAGCATAAATATAGGCATGCTTGAGTTCATGTGACGACCTAGCTCGAGGTATTTGTTTTTTGGCTCCCTAGTTGGGGATGTTAAATGGAATCCCTTCACTTTATAAGAAAAATGGTGATATCCATTTACTCAGGAAATGTAAAAGGTTCTACATCTATTCCACATTTGCACACCCTCTATTATTCCACATACCTATGGGCATTGGGTTCACACTATAAACACCCCTAGGTGAATACACTCTACGAGCATTACACATGGTTCCACCCACACCTAGTAGGAACTATGCGATTTAGGTATTATAGATAGCCTTGGCCACCACATGGCCTCCTTGGGCATGCTCTCTCATGGGGTTTAACCCCTTAGGCCCCCCTATGTGTTTTATAGGGTCATCCTATTGGTACTAGTGTGGTTGGACCAATATTTATTATTAAAAATCCACAAAAGTTATATTTTATGTTTCAAATATTTAAGAAAAAAATGCCAAAATACATATCAACCATCATTTTAATCTTCCTCATGCAATAATAATTACTATTTTCATGGAAACTTCAATTCAAATTTTTCTTCATGAAATATTAAATTCATATTTCATGGATTTCATAATATTGTATTAAATATTGTAAAATCTCCATAGAACTTGTCATTTATCATTATAGATCAATATAAAACAACATCAATGATAACCAAGGAGTATCCAATTGTGACATCCATTTCAATGATATGAATCCATAAAAATCCTCTATGCATCTCCATTTCATCCACTAACACATATTGACTTATTGAAAAAAATTAAATCTAGGAACATAATTTCACATTAAGAAACCAAACATTTTTATTTCATTAATATATACTATTATATTAGTCATTAAAACACCCAATGAAAATTACAAAAAATTACATTAGTAAAATATATATATAATATAAAATTTAAAATCGGAAAATATGGATCTTTCTATTCTACTAGAATCTTTTACCTTGTGACCAACACTGGGGAATGGGAAAAAAATATTAGTAAACTAAACAACGTATTAGAAATGAAAATATATATACTACTAATTATTTTTAATGACTATTCAATTAAAGAATATATTATCATTTGTAGGAGGAAATTTTACCATTGGAATTTAAATGTGACCATTAAAATAGTAACATGACCATTGGGTATAGTAACATGACTGTTGGAAGTAGTAAATTGACCATTGGAAGAGTAATTTATCCTTAAAAAATGTAGTTTCAGAAAAATAAAATTTATAATGATTATTATAAGTAAATAAATATTTAAATTCCAAAAACTAAATTTCATGATTTAAAACCTAAAAGAAAATATAATCACAATTTTAATAAACTCGATTTAATTTATTTGATAAAAACATATTTTTATATTAAAATTAAAATTTAACTAAGATACAAATTTTTTTACATAATATTAATATCATTTTTAAATTAATAACATCAAAATTTTCTAAGGTTAATTTTTTTCAAACATTCTGAAATACTTTAATTTTCTGGTGAATAGTAAATATATAATTTTCAAATAACCGGTGTATCTAAAATTACATCATTTATAATGTAATAATGATATAAGAGTATATAGAACATGAGTTTTGGAAAAAAAATATGACAAATGATTCAATAAAATATAAAATAAAATTATCCAGAAACCTAAAAATCATTTTCTAAATCTGAAAGTCAAAAGTGAGCCCTTAAAAACCTAGTTTCTATTTTCCACATTCCTTTTTAATAAATTATGTGAATTCAAATTATAATGGTTTTTTAAATCTCAAAAAACATTATATTATATTGATATATTATTTATATTGTAAAAATTTTACTATTACAAGGTCTACCTTTGATATGATATTTTATATAATATTTTATTCTAAAAATAACCTTCTCCCCAAATATATATAACCCTACTACATCCCTTTGGAAAACCAAAAATACATCTCTTAGAAAAGACAATACTCTACTAAAATACTCCCAATGGAGCACCTATAATACCTAGGGATGTTCTCGAGTAAAATAACACCAAAAATCAAGGGAGTTTTAGTGTATTATAAGAGAAGTTTCACTGAGGAAAGAGTAAGTTTCTCTCAACTCTTCTATCTTTTCTTATTTACATTATTTTTCACAATTCCTTTTGAAAAAAAATCATATAAAATTATTTTTTTATTATGTCAAATTTTTATTATTGATGTAAATCTTTTGTAAATAACATAATTGTGACATATAAAAATTTCAGATTTTCATTTCCCCCTATTTTAATAATGTCTCATCAATTTTTAGTTAATAGCCAATGAGGACACTGCCAATCCATTTCATATACACATAACTATGGCTGGTAAGAATTAATAGTTTATTTTATATAAATGTATAAATATATTTATTTCATGTTTCTGTAATTAATTATACTTTTTTATAAATTACCTTGATCAAAATTGAAAAATTGCTGCAAAACTGAAATTTTTCAAGGGAAAAATGATATTAAAATGAGTCGATTTCATCCACAAGAAATATAAAATAATAATACAATGATTATAATTTATAAATGGTAACAAAAATTAACATAATTAACTTTTGTTTCAATGTTTTAATAAATATAAATTTAATTATTAGGAGGTGGAAAAATGATGAAATAAATAGGTATTTAAGATGAGGGGATTCTCAAAACGTACTCCCTTTCTTTGGGTTATTAATATTTCATGATGTTTTAGTTGTACATATTCCTACAATGTTAATTCAATATCATTTAATCATTCTCCCTTTTTTATGAATATACATTTTACTACCTTTTTTTAATACCAATACAATGATTTTTGAAAAATACTTTTCTTTCCAAAACACATATTTACTTCTCTTGAGTTATTTCTTCTTCACTCAAGATTGGTGTTGTTTACACCAAATATGGGTTCCATTATTTATTTTCTAATCCCAAGTTTATTCATGAAATAATTATTGATAAAATAATTATTAAATCCATGCCTCTACATGGTTTATTTCATGACTATGACTGTTATATATTTTACGTGGCATGCATGATAATGCTAATATTATGATGTGAAGAGTGGTCCAAAAATTATATATATCACTAATGAATTGGGTATTGTGATGTATCTCATGAGATAATGTGTATTATTTGTAAACATGATTCTATATTTGTAAAAATTTATGATTTTATGATTAAGCACATATGTTATTCATGAACATGATGATATCTATGTTCAAAACTATCTGGGGTATTTGACCAGTATGACATGATGTTTCATTTTTATACTTTGAAACATTACCATTCATTATCAAATGTTTCCCTCTTAATTATTATTATGATATTATTGTAATATTTTTATAATGATGATTATACAAAATGTTTTTTTATTTATTCATGTCCCTTATTTCATCTCTTACTGTGTTGTTAATTCTCCATTTTATTTGATGTATATCCTCAGGTGACTACATGTATTAAGGAGAACATGTGGTTTTATAAGGACAAATAAGATGGATTTAAATAATTTTTTATGATATATTTATATGTGAGGTATGATCTTAATTGTGACGACCTGACCCGTATTAGGGCTCGAGCCGCAACTACCCCAATTCCTCCTGTATAGGCCAGGGCTTGGCGACTAGCACCGAAGGAACAACAAACTAGGGGAGGCATTTTCCTAATAAACTGTACATACACACGCAGAAAACTCAATGCGAAAGTGCAGAGAAAAGAATGGAAGATACAACACTGCTATAAAATAGGAAACCAACATACATGCATCAACCTCTAACTAGTACAAGTAAAGTGCTGAAATGTAAACTGAATAATAAAAGGGGAAAACACGTGCCCAACTAGAAAGGTGCCACAACCCAGAAATAGGTAAACAAAAGTAAATAACTATAGATTCTCACACCTGAAAAGTCCTGCTACGGCCACTATACGCAGCCCAAGCTCATGTGTCCTCTACGCTCCTTCATAGTCTCGACCAACCTGTCCGTCGTTTGCAAGGGCACACCAAGTGCAGGCAAATCCCATGAAGGGGTGAGTATAATGATATTCATTAGGATTCCCTAAAAGCTCTAGGGATAAAAAAAGTAGGTACTAAAATGGTGATCAATAGAAAGAGAAAAGAATAGTGCATGTGTACAAAAGAGAGAGTCCATGTCAACCAAACAAAAGGAATGAAGTAGACTCATCCAATCCAAGAGGAGCTAGACATGGAAAGCATGTGGCATACACCACGCGTCTTTTCCCCTCCTAGAAAGAGAGTAATTGAACCCAAATACTAGGAACAAAAGTAAAGTGTATATATATATGTTCAACAAGAAATATAAATGAGGGTGTAAGGGGATCTATATCTCTAGGATCAGCCCAACAAGAGTCGCCAATAGTTCAAAGAAGTCACCGGGTAACCCACTACCCAGCCCCGGTGGAGGGTAAACAACAAAAGGACGTCAGGTAACCCATTTCCCAGCCCTATGGGAGGGTAAACCACAGAAGGACGTTAGGTAACCCACTACCCAGCCCTACTGGAGGGTAAACCACAGAATGACATCAGGTAACCCACTTCCCAGCCCCACTAGAGGGTAAACCACAAAATTTCATCAGGTAACCCACTGCCCAGCCCCGCTGGAGGGTAAACCACACAAGGTCATCAGGTAACCCACTGCCCAGCCCCGCTGGATGGTCAAGCACTGAAGGTCGGCAGGTATCCCACAGCCAAGCACCACTGGGGGGTAAACCACAAAAGTTCATCCGGTATCCCACTACCCAGCCCCACTAGAGGGTAAACACAGAACTGGTCTGATAACTCCACATTGCTCGTGCCGTCACTATGTGTCCCTGACACCGCTATCATTTGCAGGTTAGGAGTGCATAAAAAGAACCTCCAACCAATTCCCTTTACCATTTCCACATTTAATAAGATCTTAGAAGAGGTTCTGCTCACCCAAACAAATTACACCATTGTAATCCTTGTGTAAAAACACGTGAGATAGACTACTTACTCACTGGAAAAGGGCTCCTGATGAAAAAGTTATTCAGCACCGCTTTATGCCCATACGGTGTCTCGTGGGGCTCGCACCTCAGTCCTGAATGAGGTCGAGTGAACTGTGCCATCATGAACCTTTCCAAAAAACACGCCGAAATGACTATTCATACGCCCCAAACGGGCACCTGATGAAAAAGTCACAAAAAGCTGCACACAGCTTAAAAGACGGCCCATGGGGCCCACACATAAACTCTGGCTTCAACGCCTAAAACCACCCTGGTCTCCTTCACCTCTATGGAAAAGTCACAATGCCATTGACAGCTCCTAAAATGGACTTCGGATGCGAAAGCTGCATCTCCTTGTGTTACATGCAAGCGGGGCCCTATGGGGCCCACACCACGACCCCAAAACACATTACGCAGATAATACCATTTCGTTCCTTGCAGACAACCATGCGGTATAGACTATTAATTTACCCAGGACAGACTTATGAAATATAAGTCGTAAAAACACAGCATACATCCGAAAACCACCTCGTGGGGCCCACTTCTTGGGCCCAAAATTAGGCAGGCAGAACGCGCAGTTGCAATCCCCCAGAAAAATGCTCATAAATTTGTACTCAAACACCCCAAATGGATGTCGGGTGAAAAATTGGTGTTTCACCATAAAACATGTGAACTAGTACATGTGGGGCCCGCACCTTGTCTCTAAACCGAACGCTTGGGAAAGCATCTCAAAAAGTCTGCATGAGGACTTGTGTCACACTACCACTGATGGCGCGTCAATTGCACATCCCAAACAAGAGTTAGGTACGACATAAGAATAATTAATTGATTAAATAATTAATTTATTTATTGTATTAAGCGTTTCGTGGCACCAAGCAACGAAACCAAATCACAAGGGTTCTGAACCAACTTTGGAAGGGATGTCTCAACTCCCCAGCCATAGCGCCTCTGACGGCGCATCAAACAGATGTCTGGCTCGTGAACCACGTCCGTCCCAAATTTAATAATAATTTATTATTATTAAATTAAAGCTTCTTGGGTCACCCGTCTTCAGGCGCAGAACCCAAAACCCCCGAAACTCACTTTGAAAGGTCTGTCTCACCGACAGGAACCTGCAACCACAGATAGCGTGACAAACGTATGCTTCCTTTAGATGATACAGCCCCCAAATGCAAGGGGGCCCCACCAGGCCCATCCACCCCGGTCGGCCCGGTCCAAACCGCCGGACTGCGGCACAGCTGTGGGCCCGGACAGACTCACCGCGGCCTGCTAGCCGTGGCCTGCTCCACCAACACTAGACCCCTCGGGTCTGGTCCTCCAATGAAGACTTTCCAACTAGGTGGTCTCCGTCCGCGTCACCCAGCAGGACGTACAAAGTGCAGGTCCTTGTTTCACCGCACACCTCGAGGTCAGCGCCCTAGGGTCCTCCCGACCGCAACAATCCGGCACCCTCGGCGCTTCTGCCTGGGCTCGTCGCTCCTCCTCCAGTTTCCCCTTCGACCGCGATGGCCTAGGTCCGCCTCACATCGCGGCCTCCTCGAATCCTCTGTCGGACGCCGCTACACGCCTGCACACCACCGCACGCCCCCAGCCGCCCACTTCGGCCTCATCCCTGTACCACCACGCCACACGACAAACCGTCCGGCCACGATCCACCTCTAAATGGCGAGCTTCATCGGACCTCCGTGATCCACCATCCTGGGCTTCCCGATCCTCTTCCGGACGGCCCTCCGATCCTTCGCGCATCCGACGGCCACCTCATACCCACGCTCTATCGTTGGGTTCACCCGACACCGCACCTCCGACAACGCTCCGCCGCACGACACACCACAGCCACCACACACAGCCTTTAGTCGCTCCTGCCTGTGGTGATACTGTGATTATTCTAACAGACCACCGTAGACAGAACGGATGCCCAAAAACAGATCGGGTTACATCTTCGTGGTCCCCGCAACACGGCCCTTGCAACGCCAACCCGTTATCAATGATTTGACGGTCAATTGGATGATCTGAAAATTCTGAACGAAGAATGTCGAAGAATGTGTCAAACTTGGGATTTAAAACGGGGCTTGGACGATAGTCGTGTGCGTTCGTCCATCATCCAAATTCCAAAATTATATAATTAAAATGACAAAAACTAACGAAAACTACTGAAATTGACGAAGGGGCAGAAAACAAATAAAAAGCCTACAACGATCTGGTTGTGCGTCATTGGCAACGCGTCCACAGCACCCCCTGATTCAATCTGCCAGAGTCCGCTCCTCAATTCAGAGAAGAAATATGAAGAACAGAAGAGAGATAGAGAGAAAGAGAGAGAGATAATTAGATATAGAGAGAGAGGGATAGAGAGAGAGAGAGGATCCCTAACTCCAACACCTCATTTTTTAATTTATAGAAAACCCACTTAGTGTGGAATCTGAATTCATCGCACCTCTCATTTTATGTCATTACTAGGCACAATGGCCCATTCTGAACTCAACAGAAGTATCGTATTCCAATTATGAGGCTTCGTTCCAGAGTTACTAAAAAATATCGTCAGTGATAAAAATCACTAATTTAATATTTCAAAATGACGATTTTCCCCTGGGTGGCATCACTCCCAGAAGGCCCGCACCCCCAACTTTTACACCCCACCTAGGGTAAACGACACACTACGGATGCAACGGTGCCTTCAGATTTTTTATCTGAGCTACCTTATAGGAGGAAACACAACCCCTCCATGTGCATAGTATAAAAACACTTAACCTTTTTATAAAATTTATTATGGGCACACTGGGCCTTGGAATCAGACGCCTTCTTCGCACCTAGTTCTGGAATCATATGTAGGAGTATTCCAATGCCATACAGGGAAAACAATGAGTCTCTACATCATTCCATGCTTCATGATTTTCCCCATGAAAAACGAAACTAGGAAAAAACAACTCGGGATATATATCTCACACACAGCTCTCCCGCTACCAAGAAAACTTTAACAATAACATGCTGGAACAACATGCGATCCAAAGGGATGCTTCGTACTCATAAGGTCTGCCACTTTTGATGAAATGCGTAGGAACACACATGCACCTCATTATCTGCTACATGTGGAAGACATCGTGTGCCCACTCCAACTGTTGGGAGGGTAGGGAAAGACGGTACGCAACCTTACAACTGCTTGCATGATTCCCGAACGGACCAAGCAAACTCGGGGGGACTTCCCCGACTGAACATCTACTTCCCACATCACGAATGAAATCACAGTTTGTTCCTGGAACATGATCTCATGATTACCTCCTTCAGAATACCATCTAGTGAAGCACCCAAGGATATCCGGTCACACAAGTATACAAAATCGGTTCATCAAAACCTAGGATCTCTACTAAGGGAACCTGCTACAACACTTCCATTTTCCCGAAACATAGACTAACTCGATGTCATTTTACTAAAGAAGTTTCAACCAGCACAATCACATCAGGTTCAAGTCTCTCTGGGTGAGTGCGCACCTGTGACACTGGTGGTCTGAGAAAACCCAGAGTGCTCTCCTATAAGGAAGCATCTCCAAACTCTAAGGGAAAGGACTACCACTACCAGCACCACATAGTAAAGGGCATAGCTCTGTTTATGGGGTGTCCATCACCTCGACCTGTACATGATAATGGTATCAAGATTGATGTTGATCATGCAATGTACCAACAAATAGGGAAGGTGAGAAAACTCATCCAACCGCCAGAGTCTCGACACTGAAATCACATGGTATAACCCATGTTTCATTGCACCTTTTGGAAAAAGAGTAATCCCCAAAATTGGAACTCCGCCAAACCCACTTGGGGTACCTCAAGCAAATGGAGGTGAATTAGAAAATCCCCACTTGAAAACCCAGAACCAACTCTGACACTCCACCGCACAACCTCGCCAATAATGCACATGTCAGAGGTACTCATCCACCGCACCTCAAAATTATCCGCTTTGGGTGGCACTAACTCTCCCTCATGGTTTTGATTGCATCACTAAAACACATCTAAGTTGGGGAAGAACCCATCTTTCTTGTGAATTCAAAGCTACGTCGGGCAATAAAAACATAGGGTTACACTGAATCCATGCGTCACCATCGATAACCCCTTGAATCAAGGAGTTAGATGAAAAGATTACCTCGAGTAGTGTCTAACATGTTCTACTGAGAAAAGTAGAAAAAGACACAGTGTTTACCTATTATCATCTCATGCGATGCAGAATTGTAGACATTCATAGCACACAGCCACCTATGGCCCCATCCGTTAGCTCCCCGAGCCTGGCATGGGCCACCTAGTGGTGGTGGAAGGACCTCAAAACGTCATTCTCCAACTATAGTTCTTCCTGCCAACAACGCCTCCCTGGGTCCACTCTGTCCTCGCCAGGGAGTTCTCAGATCACGACAAAACCTCTGTCACGGTGGTGCATCTGCCAACTATCTGGAAAACTCAACACATTTGGTTGAGTAGTCTCATGCCACGTGACCTCGCACATCACAAACATAGCACTAGTCCTCCCTGGGATGTCTCGGTGCTCTATGTTTTCCCCGAACATGTTCTTGAGTCTCATCAAGGTGATCATTTTGGCATCGAGTCCCTACCAATCGACGTCCCTCTGCCAGAAATTTCTCTATCACTAGTGCTTGCTCTAGAACCCTGAGATGGGTGAGTATGTACAAGGGAAATACACTGGTACAAATATCTGCTACGGAGACTTCGCTCAAACTTATGTGCTCGGAATTTGTCGTCATGGACTATGTCCAAAGAGTACCGAGTAAGGTCTGTGAATCCAGTCACGTACTCAGCCACTACCATCATTTTCCACTGATGCTCCAACAGCTCCAGAAACTGTAAAATGCGTAAGTAGGAGGGGTATTACATCTCAAGAAACAGCTGCTAGAAACTATCCCATGAGTGTACCGACTCATCGTGCATCTGAGTAACCTTAGATCTACTTACGCCAAACCACATGGTTGAAAGACTGGCTGTTAAAGCCACCATAAACCTGTCAGTGTCCGAGCAAGGCTAAAGAGGCGAACCACCGAATCTAGCCATACCTTCATTGTCTGAGGGTATGGCTCATCATGGAACCTCAGTGGTATCTGATGCTGGATCTCATGTAGCACCCCTAAACTACACTCGTAATTTGCCCTCACTGCCGTTTCTATCTGCTACTCCACAGGTGGAGGTGCTACTGCATGTCCTCCTTGAGAAAGGGTAATCATATGATGGATCTTGAACTGAGGAATTGTCACTCATAGAGTTGTCATCACGAACCAGAGCTAGTATCCTGGATGGATATCATCGCTAAGACATTCTGAATCCAATCAAGGAGTACCACAGCCAAATGGGCATATATATATATATCAACAACGATGGGGAGCTGATTCAAGAAGGATAGTCAAAGACTCAATCCTATAAGATGCATGAACCAAATTCCCTACAGCATGTGTCTCAGTGTGCCGAGTCAACAATAATGTTATTAGCGTCCTATTGAATGTATAAGTTGGATGTCGCATCATCACTGGACTCCCTGGATTGAGAGCCTCTCTTGAGACACATTGACACTATTTCCCCAAAACTCAACAAATTCCTTTTTTGGGACGTCCAAAAAATGCCCCAAGGAACGAACCACCTCTGATACCACTTTGTCACAACTCGACCCCTACCGGGGCTCGAGCAGTGACTACCCCAAGCCCGCCTCCAAAGACCAGGGGCTGGAGACTAGCGTCGAAGCCACAAAAAACTAGGGGAGGTCATTTCCTAAGAAACTGTACACACACACGTAGCCAACTCAATACAAAAGTGCCAAGAAAAGAAATCAAGATACAACTCTGCTACAAAAGGGGAATCCAAAATACATGAATCGAACTCTAACCAGTACAAGTAATGTGCTGACAAGTAAACTAAAAAGTAAATGGGCCAAAACACGTGCCCAACCAGAAAGGTGCCACAACCCGACAACATGTAAATGAATGTAAACAGCTATGGAGTATCACACCTAGAAAGTCCAACTACGACCACTGTATGTAGCCTAAGCTCCTATGTCCTCTATGATCCTCCATAGTCTCAATCGACCTATCTGTCGTCTACAAGGGCACACCAAGTGTGGGAAAATCCCAAGCAGGGGTGAGTATAATGATACTCAGTAGGATGCCCTAAAAGTTCAAGTGATCAAAAAAGGAGGTACTAAAACATTGAGTATTATATATGGAAAAGTACAGTGAAAGATAAAAAAAGAGAGTGCAGTTCAACCCAACAAAAGAAAGGAATTAGACTTGTCCAATCAAAGAGGATATTGACACGAAAAAAACATGGCATACCTGGCACGTCTGCGCCCCTCCTAGAAGGAGAGTAATTGAACCCAATGAATGGGAAGACCAGTAGGGTGTATATATATGTTCAATAAGAAATCTGAATGAGTGTGTAAGGGGATCTCTATCTCCAATCTCAGCCTAAGAAGAGTCTCCATCTGTTCAAAGGATATCCATCAATGATGCCCAATAGTCGCACAAGATAAAGATACCTCATCACTAAATCATACAACCAAGGGTCCCGCTCTGGTAATCACGGAGAAAAGTCACTGACTATCCTCGTAGAAAGGTCCTATTCTGAAATAAGTCATTGGGTAACCCACTGCCCAGCCCTACTGAAGGGTAAACCACAAAAGGTCGTCTGGTAACCCACTGCCCAGCCCCCATAGAGGGTAAACCATAGAAGGTCATCAGGTAACCCACTGCCCAGCCCCACTGGAGGGTAAACCACAAAATGTCATCTGGTAACCCATTATCTAGACACGCTAGAGGGTAAACAACAGAAGGTCGTCAGGTAACCCACTACCCAGCCTCGCTGGAGGGTAAACTACATATGGTCTTCCAGTAACCCACTGCCCAGCCCCACTAGAGGGTAAACCACAGAAGGTCATCAGGTTACCCACTGCCCAGCCCCGCTGGAGGGTAAACCACAAAAGGTCATCCGGTAACCCACTGCCCATCCCCACTGGAGGGTAAACCTGGAATTGGTCCAATAACCCCGCAATGCCCATTCCATCACTAGGTGTCACTAAGACCGCTATCGTGCGTAGGTTCGGAGTGCGTCAAAGGAACCTCCAACCAATGCCCTTTAATATTTTCATATTTAATAAGATCAGAGAAGAAGCTCTGCTCGCCCAAATAGATTACACCATTGTAATCCATGCAGAAAAAAAAGTGAGATTGACTACTTACTCGCTGGAAACGGGCTCCCGATGAAAAAGTTCCTCAAAACCACTTTATGCCCATACGACGTCTCGTGGGGCCCGCACCTCGGTCCCAAAAGAGGTCGGGCGAACTACGCCATCATGATGCTCTTAAAAAAACACGCCTAATAAACTATTCATATCCCCAAATGGATGCCTGATGAAAAAGTCGCAAAACAATGCACACACCTTAAAAGACGGCATGTGGGGCCCACACCTCAACTCTAGCTTCAATGCCTGAAACCACCTTGGTCACCTTCGCCTCAATGCCAAGGTCACAATGCTACTGACGATGCCTAAAATGGACTTCAGATGCGGAAGCTGCAACTCCCCACATTACATGCAAGTGGGGCCCTATGGGGCCCACACCTCGACCCTGAAACACATCATGCAAATCGTACCATTTCATTCCTTGAAGATAACCACGTAGGATAGGCTATCCTTTTTCCCTGAATGGACTTATGAAACATACGTAATCAAAACATAGCATACGTCTGAAAGACACCTCGTGGGGCCCATGCCTTAGACTCAAATTTTGGCGGGCAAATTGCACCATTGTAATCCCATCGGGAAAACACTCAAAAACGAGTAACAAAACACCACAAATGGATGTCGGGTGAAAAAATTGGTGTTTCACCGTAAAATGTGCAAACTATGCCCTGTGGGCCCCACACCATGTCTCAAACCCGAATAATTTGGAAAGTGTCTCAAAAAAATCCACAAGAGGACTAAGGTCACGCTGCCACTGACGGCGCGTCAATCGGACATCCCAAACAGGAGTTAGGTCTGACGCATGAATAATTAATTAATTATTTATTTATTTATTTATTTTCATTAAGCATTTTGTGCCACTGATCAATGAAACTAAACCGCAAGGGCTCTGAACCAACTTTGGAAGGGCTATCTCAACTCCAAGGCCACAATGCCTCTGACGGTGCATCAAATGGATGCCCAACTCCTGAACCATGTCCGTCGCAACTTTAATAATAATTTATTGTTATTAAATTAGAGCTCCTCGGGTCACTCGTCTTCGAGTGAAGAACCCAAAACCCCCAAAACTCACTTTGAAAGGTCTGTCTCACCGACTTGAACCCATAGCTGCAGATGACGTGTCAAACGGACGCGTCATTCAGAAGATACGTCCCCCTGAATGTAATGGGGCCCAACCGGGCCGGTCCACCCCGACCGACATGGTCTTAACCGCCGGCCTGCATCCCGCTCCACCAACACCAGAACTCTCAGGTCTGATCCTCCAAATCAGAATGACCAACTGGTCGGTCTCCGTCTGCGTCACCTAGCAAGACCCAAAATGTGTGGGTCCTTGTTTCGTCGCACACTCCAATGTCAGCGCCTCGGGGTCCTCCCGACCACGACAAGCTGGCGCCCGCGGTGCCTCCGCCTGGGCTAACCGCTCCTCTGCCGACTTCCCCTTCAACCAAGATGGACCAAGGCTGCCTCACGCCGTGTCCTCCTCAGCTCCTCCTCTAGATTCCGTTGTTCTCTCACACACCACCGCACGCCCCGGCCGCCCGCTTCGGCCTCGCCCCTGTTGCACCGCGTCACATGACACACCGCCTAGCCGCGGTCCACCTTCGAATGCCAAGCTCCGCCAGACCTCCGCGCTCTGTCGTACCCGGCTTCCCGCTCCTCTTCCGGAAGGCCCAACACACCTCATTGTGTCCGACGACCACCTCATAACCACGCTCCGCTACTGGGTTCGGCCGACATCGCACCTCGAACGACGCTCGACCGCACGACACACCGCGGTCGCCGCGCACAGCCACCGTCCGCTTCTACCAGTGCTGATCCTGTGGTTCTTCTAGCAGACCACCATTTCCCAAATGGATGCCCAAAAAAAGATTAGGTGACATATTTGAGATCCCCGCAACGCAGGCCTTGCAACGCCAACCCCTTATCAACAATCCGATGGTAAATTGGCGGATCCAAAAAGTCCGAACGAAGAACGTCGAAGAACGCGTCAAACTTGGGATTTAGAACAGGGCTTAGAGGATGGTCATGTTCATTCAGCCATCGTCCCAATTCCAAAATTATATAATTAAAATGACAAAAACTGATGAAAACTCAGGAAATTGACGAAGGGGTGGAAAACAACAAAAAGTCTACATCGATCCAGCTGTGCTTCAATGACGACGCATCCACGGTGCCCCCCCGCATCAATTCGCCAGAGTCCACTCCTCAATATAGGTAAGAAAGGTAAATAACATGAGAGATAGTGAGAAAGAGAGATAGAGAGAGAGAGAGAGAGAGAGAGAGAGAGAGAGAGAGAAACCCTAACTCAAACTCCATGTTTTTCTATTTATAGAAAACCCACTCAGCGCAGAATCCGAATTCACCGTGCCCTCTCATTTTATTTAACTCCTAGGAAAAACGCCCCATTTCGAACTCAACGGAAGTCTCGAATTTCCATTTCTAGGCTTCTTTCGAATGTTACTCGAAAGGATCTCCAGTGATAAAAATCACTAAGTCATTATTACAAAATGACGATTTTTCCACAGGGTGACATCTCTCCCAACAGGCCTGCACCCCAAACTTTTACACCCTGCTTAGGGTAAATGGCACGCTCCAGATGCAACTGTGCCCTCAGATTTCCAATTTGAGCTACCATTTAGAAGGAAACCCAACCTGGCCACATGCATAGTATAAAAACACTTAACATTTTTATAAAATTTATTCCGGGCACACCGAGCCTCAGAATTTCTTTTCGTCTTCGTGCCTAGTTCTAGAATTATATATAGAAATATTCCAAAGTCTTACAGGGAAAAAACCAGGTCTCTACACTAATTTATACAATATAATAAACCTTTTGATCCATTAATGTATAAATATTATGTTGTTTATCATTAAAAATACATAATAGTCATGTATGAAAAATTAGGGTCCCTGTAGTGGGTATTAAATAAAAATTCAGTTAATATGAGAATTAGAACTGGAAAACATTAATAACAAACCTTAGGATAATTCTGAGTATATATAAACATCCAAGAAGATTTATTCTAGAAAAAAGATAAACATTGGGATCCCATATGATATTCATTTATATTTAACTAAATAAAAGAATAACTTATTTATTCATAATTTATTTACTTAAGTTTTATTCAAGATATTTTTATATAATAAAATGGTGGGAATAGATAGAAACTAGTATTGCAGCCCATATGAGGTAAGATATAATGATTGCATAAATGAAATTCCCATTACCCTAGGAGGTAGAGTAAAGAACTTTATAGTGACTATTAGAGAGCAGTCTCTTGCTATACAAAATATCCTTGACCACATGGAATGTAATAATTCACAAAAAAAATTAGAAACTAACCATTGATTCCTTTCTATGTAAATGGACACTTATGTTTAGGGGATAATCAGATAAACTTATTGGGGAATAGTGGTTTAAATAAATTGAGAATATATTTTATGTGGTCCAGTAGGATAAGGTGACATTGATCATCTATTATTTAGAATGGTGGGCTTATGAATGGTGGGAATTGATTAAGAACACAAAGATGAAAGATGAATTAGAAGTGATGAAGTGTAAATACATTATGAAAATGTTTATTAATAATTATTTCACTTGAAATCGTTGAACAAATATAGTGATAGAATTCATAAAGATATTGAAAAAGTAAGATGAATCTATCATGGATTTCAAGGAAAACATAAAAAGGATAACATGATATTCCTCGGGTTTTACTATCAATAATGATAGAAATATAGATGAGCTCTTTAGTGGTATAAAAAATACCTTTGGAAGGCTCTAGATATTTGAAACTTTGGGAGTTACCATAAGTATTAAGATATTTTCTAAATGTATAGATGGATATATGGGATTATTAAAAATTTTTATGGATATAATAACTATACAATAATGTTTCAATATTGTGGTTCAAATTACAAATGATAAAAGAGGATACAACCACACACATGTGAAAAATGAGGGATGAAGAATCAAGGGTATTTTCTTGTTGGGATAAAAAACTTCTTTATATGTGGGGGAGAAGGACACTAAGCTCATTAATGTGTATGAGATATGATTAAGCTAGACAATGTGATAGAGGAAAGTAAGGAACCTGATAATTAATGTAGTAGTGAATTTGGATTTAGAGGACAAATCTATAACAAGGTTGTATGCACATTTACTAGATTTTTTGAGTTGTTTCCCATGGTTCTTACTATTGATGATCTTTGGATGATTGATTTTGGTTTTGAGTGTTCAGGGAGAGATTATGGGTTGTGCATTTCTTGATGAAGTGGAATTTTTTTCATCAGCTGTGACCTATCATTAGTTGTTTTTTGTTGAGTTTTTTGTTTATCCTTTATTGGTTTTCAACCTGTTTATTTGGAGATGAAGGCTCGATGAGATGCATATGTTGTGAGAATTGAAAAATGCCTCATTGAATTTTGCATTAATGTTTGTTTCATACATATGGAATCAGGTGGGTTGACTCAAAATAGGTATGGTTGTGATGACATCCATCATTCATCTTTTCGTCCTCATATTGACTGATGGGTACTCTATTGGTTACTACATGGATATTCTTCCTGGTTTTTCACTACATCTGGTTGAAAATGTAGTGATTTCCTCACTTTCATCATTGGGTGGGTGGCTCGAATGAGAGATAGGTGTGCTGGAATCTATCATCCAGTACTCTCTTAAAATTTTGTATTGGAGTTAAGAGTACCTTGCATTGATTGTGTTTTTAGCGTGAAAAAATTCTTAGCAAGGGGGAAATGCATCATCCTTGACTAATTTTGCTATTGCAGGTTCTGATAGGGGGAAACGACTCTTGGAATGTTCTTATTTTAATGTTTGTGTCTTTGTTCGCGTTTGGGCCCATGTAAGGCCATTCATCCTTGATGGGTTTTCTTATTCTCATTTGGTCATTTTAATGGCTTTATCCATTTCCCAGTTTACAAAATGAGTCCTTTTTTAAATTTAAGGGGTTCTACCCCTCAACTTTTCAAAAAAAACATCAGCAACCACCAAAGCCAAAGGAGCGAGGTAAATCTTATTCCATCATTACATCTAATGTGGATCATGAAAATGATGTCATACATGGTACAATTATTATTCACTTAAAAATGGACAAGGTTTTATTTGATTTTAGTTATACTAATTACTTTATATCCTATAAATTTTCTAGAACTATTGAATCATATCCCCAATACCTTGAAGTAGAGATATATGTAAAAACTAATGGTGAGATCATTCTAACACTAGTGTTGTAATCTACTCTTATTAGTGTATATTGTAATATTCTTCAATTAAATTGCATAATCCTTACCTTAGTTGAATTTGACACTATAATCGGAATTTATTGGCTCTAATTATATAGATCACACATAATCTTTCAGGAAAATCAAATATATTTCTATATTCTCAACTTTCTAATGCTCCTCTATAATTTCAAAGAAGATCATGAATCTCAATTAGAAAATCCATCAATGGTGTAGTTATTGATACCCTATAAATAAGAATAACATTCCTGAATAACTTTTTTTCAAATGAAGGTATAATTATAGAAGAAATTCCCATTATGATATAATACACTATTGTATTTCTTGAAGGGTTACTCAAACTTCTCCCAGTTCATAACATATAGTTACCAATATATCTTATACTTGTAGCCACTCATATATTTAAATGACTCTATAGAATGGCCCTAATAGAATTAGTGGAGTTAAAGAATAATCTAAAATAAAATATTTATAGAGGGTTTATACACCCTAGTGAATCATCTTTGGCTACGTCAGTTCTCTTTGTAGAGAAAAATTATAGATCAATATTGTTATGAATGGGTTATTAATAAGATCACCATAAATAAAATGTATTCCATATAAATTATTGATGACATGTTCAGTTAATAATGATGGGATTAGTATTTCTCAAATGTGGATTTTCATTCTGAAAATCATCAACTAAAGGTGAATAAGGAATATACTCATTTATAGACTTCCGTACAAGGTATGGAAACTATGAGTTCATACTGAAGCCCTTCAGACTTTCTAATACCCATAAAATATTCATGGATTTAATGAATATAGTCTTTATAGAATAAAATTAATTTTTTTGGTTGTTTTTATTGACAATATTCAGATTTACTCCAAGAGAATGATGGAATAGGAAGTGCATTTAAGGATTGGGTTAGGAATACCAAGGATAGATAAAATGTATGATATGTTTAGAAAGTGGGGCTTTTTGATAAAATAATTCACATTTATATGTAACATGATCACATGTGAGGTAATTTATATAGATCATTCAAACAAAATAGAAATTGAGGAATGGTCGATACCCACTAGTGCCATGGTAATCCATAATTTTACAGGCTGATCCAGGTACTACTAACATTTTGTGAAACATTTACCAAGATATTCTATACTTCTAAAGAATAAAACATGGAATGAGGGAAACTATTTCTGGATAGAATAATTTGAGGAAAGCATGGAGGTGCCCAATAATAGGCTAACCACTCAGTCTATACTCACTCTACCAATAATTGGATATGGTATTGTCATACACAATTATTCTTTAAAGAAACTCTTCTGTTGTGTACTCATGAAAACTGAAAAAGTGATAGCATATACCTTGCAAAAATTGATGATCCATGAGAAAAACTACCCAACACAAGATCTAGAGTTAGAAGCATTAATATTTTCCTTGAAAATCTACTGAAACTAACATTATGGAGAAAAGTGTGACATATATAACAATCAAATGAGTCTAAAATATATATTCACATAGAAGGAGATCAACATTCATCAAATAATATGGTTAGAGATATTCATGGACTTTGATTGATATATTCCCTATCATCCAGGAAAATAAAAACAAAGTAGACGATGCTCTTAGAAAAAAAGAACAGGCTACTCAATGAATGATGCTGATTGAAAAATACCCTATCTTCATGGATATAAAACATATGGATCTGGAAATCATAATGGTAGGGAATACACATTACGCTTCCTAAATGATTTCCCAACTATCTATCTGAGAGAAGATCAAGGAGTCATAGAGGGATTATCTGGAGATTAAAAATAAATAAAATTTACTAAATGAATGAACGCTACATGAGTTCCACATTGATAAGGATTGTTTAAATAAATTTGGGAATATAATTTGTTTTCCCACATCACCTAAGATAAATAATGATCTATTGGATAATGTACATATATTATCTTTCTCTAAAAATCCTAGAAGTACCAAGATGTAAAATGACCATTGACAACACTTCTGGTGGGACAACATAAATAAAGAGACTCCATTGTAAATTTCAAGGGTCATTTTATGTTTGTAAGTAAATGTAGAGCTACAGAAGTCAAAATGGATGATAAAACCATTTCTTATACCCTTTTGGAAATGGGAGAGTGTCACTATAGACATTTTCACTAGTCTATTGAATTCATCCAAAGTAAACCATGTGATATGGGTAGTAGTGGATCAACTCACCAAGACTGCCCACTTCATCACCATTTAGTAAGATTAATCACTTGAACAACCTTCCATGATATATGTGAAAAAAGTGGTGAGGCTATATGAGTTATTATTGGAACCAAAGTTATTAAAATTTATAAATTAATGTTGATTTTTTTTTCAATAATCCCTAGTGTTGATCAAAAGAAGTGACCTAATCCATACAGGTTCCTTTAGTGTTAAATGTGGTGAAGCTTCCTAGTGTTATCCAAATTTTTGGGGTCCAAAATTTAAAGAATGTATAAATATGTTTTTAGTAAAGGAAACATTGTCGTATAAATAAAATTGGTGCACAAAGGGGTCAATGGGTTCTAGAGAGTTTATAACAAATGAGTTATTAGGAATTCATAATTTAAATATCTATAAGGAACTTGTTTCAATAATGTTTTGATGTTTCATGAAAATAAATCTTGGGTTAACACTTGAAATACAATAGTCTTGTACGCTGAAGGCAACATCAAAATGACGAAGTTCTGTGAATAACGAAAGTTTCATTGAAGTTCAATGGATTGTAAGGAAGATGAATAATGGGTCATGTTGATATATAAATGGGTGGGTGCCTCTACTATTTGGGTGTTCACTCTCTCTCAATGATAATGTGGACTCACTACTTGATGAAAGAGTTTCAAAATAGAGAGTCACACGAATTATATTTGCACCAAAAAAATAAATTGTGTTTATAAAGGCCAAGTGAGATTTCTTACATTAACTTTTCATGAATTTTTGAACATTACTACATAAATAGAATTTGTAAAAATATTAGGTGTTGTGAGAGAGTATAAAAGCTCCATAAAAAAAGACTTATTTTTTGAAAGTGAAAGAGTTTTGTGAAGTAAAAGTTTTAAACATCTATTTTCATTGAATAGTGAATTATTGGGAATTTATTCGAGATAATGGTGCTATTAAAGACTGATTATAATTAGGGAAAATTTATTATGTTCTAATATTATAATGAAAAATTAAATTTGATAAACAGAGAATTGATTCACCCAAATCAGTGAGCAAAAGTGAATCGACAAAAGTGGTCCAAGGAAATAAGTGATATGTCGATAAAATTCATGTAAATGAATTGTTCTTGTAATATAGTTCCCATGTCTAATCAATTGTAATTGACAGTAACTAGTAAATCATAAAAAATTCAGGTACGAATGAAACGTTGTTGACATATTCTCCATAGACATTTACTTATAGGTGAACCAAGTGAAACTACTGTGTTGTGTTTCTATTTATACATATGTGTGGTTTACAATTATATTATTCTATTAGAAATGTTTAACATGTTTCTACCGACATGGGTAAAAATATCCATCTCATTAAAAGAAAATAGTTTACACCATGATTCG
The DNA here is from genome assembly GCA_963277665.1 of Viscum album. NCBI lineage: Eukaryota > Viridiplantae > Streptophyta > Magnoliopsida > Santalales > Viscaceae > Viscum > Viscum album. The sequence goes on from OY728125.1 coordinate 1,947,569,391, forward strand.
CCACTCCCCTCTCAGAGTTTTCCTGGGTATTATAGGTACCAATTTCGATCACCACTGATCATGAGAAAAAATTCGCATCTAAATTCTGGAGAAGTATCTTATATGATTTTCATATAGAACATAATTTCGGTATGGCATATCTCCCCCAAACTAATATCCAACTTGAATGGACTATTGAGAAACCTGAGAACATACTGAGAGCATGCTCAATAGAATTTAGAGGATTATGGGATAAATATATCCCATTGGTTGAGTTATCACATAAAAATAGTTTCTAATTGAGTATTCAAATGGATATATATGAAAAGTTTTATGGGAAGCGATGTATAACTCTATCTTTTTCAGATGAAGTTGGAGAATGAATTCTACAAGGACTAGATCTTGAGAAAGTGATGAGAGAAAAGGTTCAATCCATCCAATAACATATAACTTCTACTCAAAGTTATAAATGGAGCTACGCTAACAACCATCAAAGGGATTTTGAGTTTCAGGTTGGAGAAAATATTTTCCTTTAAATTTCACCTTAGAAAATATCTATACGGTTTGGAAAAATTGGGAATCTTTCCCCAAGGTACATTATCCACTCTAAGATTCTTTATCGCATCGGACCAGTGGCCTATCCACTTACACTTCCAGCTAATTTTCTAAAGTTCATGATGTGTTCCACTTAAATCTCTTGAAGAAGTACAAACCAGACCCCTCACATGTAATAAATACAATGTTTGAATAACTAAAGAATTGACTATCTTATGAGGAGAATCTGATGGAGATCATAGACTGTAGAGACAGTGTTCTATGAATTAGGTAACTCACCTTGTCAAAGTTCATTAGAGAAAATATAATTATGAAGGGGAGAAATGGGAACGAGAGAAAAAATTGAACATGAAGTAACATTACCTATTCTCAACAGATAATATGAGATGAAATTATAGGATGAAATTTATAAAACAGGAGAATGTAACAACCTGTAGTTTATAAATGATATTCACCACTTGAAAAAATTGTGAGCTATATTATAATATATAGCATTATTCATATACATTACATACAAAACCAACAAAATTTTATTCCATTAATATATAATACTACATTAATTAACAAAAAAACAAATGAAAATTCCAAACATTACACTAGTATGGAAATATAAAATAAAAAATCTAAAATTAGAAAATACAGATCACCCAAATCTGCAAAAATCATCACCCCCATGACCAAAATCATAAAAATGAAACTAAATATTAGTAAACCAATCAAAATATTATAAAATTATAATATATAACCTAGGGGTATTTTTATTAAATATTTAGTGAAAAAAATAATTATTATTTATAGGAGCTAATGTGACCATTGGAATAGTAATGTGACTGTTGTAATAGTAACCCGACTATTGTGTATAGAAACCTCGCCATTGGGAATAATAACCTAGACATTGGAATTAAAATTTAAACTCAAAATAATATTTTCCAATAAATAATATTTTTCTGAAATAATATAAGTAAATATAAATACTATAATTCTGAAAAATAAATATCATGATGAAAAATCTAAAATTTAATATATTCATATTTTAAAAAAAATTGTATTTTAAATTATATCATAAAAATGATATTTTTTATATTAATATTTAAAATTAACTATGTTATAAATTTATTATGATAAAATGAATATCATTTTTGATATAAAAAATCCAAAATTTTCCAAGTGTTTTTTTGAAAATTTTATGAGATACTTCAATTTTTAGGTGAACAATAAAATACAGTTTTTTCACATAATCAGTGTGTCTTAAATAACATCATTCTAGATGTAATAATCTCATGAGAATATCTAGATCATGATTTTCATCCAAAATATATTTAATTTACTAAATGATTCAAAAATATACAATAACATTAATTTCTAAACCTAAAATGTATTTTCCAAAACCTGACATCAAAAGTGAATCCTTAAAATAACAATTTTTCTTTTTCTATATTCATTTTTAATATACTACGCGAATTTAAATTTTAAAGGGAATTAGTGTCATAATACCATTGTATTATATTTATATATTATGTACATTGAAAAAAAATCACCTTTACAAGTTTTACCTTTGATATACTATCTTATTTAATATTTTATTCTAAAAATACCCCTCTTCTCAAGTACAAATAAACACATACCCTCCTTTTTCAAAACCACTAATACCTATCTTAAAAAAACAAATAATCTACTAAAATACTCTATCTAAAATAACTTATAATATCTAGGGATATTCGGGAGTAAAAAAACTCCAATCATCATGGGAGTTTAACTATCATACAATAGAAGTTATACCTTGGAAAGAGTGTGTATCTATCAACTTTTGTGTATTTTTTCTTATTCTATTTATTTTTTCCAATTCCATTAAGAAAGAAAATCATGTAAAATTAATTTTTCAATATTTAGAAATTATATTATTCAATTGAACCTATGATAATTATGATAATTATTAAATATATAAATTTAAAACATCTCTTTCCTTCTTTTTCTACAATATCCCATCCAAGGTCGATGATTAAAAATCTTTTTCATGTCACCAAACCTATTTCTGGTTAAAACAAATAATTTAATATATAAAAATGTATAAATAAATGTATTTTAATATGATATAATTAATTACACTTATGTATAGATGACTTTGAATAAAGTATAGAAATATTAGAAAATTGGACTTTTTTTAAAGGAATCATGATATAAAAATGCTTTAATTTCATAAACAAGAATTAAGAAAAATAATCCAATAATTATAACTGATAAATAGTGAAATAAATTATCATTTGTTACTTTTGTTTCCATTTTGTATAAAATCTATTTTCATTATTCTGGATGTGGAAAAGTGAAGAAATTAAGCGATATTTATGGTAAATAGATTCTTGAACTAAACTAACTTTCTTTGGATTATCCCTCTTTCATGCAATATTTGATATGTATATTTCACTAATGTTATTTATATAACATTTATTTATTATTACATTTAATTTTTAGGATAGACTTGTTTTCATCTTTATTTTTAATCTAAATACCATGATTTTAGAAAAAATACTTTTTTTAATCATATTGACTCTTCATGAGTTGTTTATTCTTTTCTCAAGATTGATGATGCTTATACCAAATATGTTTTGACATTATAAATTTTAGAACACCATGTTTTTTTATGAAATTATTTTGGATGAAATCATTATGAGACCCATTTTTGTGGGTTATTTCATGACTTTGATTATTATACGTTCTGTGTGGTATGCATGATAATGTTAATATTATGATTTTATGGGTGGGATTGGAATTATATATTCATACAATTCATTGGGTAATGTGATTTATCTCATGAGATAATGTGTACTATGCATAAAATGTTTTTTTATCTGTTTTCCCAATGATGATGTTAGGATTATATGCATAGGTTTTCTGTGAACATGATGTTATATTTGTTTGCAACATTGTGTGAAATTTGACCACTATGAAATGATGATTCATGTTTATGAATTTCTATATTACAAGGATTAATCAAATGTTTTCCTCATGATTAGGATGATGATGTTATTAATTTGATGTGATGATTATTATTATTATCACCCTTGTTATATTGATTCATGTTCCTTATTTGTACTCTTATTGTGGTTTTAAATAACCCCATTATTTGATGTATATCTTCAAGTGACTACATGTACTAAAGAAAAACATGAGATTCTAGAAGGATAAATAATAAGGCTTTAAATAAATGTTTTTGATTTATATATATGTGATTTATCATCTTAATTCTCCCAGGATACAAATAAAATTAGATTCTAAAATGTATAACTATTATTTTTTTATCTTTAAAATGATGTAATAGTCATGTAAGAAAAAGTATGGTCATTATAATCAACTTTTCAAATATTCCTATTTATAGACATAACAATAATATAGAATTTCAATACATCTCCAATCATTAATATCGAATGAAAACACATAATCAACATACCTTAATAATCAATAATCATTATCAATTTCAATACAACCCCAACCAATATATAAACTCTCTTTTTATGTGAACATCCTCTAATATAATTTATGTAAACTGTGTTGTGAACACTATATAGAGTAACGAGTATGCGCATAATACATAGCTAGAATAAAATGATTAGAATTCATCTAGATAAAATAGGTGGTCATTCTAAAAATAACATTACCCTAGTGTATTAAAGGAAACATTGAATTATATTAACATTGATAATAAAACATCATCATAAAAGAATTATTCAAATCATATCATGGAATAAGGGATAAATAATCAATTTTTTGATATCATGAGTTTAATACCCCAAATAATATATATATATATATATATATTATATAGTAAATCATGTAACAAATATATAATGAGTTTAAATTCAATGGAATATGAAAAGTAAAATGGATGTAAAACATAAAAGATATTTTAGAATAAATTTTTATCATTGATTTAAAATAAAAACATGTTTATCACTTTAAAAAGATACTTATATATAGGAAAATTGAACGATTTTAAATATAGTTAATTTTAAAAGGAATCCAAAATAACATAGACATAAAAATGACATAATGTTTTATACAGGAAATCTAGATCCAAAAATAAAAAAATTTATTATGAAACTAACCTTTTTGATACATTGAAATGTTTTTCATTGGAAACCCGCATAGTAAAACAATATTTCATATTAAAATTTCATTTTTCAAAATAGTATTTTAAAATAACATATAAATAATACTAGGGTGGGAGAACCCAAGACAATTTCAATACGGAACATTATAAATTAATGAATGATAGTTAAGTTACCAAAAATTATTACTACTATGGTAACAATTGAATTGATATATATTTGATGAAGGGAATATTATTTTTTATATTATATCCCATAAAATACAAATATATGATAAAAATTAATTCATTGTCCAACACCCTAATATTTTGGGAAATATTTTTTTCAAAAAAAATTTAAACTTTTTTTAAAAAAATTAACAGAAAACATTGAGCTTATATTTCATTACACAAAACTATGAGTCTTGATTCTACCACACAAAAAAATTAATTTATCTTTCATTGCACACAAAAACGAGTTTAAACAAAATGTAACATAAAATTGAAATATTATTATATAATATGACCATTATCACCTAGCCTTTGAAATGGTGATAATAAATAAGATTAACTAAATAGGAAAATATATTATGTATACATGTATATAAATTTAATTCTTTGGTGTCAAATTAATTTTAAATAGAAATAAAAACTATAAGAAAATAAATGAAATCATTTTCTGTAAAACTGTTTTTAAGCACCCAAACATGTTTTAACTAAATTAAATAAACAAATAAGATTTGGTGAATAATTTTAATGAAATTGATATATTATATATTCCATAAAATTTTTAATATTCATAATATATATTTTATATACAAAATATTAGAATAAATTGAATTTTATTATTAAAACTGTATTTTTCTAAAAAACAGTTTTCTCACATTTTAAGTGCTTATTTTAAAATTAATTTTTGCCAATTTTAGAGAATTTATTTAGAAAAAATAAATTTCTTTTATTAATTAAAAATTTTAAAATAATCATGGAGTGATTTTTTGTGAATTTTCTAAAAAGATAATTTTGTTGATGAAAAGTAAAAAAACATTTGTTTTTATTAATAATCTTCATTTCATTTAAAGAATTTAAAAACTAAAAAATTATATTATATGGATTTAAAAGTAAATTTATTTCAATTATATATCCATTAAAATAATTTATGTCATTAAAATAAATTTTATATTTATTTTATTAGGTGAAAATGTTTTAAACGTTTGATAGAATTCTCTTTGGAAAACTGCTTTTCTGTCCGGTCTTCAGGATTAGTTTCAAATTAAAATTTTCCAGTTATATGAATTTAATTTGTTAAAATGGATGCCATTTTATAAATTATAATAATTTATTTTTTCTATTAATTCCATCTTAATTTTTGAAAATCTTGAATAGTAAAAATATAATTATTAATTATAGCAATTAAGGTAATAATTTGTTTGTAAGGCCTTAAACTATAATGATAAGGGTTAAATGCCCTAGAAACTTTTAAGACCCATTATTTATAGAAATATTTAGAATTTATATCATTTATTATCTATAATTAAATATTTTTGATCCTTTTGGAATTTGGAAAACATCAGTACACCTTTTCCATTTCAAAAATTACAAGTGTTCCACTCACCTCACTTCTAAAAGGCCACTGATTATCCACTTCACTTCACACTTACAAAAACCTTTGGATTATAAAATCCATAACAAAATCCCATCCTTTATTACATAATGTCATCCTATAATCGTTATTTTATTAATTCATTTATCCTTTGAAAGATTTCAGTGGAAACAAAAGAAGTTTTCCGAGAAAGAGATAACGTCCCTAAGCAAACATTTTATTTTATTTATTGGATCAACTCATTAAATAATTATAAAAACATGATAATATAATAAACATAGTTTATTTCATAAAATAATATGTTATTTTATATTGTTCAAGACCTACATCCATATCATCTTCCCTAAAATGGTAAATGATAATGTTACTCATGTGTGTGGAGAACTACCGCCTTTCAGACCGATGGGACACATTTTCCATCAACACCACTCATTATGTGGTATGATTGTCATAAATCGTGTTTTTGAACAAGAAAAAAGTTCATGGGAATTTTATTTCTTGTGATTAATGGATGATTCATTTTTAAAAAGGAACTTCAAAACATAATTTCGATAGTTGGAATGCTTCAATGTGATGTTTTTAGTACTTGGGTGAAGGTATGATAACATTAATGGGTGTATCGATGAGTTTTAGAACATCAGACTAGGAAAATCAGTTTTTAAAGGACCACCATAGGGAATATGGTTTTTCTAACACCATGTTTTCCATAGTAGGTAATTGTGATAGCTTGATAGTCTATTTAGGTTTTTTATAGTGAAAATGGCCATTTTAGTATATAAATGGATCTTGAATTGAAATCCCATGGGAGTTATGTTGAGACCATTCTATGTAATAGTTTTATTAATCATTGTAATATCATTATCATAATATGACCACATGAGTTAAATATTGTTAAATCTATGTATTAGTTGTTATTCATGTGATGCATTTAATATGAATTTTTCTTATGCATCTAAATGAAAGGCCAAGCCTTATAAGGATGGTCAATGATTGAATCACCCTCTCGAGTTGAGATTGTTGAAGGGTGATTTTTTTTGGACCTTGACATGTTAAATATATCTTTTAAAATGAAATGAAATTAATAAATGGTTGATATCATGGGGTGATATGTGGATTCATATTAGTATTCCACTTATTGACTCAATGGCCTTGAACCTTGTTTATAACAAGGGTGATACATGGTTCCAATTAGAGGATTCCATGGATAGACTCTTGAGGTTTCATTTATATGATTAGTGATACATTTATTAATATTATAATTCTATTGATATACTCATAGGGGATGTTGATTTATAAGTCAAGTGATACATGGATTCGTATTTGAATGCAATGGTACAACTCATATAGGTTTTTGACTTATATTCCATGTGATACATAGATCCAGTTATATGGCGTATTCCATGGAAAGACCAAAGAGAAAATAATATATTTCATGGGTGATACTTGGGGTTTCAATATAGGACCACAATGGATAGAATCAGATTACATGGACCTTATACATTACCAAGAGTGATACCGGGTCCCTTAGAATTTCTCCTGGGATGGGCTAGTCGGCTATGCGTTGATTTTATACCTAGAATGATACATGAATTCCAACATCAGAATGTCAAAGATAAACTCAAGCTATACATGTTTTAGGAGGGATTAAATTGGATTATGGTGTTTCTTCCAAGACAAAGAACAAGAATGGATTCAATCTTGATTAATCCTTATGGATGGTCTATCTATGAATCATTGATTATATCATTATGGGGAACATTGGGCCGTGTTGGGGTCTTAAGACTTGTTTGATTAAGGAGTTGGAGCTCATTCGATGTTTCAAAAATGATATAGTCTTGGCTGTTAATTTATAGAATTCTCACTTAAATGAAATTTATTAAAAGTATTTGTGTTTATGTGAAATCTTGATCATTTTTCTTTACATACTTTTCATAACTTTATTGTTATATAACAGCTTTAATTGGTATTTTTATAAAGAACAGGTTGGATTGGGATTAACACTGTGGGTTCCAGCCTTCTATGATTTATATCTCAATCCCTTTTCAGGCACCATTGGTGACTCAGTAGACCTTATTTGTTACAGGTCTATAGACCATACTGGTGTTGTATTGCTTGTATTGGGAAGTTTGGAGAAAAGGATTGATTTGGAGCTCGGGATGCTCATGGAGATTTCCTGTGGGGATTTTTTATCCTTTCATTATTTTTTACTGAAATAAAAATCATGTTTTTGTTACTTCTTTAGATTTTTTACTATCATCATATGGAATGCATTCATTGTATAACTTGCATAATACATGTTCTTTATTTAGTTGATATTTTTTCTATCTACTGCTATTTATTCATTTCCTTATACTAATTCCTCTTATTAGTGACTTTTAAAACCTATTACTATTGTTCACTCTAAAAATGATGGAATAGTCTCCCCACAAATCAACCTTTACACCCACATTTCTAGTTGGTAGACTCTACCATATGAGAAGAAGTGATTAAGGTTATGTGGTGACCAGTTCATTTACTGATTCTGTGGTAAGTCATTTTAGGATGTTACAATGTGGTATATGATCTATTGTTCCTTTTGAATTACTTTTTTGGGCTGGTAAAAAGGATACTATGAATGGGTTGATGCTTGTTAAATAATAATTCATGGGATTTATCACCCCATGTATAGGAAATGTCCAAGTGGCCAGGGCTGGGAATTTTGTTTATAATATTCAAAGTTACATTTGATGTGATTTCGCCTTTGGTGAATGGTGACTTTTTATGGCTTATGGATTTATGGAAATTTATGTTATTTTTCTCTTTTCCTATAATGGTAAGGAATTAACATGACTTTTATCATTATAGGTGCTTAGAAATTCACATGCAATGCAGATTAAATTCTAAGTAGTTATATTGGTAGGTTTCCCACTAAGGATGTGTGTCTGCCTTGAGTGATGTCATGCTTAGTTTTGTACGTGTTGAATAAATATTTTAGCATTCCTATTGTTGAGAAAGTCTTTCTAGTGGTGTAACAAGATTATGTGATTATATTCCATGATTTTTTTCTTTTTATCATGCTCTCGGTGTGCATTGCAGATTATATCATGCTACCTTTGAGATATAAAAGTGGTTTCATGGGCATATTTTTGTTGGTTTCATTTTAAAAAAGAGAAATTTTTCTAATTTAAGGTGTATGGACACCTTATAATTTGAAAATTCTATCCTATATACTCAAACGAACTCTCTACGTTTATAAAATTTCATTGAACTTGTTTAAATGAAAAAGGCTACCATTTTTAAATGTTAAAGTGGAATGATTTCAATTAATGGGATCCAAATTCCAACCATAAGGTTTATGGGCACCTTATAGATTGGTAGATGGACACCCATGTGACATAGAATTTATGTATCCATGGTATATTTAAGAATGATTATTATTATGAAATCTATTATGTTTTGAATTTGAATAGTTTTATAACATTTAAAAAATTCTCAATTGGACCCATGTAAGTCAGTTGGGGAATGATATTATAAGATAATTTTTTTATTTTTTTATGCTTTATATGGTTAAGCAAGTGCTTTTGGGTTTCTTCTTTAGGAATCTAGGTAGGTTTAATGGGTCCCTCAGGGGTCACCTTTGTTAAATGAAACATATGTGCTAAATTTCATGTTCATGATGGAATGTCAATGAATGTTAATTTTTTAAAAATGATAATGACAAATATTTTCTATTTTTTCTTGAAGCTATTTTCTAAAGTAGTTACCAGTATCATTTTCTTATAAAATATTTTTTTTGGGTTTTAAAAATTATTTCAAATATTTATAGTTTAAAATGAATTACTGAAATGAATTTATATTTGACACTAAACTGGTGTCCATTGTTTAGTCCCTGGGTAAGGGGGATTAATTTTTTTGGTGGAATGCCTTGTAATGGAGATGTGAGAGTTTACCCATATGATGTTTATTTTAGATTTTTCTTAAATGATATGGGATATTGATCATAGTGAAATCAAATTTTCATGACCAAGACATAGGTTTGATTCTTATTCATTGTAAGGGGATTTTCTGTTGTTGGTGTCGCATTTAGAGCATGATTTATTGGTTTCCACAATAAGTTTTCAGACATTTTTTGTCATTCGGTTCCATTTTCATTGGTATGATGTTTTTTTAAAATAAATCCCTTGTCAGATGGGTGGTCATTTCATCGTGACCATTAATATGGGTGTGAGCCTTGAGGAATACTCAGATCAGTAGGTTAGACATGTCATGGGGATGGACAGCTGCATAGGAGGTCGTGTGAACCTCTATTTTCTTCAAAGATGAATGAATTGATTTGTTTTCATCCATGTAAATGGATGTTTGGGTTAATGTGATTTTGAGCCAATTTATTTTTGTGATACATATGATACTTTATTTTATAGAGAATACAACCTATGTATAGTAATCAGGATGTCTCATTTTCTCTTTTAAACTCGGTGTAGTATGTATTGAAATACACAGTATTCATCTACTTTTAAGTGTTAAAATGAGCCATTTCATTTTGGTTAAACTGTGAGATTTGAGCAATTGTGTATGTTCAAGGTTCATCTATAGAGTAGAGTTCCCCAAGTTTTTGGGAATCAAGTTCTTCCAACTAAAAGAGAGGATTATCATTAGTAAACGAGTGTTTTGACACACTGATAGATTTATTTTCAGTTTTCTTGAAAAATGATCTTATGTGTTGATCGTTGTTTTTGGAAATTCCCTTGTTCATTTAAGTAGAATTTCATCTAGTGCCTTAAGAGCAGTAAGTTAGTGTATTCCTTATTTTGATTAGAAGGACACACCAATGCTTGGGACAGTCATGTTAGTTCTAGTGAATGTGTCCTTCTAAGTTGAATAAAAACAACTAGGGAATTTCTATTGGTTGGGTACTATTTCTTGAATGCCTTTGAGGAATATAAGATTTGAACTAGGTAGGTGATTTCTTGGCAGCACTATGTTGATGGGGTCAAGTGTGGGTGAAACCCTTGAGAACACAATCGGTAATGGATTGAATTAAGTGGTTATGTTTCAATATTTGAGGAATTTTCTCAAGTTAAAGGCATTATGACCAGTTAAATAATGATGTGTCAGTAGGTGAAGCTGAGTTTCTTAAAAATAATTCTACGAATAGTGGTTCAACCTCCTATATTGGTATACTCTTAGTGTACTCTTCTATGTAAGAAAATCATGTACCCTATCTTGAAGTCATCCTGAAAGAAATAAAAATTAATTGGTCTTACATTAAACTAATGATTAAATGATTTATGGGTATTTTGAGATATCTATCACTGTTTAACTCTAGATATGTTTTTTTCAGGTTTGGATATTCCAGAGCGATACATGGGTTCCCATGTAGAAATGTAATGGAAGGACATTTGGAAATCGTCCGCTTCTTTGGACTTGATCACCTTGAGAATGATGTTATGGACTCAGTCAAGGTTCTTATGTGGAGTTTCGTATTTATATCAACTTCTAACTTTTAGAATGGGGTATGGGATACAATGGAATTTTTCAATGGACACCAGCGGGTTTAATTCTAGGTTATTCTATATATATTATCAGGCTCAGATGTAATGTGTTAATGGTAATGTTTCCATGGGGATCAAATCAGTTTAAACCTTCTTTTTTGATAATTCAAAATAGTTTTAAATGTCCAAGTGTTTATTTGGTCTAGAAAAGTCATAGTATGTTAGGTATGAGCTTTATTGGACTTGATTGTTTTCAAATGTTTAGGGGTATGCTCAAATGGTAATTCCAGCTGTGGGAAAAAATCACTGATTGTGAATTAGCCTCTTTCTAATGATAAAGACTAATGTGTGGATATTCAATAGCAATTTTTTAAAAAAAGGCAATGATTTTATTGTGTCTCCGGTTATGTAGGCTCATGTAAGATCCACTATGATGTTTTAGTTGAAAATCAATCATTTTATCAGGTTTTTATTAGTATGATTATTTTGGGCTTAAGTGGTACTTTGAGGTGTGTTGGGTGTTGGAAACATAATGTGGCCTTTTGAATAATACTTAATGACCCTTGTAGGTTGGGTGTGGTCTTTTTTTCCTTCAGGCTTCATAGGGATGAGATGTTTTAAGGTGGGGAGTTTAAAAGAAGACGTGATTTTTAACCAAAAGAAATTACGTGGGAAATTGAATTTCCGTTTTTACTAGCTGGTTTTTTTAAATAGATCATTGAAATGTATTTCTGAAAGTTTTAATTCTTCAATGTGATTTTGTTGGACTTGGGTGATGGCCTGATAACTTTTCTTGGCAGCTCGATGTGTTTCGGGAGAACCCGACTATGAAAACCATGTCTTCATGTACCTGCATAAGGAGCACAATTTGTCTGAAACTGTGCGGACCATAGTAGGAAACCATGTGACTTATTTTAGGTGGACTGAGGCTGTCGCATGGGCTACACATGGTTTTTCAAACCATGTTCCCAGCCCACATGGTTGGTGATTCCGGTAGTACCTAACCCCTATTCACTACATGGTTGGCACACGATTTCTATACCGTGTGGTACAAACCATGCAGGGTGCTCTAGGAGCCTAGTAAAGGGTCCATGGTTGGCATATAGATTGTTAAACCCTATGCCCTAAACCATGAACTAAGAACCTATTTTGAAAATTAAATAATTTAAATTAAATTGAAGAAAATTTAATTAGGTATTTCAGGTGTTTCTCTCCCCTACCTGGGTCACACAATGCACCATCCCCCTTCCATTTCAATGTGCATTCAATCCCACCTATGACTCCCTTTTTATCTGTTGATTCAAGGTAGTTTATCGTGATTTCATATTAAAATTTGAAAGTTAAGATCGTCCACATTTCTTTCTCTTCATTTTTCATTTCATCTTGGCTTATCCATTACCTAGTAAGTTTCGACCGAAACCCAAGTTTGGGGATAACTTGATTTTTGGTTTCTTCTTCTAATTTAATGTTGTTCTAAGGCTTCCTCAGGACCCTTGGGTTGGTGTTCTGGAATCCTCCATCGAAGGTGAGGTAGATGGGTTTGGTTTGTCTCACTTCCATCGACTAGGGTAAGTTTATAAACTTGTTGTTTTGTTTCAAACCCATCATTTGAGAGCATTAAGGTGTTTATGGGTGTCAGGGTTTGTTTTTATTGGGTTTTGATCATTTTTAGGAGGATCAAATGAAATTACTTTTTTATGTCTGTGTATATATATTTAAATGTGTCTTCCTTGTATGTATTCGATAAAGGAATGGGTAATATGGGCATTGGAATAATGTTATATATATATATAATTATGTGTTTGTGAGTTCACAGACGCTTCGAGTTAGAAAGTGTCAAGTTTTCAAGGTCATCTTGATCTTTTTTTGAGTTAGGATCCCTATCCTTGAACTTTTTATTCATGAATTCATAAATTTATCCATTAAATAATTTGAATTACAAGTTTCCTTGATTATTGGAACCAAAAATCTTTAATGAAATTCTGAAATGTGATTAATTACTTATGGATGAATAAAGTCATGTTTTTATAATAAAATCCCACCAAAGGTGATGCGCTTCCATCAAACCAAAAAGACTAGTGATAGTTTTTATATAATGATCATTTGTGGTTTGATATTTCCATATATAATCCTATTGGTGTTGATATATGGTATATTAATTTATAGGTCCACTAGGTCAAGTACCCTGAGTGGGGGGTGAATCAGGGTATGATTGATTAAAACTTCGGCCCCTTCAAATCTTGTTTTGTCGTTAAAAAAACACACTTCTCTCTTTCTCTCATGTTCATATATGAATAGAAATGTAATCATTCACATCACTGGGATATATCCATGGAGCACACAATGATGATGTGATGATTTAAAAAAACCACTAAATCACACTTCCAAATCACAACGTTCAGGATAGATCACTTCTATCCCCTGGATCACTTCCTTTTCAAGATTTAGGTTACTTCCAATAGATTCTGAAGGGACCATCCCTATGTCTATTTCTATATATCAATACAAGTGGGAAGTACCATTGTAATCTTCTTCCTTTGATCACTGGCAATAGAAGGGATCCACCTACATTTTATGGACATGTAGTTCTTTTAATTTTCTTGAAAGCATGAATCATAAAATTTATATAGATTCTCTATTGATTCCCATTTTTCACACGTAGATAAAATCAACTTTTCCGCATACTTTTAGGTTAGAAAAAATTACGTTCTTAGAATGTTCCCAATCCTTTTCTATCTTCCTTGAATCCTCTCTAAACCAACCTGCTTCCTCTATGAACCAACTTGCTTTCTCTATGTTCGACATTCCTTCCTCCATAATCCACCTATCTTTCTATGTGTACTGTGTAGCTTGTATGGTTCAAGGATCACCTCAATTTTATAAACTATCCTTCCTCATCCACGTTCCATCCCTAATTCGCAGATTGCCTCTGCTTTTGAGAGTTATCTTCATCCATAGACTACCATTTCTTATGCGGACCATATCTCCTCTACATATTAGGTCTTCCTCTACCACATACTACATCTTCCTCCAACATGTATAATACACATTGCAGGATATATTTCGTAAAAAAACCATTGGCATAATTGCTTCCACATGAACTACTCCACCTTTGTGGAATTCTCCCTTGAGAACTTATTTTGGAAATCACCACATTCTCAAAGAATTTTTTTTATTATGAAAATCACCCTACTTAATGATGGGATTAGAACTCCTTATATAGGAAAATAGGTCCCAAAAAACCATTAATATTAGATTTACCAAATTTTCAATGTGGTACCCCCTTCACCACATACCAAGCATCTTCTGTGAACTATAATCGTCCTGAAAACCATTTTCCCTACATGATCTATATACCACCTCTCTTCCTTTACGGTGGCCCAAATCACCATCATATTTTTACCAATGATCCCATTCATGGATTCTCAAAGCACCACCTCATTTCCGTGAATGACAATCCATCCGACATACCAAAGTCCTTCTGTATACCATGTGCCTTTCATGTACCACGTGACTTCAATACAAACCTCATGCCATTCCACAAACACCTTTTTCTAAAATTTCACCTTTCACGAACCGTGAGACACCCAGTGAACCATTTTTTTATTCCAAAAACTATTCCATGTACCTCCTTTGTAATCTATTACCTATACTTCATGGTGAATGTACTATTCACTCTGATGTGGAAATCATCTCTTTTCCCAAAAACAACTCCCACTTTTGACGCCCAAAAATTTACAAACCATTGGGAAACTATCCCACCTTAAACACCCACTTTGGAAAGCACCATTCATGCTCATTCTATGTCATCTGGACTTATCAAAAAAATCGCACCAAAAACATTCCATGAAGACTCCTTGAGGGATTTGATTCCATCAAAATCCCCCTTTTTATTTGTGGAAGATTATTTTCAAATAGATACCTCATTAAATTTCCTTTAATATTCTATCAGTATTTTCTTAATGTGATTAAGATAGCAGTGAAGGATTCACTCATCAGAAACTCTAATCCCACATGATCCATTCTCAGTGTATGAAACAAGATTATAAAGAACATGTAATCAATGAATCACTTCATTAAATTATAAAACCACTCTTCTACATTAAGTAAGAACTGAAACACTAATGACATATATATTTTGATAAATCACATCTAGCTTTGTCTGATTTAATACTCTCCCTACATCACTGATCTTCCAAACAATTTCAGCTTAGTTCCAAGTCCCCTCTACTTTCTACACCACCAAACAATAGCTTCAACTCATCTCATATTTAACTCCACCTATATCACTACTCCACATAAGATATTCCCCCTGAATCATGATTTAGAAATTTTCTCCATTCGAATAGTCACAATTTATCCCCCCCCCTTTTTCATGGATCTCAATGTCCATTCATTTTAGGTCTAAAATAGGGTAAATAACACATATTAACACTTCAGGGAAAAACATACCACACCTCATTGAGAGGGGGGACACATCCTCACTTTTTCAAGTCTGGGGAGTCAACTAGACTCCCAGATCCATTAGATGATTATCAAATGCTTCTTTGGGTAATTCCTTTGTTAGAATATCTGCAAATTTTTGTTCAGTAGGCACATACTCCAATTTCGTAATCCCTTTCTCAAACATCTCCTTGATAAAATTATTTATAATTTCAAATATGATTTTTCCTTGAATAATGGACTATATTTTTGCAAAGATTTATAGAATATGAATTATCACAATGGATTCTGATCATAGAATCACTTCAATTCTCATATCTTCAGGCTATTGCTCAATCCACAATATGTGTGTGCACACTTGAGTTGCTGCAAGATACTCAGCTTCTATATTTCCTAATGAAATGAAATCATTTTTTATTTCTTATACAAGAGATACATAATCCACCAATATATAGGGAACCTCCTATCATCGATTTCATATCATTTTCTATACTAGCCTATTATTTTTCTGTATATCATAATTGCTCTGGGTGAGATTTTTCATTATACATAAAACTAAAATCCCAAGTGCCCTTGATATAATGGAGTATTCATTTCACTATAAGAATGTCACTTTCCTTGGGAATTATTTTATATCTTGATTATTAACATGTGGAAAAATCAATTTCATGTATTGTCTCTACAAAATATGAAATTCTACCAATTATTTTCCATTATTCAGTGATATCAACTACATTACTATCACCATCCCATTATAGTTTCATCTGGGTGGCCACTGAAATCTTCATCAAAATAGAATTATCAATTCCAAAATTCCCAAAATATACTTGGCATATTAATATTCATAAATTAATGTTTTATTCATTCTTTAAGTTACACATAAAACAAGTAAAAATATCAGTTCACGAATCTTTCACATTTTAAACTCACTTTTCATGAATTTAGAAAATGATCTTCACTGTGCTTTATATGATCCTCCATTGATTATGTCATTGAAATATACCAGCACCATAATCCTTTGATTACATTCATGATTAACATATATATTGTAATTTACTCTAAAACACTAAAACCCAATCATTTTCAAAAAATTATCTATCCTTTAAGACGAGGCTCTTGGGGCTTTCTTCAAACTGCGTGAAGACTTATTTAGACGAAACATGTTGTTCTCGTCTTCATGAATGAGATAAGAATCTTGATTATCAATGTAATCCTATTCTTCCAGAACTCCATTTATAAATGTTAACTTGAAATCCATATGGAACACTTTGATCATTCTTTTAACTACATTGGAAAATAATAATCTGATTTTCTCTAGTCTTGAGACATGTGAAAATGTTTCATCTACTTCGATTTCTTCTATCTGGGAGTACACTTTACACACTAGTTGATCCTGGTTTTGAATCACCACACCATTTTCATTTATTTTTTTCAAAAGACCCATTTCCCCCCATTTAAATTCTTGTATGTTAGTCTCGAAACAATCTTCCATGTCTGATTTTCATTAATTTGGTCATTCTTATCAATAATATCCTAAACCCAATTATCAACACCAATAGATTCATCAAAACATTTAGGCTATACCTATGATATTTATGATTCTTAGTGTAGTGTCTTCATCCTCCTTGTCTACACAAGATCTATCTGATTTCCAATTATGGTCGGCATCTCAATTTTATCTCTTCTCTTCAATCATTGTGTAGATACTGAATAGTTCCCATCTTTCTCATCATTGGAGTCTTCTTCTAAATCATCCAATTGAACTGGAGTATCCCTTGATCTACTTATTTTATCATCACTACCCTCTTAAGAAATTCCATGTATTTACTGAATGTTCTTCTCATTCTAAATTATGGTTACAACATGGATTTCAACAATCCTTCCGAGCCACTTTTTGAAGAATTTATATGCTTTTGTTTTCTTTGAGTAGCCAAAAAATATCCCTTCATCTACATAGGATTCAAAAATCATGTGTTTCCCCTTGTTAAAAATGAAACACTTACTTCGAATGATTCTAAAGTACTTCATTGATGGATTATTTCCATTTAATATCTCTTATACATTCTTCTCTCCTTTTGGACATAGTAATTCTATATTTGATGATTATACTTCTTTTATCATGGATTCATTATAATGTTTCTCTAGAATATCATTCTCAATCAGCATTTTTTTGGACATGTTGTTAACAATCCAATTTATTATTTCAAATACTCCATTCTTGTTGTGGATTTCTCACCGCTGAAACATGATGACTTATTTCATATTTCTCCTAATAATCCTCCTATTGGCTATTTGTGAACTCTATTCCATTATCTGTTCAGTTCTACTAGATTTCTTGATTTGGTAGCTCTTCAACTTCCCGTCAGTAACTTTTAATGAAACAGAAATCCTCATAGACGTATCTAATGATTGATACCCATGCCATTCTACTATAATCATCAATGAAGAGAACATAATATCTCCTCCCATCAAGACCTATTGGTGTTATTTTTCCACACACATTAATATGAAAAAACATATGAAATATTTCTGATCTTTTCTTTTATTCCTTATATGCCAATTGAATGGTCTTCCCTTGTTGGTAAGAATTGCATGAATGTGTACGATCACATGATAATATAGGGAGATCTTGAGTAGAATCAAATTTCACCAGATCTTCTAAGGATGTTTGGCTCACAAGGCTAAGATGTTTATGCCACAAATTATATTCTTTTTCCTTTGACAGAAAGAACATATATTCTTCTCCAATCATGATGTAGAAATTACATTTTCTATTTTTTCCTTGAAATACAACATAACCATATATTATTGATGATATATAATTTAATGGAAATGATTATGGAATATCCAGTGTCACATAATTGACTTAATCTTAATATTTTTGTGATTAAGACCTTCAACAACCAAGACATCAACATGTCTCATGTCTTTTCCCCCAAACATTTATTTCCTAGAGAAAATACTTTTGAACCCATCATCATTGTCTAATCTTACAATACCTACATTATCATACTTGGTTCCCATCACTAGATCCTTATTTCCTGTTATATGGGAGGTGTATCCACTGTCCATGATCTATATACCAATGTGATCTGATTCCTTCAATGTAATTTCTAAATCCATGTCCTACTCAGATATTTTCATTTTGATCCATGTTTCTACCATCATAAATGGTATGGATTAACACTCTTAACCTTCCTAGAAATTTGAGGGACCAACTTCATCTTTTAGTGATGCAAGTTGTTTTTGAATTTTCATCACATTTCATGATACAATAGTCTGCTGTTATAACCAAAATCACTCCACATCAACATATTACTCTATATAGTTGATGAGAAATATCATACCATGTTTTTGAATCCTCCACACTTGACATAGTGTCTGTTAAATGATTACCTAGAAAATTAATCTCTATAAGACTACTGTTATTCTACATGATCCCTTCAGTGCCACTTTTCTATTGAAAAAATATTTTGTGTCTGTCCCATCTTATAAGAAAAATAACATCTTATACATGGTACATTCCTACATGGAAATACTACACCACTAGTTATCCCTTGAGTTCTCTAAATCTTAGGATTATCCTTTATACTAAAATCAATCGTCAATTGTGGAGTAGGTTCATGTGTTCTAACTTCAACCATTACTACTATCTGTTTTCAATCAAACCCCATACTAACCATAACTTTTTAATTTTACTATTTCTTCTATTCTACTTGATAATCATTCCCCAATTTCATCTTTTCTATTGTTTGAGTTATCTATTTTCCTGTTATTATTTTATGGGTCAAAATTTTTTCATGATCCCTAAAACTTCATCATAGACAAACGACTTTCTCTCCATGTTCTCTTATACATTAAATTTGATCATTTCTAGTTTTAGTCAAACTATCAATCTCCCTTTTCTGTTATTCAATTTTGATTTTGTACTCAACCACCTTTTCTGAACTTTCTAGGATTGAATACTTCAATTTTTTAATTTCATCATTCAGATCAGAAATTTTTTATTCCAACTAAAACATATAGAGTTGGTCTACATGAACCAATTTGTTATATTTATTTTTTTTGGCTCTCAAAACATCTATCTCTTTAAGAGATTATTCTAATTCATCCTTACGGTCAACTCTTCCTTCAACTTCCCCTTATTCATTTTAACATTCTTTTTCTTGTTATGGAATTTCCAACAACTTCCACCAAAGAATATATTTCAAAATACTTGCAGTCCTCCAAATATTTTTCATCATGTTATTCTAAAATTATATCTTGTTTTGAAAGAAGATTCTTCTTTTTGATGAACTTTTCTTTAGCACTTCCCCTTCCATTAAAATTTTATGAGTACTTATTTTGTGTAATTTCATCATTTTCTTCAGCATCATCTTCAAAAATATTAAGAAACATTATTACAAAATGTTCAGTCTTTCCTCATCAGAATCATGCAACTGAAATATAACCTTTGCACTTTCCTCTTCCTCTTTGTAGGTTTGACGAGATAAATGACAAGACATTATCCAAATTATCTTCCTCCTGGCTATCTTCTATTGATAGCTTCTTTATGTCCTAAAATAACAATTCTTTGGAATTCCCTTTTTTCCACTACATAGTTATCATCATTACTTATTTCATATGCAATGAGAGTATTATTAAATTTATCCATTGTAAACTCCTTTGGTTCCTTGTCTTCTACTACAATATTCACCTTATCAATTACTGCATCAAAAAACTCATTTTCTTTCATTCTTAGATCACCATAATATTTCCATAAAACCTACAACATTTCCTATCTATCCTTTCGATCATTTACATAGATATTTAAAATCGTTTCCCATAGAGAATGTCATGTTTTACATGAAATTACCTTTTTATAAATTTCATTTTATATGGCTCCCCCAAAAGCATTGATCTTTTTAGCATAAACATCCAATTCTCTATTTTCAGCTTCTAATAAAGCACCAATATTTAAATCATCTGATATTCCATGCGTTGTTATTATGAAGACATCCATTGAAAATGGTCAGAAGTATTGTTTCATCTGATTCTTCCATAGTTGAAAATTAGTTTCATCAAAGATCAGAATTCCTTTATGATTGACAACCTCTATTTCCTCTATTAAGAGAGAACAACTAACATTTACCCGTTCCCTCTAATTCTAATTCTTAGGTCCACTAGTTCAAATAACTTATAAAGAGGGTGAATCAGGGTATGCCAAATAAAAACTTCTTCCCCTTCAGATCTTGTTTCAGTGTTAAAAAACACACTTCACTCTTTCTTCCATACAAATTTACGAATAGAAAGGAAATCATACATAGGAAAAAACGATTTTACATGGTTCACCCTCATTAGGCTATGTCCAAAAAGTATATAACAATGATTTTACGATGTACCAAAACCACAAAATCTCACTACTAACTTATGAAGTTCATGCTAGATCACTTCTATGCTAAATCTCACTACCTTTATAAGAATTCGGGTAAGATCACTACATTCCCAAGGGTATCTCCCTATGACTTTTTTTCTAGTTCTTTTTCATTGTAAAGGATCATTGTCTTCCTCTTCCTTATCTCATATATATTTTTTGGGATCCACTCAATGTTTATATACTTATAGGTCTCTTAATTTTCATGAACAAGTTTTTACTAAACTATAGATAGATGCTCTGTTGAATTTCCCTTTTCACACATAGATGAAATCCACTTTTCTATGTACTGGTAGGTTAGTGTAAATTCCTTTTGTGAACTATTTATGAGCTTTTTCAAGTTCCCTAAGTCCTCCAAAAACCATCTAGCCACTTCTGTGTACCATCTTTCTCCCCCCATGAACCATCTGGATTCATCCACATAATGTTTAGAGGTTATTCTTTGCAAGTTGCCTTTATTCCAAGAACGGTCACTCCTCCTACGCATATTGTCCCAACATTGCGGACTGTCTATACTTCCCAAAACATTATCTTATCCACATACTACCTCGGCTTCTATGGACCATCTCTCCTCCATTTACTAGGTTTTCTTCCTCAGTGTACCATGTATTCCACCTCGGCATACCACATCCTTTTTGGTTTATAGTTCCCTGAAAAAACCATCATCATAATTTCTTCCATGCATACCACTTCACCCTTTGCAGAATCCTCCCTTGAAAACCACTTTTGGGCATCACCGAATTCCCAAAAAAGAAGTTTTCTTATTCAAATTACTCTAAAATGATGGGATTAGTTATCCTTATATAAAAAATTAGATCCTCAAAATCTGCTAATCCATTATTTAAAAAATAATCAATGTGGTGTTTCTTTAACCGTAAACTGTGCATCTTCTTCAAACTGTAATTCTCCCACAAATCAATTTCCCTATGTGGTCTGCATACTGCCTATCTTATTTCAAGGTGACCGAAATAACCATATTGTTTTCACTAATGAAACCATTTGCAGATTCTCAAATAAACACATATTTTTTGTGACAACAAGCCATCCTTTGTACTAAAATCCTTCTACGTACCACAATCCTTCCACATACCACATGCCTTCACCAGGATCCACATGACATACCATAAATCACACCAAATAAGTATTTTCCTTTTAGGGACTTTGAGATTCCCCAAGAACAATTTTTCCTTCTTCGAAAAGTTCCACGTACCTCCTTGTAATCCATGAATTGTACTTCATGGTTCATTTACTTTTCAATCCTACATGGAAATAATTTTTTTAAAACCAAACTCATGATTTTGTAGTTAAAAAATTTGTAAAATGCTAGGAAACCATGCCACATTCAACAAAATATTAAGAAAATACCGGACATGCTTATTCATAGTCATCGGGCCCTATCAAAAAACACAATCTCACCAAAAAAATACCGAGAAGACACCTTGAGGGGTTTTTTCCCAACAATATCTCACTGTGGTTTTGTTCCAAATTATACTCAAATTGATACCTAATTGAAGATATTTAAATCTTCTATTGGCATTCGCTTCATGTGATTAAGAAGAAATAATGGATTTACTCAACACATACTATATGCCCACATACGTCATGCTCAGTGTGAGAAACAAGAGTATAATGAATAGTTCATATATGAATCACTTCATTCCATTCAAACACCCCTCTTATACTTTCATAAAAACCTCATCTATCCTGATATATATCCTTTAATCAATCATGTCTAGAATAATCATATTTAATCTCCCCTATGTCACTGATCCTCCAAACAACTTCATCTCAGCTTGAACTCCCCTTTTCTCACTGCTCCACCTAATAGCAGCATCAGCTCAACTCTCCTTCCACTCCCCCTATCTCACTACTCCACCTAATAGCTTCTCTCCTCATATTGATTAACAAATTTTCTCCCTTAAAATAGAAGTAATTTATCCCCCTTTTTCAATGAACTTGAAGTCCATTCCTTTTAGGTATGAAACAATGTAAATAAAACATATTCACATTT
The DNA here is from genome assembly GCA_963277665.1 of Viscum album. NCBI lineage: Eukaryota > Viridiplantae > Streptophyta > Magnoliopsida > Santalales > Viscaceae > Viscum > Viscum album. The sequence goes on from OY728125.1 coordinate 1,947,592,944, forward strand.
TAGGGAACAACATACCAAGCCTTAGGGAGAGGGGGAGGACACATCAACACATTTTCAAGTGTTCATAGTTAACTAAACCTTTAGAGCTAGTTGATGCTTTTGAAATTCTTCTTTGGGTATGACCTTTCTAAAAATATCTACAACGTGTTGTTTTGTAGGCACATACTCCAATTTCACAAGCCCTTTCCCAGCCTTCCCCTTTATAAGACCATATTTTATTTAAATATTCATTGACCTTGGGTGATGGATTCTATTTTTTCTATTATTTATAACACTTGAATTATCGCAATATATTCTTATTGAAGACTTCACTTCAATTCCCATATCTTCAAGAAATGGGTTCATTTATTATAATTATGGGAAATCTTGAGTAGCCGTAATATACCCACCTTCTATAGTTCTTAATGAAATGAAATTTTGTTTCTTGAGTAGAAAAGAAATAAATAATCCACCAAGACAAAAAGCTACACCTGAAAATGATTTCATGTCATCTATAGAACCAGCCCACTCAACAACTTTATATCCCAATAGCTCTTGGTGATATTTGTCATTATAAATCAAAATAAAATCCATAGTTCCCTTGATATACTATATTATTCCTTTCACTTTATGAATGTGAATTTCCTTGGGATTGATTTGATATCTTTGTTCTTGGAATGTGGAAAAAACAATGTCAGGTCTTGTCGATATTAGATAAAATATATTGCCTATGATTTTGTTGTATTCAGTGATATGGACTAAATTGCCTTCATCATCCCATGATAGCTACATCTGGGTAGCCACTGGGGGCTTCATCTCCTTATAATTATCCATTCTATACCTTCTCAAAAATTCCATCAAAAATTTATATTGAGAAATGAATGTTGCATTCATTCCAAGTCTCACCTACAATCCATGAAAAAATATCATTTCGAAAATCAATTACATTTCCAACTCACTTTTCATGAATTTAGAAAACTATTTTAATTTTTCTTTATCTAATCATCCAAAATTATTCATCGATATATATTTCCACCACCATATTTTGATTACATTCATGATTGAGGTATAGATTATAATCAACTCTACCACGCTGAAACCATGCTTTTCCAAAAACTAATCTAGACATGATTACCATGCTCTTGGTGCTTGCTTCAAACCATATAAATCCATATTCAACCAAAAAACATTATTCTCATATTCATGAATGATAAATGCATCTTGATGCACAATGTAAACTAATTATTCCAGGACTCCATTTAAAAATATTGACTTGACATCAATCTAAAATACATTGAAATTTTTTTCACTACTATGGCCAAGAATGATCTGATTGTCTCTATCCTTGAAATAGATGAAAATGTTTCATCAAGATCGATTCATTTTATCTAGGGGTTCCCATTGTTCACTAGTGATGCATTTTTATGAATCAACACACCATATTCATTCACTTTTTTGTGAAGGTCCCATTTCATCCCTGTGATATTCTTGTCTGTTAGACATAAAACAATCTCCCATGTTTTATTTTTCTCAAATTGTTCAAGCTCTTCATTCTTAGCCTGAACCCAATTATCATCACTAGATGCTCCATCAAAACATTCATTCTCTACCTATGATAGGTACGATTCTTATTATAGAGTCTTCATCCTCTTTATCTACACTAGGGATATATGATCCCCAATTATATTATGCCAATCAATTTCATCTCTTGTCTTCTGTCTTTGTGAAGATACTAAATTGGGCTCATCTTTCTCATCATCAGAGTCTTCTTCTAAATCATACTATAGAACTAGATCATCCCATGATCTATTTATTTTTTCACAAAAACCCCCTTGATATTGATCATGTACTTTCTCATGGTTCTTCTCATTATCTTATATGGTTAAATCAAGGATTTCAACAATATTTCATAGCCACTTATTAAATAATTTATATTATTTTCATTACATTGAGTATCCAAGAAATATCCCTTTATCTCAATGGGATTCAAACATCCTAGTTTTCTCCTAGTTGAGAAAGGGACACTAAATTCTGAATATTTGAATGTACTTTAATTATTTATTCCTTCCACACCATAGATCATATGGATTCTTATCTTCCTTTTATGATAGAAACTATTTATTTGATGTATAGACTACTGTCATCACTACTGCTTTCCAAAATTTCTCTAGAATAAATTTCTCAATGATCATTATTCTATCCATGTTGTCAATAATATTATTTCTTCTCTCAACTACTCTGTTCTATTTCTAGATTTCCCACTACTGAAACATAATTCCTTATACCATGTTTCTCTTAATAATCCACCATTTGTCATTTTGTGACTATATTCCATTATCTATCTAGATCTTATGGATTTTTAAATTTAGTATCTTTTAAAATTCCTATCGGTGTCTTGTAATGAAACTAAAAACCTATTAATTATGGATAATGATTGATACACTTTCCATTATTCTATATTAAACAATTAAGATAACACAATATCTCCTTTTATCTAGAGATCTTGGTGTTTTTGGTCCATAGACATCAATATGAACCAAATCAAGCAACATTGTTGACATTTTTTCTTCTGTCTTATATGTATTTAGACTGATATTTCCTGGTTGGTAGGCATTGGACATATGGGCATGATCACATGATAATATAGGGAGAAATTGAACCACATCAAATTTCACTAGATTATCAATGGAATTTTGGCTCACATGGCCAAGAATTTTATACAACAACTTATTTTATTCTTCGTTTAATAGAAATGACATATCTTCTTCTCCACTCACAAGGTAGAGATTACCTTTTCTGTGCTTTCCCTAAAATACAACCGCATCCTATATTTCATTGATGACACATAATATCATTTTAAATCTTATGGTGTGTCATTATTCACATAATTTAAATACGCTGAATAAGTTGTGACTAAGACCTTCAACAACCAAGACATTTTAAATTATCATGTCTTTTCCCCCAAACATTGATTTACCATAACCAATAATACTCAACCCTTAATCATTTTCAAACATTATGATACCTTATTTATAATACCTGATTAAAATCACAAGATACTTGTTTCCTATCATTTTAAAGGTGTATCCACTATCAATGATCTATATCCCAATGCGTTCTGATTCCTTGAACGTAGTTTCTACAACCACTTCTTACTCATATATTTGTTTTATCCATATTTCGGAATTCATACATGGTATGAATTGGTACTCTTAACATTCCTCATAATATGAAAAACCAACAAAATCTTGTAGAGATGAAAATATATATTCCATTTTCAACTCATTTGATAATACATTTGTTTGTTGTTTATAAAAAACTCAGTCTGCTTCGGCACATTACTCTGTAATTTTTATGAGAAATATCATTCCTTGTTTCCAAATCCTCCGCACTTGAAATAGTGACCATCAAATGATGACCTATAAAATTGATCTCTATATAAATACCTCTATCGCTCATGTTGCCTTCAGTACCGATATACTATAGAATAAACCTTTTTTGTGTGACCATATTTCCACAATAATGACATCTTGTGTGGGGTACTTTCTTGTGTGGCAACACCACCATACTAGTTATCCCTTAAGATATATGAATCTTCTAATTCAGCTTTATACCCAAACCAATCTTCAATATTGGAGTAGGTTAATGTGGTCAAACATCAACTATTTCTACATTTTTTCGATCATGCACCATACCATCCTTATCATTTGAATTTGACAGTTTCTTCTATTCTGCTATAAAACCATGCTCCACTTTCATTTTTTCTGTTGTATTTATCATCTATTTTCATGATAATATTCTACTGGTCAATAACTTTTCTTGATCTCTGAAACATCATTGTAGTCCGAAGAATTCCTGTTAAATTTCTTCGATACATTTGATTTAATAACATCCATTTTCAGTTATACTATTGATCTCTCTTTTATATAATTCATTTTTTAGTTTGTAATCAACCACAATTTCTGAGATTTCTAGCATTTAAGGATTAAATTTTTCTATTTCTTCATTCATCTCATACTTCTCTTCTTTATAGTGTTGCATATAGTGTTTGGAATCATGATCCACTTTGTCAGATTTAATTTTCTTGATCTCTAAATATCTATCTCATCAAGAGTAGCTTCTAATTCATTCTGAATTTCAACTCTTCCTTCAACCACTCCTTCTTCATTTTCACATTCTTCTTTTGAAACAGAATTTCCAAAAACTACCTCCAAATCATATACTTCATGATCCTTATAGTTATTCAACTCTACTTCTTCAGATAAACATTCATCTTATTGTGAAAACAAGAACTTATTTTTGAAAAACTTTCTCTTAGCACCTATCATTCCATTAACATTGGATTAATAGTACTTCTGGGGAATATGTTCATCTACTTCATCATCGTCTTCAAATTTTTTAGCACACTTTACAATAAAATGTATAATCATTCCACATAAGAAGCATGAAAGTTGATTTTTTATTTTGAAATTTCCACTTACACATTGTAGATTTGATGATTAAAATGAAATTACATCATCTGAATTATCTTCTTCCAGACTATCTTTAATAGAGAACTTATTCGTGGAATTATATTTCACTTTATTGGACTTCCACTTTTCCACTACATCATTATAACCATTTCTCATATTATATAAAATGAGATTACTATGCAAGTTATCCAATGTCAGCTCCTTCAGGTCTTTATCTTCCACTACAATATTCAACCGATCAAAGAATGCATCAACAGATTCAATTGTGTTCATTATCAAATCTTCATACTTATTTCACGAAATTTAATGTTTTTCCTCTCTATACATTGAATCTCCTTCATAGATACTCAACATCTTTTCCCACATATCATGTGATTTCTTACATGAAATCACCATAATATAAATTTCATTTGATAGGGATCCCCCTAAATCATTGATCCCTTTTTCATCGATATCCAATTATCTTCTTTTAGATTCTAATAAAGCATCACTATTTATATCAACTGATATTCCATGAAAAGTTACTAAGAAGACATCTATTCCTAAGGATCAGAAGTAGTGTGGAATACAATTCTTCCGCTATTTAAAACTATTTCTATTGAATATCATAATTATTTTTTGATTTAAAACCTCTATTTCTTCTACTGCGAGAGAACCACTGACTTTTAACCTTTCCATTGATAACAATGGTTAGATCCACTATGTCAAATAATCTAAGAGGGGGTGAATCAGGGTATGAAAAAATAAAACTCATGCCCCTTTGGATTTTGATTTGTCATCAAACAAAACACACTTCGTTATTTCTACCTTAAAAATATATGAACAGAAATGAAATCATGCACAAGACATAGTGATTTTACATGGTTCACCGTCCCTGGGCTGTGTCTAAGGAGAATAAAATGGTGAAGTGTCATTGAACCAAAACCACTGAAGATCCCCTCCAAATTCAATAATTTTGGTTAAATAACTTATACTACAAAGTTCGCTACCATTACAAGATTTAGGTTCTTCTCACTACATTCCAAAGTGCCACTCTCTATGCCACTTTCTCTAGATCACTTCTGGTGGAAAGGATCACCATATTCCTCTTCCTTCACTCACTTCTCTTGGAATGGATCCACTCACAATTTATAGAAATGAAGGCCCCTTAATTTTCTTGAAAGTACACATCCTTAACTATTGATTTATTCTATGTAGAAGTCCTTTTGTCACATATATATGAAATCAAACAATATGTGTACTATTAGGTTAGCATAAATTGCTTTGGTGAACTATTACAGATCTTGTTTAAGATTCCATGAGTCCTTCTTGAAGCACCTAGGTTTCTACATGTACCATCTTTCATCCTCTGAAAACCACCTAGATTCATCTGCATATTTTGTAGTTTGTATGGTTCATGGATCAGATGTATATTGTGAACCATCTCTCATCATCTGTGTATCATACCTACTTCATAGACTGTCTCTAATGCTATGAACTATATCTTATCCAAGTAATACATCTGCTTCTACGGACTGTCTATCCCCCATGTACTAGGTATTCTTCCTCCATGTACGACTTCATCCTCCTCTGTGTACCACATTATTTTATTGGATATAGGTACCCACAAAATGCTTTGGTGTAATTTCTTCCTCATGAACCACTTTACTCTTTTCAGAATTCCTTCTTTTGAACCTCTTTCTAACTTCACCAAATAACCCTATGAAATATGTTTTCTTATGAAAATCACTCTACATAATGATGGGATAAGCACTCCTTATAGAGGAAAATAGATCCGAAAAATCCTTTAATTTGAGATTTACCAAATCTTCAATGTTGTATTTCCATCACTATGTACCATTTATCTTCTGCGAATCACAGTCATACCAAGAACCATTTTCCCTATGTGGTCTATGTACTGCCTATCTTAATTTGCGATGACCCAAATCATTGTAACATTTTCCCCAAAAATTACCTCTATGACTTACCAAATCACTTCCTTGTTTCCTAGAATTATAATACATCCCACATACCACAAGCCTTCTGTGTATTGCATGCCTTCCACATACTGCATGCTTTCATCGCTAACTACATGTCATCTCGGGAATTGCTTCTACTATATCTTCACCTTTCACAAATCGACATCCACCCTGCAAATTGTTTTTCCATTAATGAACCATTTTTCATATATCCTTTCAATCTAGAAACTATATTTCATGGTCTTTGTACAATTAACTCCTATATAGAAATCATCATTTTACAAAAACTAAACTCATGATATTGCGGAAATTTTTTTGGAAAACACTAGGAAAATATTCCACCTTATACACCTACTTCAGAAAACACCTTTCATGATTATTCGTGGTCATCTGGCCTTGCTAACAAACACAATCTTACAAAAAAAATACCAAGGAGAATCCTTGGGGGATTTTTTACCAACATTAATGCATATTCCCTTGATGTTGTTAAATGATATTTTCAACATGAGTTAAATAAGTATATGGACATGTAGTTATTGTTAATCATGTGTTTCTTGTTATATTTTTTGTTTCCCATGTGATTGTGTTTTGTCTATGCCAAGAGAAATATATTGTTAATCTTGAAGCACCCCTTGGGAGTTCATATTAAATAGAACATGAATGGTTATGGCCTTGTACACCCTTAGGTGTGCCATTTTACCCCATTTCAAGGGATTTCAAAAATGTAAATGAGTTTTATATCCATTTTGAACTAAATTTATTAATTTGGGAAGGGGCGAGTGACTAAGATATTTTTACCTTATTATTTTATTTCTTGATTATGCAAGTGTTTCCTTTGTACGGTTATGCCCATGTGAGTTGATACTAACATACCATGTAGTAGGTTAGTAAGCTTAATAAGCCCGTTATAATGATTTTCCTATGTGAGTGAAATGATAACTATGCCATGTGATAGCTTGATAGGATTGTTAGGCTCCTTATAGTGAAAATTTCCATGTGATTATACGAATGGCCCTTGAATTACTAGCCATTATGAGTTATTTTAATAACATGTAATGGAATAATTAATCATGGGAAGCTCATTACCATAATATTCCCACATGAGTTAAATGATACTAAATCCAAGTATTTATTGTTATGCAAGTGATGCTTGTAAAATGAATTTTTCCCACATGATTAATTGAAAGACTGATACTTATGAGGTTGTCCAATGATTGAATCACCCTCTGAGGATGAGTTTATTAAACTATTCTCTTGGTTCTGATCTTGGAATGTAAAATGAATTTAATAAATTTAATTTAAATGATTAAATGGATATGAGACTTGGGTGATATATGGATTCAAATTAGAATTCCACAGATGGACTCAATTTCCTTGAACCATGTTTTTTTCTAGGGTGATACATGGATCTAATTGAAGGATTCCATTGACATACTCTTGAGGTTTGATTTATAAGTCGTGTAGTACATGGATTCAAATTATAATTCCATGTACAGACTCATATGTACTTCTTATTTACATGCTGAGTGATACATGGATTCATATTAGAATCCCATGTACATAATCATAGGGGTGTTTGACTTAGATGATGAGTGATACATGAATCCAATTATATGAGGTATTCAATGGTAGGGAACAAGGTAAAATGATAAATTTCCAGGGTTATACATGGGGGTTTTATATAGGACCACCAAGGATGGACTCAGATGAAATGAACTTTATACCTCACCTAGAGAGATACTATGTTCCTAAGAGGTTTTTCAAGGATAGGCTTATAGGGTGTGGGTTGATAGTATAACTAGATTGATAATTTAATTCTAACTTAATAATTTCTTGGAAAGATTATTATTATAAATCTTTTAAGTTTGATTAATGTTGTTTATGATGCTTCTTCCAATATAAATCACAATATTGGATATAGTCTTGATTAAGACTTATAGATGTAATGTCTATAAATATTTGATTATATCATTATGGTGGACATTGAGATATATTTCGGGACTCGAGGCTGGTTTAATTAATGAGTGGGAACCTCATTTGAGTTTGTTAAAATTAAAAATGACTGATAGATTAATCAAATACTTCTCATGTAAATGATATTGATTAAACATATCTGAGTTTATGTGAAATATTTAACTTTATAGGTTTCTTACTTTTGATAATTTCATTACATGTGATATAACTTATGGAACTTCTATATTTTCATAGATAATGTTCGATTGGGCTTAACACTATGGGGATTGATGCATGTGCTTCTACAAAGACCTCAACCCACACTCCATGAGAATTTAAAATTTTTCTGCTCATTGTTGCATCTACCGCCAGTTCTTTAGAGAAGTCCCCAACCTCATTGTCATTCATTCTAGTTATAGCTCTAGTCGACGTTAGGACCAATATCATTGTATTGGATTTGTCTTTCAGGGATGTGCTATATAGTTCCTCTTAGACTCTGTAGGCTTGCTTTCCCAAAGTCAGTATGATCTCTCTGACGGTGTCATGTAAGGGTTCACCCATTTCTTTAGAGGTCTCTTCAGAGGTGTTTGATGATGCGGTGGGGTGCATTTGGTGGACCCTTGTGTCTCGTTCTGGTGTTGTGAAGCCGTCCCTTATGACCTCCCAGAGCTTTTTTGGAATTATGTGGCTTTTAAGATCATGTGTAGATCTTTTTTGTTCACCGAAAATAATTCTAATTGGTCACTGATTAAGAAATATATTTTGTCTATGCTTGGTGAAAGACAACATAGTCCTTTGGTTAATGGAATTTTAATTTTTCCCACTATTCAATGGATACTCAAAGAGGGAAGTAGAGGCCTTGAGCAGTGGTCTGGGTCATCCTTCATGGCCTCCCTCTTCCTTTCTAGAATAGGGAGTTCTTTAAGTCTACTGGGGATTCCATCATAGGTTTCCTTTGTGCAGATGAATGCACCATTTTTGGTGATAAAATGATGGAGGCTTAGATCTTTGTTGAGTTGTATTTTTCCATCCCTCTATTAGACAACGTCTCCTTGAAGGTGTAAGGATCGATGGTGTGGAGGCGGGATTTAATCATCATGGTGTTTCATAAGTTTTGTAGGTCTTGTTCTATTCAGGACCACTATGTTCACGTATCCAAGAACCAAAGGCATGGTGGTCATAGACATCCCCTATGGGCCCAAGATAAAACCTCACATCTTCCTTAGATGGTCCTGAGTCTTGCCTAGTCCAAGTTTCATCTCCAGTTTTGGGTGCAACTCAGCTAGTACCCAATGCTCTAGAAGCAAATCTTCCTCCCCTTCACCCCCTTCCACTGGTGCACCTCCATGAACGTATTTAAGCCTTTTAAGTCTCAGGCTCCCTCCCAGTAAGATCCGATGTTTTTTGAGTATTATGTCAATCCAAGCCAATTTCTATCAGGGGTTCTTCTTGGAAAGATCCTTGGGGAGTCCCCTATAAAGGACAATATCTCATGTGTTTCTCCCTCTTTTTGTTATGGTTTCCTCTAGGGATATCATGTGAGGGAATGATGCTGGAATGGTGTACTACCCTTCATCCTTAGATGATTCCAATGTGAAGGCATCTTCTAGTGGTTCCTATGATAGAGTTGTGGATGTCTCTACACTAAACCAATCTGATCCCTTATTTCTCTTCCCTCCCAAAATTGTGAGAGGCATGACTCAAAGATTGGTTGCATCGAAGGCCCATCTAGCAGAATATCACTATTCTTTTAGCCCTGGTATGTTCACTCGATCTAAATTAAGGAAGATGAGGGAGTTTTCTTCTCCCCACTATAGAGATACCTGGAATCCTGGGTTTAAAACATGGCTCCTATGTTTTTAAATGTTACCTATGATCATTTGGAACTCCCATGGAATTGGAGAACAAGTGAAATTAGATTTTATTATCTCACAGATTAAGAAGAACATGGTGATTTTGGTGGCTATTCTTGAAAAATAATAGAAGACTGATCAAATTAAATATTCATGTCACAAACTCAAAGTACATGGTGCCTTGCATGCAGATTTGATTAATAGGTACATATGAATTTTTGGAATAGAGAGGTTTCTGTTGACATAATTTCCTCAAGTGACCAGTTCATTATTACGAGGGTGTCGAAGGGGGGATAGGGTATTGGTTTCCTTTTTGTATGGGAGTTGTGGTGCTCATTATAGGGACCAGTTGTGGCATGACTTGAGTGCTTTAAATCCAATGTACTCTCCTTTGATCGTGGGGTGACTTTAATGTTATTGTTGCTCCTAAAAAGAATAAGGGTTGAGGTTTTTTTCCAAGATAGGACAACTTAGATTTTTCTTACTTCACTATAGAGAAAAGGTTGAGGAATTTTGGGTTCTCTAGAGACCCCTTCACATAGTGTAATAACCAGATATAAAGAAGTCTGTTCTAGATTTGGATTGGCTGGTTTCTTGAAAATGGGAATGCTTTATCCAATTTTCATAATTTTAATGTCAAGAACATAGTTTGTGGAACCTCTAACCACTCTCTTTTACTGATTTCCCTATATCTTAGGAAGGAAAATTTTGAAGGATTTAGGTTATACCACCACTAGACTAGAATCCCTGGTTATAAATAGCTAATTTCTGAGATGTGGGGTGGATCGGTTCAGGGAAAATCATGGGTTTTGGTCCATAAAGAATCAAGTAAACTGAGTTTAGGGCTGAATGTATGGGAAACAGATCTTCAACACTCAGGTCGGGATATGGAGGCTTGGAAACAGAGTATTTAATTCATGGAAACTAGCTTAGAGGAGAACAAGAGTGACTCTGTTTTGGTGGAGCTCTCAGGTAGGAAAAACTCTTGGGTGAAAATTATTCTTAAAAAAGAATGTGTGGATTGTGAATGATCTAGGATAAGGTGGTTTCACGAGGGTGATATGAACTTTTCGTATTTTAATGATTTCTGGATTGAAGAAAGGAGATTCACTAAACTGAATATCTTACATGATGATGGTAGATATGTAGAGACCATAAGATTATCGTACATGGACATTAAATTACTTTTGTGGAATACTTAGTACATAACAAAAACACACACACACAAGGATCGTAATAGTTTAGTGTCTTTGGAAACTCGGAACGTAATCTTCTAATCGTGGTGAAAGATCTTCAATATCTCCCATAAAGATCTTCCCTTTTTTTTTACCTAAAACCTTTCTTTATATCCTGGGGAAAAGAAAACATAAAAGGGTGAGCTCAAATGCTCAGTAAGGGTATACAAAATAAAAATCAATCACATCATATTCATAAGAACATAACTTTTGGAAATCTTAACCTGCAAAAGAGAGCATAATTTCATAACATGGGATAAATCATAGTAGTGAAATGAAATCACAATAATCATAACTTAAAACATGAAACTTTGTGTCATTCACACATAATCATAGAGAATCATTTCTTGTTAGTCAAGACTCATTTCCAAGACTATCTTAGTGGACAAAGTCCCTTTCTGAATCGAGTAACCCTCGTTTCAGTCCTGTTTCACTGAACCGGTATAACCTACCATTTCAGCCATGTCTATCTCATGAGATATAAAATCTTTACCCAATGCATTGGAGGGAGATATAGGTCCCACCCATCTTATAATGAATCCTTTCTTATGTGTGCCACATAATCATAAATCATACATCATCGCATAACCCATGTAATAAAAAAGGGATTCTTAAACAACATGACATCATAAAACCATTCATATAACATAAAGGAATTCATAAACATAATTCCATCACAACATAGTCAAATCAATGTAATAATAGGGATAAAAACAGAATCCTTTTATTATCTTAGATGGAAAATAATTTTGATAAAATACTTGAACTCCATTCTTGAGGAAAATATCCTTTCTACTTCAAAAACATTTTTCCTTTCATAACATGTCATACAACTTTAAAATAAAAGAAGTTGATTAAAAATAAACTTGAAAACTTGTAAAGGAAGCTTCTTGGAAATAATGTTTTAAAAATCCATTCAGGCCGTATAAGTTAAAAAAACATTCTTCTCGTACTTTTGTCGGAAAAGTCAAAAAGTACTTCGTACGAAAAACGAAAAAAGATTCCTTTCATACATATTACTAAAAACTCACCGAAGGGTAAAAATGGATTTAAACAATTGTAGGTGGATGGAAATAATATTACATATTGAGGGAACATGGATGTGGATGATAAAATACACCCCAATAAATACTTATGAATAAACAATCTCGGATAAAAATGAGATTGTGATATTTCCCTTACCTTAGGTCCGATTTTCTTTGTACGTGTCTGAAGCTCCTGTATAATGGTTTAAATAATGTCATTGACTTATTACAGAATCATATTCATTGTTATGATATCATATATGGTTCACTTATGACATTATATTACTCGTTCTTTTGTAAACTCCATGTTAAAGAAGCGTTTTGGGTAAAATTGTTTCATTTATCGTAGGTGTTTTGACTTGTTCTTCTTGACATTATTATTACTTATATCATGATTTACATACTTACATAATATAAAATATGATTTATATATCATATATATTCAGTATATATATATATATATAATAGATAGATAAATGAAATGAAAAACATCGTTCATGGAGACGGTAGTCCGTACGTACGCATGAATGCTGTTTTCCTTTCCCTATGATCTTGAATGGAAGTAAGTAGATGACATACATATATATATATATATACATAAATCCAGTAGCTTTATAATGTCATATATTTCATTATTATTTCTTATATATACTTTATAATCATTCTTAAATGGTTAACATGGAGAATGAATCTCATCGCATCGTGGAGACGGTAGTCCGTACGTACGCACGAGCGATGATATCATTTCCATAAATATTGAATTGAATTGGAGTGGATTATAAAATATATCAGAATAAATATGATGTTTTAATAACTATGTATAGTTATTCTTTACACCATTATACCCATCCATGTAAGTTGGTGGTGGAAAATAGATTACACCACGGCGTGGAGACGGTATTCCGTACGTACGCACGCGCGGTGATTTCTTTTTCCGTAGGATAGATAGATGGTGAAATAGGGTTGTTTCATAATTATAATAACATACCAGTATATGAGTGATACTGATGTTATTACTTCATAATGAAACAACCTAAGAAGAAGAAGTGGAAGAAGAAATAAAGATGAAAGAATTGGTAACGGTAATTACCTCTTCTTTGAAGCACCTTTTGGAGACCTCCTCTTAGGGAAATAAAATTGGTCTTTGAAGAAGACCAGAACCTCTAGGATGTTTCTAGGGAAGTGGAGAAGAGATTTTGGTAGGGGTTGGCCGAGCTTGAGTGCTCAAATTGGTGTGAGGAGGAGGGGAAGCAGGTGCCCTTTTATAAGGGAGGACAGGGGCACCTTAGGAATATCTCAAAATATTATTTTATATTAAAGTAAAAATCGGTTTATAATGGTTCCAAAGGGTATTATTTCGAAGCTAAAGTGGGGATGGGTCGAAAACCTATCAACCAATAGGATTTAGACAAGTTTAGGTTATTATTTTAACCTTATCAATTAGATTTAACTCTAAGTTAAATAATTTAACTTTTACCGTGTCTTTTTGTTTTCTTTCACTATATGGTTAATACACTTACTATAACATGCCAAACTAACCCCAAATTGTCTATTATTAATATATATATATCCTTATCTAAGTCATTTGGCCGAACCTTAGATTTTTAGGAATACAATAACAATTAATAATATAATATTTGATTTAAAAACTATTTTGTGTCAATTTTGACACTATTTGATATATGATTTTTGTGAAAGTCATAACAGAATTAAATGTTCGAACCAAGTTGATTAAATAAACATTAATATATCATAGTAACCTATAAAATTAGTGGAATTCATAAAAAATCTAAAATTACATTTATTTTGGTGTTTATAACATCAATTATGTCAATATTTCATTAATAAGATAATTACTGCATCATCGTTGTGTCATAAATAAATTAATTTATTTTATGTCTAAAAATTACAAATAAAATACCATCATGTAGGAAAACTTTTTAGATTTCTAATGAATATTTAAAATCGAATTTATCTTATGTATAACCTAATATTAAAAATTATTTACTTATTAAACATTGATTTTAACTATTTTAACCTTTCTTTAAATAAATTAATAATAAATGTCCTAATCTAATCCAAGTGGGCCTAAATGGTCATATTTTATTCCTAAGTTTGTTTTTGGTCGAATTACACTTTTCCAATATAATTAGGACATGTGTTAGGGTAATAGTAATATCATATTTACCCTTAGTTACCCTATTTACTATTAACCGGGGTAAAAAAAGTAAAAAGTTACTATTCACCAAAAAATTATTTTCATCTCATTGAACCACATTTTAGTCCTTGATATTAACCGTGTCTCTCGGATTTTCGAAATTCCATTTACAGAAGCGGCAAAATTAAGTTTTATGAAAAATTCAGTTTTTTTTAACTACCACTTAGTAGTTTCACTATTCATCAAAAATTGATGTTTTTCAGAACAATGCCAAAATTTCATCCTAAGCTATATTTCATATTCCGAATTCAAAAATGAAATCTATTTTACCAAATTCATAACATAGAAGTTGCATTAATTAATTTTATAATTAAATCCTGTTGTTAAAATAAATAGCGTGTTTTTAGGAAACAATATATATAAAAAGATTGACACTTGATTATGTCTGGTTTAAATGTGAAATTACAACCAATGACCAACATTGTATTAAATTGTAAAAATATATTCTAAATATACTATAAAACCACTCAAATTAATAATTTATCACTATTAATTATTTCGATTAAAAAAGTTGTTTTTTATTATAATTTAGTAATTTTCACTATTCATCAGAATATGAAAGTTATCCGAAAAGTACCAAAATTTCACCTTAGGCTAAATTCGATACTCCGAATCCAAGAATGAAGTTCATTTTGAAAAATATAATTTACAGAATTTTAAAAAGTGGTTATTACTATTCATAACGGCTAGTTTTAATAATATTTTAATAGCACATCGTTGTTTAGTGAAACTTGGTATTGCGTATTACACACGCTCTCGAGGAAGGTCGCGATTGCGTGTAATGCAAGGCAAGACAAGGATGCGTGTTGTGCAAGTTCCTTTTGGTGTAGCGTACAACAAAAGACATTAATAAAATTAAAAAGAATATTTTTTTCTAAAATCTTGGGCTGTTACATTCTACCCCCCTTAAAATGAATTTCGCCCTCGAAATTCGTCGGGGTTATAAATGGTTTACTATTCGAAAGTTTCTTTAATAGAAACCCACATCGTAAAAAGGAATATCAAAACCAATCTTTAAAAACAAAAGTATGAAACGTAACGGTTACCCAAATAAACTAATCATTGGGTTTCCACATCGGTGAAAATATGGATATGGAAGAGAAATCTAACCATCATGTTCTGATGGAGAGTGGTAGAGAACATGGCTATGGAAAAGCCAGTAATCACAAATCCATAGATTTGTGATGATATAAGGTACCATCTGATTCATCAGGTATAAGATCACTAGGACAACATTTTTGGTTTTCAAGATCTTTTCCCCTAAAGTTGAAAATTTGAATTTTAATAAATACTTACTTTATTTTGGTACAATCTCACTGTTGTTCGTGCCTTGAACAATTTCCACTTCATCTCTTAAATAAATGAAGTTGAATTTGTTATTCGTGAAGTGTTAGCAGATCATGTGATAGAATGACGGGTCATTCCATCTGTCTCAAACAAAAGGCTAGCAAAAATTATATGCATAAATCGATCTATAGTGAGATTAATCATATATGGTTCCTAAAATGGACTTATACTTCATATATCATACTGCTTAATATAATAAAACTAGTTTCTACTAAACAGGGACTTCCTGTAGGCCAGTGGTAGGCGATAAAGGCCAGTCGCACTTCGGTTGTGGGTTCGATTCCCACAGCCTTGTCCGAAGCGATGGGCTGTCGCCCGTCCTGCTGGTTGTCCTTTTTCCAAAACTATATTACTATAACATCCCATCAATAATATCGAAAAAAAATTCTATCCTTAAACAATACTAACTTACGTCCAACACAATCCATTCCAATCTTTAGGCTTCTCCATAATACTGTAGTCCACTCTCATAACATAGTGAAAACAATTACCAGAGATTTAATATCATCGTTGATCCCCATATATCATAAGATATGTTTTGTTGGTCACATTCCAAACATTCAAAGTCCTTAATCATGTATACTCTTGAATACCCATTGAACCTTAGTGAAAACTTGAATACAGTTAAAAGTTAACACTTTACACATACCAAAATCCTCAAAATTATTTATACTCAAACCATGATATCACTTAGTCCTTATATCAAACATGAGCTCATGAATACTATTAAAAATTTCATTTTCTCGCCTTCATTATGCGCATATCATCTTATTTCCAAAAAAATATCTCAATCACTTTGAATACCACATCAATAAATATTGCAATACTCAATGATACAACATTATTTTGGAATCCCATTACATAAACGCTTAATCATTCCACCACATCGTTATCATATTCAACATCGCCAATAGTGATCGCATGTGACTTCCCTTTGTCCTTTTCCTTCAGTGGTTGCTCATGTTGATCATCACTAACCCTTGGATTAGGGCAATTATTAGCATAATGCCCCATTTCCTTGCACTTGAAGCATTGAAGTGTTGGTGGTGCGTTCTCTGCAGTGTTTGCTTTATTCACATCATTAGAAACCCTTTTTCCATTACTTCGACACTCAGCTGCTCGATGACCTTCTTTTCCACACTTAAAACATTTTCTAGTTCCTTTAAGACAATCTCCACCATGCTTCTTTCCACACTTTGTGCATAAGGAAACATTCATCTTCTTTTCACCATTATTATGAGATTTCTCCTTGAACTCCATCTTTCGTTTCTTGTCAAAACCATGAGATGGATATGTAACACCAACTTCCATTTCTACCTTGATAGCACAACGCACAATTTCTTCATAGCTACTGAAGTCTCTTATAGCTAATGCCCTTCGAAGACTTGGTTTTAAGCCATTGAAAAATTGATCAACATTACTTTCAGGTTGGTTGATAATTCCAGATGCATACCTTGCAAGTCTTGTAAAATTCGCTTCGTATATACCAAAAGATTCATCATCCTTCTGCTTCAGCTCAATAAAATCCTTTTCCATCTTTGTTCGAAGAATACGAGGGAAGTACTTACTGAAAAACAAGTTCTTGAACTCGTCCCATTCCATGGACTCAATTTCATCCCTTGGCCTCGTATTCTTGATAAGATTCCACCATTGATCAGCTTCACCTTCCAAACGATATACTGCTAAGATGACTTTATCATGTTCAGAACATTGAAGAACTGAAAATATCTTTTTAGTGGTACTGATCCATTGTTCAGCAACAAGTGGATCGGAAGTCCCACTGAAAGAAGGTGGACGTTGCCTCATGAAGGACTCAATAGAATATTGTTCCCTTCTCTGCTCATTTGGAAGTCCAGAATGATTCATAGCTTGTGTAAGTATAGCAATAAGATTTTGCACTCCATATCCCATAACATTTGTTTGTTCAGGAGGGAAATCATTGCATTGTCCATTGCATTGATCAACACGGTTCCTTCGGGTTCCAGCCATCGTCTAAAACCCAAAAAGAATAGTGTGAGAGGCAAAAATCATGCTAGGGAAAACAACATAATAAAGGGGGAGTACCTTCAATATCCAACATCTTAGGTTTAATTATATGATCGTTAGCATAATTCTATTACTGTAACCTATACGTATACTTATCCCTAGGGACATCCCTAGACATACCTTAGAAATATCTCTAGGGATCTCACTAACGTTTTCGCGTCCTAGTTTCCAAAGGTTGACTAAACCTTTCCTCTGATACCAACTGTAGAGACCAGAAGATTATCGTACATGGACATTACATTACTTTTGCGGAATACTTAGTACATAACAAAAACACACACACACAAGGATCGTAATAGTTTAGTGTCTTTGGAAACTCGGAACGTAATCTTCTAATCATGGTGAAAGATCTTCAATATCTCCCATAAAGATCTTCCCTTTTTTTTTACCTAAAACCTTTCTTTATATCCTGGGGAAAAGAAAACATAAAAGGGTGAGCTCAAATGCTCAGTAAGGGTATACAAAATAAAAATGAATCACATCATATTCATAAGAACATAACTTTTGGAAATCTTAACCTGCAAAAGAGAGAATAATTTCATAACATGGGATAAATCATAGTAGTGAAATGAAATCACAATAATCATAACATAAAACATGAAACTTTGTGTCATTCACACATAATCATAGAGAATCATTTCTTGTTAGTCAAGACTCATTTCCAAGACTATCTTAGTGGACAAAGTCCCTTTCTGAATCGAGTAACCCTCGTTTCAGTCCTGTTTCACTGAACAGGTATAACCTACCATTTCAGCCATGTCTATCTCATGAGATATAAAATCTTTACCCAATGCATTGGAGGGAGATATAGGTCCCACCCATCTTATAATGAATCCTTTCTTATGTGTTCCACATAATCATAAATCATACATCATCGCATAACCCATGTAATAAAAAATGGATTCTTAAACAACATGACATCATAAAACCATTCATATAACATAAAGGAATTCATAAACATAATTCCATAACAACATAGTCAAATCAATGTAATAATAGGGATAAAAACAGAACCCTTTTATTATCTTAGATGGAAAATAATTTTGATAAAATACTTGAACTCCATTCTTGAGGAAAATATCCTTTCTACTTCAAAAACATTTTTCCTTTCATAACATGTCATACAACTTTAAAATAAAAGAAGTTGATTAAAAATAAACTTGAAAACTTGTAAAGGAAGCTTCTTGGAAATAATGTTTTAAAAATCCATTCAGGCCGTATAAGTTAAAAAAAACATTCTTCTCGTACTTTTGTCGGAAAAGTCAAAAAGTACTTCGTACGAAAAACGACAAAAGATTCCTTTCATACATATTACTAAAAACTCACCGAAGGGTAAAATGGATTTAAACAATTGTAGGTGGATGGAAATAACATTATATATTGAGGGAACATGGATGTGGATGATAAAATACACCCCAATAAATACTTACGAATAAACAATCTCGGATAAAAATGAGATTGTGATATTTCCCATAACTTAGGTCTGATTTGCTTTGTACGTGTCCGAAGCTCCTGTATAATGGTTTAAATAATGTCATTGACTTATTACAGAATCATATTTATTGTTATGATATCATATATGGTTCACTTATGACATTATATTACCCGTTCTTTTGTAAACTCCATGTTAAAGAAGCGTTTTGGGTAAAATTGTTTCATTTATCGTAGGTGTTTTGACTTGTTCTTCTTGACATTATTATTACTTATATCATGATTTACTTACTTACATAATATAAAATATGATTTATATATCATATATATTCAGTATATATATATATATATAATAGATAGATAAATGAAATGAAAAACATCGTTCATGGAGACGGTAGTCCGTACGTACGCATGAACGCTGTTTTCCTTTCCCTATGGTCTTGAATGGAAGTAAGTAGATGACATACATATATATATATACATAAATCCAGTATCTTTATAATGTCATATATTTCATTATTATTTGTTATATATACTTTATAATCACTCTTAAATGGTTAACATGGAGAATGAATCTCATCGCGTCGTGGAGACGGTAGTCCGTACGTACGCACGAGCGATGATATCATTTCCATAAATATTGAATTGAATTGGAGTGGATTATACAATATATCAGAATCAATATGATGTTTTAATAACTATGTATAGTTATTCTTTACACCATTATACCCATCCATGTAAGGTGGTGGTGGAAAATAGATTACACCACGGCGTGGAGACGGTATTCCGTACGTACGCACGCGCGGTGATTTCTTTTTCCGTAGGATAGATAGATGGTGAAATAGGGTTGTTTCATACTTATAATAACATACCAGTATATGAGTGATACTGATGTTATTACTTCATAATGAAACAACCTAAGAAGAAGAAGTGGAAGAAGAAATAAAGATGAAAGAATTGGTAACGGTAATTACCTCTTCTTTGAAGCGCCTTTTGGAGACCTCCTCTTAGGGAAATAAAATTGGTCTTTGAAGAAGACCAGAACCTCTAGGATGTTGATAGGGAAGTGGAGAAGAGATTTTGGCAGGGGTTGGCCGAGCTTGAGTGCTCAAATTGGTGTGAGGAGGAGGGGAAGGAGGTGCCCTTTTATAAGGGAGGAGAGGGGCACCTTAGGAATATCTCAAAATATTATTTTATATTAAAGTAAAAATCGGTTTATAATGGTTCCAAAGGGTCTTATTTCGATGCTAAAGTGGGGATGGGTCTAAATCCTATCAACCAATAGGATTTAGAAAAGTTTAGGTTTTTATTTTAACCTTATCAATTAGATTTAACTCTAAGTTAAATAATTTAACTTTTACCGTGTCTTTTTGTTTTCTTTCACTATATGGTTAATACACTTACTATAACATGCCAAACGAACCCCAAATTGTTTATTATTAATATATATATCCTTATCTAAGTCATTTGGACGAACCTTAGATTTTTAAGAATACAATAACAATTAATAATGTAATATTTGATTTAAAAACTATTTTGTGTCAATTTTGACACTATTTGATATATGATTTTTGTGAAAGTCATAACAGAATTAAATGTTCGAACCAAGTTGATTAAATAAACATTAATATATCATAGTAACCTAGAAAATTAGTTGAATTCATAAAAAATCTCAAATTACATTTATTTTGGTGTTTATAACATCAATTATGTCAATATTTCATTAATAAGATAATTACTGCATCATCGTTGTGTCATAAATAAATTAAATTATATTATGTCTAAAAATTACAAATAAAATACCATCATGTAGGAAATCTTTTTATCTTTCTAATGAATATTTACAATCGAATTTATCTTATGTATAACCCCATATTAAAAATTATTTACTTATTAAACTTTGATTTTAACTATTTTAACCTTTCTTTAAATAAATTAATAATAAATGTCCTAATCTAATCCAAGTGGGCCTAAATGGTCATATTTTATTCCTAAGTTTGTTTTTGGTCTAATTACACTTGTCCAATAGAATTAGGACATGTGTTAGGGTAATAGTAATATCATATTTACCCTTAGTTACCCTATTTACTATTAACCGGGGTAAAAAAAGTAAAAAGTTACTATTCACCAAAAAATTATTTTCATCTCATTGAACCACATTTTAGTCCTTGATATTAACCGTGTCTCTCAGATTTTCGAAATTCCATTCACAGAAGCGGCAAAATTATGTTTTATGAAAAATTCATTTTTTTAACTACCACTTAGTAGTTTCACTATTCATCAAAAATTGATGTTTTTCAGAACAATGCCAAAATTTCATCCTAAGCTATATTTCATATTCCGAATTCAAAAATGAAATCTATTTTACCAAATTCATAACATAGAAGTTGCATTAATTAATTTTATAATTAAATCCTGCAGTTAAAATAAATAGCGTGTTTTTAGGAAACAATATATATCAAAAGATTGACACTTGATTATGTCTGGTTTAAATGTGAAATTACAACCAATGACCAACATTGTATTAAATTGTAAAAATATGTTCTAAATATACTTTAAAACCACTCAAATTAATAATTTATCACTATTAATTATTTCGATTAAAAAAGTTGTTTTTAATTATAATTTAGTAATTTTCACTATTCATCAGAATATGAAAGTTATCCGAAAAGTACCAAAATTTCACCTTAGGCTAAATTCGATACTCCGAATCCAAGAATGAAGTTCATTTTGAAAAATAAGATTTACAGAATTTTAAAAAGTGGTTATTACTATTCATAACGGCTAGTTTTAATAATATTTTAATAGCACATCGTTGTTTAGTGAAACTCGGTATTGCGTATTACACACGCTATCGAGGAAGGTCGTGATTGCGTGTAATGCAAGGCAAGACAAGGATGCGTGTTGTGCAAGCTCCATTTGGTGTAGCGTACAACACAAGACATTAATAAAATTATAAAGAATATTTTTTTCTAAAATCTTGGGCTGTTACAAGATACACAGATGAAAAATACACTATGGGGAGCATGGTATATTCTTTCTTTAGGGATCTTCTAGCTGGTCCTAACCCATGGATGGCCATGGGATACCCATGTAGAAATGTGTCTATATGGGATGAAGTGGCCCCCTTTATGTCTATCGAAGACAATGATTTCATAGAGATGATCCCTGATGGGGAGGAGATTCACATTTCAATGATGAATCTTAATCCAGAGACTTCTCTCAGTCCTGATAGATTCCATGGATCTTTTTATAGGGTTGTTTTGTATGTAGTTAGAGAATATATCACTATTGCAGTTCAGGACTTCTTCTGGGGTGGTAGCCTTCCAAGGGTTGTCAGTTCCACCACTTTAGTTCTTATAACGAAATCTAAGGATCCCTATTCTCTCACTCATTATTGACTAGTGAGTATATGTAATTTCCCATACAAAATTCTGAAAAGTATCATCAACTTCAGGCTATCCCAGTTTCTCTTTTAGTGGACTTTTATTAAAGAACATGGGTTTGTTAAGGGGTGGTCTATTCAAGGGGTATCATACTAGAATAAGTGATTCTGAGGGATATTGTCACCAAGAATCATGGTTCTATCATGGAAAATCAAAGTGGATATGAATAAAAATTATGATAGGACTGAGTGAGGTTTATTAACAGAGTGCTTAATGCTATGGGGTTTTCTCACATGGTTGTGGACCTCCTCATCAGATGCTTCATCTCCTCGTGGATGACTAAATCCTTCATAGGTGGGACTCATGGCTTCATCAAGGAAACCCATGGGATTAGCCAAGAAGACCCAATTTATCCTAGAATCTTCACCCTTATGCAAGATACTCTTATCTACCTCATCAATAAAGTACTCTCTAATGGTGATTTAATTCTATATCATAGGAAATGAACCCCCCCCCCTCCTATTTCCCATTTGATGTTTGTAGATGATAATATTATATTAATTAATGGTTGATCAAGGACTATTATAGGCATCAAGAAAATCCTAGAGGAATACTTTTATTTGAGTTGGCAGGTTGTTATTAATGAAAAAAGTAGTCTCTACATCACCAATAAATGTTTTCTCAGCATGGTCTATTCTCTTTTTTGAATGATGGGAATGCAATGTGGGGCCTTACCTAGTAGTATCTCGGGACCCCTGTATCTTTAAGTAGACTAAGGGTGTGGGAATTGGATCATATCATTAGATAAATTATAGGTTGGCCTCTCAACTGCAAGAACTGCAACCTTTATTTCAGTGGGGAGGATTGCATTGGTGAATAATGACCCTTTATCCATTTCTATACATTAATTGTCTTCTACTAATGTGACCAAAGGTGTTATTAGTACTCTTTATAGGATTCTAGACTATTTCGAGTGGTATTTTTATTCTGAAGGGAAGCGGAACTGTGTTTCCTAGAAGAAAATGGAAATTCCCATATAAGAGGGGGGTTAATATGAGGAGTCATAATTCAACGCTTCACTCTATACATTCCAAGATGGCTTGGGAAGTGTTATAAGGGATAACTCTTTGTGGGGATGATATGTATTGTTGCTGGGTGGGTGATGAAGTGGTGGATGATGGTCAATCATCACCTTTATGGTCACAAATTCTTCTGGTCATCAACATTCTCAAATAGAATTCTTGTTGGATCATTGGGGAAGTTGTAATTATTTTCTAGTACCAGAACTGGTCAAGTTTGGTTATTGGATTTCATAGTTTCCGAGCACCTTTAATCTCATTTATGGAAGCCAACCGCCAACCCACGTTTATCAAAGCAGTTCTGGACAATGAACAGAAGGTGCTATGGGATTCTATAGTCACCAATTTGGACCTGGACATATGTGTGTTCACAAATTCCTCATGGAAATTCACTATGAAGGATTACCAAAGGCTCTCTGAATTACAAGATCCTCCCGATAACATGGATGACATGGTATGGTTCAAGACAATTCCTTCAAAATATAATATTTTAAATAGGAGAATCATGTATCATGCAGTGGCCACAGATGAGAAGATCATGAATTTAGGTATCAGTATGGCATCCAAATGCCATTATTGTGGTAACAGCATGCAGACAACACCGCTCAACTATTTTTTGTGAGCTAATGAGCCCATGCGATATGGTCCTTCTCCAGGGATTTTACTCCTTTCTCAAATGGTATTCATTATGATGCGCCATTTATAGAATGGTGGTTCTATGGGATAGCTAGATCGGGCACATAAATGATGGAGACGTCAATTATCCTTAGTGCATGGTGTTGGTGTCTATGGCTGGAAAAGAATCAAGCTTAGTTAGATGGGGTGACTCCTACAGTGAGGTCTATTATTGTTCACACACATAATCCGTTGTGGGAACTGGTCTCTCTCATCCCCAACTAGCATGAGACTCTATGACTAAGGAGGCTATAGGTTAGTGATCCTCCTGTGACTCTTTTTGGTAGAAAAATTTATAGGAAATGGAACTGGTGGAACCCTCCATCCTCTGGATACAGGCTCAATTCGGATGGTTCATGTGTGCTGGGAGATATGAGAGGTGGGGGCGTGGTTCGGGACTGGTGTGGGAGTGTGTTTTGGCCTTTACTGTATGTTTTGGGTATGGACTTTCGCTTCAGGATGATCCAAGAGCCATGATAACT
Organism: Viscum album; assembly: GCA_963277665.1. NCBI lineage: Eukaryota > Viridiplantae > Streptophyta > Magnoliopsida > Santalales > Viscaceae > Viscum > Viscum album. Next base: position 1,947,618,083 of record OY728125.1, read on the forward strand.
GGGGTGTTGCTTTTTAACCAGAGGAATATTGTTTTTCCTGAGCCTATACTAATTCTTTGATCGTTTAAGATTCTCTACATGGTAAAGGACATGTTCCTTTGTCAATATCATATACAATTAATAAATTACACACCCTTCTAAATATTTTTTGTGTGATGCATACTTGGAATAAAGGGAATAATGTTGCAGATCATTTTGCTTCTATAGAGAATCTGGGATCCAACGTCACTTTCCTCACATCGACTAATTTCTTGAATCCTGAGGGGGTTAACTTAATCAGAGGTGATTCCTGGGGTCTACATTACTTCAGGCCTCCATAGGTCATGTCCCCTCTTTTCATTCTTTTTTTTATGTGTGGTTCTTGTATTTGTTTCTTCTTTCCAGGCGACTGTTTACATGACTTTACTTTCAATAAAAATTTGAAGTTGGATGGATGTCTTGACACCATGGGTGTTAAACTACTGAGATTTATATCTCATACCCTTCTTGGGTACCATTGGTTATTGAGTTGACTTACATTTTTGTAATGCTGTGGACCTTGATTGTGTTCGATTTCTGGTATCTGGAAGTTAAGATAAAATTGTTGAGTTGGATCTAAGGATGCTTATTGAGATCACCCATAGAGATTTGTTGTATTTCCTTTATTTTTGTACAAAAATGTAAATCATGTTATTTTTACTACTTTATATTTTGTAGTATCATCAAATGGCATGCATGTGTTGTATAAATAGCACTGGACAAATTCATTATTCATTTGATATTGTATCTGTCTTCCACTATTTAATTATTACCTTATATAGCTTGCACTGATATCTAAGTTTTATTATCTATTATAATTTTTCACTCTAAGAATGAGGGTATAGTCTCCCCACTGATCTACCTTTAAACCCTCATTGTTAGATGTTAACCTCAAGTGTATGGGGAGACACACTTGAAGTTATGGGGTGACCGGTTTGGGAACTGGTTTAGTGGTAATTCAGGCCGAGATGTTACAATGATTATAGAAATAATGTATATATATTATAGTTTTAACAAAAATAGACTTTTTAGATTATTATATTGCACGTACCTTCTTACTTTCCATTCCTTGGTGTATACAACAACATCTTTCGTGTGTACGGTGGACAACCGCCTTGTGAGGAAATGTGACTCATTTTCCTATAAAAATTTTCATGGAATCTAATTATGGTATATTTAATGATTATATTATATATATATGAAAAAAAATCTAAATTGTAATATATTATTTACCTTTTTTCATTTCATTTGTCGATAAAATGGAAAAGGCATTCCTATGTATTTATGGTATAGTGTCCCAATAAATGGTGTATTTCGTTTTCTATATCTATAATTTTTTGATTACTATAAATAAATATATAAATAATATATATGAAATTTATATCACTTTTAACATTTTTTAGATGATGTAACCATGATCAGAGGAATAAGACGAAAAATATATAATCAAAACAGACATGAAAAAAAATATTTATGAGACACATGCCATCTTCGCCAACTATTTTGTATATGTCTCACATATAATTCACATGAATTTATTTTATGATGATTATTAAGGAAAATATTTTGATTTACATATCAAGTTTATCATATCTTTTCATGGGTTTTATAGTTCAAAAGTTTCCCACGGAGAAATGGATTTTTGTCTCAACTGGTCTTCTTCGGGACATACATTATATTATACTTATATATTATTTTATGAGGTGCATAAATATCCTATTTGACATGTAATATCACTAATACACTACTATTAATAATATTTAAAATTCATTTTTATGTTATTCCTGAATGAGGATTATGGTACAAAAGTTAGCAAAGTGGTAAGGGTTTGACGTTACGCACTCAATCTTCATCGAAATTGTTTATGATTGAGCTTTTGATGATGAGGTATTATGATCCATATCTAAATAAAAACATTTTTTTTATTATCCTATGGTTATGTCATAAGAATACCTATTTTCCCTTCATTTTCCTCACTATATGCACTCGTGATTCCAAAACAAGTTTTTAAATAAAAACCAAATTTATTTCTTTGTTTGGTAAACAATTTTTTTACTTTTTTATCCATATTTCCTATATTAGGTTTTCAAAAATATTTAAACATTATAATAATGATATTTTAAAGGAATTATTACCAATTGTTATTTTTTAAAAATAAATTAATATTAATCTTAAATTCTTTTCAAACAATGCTCATTTAGATTTTTCTAAAAATGTGAACGAAATATTTGTTTTAACGTGTACGGCTTGAATTGAATTTAAAAAAATCACAACAAATATTTTTATTGAGAATTCATTTATATGTTTCAAGTTTTATTCACAAAGAAAATGTTTTTGAAAATGTCTTATTTTGAATATATCAATTTTCAAAGTGGAAATTATTTTTCCCTCAAGACATGTTCTAAGTGATCTTTCAAAATCATTTCTATCTAATATAAAATCCATTGATGTTAAATATGATTTAATGAGGATAATATTGAATTATACCATCAATATTATTTCTCTACATGGTTAATGTTTATATTGATGAATTTTTATAAAGCTCATTTACTTTTCATGGGTTTTTCTATTGTGAATTGATTAAATATATATGAAACCAGTTCTATTTATATAGGTTATGACGTTATGATATTATGAATGTTTTAGAATATTTTTTCACACATAAGTATGTTTTTAATTATGATATGGATGGGAACAATATATCTCTCTAGTGAATTGTGTAAATCATTATAACTCATGAAATAACAATGGGAAACAAGTTAATAGGGTTTATACACTATGGGAAATTGGTGAGTCATGATCCAATATAAGAAATAGGTGAATCGTAATCCATAAAGGGAAACAAGTGATTGGTATTGATCTACAATTATCATGGATTTAGTATTTATCCTTGAAATATGAAATTGTTTTCTATATTTATGAGGGGTATACACTTTTATGACATGATATTATGGTTCATTACTGATTAATAATGATTTATCACTCTTATTGTCCATGTTTTCATAAATGAAATTTTTTTATACCATGAGCCATGTTTGAAATCTATTATATGTTGTGTATAAAATTCCTAAGTTCTATAAATTATTATATACCCTTACTATTATCTTATTATTTAAAATTTTCATATATTGATATCTCATATGTTTACCCTTACTGATCATCTGATCTGACTATTTATTTTTTTCCTTCCCTGGGTTATAAGAAAAGGTTTCAAGTAGGGTATTACTAAGGGATCACTATGGTAGAGTATATTTATGGGATATGTTGATAATCATTCGTCAAATAATAAGATTGTGTTTATAGTCCCCAAATTCACTAAACTATTACTATCCTTGGCATGTGCTTATAAAATGTATTAAATATTTATGTTAAAATATTATTAAAATTTTGTATGAAAATATTAGGTCCTTATAGATGGGATCATAAGAAACTTTTAGTTAATATTTAGAGATTATGATTATAAAAAAAATTAGTGAAACCATGGGGATAATTCAATATATCTGTTAACATCCTAATATTTTGGTAAGAAATATATTGTGTGATTTTATTATAAATTCATATCTTTTAGGATACCAAGACATGATATGGATCATGAATATAGGTACCTAGGGGTAATAATATTGAAATTTTTTTACTGATCCAGACATGAATTTCACCTACAGTATGAAAATAGGATTTACTTCACACATAGTTTTATACTCCTTGGGGATATGATTTGGTTAATCCTCATTTACTTTACAAACCATTATAAGAGATTTAAATATCATATTATCATGGATAACCAAGGTTAAGAAAAATGATTCATAGATTCAAAAGAATTTGATGTGTTTTAGACATCTTATATATTATTTTAAATGATTTTTTGCATTCCTAATATAATTAGTGTTGATTACAAGATGATTTTTTGTATCAATCAATTGATGGAACCCAAAGGAATAATGTTAATGCTGAATTTTATTGAAAATTAAATGATTTTCAACATGAGAAACCAAATTCTTGGGGATCTGTAATGTAGATTATTTTTTTATTATGCTCGCAGAAATTTATCAAACCATAATCCATTATGAGACTAAAAATAATAAAATGAAGAATAAAAATTATGTTGAGTCTTTCATAAGGAAAAATCCACCATTTTTTAGTGGGTCTTCTAATCTACTAGAAGATAAGAGATGGATCCGTACGATTGAGAATATACTTTTTATTATCTAATTCTAGGAATATGAAATGTTTTCTATAGATATTTATCATCTGGAAGGTGAATCAGGGTCAATGGTGGATCCTTGTTAAGAATATGATTCAATAGGGAGAAATTGACTCTATGAAATGGTATGAGTTTAGAACAATATTTTCTAGTAACTATATCAGTTTTATTCTACAGACAAGGATGGATAATAAATTAAATTAGCATAAGTAGACTGATGATGAATCTATTGGTACCTATGAAGATAAATTTTCAAGTTATTCAAGATATGTTTCTGGTTTAATCATCACTCCAGAAATAAAAATTGATCAATTATTTGTGGTATTAGAACCAAGTATCTAAAAGGTATTTCTAGTAAGAGACTTTTGTAGATATGAAGAGATCATTTTTTGTATAGTCAAGGTAGAAATTTATATTGGATATACTGTTTATTCCCTTGTATTTTATAATAAAAGGAAGATTGAGTGTCTTCATTAATTGAATAAATAACATGGTTGAATGAAATTCCATCCATATTTATGGAAAATGCCAGAAAAACATCAGTAAAATTGATTCAGGTTAACTTTGAGGATCTTAAAATCAGTAAATGTGGGTTATAAAGCCAATGAATATCGATATGTGATTAATGGGATAATTAATTTAATATAGTATAAGAGGATTCCAACTAATTCACCACCCACACTATAATTCTTCAAGTGAAATTATTTTAGAAATTATATGAATCAAATCCCTAATACAAGGTATAATGTTGATGATATTCCATGAAAAACTCGGAATACAATTGATAGATGGAAATATTATGAAATAAAAAAGGGTGCATTGAATCATGATAATTTGGAAACACTTATCCTCCCCTCCTTAGAATGTAATTTCTTGTATTATTTTTCATGAATGTTTCTAATGAAAATATTATTGTTCTTACTTTATTTAAGTTTTATGTTATTAACTCCATCTACATGGATTCTTGAACAATTAAATCACATTTGATATTCTATTAGTATGATAATAAACCAAATATTCCAATGATTTTTTTTTTGTATAATATATGATCTTATTTATGGAATAAATGGTTAATTAACTTTTGGAATTTTATATTTCTCCATGTAATATTATCTTATGATTTATGGATACCATTAAGTGTTTATGTGTTTATGGTTTATCATAAGATATAATTCACTTAAAAAAATTTATGTTTCTATTTTATGGGAGTTTTTCCTGAGTAAAGATATTTGAAGATACATTTATGGAAATAGAACCCTTTGGTTTTGTATATGTTTTAGTGATATATTTATTTGAGGAAATCCATTACACATTGTGTAAGTAAGATTAATGTAGTTGGTAACCATTAGGGTATATATAATATTTGATGTTTATTTAATTTTGGGTTATTGTCAATCACCTTATGAAGTAAGAACACTTCATTGTAATGAGAGAATATTTCTCTCAGGATCTGATTTCCAAAATATACATTATGCAAGTTGTACGGTTTCATAGAGTACCACATAAAATTGAATATGATCAGGATTGGAAGTTTACCTCATTGTTTTTTTAACTCTTAAATAATATCTTAATAAGGTGTTAATCCTTGGTATTTCATATCATACTTAGATGGACAGTCTTTTGCAGAGAATAATTGAAACCCTAGAAGATATGATGAGATAATACGCTATGGATTTAAATTTTGGTTAGGATTAACCCCTTATCCAACCTTATTTTTATTAAAAAAAATAGCATTCAGTCAAATATTTAGATGTCTCCTTATGAAGCTATTTATGGAAATAAATGTAAAACTCCAATGTACGAGAATGACATTGTATAATGAATGATATTGAGACCTAATTTAGATGATGAAATAGAAGAGAAGGTTATAGAAATTCAACAACACATATGGGTAGAAAAAAGTTGATATATATGTTGTGATAATAATCATATATTGGATATAAAATATTAATTTCTTGAGAATTTGTTTCTATTAATTTCTCCATGAAGAAATGAAATGAAATCTAATCCCTATGTATCTCAATCCCTTTGAAATTCTTGATCGTATCGGGGCCATAACTTATCACTTTCACTTCCACCAAAACTCTCCCTCGTGGATGAATGGACCAGTTTACTTTAATAAGGAAGTAAATACATGATCCATCATATGTACTGAACATGGAGATCATACCTCTAGAGTGTGATATTTCTTATGAGGAACTACTTAGGGAGATTATAGATCATACAAATAAATTTATACGAAACAATAACAATCACCTAGTGAATGTTTCATAGTAAAAACACCATATTGAGGAAGTTACATGTAAAAATGAGTATGTATAGAGGTATAATTATTCTCAGTCATTGGTGACAAAGTGATGAATTTGAGGATGAAATTCATTTAAAGGGGGTGTGTATAACACCATAATATTTTATAAAATATATTTTTTCATATAAATTTAATCCTTTTGAAATTTTGTGTTACATGAAATACTAAGTTTATATTGAATTACATGAAACACTTAGTTCATCTAACATTACATTCTACACTGAGTTTATCTATCATTACTTGAAACACCATGATTAAATGAAATGTGAAATATTTTTAAAATATTATTATTTAATATAATAGTTATCACATTTTTATTAGAATCGTGGGTATGAATACGATTCAAAAAATTAGAAAAATATATATTTTACACACACACAAATATATATAATTAATTATTTGAAGAACTATTAATTATAAAATAAAATAAAATCTATTTGAAAACAAAGGGAATTTTTATCTCTAAAAGTATTACTATGGAGGAAAACATGTTATAACTCAATAAATTATAAAAATTCAATTTTATGTATTATTTTAATGAAATTTTTATATTATATGTTAAATAAAAATTTCAATATTCATCATATGTGTGTTATTGAAAAGTTATAATAATAAATCCAATTAAATATAATAACTATATTTTTCTATAAAACAATTATAGCCTTTTGTGCACTTATATTAAAATTATTTAGTGAAAATTTTATAAAATATATTATAAAAAATAAAATTTATTTTTTAAATCATCATTTCAAAATTATCTTGGAGTGAATTTTTGAGAATTTTATAAAAAGATAATTTTTTCAATGAATCGTGATAAATACTAGTTTCTATTAAGAATTGTCATTTTCTCAAAGCACATCAAATCAAAAAAGTATTGAATATATAGATTTAAAGGTAAATTTTTTCAATTAAATATTTATTCATCCAATTTATTTAATTGTAATTATTTTTATATATAATATTTATCTAAAGACTTTTCAATCATTTTAAACATTTCACATTGAAAAACTTCTTTTTCATCACCTATATTAGAATATTTTTAAATTAAAATATTCAAATTATATGAAATAAATTTTTAAAAATGGATCATATATTTGGTATAATAATAATTTATATATTCTAATACATTAAACATAAATTTATTTCATTATGATTATTGAAATATGTAAAAAATTAATCATTACAGTTAAAGAGAAAATGAGTTTATTGGGGGGTCAAAGTTAATAGATAAGGGTTTAAGGACAAAGAAACTTTTAAAAAACAAATTTAACATCCATAAATAATCATTATATCTTATATTATTGATAATTTTTTATTTTTTATTCTTTTGGAATGTTAAAAACGTGGGTAGACCTTTTATGTTTTTAAAAATTACAAATGTGTCACTAACCTCACTTATAAAAGGCCACCCCATATCCTATTATATTATCAACTAAAATTAAATTTAGATCAGAAAATACTTACCCAATACATTAATTAATTATATAATATCATCCTAGAATCCTTGTTTTTTCATTAATCTATCCTAGGAGGTCATTTAGTGCAAACCTAAAGAAGTTGTCTGAAGAAGAGGTAACGTCCCTAAGCGAGAGTTGTATTTTATTTCTTCCTCTACAACATTAAATTATTGTTAAACCATGATAATATAATAAAATAAATAAATTATATATACTATTATGTTATTATACTATATTCATTACCAACATCCATCTCATATTCCCTCAAATGGGAAACTATAATGTTGCTCATGTGTACGGTGGACTATCGCCTCGCGAATCGATGTGACACATTTTCCATAAAACATCTCAAGGTTGGTTATGATTATGAATATGATTTATATATATTATATTTTTAATATAAATATATTTTTATAATTATTATATAACATATACCTTTTTACTTATTATTCCACGGTGGATATGATAACGTCATTCGTGTGTATGGCAGACTACCCCCTCACGTAGCAACATGATTCATTTTTCACTAAATCTATTCATAGAATGTAATTAGGATAAATTTAAATATTATATTTGATATATATGATAAAAATGTGATTCTTTAATGGTAATATAATATTTAAATTTATTTTATTTCAAAAATCGATAAAATGGAAACAACGTTCATTCGTACGTAGGACCTACCTTCTCTATAAAAATTGTATTCGTTTTCTATCTCTATCATTTATGGATTCCTATAAATAAATATATACGGAATATAAATGATATTTATATAATTTTTTAAATTATGTATATTATATAACAATGATAAAATAATGTGGACTGAAAATATTAAATCAAAAAATACATGAAGAACAAATAAATTATTACCTGAAAACATGAAATTGTTAATAAAAATGTAATAAAAGGTCATAATTAAATAATATATTGTATGATATATATTTATATTTATAGTTCTATAATATATTTATAAGAAATTTGTATTTTTTATATTTTAGGTTCTATTATGGGAAAAGGAATTTGTGACATAAGATAATGGATTTCTTTGTCACTACTTATTTCTGAGACACACATACCATATTCAATAAATATTTGTTTTATGATTTGTATATACTAACCATCAATTTATTTTATGATTATTATCCTGAAAATTATTTAGATTTACACAATCATTTTTTGATCTCTCTTTCATGGTGTTTACAGTTCGAATGTTTTCTCAGTAGTATGGAATTTTGTCTCAATTTTTCATCTCTAGGAAATATGTTATTTCATGAACCTATATTATTTTATGAGGGTATATACAGAACCATTAAAATTATGTATAATTAATATATATATATCCATAATTTGTAATGTTTCTATTGATTTGATTATTTAATGGGGCTTATTATTCCACAGTTACCAAAGTGGTATGGTTTTCATGTTATGATATCATGTGTCATCAGGATTATTTATTATTATGATTTAAATGATGAAATAATATGACTCATATCTCAAAAAACTAATTAATTTTATTATCATATATTTATATCATTATAATTCTTATTTTACCTTTATTTTCATCTCTTTATGTACTCAAGATTCCAAAATAATATTTTTAAAAAAATCTGACATTATTATTCTCTTCATTTAAAAACCAATTTTTCTTCCATATCTATAATTTATAAAAAAAAATTAAAATTTTTTTAACAATATAAAATGGATTTATTCAATTTATTTCACCAATATTTTAATTTTTTTACAATTTATTTTAGAATTAGTCATTATTTTGGTTTCCAAAAAATGATCATTTTTTCATTTATTGAAAATGTGAAAGGAATATTTATTTTAATGTGTACAACATGAATAGAATTTTATTCATTCAGGAAAATTAGGTGCATTAAATATTAATTTATTTGTTTTTAATGTTATCTTAAAATAAAAAGTATGTTTAAAATTTTATATAGATTAAAAAGTGTTTTTAAAAGTGGAACAGATATTTTCATCAAGACATGTTCCAAATTATCTTTCAAGATCATTTTCAATCTAAGAGGTAGTCTATGGATATTACTTATTCTTTAGTAGGGATAATATTGAATGATTACATACTTAATATTTATTTGTATGGTTCATATTTATTTGATAAAATTTTTATCAATCCTATTTATATTTCATGTTTTATGCTATGTTAAAGTGATTAAATGTTTATGAAACCTGTTTTCATTACACTGGTTATGATTCAATGATATAATATATATTTTAAGATATAGTGGCACAGATAAGTATGGATTTAATTATGATATTGGTTGGACTTATATATCGCCCAAATTCATTGGGTAAATATTTATATATAATGAGATAATAATAGGAAACAAGTCGATGGGATTGATTAACTATAGAAAATAGGTACATCTTGATCCATGATGGGAAACATTTTATAGTTCATGATCCAATATGTTGATGGAATTGGTGGTTAACCCTGACATATTAAATGGAAAGTTATATTTATAATAGTGTCATACTTTTATGACATGTGGTTATGGTTCATGGTTGATTTATTATAATTTATCACTCTTATAGACCATGTTTTCAAAAATAATAAATCTTTATTCCATGAAACATGTTTATGATATATAGCAGGTTGGGTATAAAAATTGTATGTTATGTTCACGAACATATACCCTTATGAATATCTTATGATTTCATATGGTCATAGATACGTATCTCTTATGTTTACCCATATTGAGAGTATAAGCTCGTTCTTTCTTCTGTTTATTTCCCTAGTTTATAATGAAAGGTATATCTTAGGAATTTAAAAGAGGAGTACTATAGTAGAATATATTTTTGGGATATGTTTAATATCTTTCATTAAATATGAATATTGTGTTTCTAGTCTCTAAAGACACTAATCTATTTAGGTCCTTCAGAATGTGTTTAGAAAATTTATTGAATATATATCTAAAATATATAATATTTATGTATGAAATTGTTACATCCTTATACATGGTAATTAATTAAATAATACAAGGAAAACATGGCACAACAAATTTATTATGTATTAATGAATTAAAATTGACACCAAGAAAACCCACACAACCTAAGAAACTATTGTGTCAAAACCCAAAGGAGGGTATTATTTAAAATAAAACATTGAATACAGGTAATAATTATAGTATCATGATAAAATAATATTAAAGGGGTAATATATGAAAATTTCAAAATAAAACATGGTGTATAATAAGATGTATGTCTCAAGGAATTGAAAATTTGAGAAAAGAAACCCTTCCCTTTTATCCCGTATTCCTTAAATAAAATCTATCCTTCAATATAAAAAACATTTTTATATTGATAAAATATTTTAGACTCATAACCATAACCTTTACCATTTATGATCTTCATTTATAATCATTCTAAATGTGAATAATATTCATTATTACCAATTTTTAATATCGGGTTTTGGGTAATCTTCATTATTTGTTGAAAAATGGTTCTACTATTAAATATTATAAAAAATCATCATGAAAATATAATTAATGGTACTATAATATATTTTATATGATATTTTCTAATATAATGTTTCTTTCCAAAATAGTTTTGGTTAGAGACCATAAAGATGAAATCATCAATTATCATCTTTGGGTGATTCTTAATAAATGAAAGTTGTTTTCATAATTGTTGAGTTTAATAACAATGATACAATTATAGAACCAGAAAAACCCATCACTAACATATTTATATTACATATTACCAAAAATTAATTTCTCATAGTCATCCATGATATACATTTAAAACATAGTTCAAGTAGGTGTCTAAATGAACACAAATCAGAACATAGCATAATTAATGGATGATCTTGAAGTAATTTATTTGTAATATATCTATAAAAAATGATGATATTATTGAGTGTTTAATATTGTTATATATAATTATAAATTATTATATGAATATGATAAACTAATCATTATTATTTCATAGTATGAAGAAATCATTTTTTATCATAGAATTCCCTTTTGGAGGGTTGAATTTATCACACTAGTTTATTAATATTATTGTTAATAGGTTCTAAAATATTTATTTCCAATACAATAATAAATTAAAAAAATATTATTTATCAATTAAACACATTATTATTTACTACCTTGTATGTTTTTCAATAAAATAAAACTATAAATGAACCATTCCAATGAGGTGATAGTCTACACATAAGCATGGATAGTGATTTCATTTTCCATATAATAGGGAAAAGTTGTGATATGGTTTGTCATTACAAAAAAAAATATTTCATAAATATATTACATATATTTTAAAATCACATTTAATACCAGTATTTTATGTTAGCAGTGGAAAACTAAACGCATTGGGTCATAGACGGCTAGTTAGCACAACACACAAATGAAAATTTCATATTTATTAATAAAAAAGGTAGAGGTGATTATTTCTTATAAAATAATTATAAAAAATTAACATTTTAATAAAGAAAATAATTTTATAATAGAATGTTTTGTTAATGTAATTTTAGGAATAATACATTAACATAATTAAATAGAAATGAGAATGGAGAGGTTATAAATTTATACCTCACTTCAAGGATTATCTCTATTGTAAAGAATGTTAATCCTTTGAGGGATGGTGTTTTTAGAAAAATATAACATATTGAATATGTATATTAATTTATATGATAGTTTTATGTAAATTTTTCTAGACTAATTGGGTTATTCTCTTAGAGAAATTGTGGAGAGATGTTTCCCTTTTCAATGTGAAAAAGGACACCATTTTTTTAAATGTTAAAAATATTTCAATAATGAAATGTCACTCTAAAGAAAAATATCTCAATAATTTAGCAATATTTTAAAGGATAAATTATATAGTTTATAAAGGTCTCAATAACCCATTATCACACTTATATTAAACATGTTTTTTCTTCTTTCTTTCTTTGTTAAACTATCTTTACCACTATTGATTTTTACAAAGGTAACTAGTTTTTTCCAAATTAATTTATCATTCATGATTGAAAATAAAATTGTTTATATTACATAATTTGGACCTAATAATTACAAATTTAAAATAAAATTTATTATATTAATTTATAAAAAGTGATGAAATTTATTTTTAAAATATTAAATGTATAATGTATTAATTTTTTTTTAAAAAATATAACTTATATTAGAAAATGTCAAATATTGGTTTGAAAATTAAAACATACATTCATAAAATTATAAAGTAAAATATAAAATACATATTAGGTCTTATAAAAAGGTTTTGTGGATTTTTAAATTCAAAATTACATACTATTAATGTTATAACAACCCTGTTATTTGTAACTGATCTATTTTTCACGATTCACATAAAAATAAATCTGTTTAGTAAAAATCTAAGAAATTAATTTTAAGAAAATATATCTCTTTAGATTCCAAAAAATGTTTAATTTTTTTGAATTCAGATAATAAAATTTATAAATTTAACTTTTAGATTAATATGATAAAATATTTTGAAAAAAAGTTTTTTAATAGACAATAAAATTTTAATATAGTAATAAATCTTATTAAAATTTATTATCATTTACAAAAAATTGGTATTTATAAATTATTCATATAAAATAAATTCTATCAAAATTAATCATAAATATATTAAAATAGAATTGAATACCTCATAAAAAAGAATATTTTTATGAAAAATGAATCGTTAAGCATTAAATGATTATACTTATTTAATTTCTTACATATTAAATGTTTCATTAATTTTGTTTCTAAAAGTATTCAAAAATTAGTTGATTTTATTCATTATTAGTAATTCTAAGATTAGGTTTTAGTAATCAAACTTAAATATTTTTCTTTTATAAAAATATTTCTTTCTTTATTTTAAGTTCAGTATTGTTTGTGGAGAAATTTATCAAATATAGTTAATTATTTAAAGGTAATAATATATTAAAATCATATGGTGTTCCATTAACCCCCCTTAAAAACACTTTGTCCAATCAATTTTTATTATCCATCACTGATAAAATTCTGCAACGTTACTCATAACATATTAATCATTTGGTATATGACTTCTAATATAATATCTACCTTACTCTCTATAACACCCTAATACTCTATGAAATATTTCCCTTCAAATAAATTTTTTCAATTTCTTAATATATATGCATTCCTGAATCTAAATGAACTGTAATATTGTATACAATAATATCATATTCATAAATTTGGTTGGTATGATTAGGATTACCTACTTTATTAAAAATTTAAGGTATACACATATGTAAAATAAATTATTTTGTTATAAATTGATTATAAATACAAAAAAGTTTTTCATTTGAAAGTAAAAGATGTTTCTTCTAAAATAATAATTTTATGCATGAAATTTATTTTTATCTAAATAAATCTAATTAATCACTATTGGAGAATTATTTTTGGGAAATTTATATACTACATATTATATAAAACACTTTGGAATTCATCTAATATTTTTCAATTCTTGAGATAAGAATAAATTTATTTTGATGCTTAAAAAAGTATTTTTCTAAAATCAGTTTTCATCACATTTTGCGAACACAATTTAAATTTAATTTCATCCACTTATAGGTATTTAGTTATATAAAATTTATTCCAAATTTTAAATTAAGTGGTTAAAATTTGGTAAATATGTCATCTTTATTTTTAGGTATTATGAACATTAACCACTGTAAAATTTATTATCGTGGTAATGGGTAAATTGGTTAATCTAGGATAAAACTATTGTTATGGTCACAATTATTTTCATATAAATTACTACTATATTAATTTAATTATATCCTTATCACATTAGGCTTTAATTTTTATTAATTAAGGTATGTATTTTAGTAATATGAAAAATATATTATTTAAAGAAAATATTCTTACATAATGTCACTCTCTCAATTTTAAATATCTCTTATTTCGTCAAATATGAACAAAATAAATCTATGAAAAAATATTAATATTCATTCTGTGTATAATTAAATTAGTTTCATGGTGGTAATTTATTTATATTATTAGTGACTATCTAATTACCTTAAATACTTTTGTGACGATAATATAATATATATTCAATTAATAGAAAAATAAAATTAATGATTTTAAAAATTTTACAAGAGCTATAATTTAACGATTATCAATGTTCCATGATTTTTGTAGGTAAATATAAGATATTATTATAAATTAAAATTCTTATATTCAGATATTATCTTATTTTGTGTGTCATTAATCACATATTTTATTAGTTATTTCAAAATTGATGTCAATGATATTATATAATAAATAATTTATTATTAAATAATTTAATATTTTTAAAAATGTTATCTTTGACCAATTTAGTTTTATA
Source organism: Viscum album (assembly GCA_963277665.1). Taxonomy (NCBI): domain Eukaryota; kingdom Viridiplantae; phylum Streptophyta; class Magnoliopsida; order Santalales; family Viscaceae; genus Viscum; species Viscum album. The sequence continues at coordinate 1,947,633,381 of OY728125.1, forward strand.
TGGATTATAATATTAACCATGTTCCATTTATGATCCACTTATCAGTTTATGGTAACATTGTTAACTGTTTAAGATTGAATCATTTATTACCATAGTTGAGGTCAAAAGTTGTTAATGAATGGAATGATAAAATATAAGGTTTAAAATGACACCGTAACCTGAATAAATTTTTTTTCATTTAATTTTACCATATAGAATTTTTATTCTATTTAATGTATATTTGGAATCATTTTTCTTGATAATTACATTATTATATTTTAATATTTTCTGAAATTCCTATTGTTTCATATCCATCCCATATAAAAGGACACCCCTACTTTCCCTTATTTATATATTTTGATAAATATATATTTATAATAAAGTGAATAAATCCTGTATAAACTTCATTATCCTCATTATAGAGATGTTCTAATTCTAGAAACACCCACCCTAGGGCCCTTGAGTGGATAAATAATGGACTTGTTTTGAAGAAAAGGTAATTGCCTTAACTGATCAATTCAATTTTAATTATTATTTTACCTCCTCTAAATATATGATATTTATCATAAAATTTTAAATTAATAACCATTAATATATTTAAATATTATTATTATTATTAAACCACCATTATCCACCTTCTTCCTTATCAAATTGGATGTGAAATTAACACATGTTCATAGGTACGTCCTACCATCTCTGCATAGTGATACAATTAATTATTCATAACCATAGTTGATGTATGGTCATTGATATGTATTTAAATATTATACATGATGTCAATTATGTTATTATTATTATATAATTATAATATCAAATATAAATTTTTACCTTCCAAACCATTATAAAATGATAACATCATTTCTGCGTATGTGTGGACTACCACTTCCATGAAGTAATGTGATTCATTATTTATATCAACTTTAAATATTTGGTAATAAGGATGGATTTTATGTATATATATTATTAATTTTATATAATAATAATAATTATATATTAAATTATAATTTACCTTTAATTCATTCCATTCTTCAAAAAGTGAATACAGTGTGCACCTGTAAGTACGACCCACTATCTCCTTGAATAGTGTAAATAATTTTTCTGTCTCTCTATCACTGATGGATTACTATAAATATATATATATAATTAAAATATATGATATTTATAAAATTATTAAATCTTTTGGGATATTGCAATCATGATCAAAGAACAATTACTAGGACTTTCATACCAAAACATGTATGAAAAACAAAGCGGTGATCACCTAGAACTGTGCTTTCTAATAAAAAAATTTCAAAAACGAAATAGTTCTAATAATTTATATGTAAATAATAAATGGTATTATAGATATTATTATGGTTTTGAATAAATTTATAATAAATATATTTTTATTATACATGAGGTTCCAACATGTATGAAGAAATATTATACTTGAGGTAAGAGATTTATATTTCAATCTTATTTTAATCTAGATGGTTTATACATGAATTTAAATTAAGTAAGTAATATGATGTAATCTAATAAATAAATTTAATTTTATTATATTATAGTTATTTCATTAAAATATATGTTTCCGCTCATTTACATATGTTATGTATTCAACAGATAAAAATAGTTTTTTTAATTAAAATCGGTTAGATTTATCTCTTTGGTCTAAAATAACTTTTTTTTCATTTCCACATTTTAGAAAAAAAATTATGAGTAATTAAATATTCTAAAATAATTTTTAATGTTATTTTTACCAATTATTGATATTTTACGTAATGGTTTTTGAAATTAATCTTCTTGTAATTTTCTAAATGACGTACTTTTAATCTTTTTACACAGAAGTTTGAAATGAATTTTTTCTTTTAACTTATACCGCATGAGAAATTTTTCCAACCATCTGGAATACTCAATATGTTGATGCATCATTTATAAGATTCCTATATGATTTTAGACAAAAAATCCCCAATTTTTTTGGATTATTTTTGTTTTTAAATGTGAATTTCAAAGTGGAAATGGAAGTTTTTTTAAGAAATGTTTCAGTGATATTTTAAATGAATTTAAATCTATGATAACATCATTTTATGTTATGATTTAACAGGGAAATGATCCAGTGATATGATCCTTATTCTTTATTTCAATGGTTTTTTACTGTGATGATGATATGTTTACTAAATCCACTAATTTTCATGTGTAATTTATTGTTCAATTGATGAAATATTTCTAAAGCATGTTTCCTTTTCATGGGTCATGATGTGATGATACAGTAAATGTTTTATGATATTATGGCACACATATGTGTGGTTTTAATTATGAAAAGTGTGGGACCATAATTATACATCATTCAATTGCATTGGGTAATATATATATCTCATTATATAATTATGGGAAACCAGTTTAAGTTCCCGATCCTCTTTTTCAAACAAGTCAATGTGCTTGATATACTTTGAGAAATAAGTTTATTTTCTTCATCCACTATGTTAAACATGTATATATTCTTGAAAACCTGTGAAACAAATGTTTTGATGACTGATCCATTATGAATTGATAGTCTTAGTAGTTAACTATGACATATGAAATTGTTTTTGTAGTTATGATGGTTCCATATTTTTATGACATGAACTTATGGTCACGATTGACTTATAAAAACTTCTCAATAATATGATTAATGTATTTTAAAATGATAAAGCTTTATTCCATGACTCATGTCTATGATCTTTGAAATATTGGTTATGAACATTTTATATTATTTTTATAATATCATACTATTATCCTTATCTCATGCTTTCATATGATCATGTATTGATATCTCCCATGTTTACCCTTATTGGAAATCATAGATCAGACTTTTTTATGTATCCTTTCCCTAGGTTATGAATAAAGTATTAAGTATGGTGTATCTATGATGAATAATAAATGGGATGACCTTTTTGGGAGATTTTGAATATCTTTTATGAAATAATAATGTTGGGCATCTAGTCTCAAAAGAAATTAAATAATTATGGTCCTGGGGTGTGTATTTTTGAAATGTATTGAATATAATATATAAATATGTAATATTTCTATAATAATATACTCTACATGTATAGCTTGTGTTAGAGTATGGTTTAGTTAACCATTGTAGATTATGATGAGAAAACTTTAATGAGAACCTTAGGGATAAGTATAATATTATGAAAATGTTTTAATGTTTTGGTAACGATGGTGGATAACCTAGGTTAATCCTATTGTTTCATTTATTTAAAATAGGATTTCATTATTTAGACATCCTATAAATTAATTTTCATTATTATGTAGTTTCTCACTATGATTATTTTTACATGTACTATTATTTTTTGTTTTAGATAATGGATAGAACCTCAAAAAATAGTTTTAATGTTGAATGTGATAGAAAATGAAATGATTTTCCTCTTGAATAATAAAATGTTATGGGATAAGGAATAAAGAATATTGTTTTTATGCTCACACATGTTTTATATGACATGAATCATGCTGAGCTTCCAAATAGCCATTATTGGGAACAACATACTGTTAAATATTTTATGAGGCTACATCCACCATATTTTGGTAGGTATTATAATTCACTAGTATCTATGTGATGTATCAACACCATTAAGAAAATATTTCGTGTTCTCAAGTGTCTGTAACATGAAATGGTTGTCCAATATGTTTACCATTTAGAATGTGAAGTAGATCAATAGAGGAATCTTATTAAGAACATGTGTAAGAGAAAGAAATTAAATCTTTTGAATGGGATGAGTTTTAAAAGATATTCTTATGTAATTAATTATCTTGTATTCTCTGTATAAATATAGAAAAGTAAATCCTTGATCTTATGAAAATGGAGGAGGAATCCATTGGTACTTATGAAGAAAAAAATTTCAAGGATTTCGTGGTATGATTCTATTTTTATAATTTTCCCTCATTGAAAAAATATTTAATTCTATAGTGAATCAAGACTAAATATATTAAAGGGAGTTAGCTATAATAGAATTTATTTTTTATAAATAAATATTTATATGTGTACTCAAGGTATAAATGGAAATTAAAAATTGCCAAAAGTCACGAGGCATTGAAAATAAAAGTAAGTTAATGTATCATGAGAGCTTGAATAAATATTATGGAGAAAATATATTCCATCCATGTACATTCCAAAAATTTTGTTTGATACATCAAGGGAATTTATTTAATTGATCTAGGAGGTTCTTTAAATGTGGATAGGTGGGTCAAAAATCTCTTTAATGTTGAAAGGGCATGAATATATTGGTTAATTATATAGAAGAAAATAATACCCAAATAATTAACGACTAATTATCTAATGCTTCGAATGAAATATATGGGAATTATATAAACTAGTTCCAAAATATTATGTTTTTTATGATGATTGGTATTAAAAACCTCTTAACACAAAGGGGAAAAAATAAATCTCGTGTGATATTGATTGTCTAAGTGGGTCACAATAATGACATGATGAAATGTATACTATTCATCCTCTTTATAATAGCTAATGTTTTATTTTTTTTATGGATCTTCCCAATCTTTTATATCTATAGAATTTTATAAGGGTATTTAGTTACCACATTAATGAGTAGTTGTTTAGTTAATAGTGAAAACTCCTAATGCTAGGATGGCCACTTCTAAAATATATGATTATTCTCTAGTTGATGATTTTGGGAATATGATTCTGTAAAATCATGTTACTCCACCTATGGTTGAATTTGATGTTATCTTAAGCATGGATTTTCATTATTTATAAAAATCCCCCAAAATTTAGGAGAAAGGGAAGCAATTTTTCATATTCAGAAATAATCTCTAATCTTCTAGTAGTGTGATGATAAAAATTAACTTATAATGGAAAATACATCTATTTTGTGGGTGCTGGTTCCTATTAAAAAGGGGTGTTTATCTTAGATTGATTGATAGAAAATAAAAACTGGAGATATACTATTTATTCTAGAATTTTGTATTAAATTTCTAGAATATTTTCATAGTCTTCCTCTAATTCATGAATTTTATCTTCAATAAAACTCATACCTGGTGCTTTGTCTACTTCAAAGACTCCACATATAATGTCCCCTTTTTAAGTATATGATTTAATGGATTAACTCTATGAGAATATTAACACCAAATGTATTCAACCAAGTGCATCACCTAGCGGTGCACGATTTATTTCTGTTACAATGAAATATTGATCAATGCGACTCTTTTATTATTGAAAACAAGACAATATCAAAATATAATAATACGTATCTTCCTCCTTGTATTGATGATTTTTTATAAAATATTCACATATCAATAAATTTCAAATATTGACCTTCATTATGGATATCATAAATTGAGGGTCATGACATAGGATATAACCAAGACAATATTCCATACAAGTTATAGGCACTATGAATATATAGTGATTCCATTTCGTATTACTAATTCCCTTCTTTATTCATTGATTTAATTAATATAGTAATTATATATTACCTCAATTAGTTCATGGTATTATGTATATATTATATTATTATATACTTTAAGAGTAAATTAGAACATTAAAATTATTTTAGTATTTTCATGAAGACCCTATTGAAGGGGAATCTATATAAATAATTTATAAATTGTGAATTTTGGCTACAAAATGATTCATTTTGAGGTAATATAATATCAAAAGAATATATATTAGTATATAAATTATATATTGAATTTATTAAGTGTTGTCCAAGAAAAACCACTTTGACTGACATATGTATTTTTCTTGGTTTGGATGGATATTATTAGTTCTTTGTGGATTACTTGTATTCAATGTATAATACAATCAAAAAATTAACGTTGACGGGATACAAGTTCATTCTAGAATATAAAGGTAAATAAAATTTAAATGAACTAAAGAGAAGGTTATACATTTCACCTATGCTTACACAACCTTTTTGTGGTGAATGGTTTGTAATCTAAAGTGATGAACCAGGATATACTGTCATGAAGAATGATATGGTGATAGATTATGCCTCATGAAAATTTAAAGATCATGATAAAAATTATCAGACCCATGACTTGGTTCTCTAAGTTGTAATTTTTTCATTGAATATGTGGATTCAATATATTTATGGAAAAAATGTGATATATATACAAATCATAATAGTATAAATTATACATTCACATATAAGGAGGGAAATATAAGGGAGATAATGTGGTTAAAACTGAATAAAGATTATGAATTATCAATATATTACCACATTGAGATGGACAATAAGGTGGAATTTGCACTGACATTAAAGGATCATGGTATTTTATCAATGATTATGATAAAAAAATATCCAATATTTTTGGATTTCCACAAGACTGATATGAAAATGTTTAAGGAATGAGGAATATTATCTTTCTCAAATGTGTATACAACCTTCAATCCAAGTGAATATTGAATAATAATAAAAGGAAGATGTTGATATGAAAAATAAAGTGTTTAATTCCCCTAAGTTTAACCTTGTTTTTTATGAAATGATATGTTTCAAGAATTGTGTATTAGTTTTGTCCATACTAGATTTGATGAAGGAGCTATTGTATGAGGCTAATTTTTCATCATCCTATATTTATCTTGGATGTATAAAAATGTATAATGATATGGAATTGTTTTTATTGTGGGATAATATAAAGAGATATATTGTTGATTATGTATCTCAATGCTTTGTAGGTTTACTATTTAATGTTGAGAGATAAAATTATTATGGGATGATATAACCATTATGCATTCCATAATAGAAAATGGACACATCACCATAGAATTCATTGTCAGACTCCCCAAAACATCTTAAGGGAACTATAAAATTTTGTTAGTAGTTGATCACCTTATAAATTCACCATACATCATTACTATCAAATAATATTTTCATCTTTACCAACTTATAATAATTTTTATTTAAGAAGTTGTAATGTTTCATGTAATACCACATTCTATTATATTTGATAAGGATAAGAGGTTTTCCAAGAAGTTCTAGAGAAGACTTCAATATTCATTGGATATAGAGTAGAGTTTCAATAAAGCCTATAATCTGAAGATAGATGGTCAGTCTAAGAGAACCATTCGAACCCTATAGTGTATGTTGTGATCTTGTTCTATGAATTTTAAAGGTAGTTGGGATCAACACCAACTTCCATGTGACTTTTCTTATATAAGAATGTTTCTATTGAGCACTCAAATTTCCCCTTATAAATCTATATGGAGTGATGGGTAAAAATAAACATTGTTTAGATAAATTAACTTAAATAAAACAATTAGAAACTGAGATAGTTGAGGAAATTGAAAGGAAAGCATGACCCATTCAATAACCCAAAAATGCATCTCAGAGTCGAGAAAAGAGTTATGTAGATAATTGTTAGAATGGTCTAGAGTTCAATATTAGTGATAATTTATTTCTTTGAATTTTTCTATGGAATAATTTAATGATATTTGGAATAAATTAATTATGAACACTAGTTAAATTATCCCCTTTGAGATTCTGGATCAGGTCGGGATAATAGCATATCGCTTGGTGCTTCCACTGAACCAATCTCATGTTCGTGGTGTTTTCCAAGCATCTATCTTAAGGAAGTAAATACCTTTCCCATTATATGTACTAAAATCAGCTATTATACCATTGGATCATGATCTTTCTTTTTAGGAACAATCGGTATACATGTTGGATCATAGATATAAATTGTTATGCAACAAGACTACTCACTTTGTTAATGTTATCAAGAGAAATCATAAATTTCAATAAGCCACATGGGAACCCAAGGATTTGATGAAACAATTATTTTTTTATTTTTATGTACCATAATGATGTAATTTAAAGGGATAAATTTATTTTAATGGTGGTATGGTATAACACCCTATTATTTTATAAAATATTTCACTTCAAATAAATCTTTTATCAATTTCTTTCCATACACACAACCCTGAGTCTAAATGAAATTTTATATATTATAACATTATAAACATGCTGTTAAATTTGTGGGTATGAATAGTATTATGAAATTTATAAAATTTTTATGATTTAACCATGTGTACAATAAATTACTTTTCTATTAATTGATTAGAAATAAAGAAATTGAATCAATTGAAAGTAAAAGAGATGTTTCTTAAAAAATGTTTTTATGTACATAATGTATATATTTATTAATGATAAAAATTAATAATTATTTCTGAATTATTAGAATAAATTTTATAAATTTAACATTAATTCAATTTTTTAACATTCATCTAATATTTTTACTCAGCAAGGGATATTAATAAATCAAAATTTATTCTTAAAAACTATTTTTCACTAAAATAGATTTTCATTGTGTTTTGTGTTGTAATTTTAAGATTAATTTATTACACATATAGTTATTTAATTTGATAAAATATATTCCCTAATTTTTTATTATGTGTTTCAATTTTTTTTAAATTGTCCCCTGTATGGCATTATGAATAACAACCATACTAAAATTGATCAACGTGGTGAAGGGTAAATCAGTTAATCTTGGTTAATACTTAGGGTTATGGACATATTTTTTATCTATATATAATAAATTATTATCTAAATTATGCCATTATCACATTATTCTTAAATCCTAATTATCTATGAGAAAATTGTTAATGAAAATGACATATATAATATTTAAAGCAAAAAATGTAACAAAATGATACACTCCTAGTTTAAAATATGTCTTTTGCGTTAACAAGGGGAAATTCATGTTATTCATGTATATTAATTGTAATTTTATGGAAAATTAAATTATATTTATTATTTGAGTTTATTTAGAAAAATTATTAATTAAATAATCATCTCTAATACTTGTACAATGCTAATGAAGTACTTATTCAATTAATAGAAAAATAAAATAATTGATTATGAAAATATTAAAAGTATTATAATTTAAGTGGTTGAGAGTGAAAAAAGAATTATTATGATAAATATAGCCTATTGGGAATGTTTTATAGTCTTATATTTAAATTTCATTCATGCCTTGATTTGTTTAAGGGTAAATTATTGAATAGTTCCACATTAATGATATTTTATAATAAATAATATAGTATTAAATGATTTAAAATTGATCAAAATACTATATTTGGACAAGTGAGTCGAATATAGTTGAAAATGTCAATCGTGGTCCATTTATGTGTCATTTTCCCACTAATGGAAACATTCTTAACCCTTTATGATATAAATATTTCCTATCATGATAATTGTTAAAAATGATTTATAAAAGAGATTATTCAAAAATATAAAGTTTAAAATTACACAAAAACCTAACTAAATTTTATTAAATGATGTTATTTGGATAGTATATTATTAATTTAATTAATTTCCACTTTGATAAAAAAAATATGGAGAATGAATTTATTATATTTTAGTCTTTAAAAAAATTGCATTTGTTCCCTCTCCCTCCTGTATAATATGACACCCCTCATTTCTATTCTATACCCTAATTTGATCAATATAGATAAAAATACCATATAATTTATATTATAATATTCCCTATACACATTCTATAGCTTTTTTTATCCAAAATACCAACCCTAGGGTCATTAAGAGGATATCTAAAAGAGTTATTTCAAATAATATGTAATGACATTATCCAATCACTACCATTTTAATTATTATTTTACCTCCTATAGATCTATGGTATTTATAATAATGTAATTAATTAAGTATCATAAATATACTAATTATTATTATGTATATGAAAACACAATTATCTACTCTCAATCTCATTTAATATAACGTGAAAGTATCAATCATGCGTACGTATGGATTACCTTCTCCGAATAGAAATACAATTCATTTTTAATCACCATCATTAATTTATTGTTATTATGATGGTATTAAATATTTTAAATTATATCTATGAAATTATAATACTTTTAAAATTATAATATTTTATTTAAATTATTACACTTTATACTGTTATAAAATGATAACACCCCAAGTGCTTTCTGTAGACTACCACATCCGTGAAACGATTTGATTAATTTTTCATCTACGCTTGACATTGATAAGAAATAAGAATGGATTTTATAAAAATATATAATTTATATGATATATTAAAATTCCTATAAATATGAATTATTATTTAAATTTCTTCAATTCCATTTTTCAAACAGTGAAAACAACGTTCATGAGTACTTACGGCCTACCATCTCCATGAATAGTGTGATTCATTTTTCACTGCATATCCTTTATGGATGAGTCTAAAAGTTTGTATAATAAAAATATATTATATTTATATAATTATTAATGTTATTTAAATGATTTAAATATAATCAATGTACAAGGATCAACAGTTCCTAACTGAAACATGCATGAAAAACGAAGCGATTATCACCCAGAACTATGATTTTTAATAAAACATTGTTAGTAAATATGTGATAAGATGTCATAAGTAAATGATAAATGGTATTATAGATATTTAATGGCTGTAAAATACAATTATACGAAATATATATTTATTATATAGGATTTTTCAATTCATATGCATAAAGAAGATAATTGAGGTAATGGACTTATGTTTCAACAATATTTGATTCAGGCTTGATTATTCCTTAATTATTATTGAGGAAAATATATGATACTTATCTGATAATTATATTTCAATATATTTTTAACTGCTTTTTTATTGAGAATATATTTTTTCCTTTTATTTTCATCACTTTAATCATTCAAGATATTGAATGTGTTTTTTATGGAAAACAGACTTTATTTTTCTCTTCAGACTAAAATCATTTTTCTTCCATATCAAAGTTTTATAATAATGTTTTTAAGAATTTTTTTAATACAATTTTATGATTTTAAAATTCATTTTTTCCCATTATTTAATTTAAAAAAAATCTAAAATGATTCTTTTTTTCTAAATGATGTACATTTTGAGTTTTTCTTCAAAAATATGAAAGTAATTTTTTTAACTTATACATAATTAATAGAATTTGGTATAATCATGACAACTAAATATGTTGAATATTGATTTACAATTTTCTATGATAATTTTAAAATAATATTTTTTTCTATAATATTTTGAAATTGTGGTTATTTTATTATATATTTTCAATGTGAAAATGGTATTTTCCTGAAGAAATGCTTCAGTGATATGTTAATGTAATTTTCATTTATAAGGACATACTTTGATATTAATTATAATTTATTAGTGATGTGATTTAATTTTATAATCCCTATTCATTCTATATATGGTTTATGATTATGAGAATTAAATTTTTATAAAACACATTTATTTTAATTTTTGGTGCTACCTTAAAATGATGAAATGTTTATGAAACTCATTTACTTTACATGACTTATGTTATAATGATATGGTGATTATTTTATGATCTTATTAAACACATATTTATGGTTTTTATTATGTTATGGGTGGGCCTAAAATTATATATCCATCCAATTCATTTGGTAATGAATTATATATCATGAAAAAATTATGGGAAACAAATCGATGTACTTGATCCTATATGGAAATCAAGTGGAAGTGATTCATTTTATTTGACAAAAAATGGATGTGTTTGATCCTATATGGGAAACATATCTATGGGATTGATGCAATATGGGAATAAATTGTTTATTCATAATCTGTTATTATTTTATGGTCTCTGTATTTAACCATAAAAAATGAAATTGTTTCTATAGTTATGATTGTTCAATACTTTCATGACATTAACATATGGTTCAAGATTTCATTATGTAGAATTTTAACTCGTATAAATTATATCTTCTAAATTGATAATGCATTATTTTTGGACTCTTGTTCATGGAATTTTTTATATTGGGTACTGACTTTTTATTTTTTTGTTATGATCTAATACCCATATGATTATCTTATGATTTCATGTGATCATCGATTGATATCTCCCATGATAAACCTTACTGAACAACTATGGTCACCTATTCTTATGTTTCCTTTCCATGGGTTATAAAGAAAATATTAGGTACAATATGTCTATGATGAGTAAAAAATGGAAATATCTTTATGGGATATGTTGAAGATCTGTCATGAAATAATAATATTGTATATCATACCTCCAAAGTCACTAACTCATTTTGGACCTTTGGCATGTAGTTGTGAAATGTTTTTAATATTCATCTACAAAGATGTAATATTTAGGTATAGAAATACTATTCCTTTACATTATCTTAGGTTATGTTAGGTTAATTATCTTTCCACAAATGACATTAATATTTCATAAATTTTACACCCAAGTATGTATATACAATAATAATACATTCTTTATAAAATACATTTCTGAGAACTATTTGAATCACTAAGACATTAAACCATATAAAAATAAAACATCCTTTAAAAAATTACAATATCTTTAACCCTAAAATATATTAATCATTGGATCATAAACTCATAAACAAGTTGATATATTTAATAATCCCAAAAATAAGTTAAAATTCAACAAAAATATCATTGAGTAATTTTTCATTAAACCAATAATCAATTCTAAGGATAACAATACTATCTGAATACCTTTTTAAAAAATCTATCATCCTTTTAAACCCAAAAGTTATTAATCCTTCAATTAAGTTTTCTACATTATCTATCCCCAAAAAAATAAAAATATATTAAAATCACCTTTAAGATAATTTATTCCATTATATATATGTTTCAAAAACTTTATAGATGAACTACTGGAAAACAATACTTAGATGTATTCCTTAGTCATCATAACATTTAGAAAACATCAAAATGTCATTGATTAATAACAATCACTAATTAAAATTTTAAAGAGCATAAATATTTAATTTCATTTGAGATATCAATATCAATACATTAGGTATGAAAAGGAAACATACATTTTAAACCATAAAATTAATATTCCATGATTATCAACCATTTAAGTACCATTCGTCATTTTTTTATAGGTTTATAGACACATAATATTTTTTTTCTTCACTTTTATGATCCCTTTTCAACCAAATATTAATTCCAAAAAGGTTATGATAATATTAATAATATTAATATGAAAATGTCAATATGATGATGTATTCCCCTATGGCACATTCATTTTATTATATTATATTTTTTTCAACATATGAATCTCTTTGTGAAATACAAGGTTATACATGAACATTTTAATATTAATCCCTCTAACCTAATTAGTGAACATCATTCGCGAACCCTTCAAAATAGATCATAAAAATAATGTCATTAACCAAATAATATCCCCCTATGAGTGTCGAAACAGGTGTTTAGTTAGACCACATTATCATACATCATTTGATGATAGAGTAAATTCCCAATCTACCCTTTAATAGTTATTAACCCTAGCCACATCTATTTTAGATCTTGCATACAGTTATATAATCTAGTAAAGCAGTTAACTTCTAGTAGAACCAAAAAATATACACTTTACCAAAATATTGAGAAGTTATCCTATACATATACTTATCCCTCAAACTTATCCCTTGGGTATTCATAATAGTTCACTTATCCTAACCTAAAAAATTAAATATTTATTATTACTTTGACATTAAATCATATAATTTTCCAAAAGATTATATATACATTCAAAATTGGGATCAACCATATGTAATATTCATTTTAATGATCCTCAAAAAACAAAATAATATCTAAACCTATATAGACCCTTATCAATACAAACTATAATTCCTTGGACCCACACTCTCATATTTAGTTCCATAAGCACATGCTTTTCATACTGGCATTGATACCAAATATAGTTTCCCGAACCTATCTATCCCATAATTTAATGACATAATGAAAATATTTCATTACATATATTTCCAAGACATATTATGTTTGGATCCTTAATTAATTATGAAAAATAATAAACGAATAAAGCCTAAGTCTTTCTCAACTAATTTATATTTTTTTTAATAAGTAATAAACCACTTAATCCATAAAAATTATTCAACAATGCCAAAAAATACCTAACACATGATATTCTTCTAAACATATCATATTTATTACCTTTTTCATAACCTTGGAAAATGGAAACATAAGGAGATATCTGAATTAGTTATTAAGGGAAAACATAAAACTATGTAAATCATAGCATTACCAATATGGGAAGATTAATTAATAATCATAATTCCATAATTAATTGAAATTGAGAGAATAATATATCCATTGATAGTAATGAAAATAAATAAATAAAATGGTTAACAATTACTTAATTTTCAATCATGGAATAAATAATTATGAACATCTTCATCCTACCATCAAGGCCGCAACCAAGGTATTATTTTTTTTCATAAATACTAAAGACAAGAAATCATGATAAATTGGCTATTCATACACTAAATATCAAATAATGTTTGTCTTATGAGACCTAACAATGCATCAAAGTGATATATAATATTAAACCCCACCTATCTCTTGATTAAGTGGAATTCATTCATCATGTCGAAAAAAATAAATGTACTTCATGAATAATCATTTGTATAAATTTAACAATAAAATGGAATGGAAATACATTTTTAATAATGTATATGTAATTTAAAAATGTAATAGAATTTACATATCTATCAATAATAATCAGTAATATTAATAAATCACCATCCAATAAATAAAATCTCATTATGGGTGGACATCCTCAAATATTAATTTTGTAAACTATGATGTTCACAAAATATAGAGTAATGAGTATAGGGATAAGTAAATAATTTAATAAAATGATCATATTCCAACTATAGAAATATGTTGGATGGTCAAAATAGAACATAAATATGTTGTAATAAAGGAAATATGAAATAATATTGACATTAATGAGAAACATATTTATAAAAATAATTTGAAAGATATCAAAAAAGAAGCGACTACAAATCCAATTGTTTGATTCCATGAGTTCCATAGACAAAATTATTAATATAATTATTTATTAGGGAATAAATCATGTAAAAAAAATATCATGAGTGTAAATCCTTTGGAATATGAAAATAAAATAGATGTAAAAATTTCAAAGAGAATTTAAAAAATATTTTTAACATTGATATATAATAAAAACTTCCATGTCACTTTAAAAAAATAACTTTTGAAAAGGTAATGTAAAATATTACAGAAACATTTAATTTTAAAAATAATATTTAGAAATTGATCATTGAAAATGATAGATGTTTCTCTATAAGAAATGTGGAGAAAAAGATAACATGTCTTATTACAAAAGGAAATTTTTTGATACATTGAAAATATCATTATTGAAAACCCACATAGTAAAACATTAATTTTTTAGTATAACTTAATTTAAAAAACTAGTATTATAATATACCAAATAATAAAATATTAGTGTGGGAGGATCAAGTAAAATTTTTAGATGAAAGGATATAAATTAATAAATGAAAAATTAAGTTAAAAATATCCATACTGTTGGGGTTACCTTTAAATCAATATCCATTTTAATAAGATAATATAATTTTTATTAAAATATATCATATTAAAAAAATTATGATAAATATAAATTCATGGAATTAAATACACTATAAAAAGAAATAATATTTCAAATAATGTATTATGTCTCAATGAATTATGATTAGTACTAAAAAAACCTTTCAACCATAGAAACATTTTAGTCAAAACCCATTATATGGTTTTAATTCAATTAAAACATTAAATTACATAAATAATTAGAGTTTCATGATTCAATATATTAAATGGGAATTAGATACACAATTCTAAATAAAGAATAGTGTATAATAAGAAGTATGTCTCAAGGAATTGATAATTGAAACAAGAAACTCTTACCTTTTGTCTTAGCATTCAAGAACACATTCAAACCACCATTATAACAAATATAGTTATATTTATAACTTATATTAAAGCCTTTCTCATATATATTTCAATTTATAATCTTCATATGTATACATTATCTATATGAATTTTTTAATATACATATTTTTAATATGCTCTTAAATCCCACTCTTGATTTTAATTTATAAGTATATTGAGGTGAAATTTTGTTTTTTAATAAAAATCACCCTTGATTATGGATTAAAGGTTCTCCGTAATGGTAACCCATGTTTTTAAAGGGTTATTTAATGGTAAAATCACTTTCTCAGGGTCCTTTTAAGGGTAAACCTCTATTTCCATGGCTTGCATAATGGAAAGTGGCCACTACATAAGTTTGAATCTTTTTTATACACAATTTGTAAGGGTATCGTGCAATGATAAAATTTATTTCTATGATATGTAAGGGTGGTCTATGGATAATGTGATGGTATTTCCCACATAATGTTACGTCCTATCTTAAGATCCATTGAAACAATTCTCTGAGCTAGTTCACCACACAACCTTTACCATGCCTCCTCTTATAGAAGGGGATTCTGATTATTAGTGAGTTTGGAATGCTTATATAATGAGGATTCTATACCCTCATGATCATAGTATAACCAAAGTATATGAAATAATGAAATAGAGAAGTGTAAGATACTTAAAAAAACATAAAATTAATAATAATTTAATAAGTCATCATGAATAAAATAGATACAATTTACAATAATAGACATTAAATAAGAAAAAAAATATTTCCAGATATACAGAGAATAAATAGAAAAAGAACCCATCCCATAAAGTAATATTGAGTACATTTTAATTCTCAAATCCCAGTCTCCTAGTCTGTTTTGAGAATATAGTGAAAACAACAAAAAACAACCCTATGCATGTTCCAAAACCGTGAAATCTATATGGGTGCCCAATGGAGGCCAAGATAGGATGTGAGTAAAACATAGTAATCCCCCACCAATAAAGTATAATTTAATCCAGTACATGTGTATAAAATGAGTCAATGTGAAATTATTACAAATAAGTGAATAATTAAATGACAATTGGTTAGCTCATGTTCCCCCAAGGACACCTGGAAGATGATACATGATTCTTATTAATCCACATTGTCTATGATCTAAATGATAATGTAATTAAATTAATAATATATAAGGGTGGTGGTGATAATGTTTTCCTATGACGCATGTCTATATTCCTTGGTGTACTTATATACCACGATAAAATTTTAAAGTTGGACATGTTACACAACATTTACAATTTATTATTAGGGTAATCCAATTAGTAATCAAGAATAAAGTAATGTCATTTAACATCTGAGCCCATCCAACATAACGTCCCGACCCTAGTTACACAGAGTTGGTACACTATTACATAAAAATGGAATGATCACAAGGAAATCATGTTTCGAAATACCGATCAGTTTAGTATTATTGGAAACAAGATTTATACATAATTTCAACTTTACATCTTCAAGATAAATACAACACGAATATATTTCATTAGAAACATCCAAGGCTCCTAGATTATGCCTGCAATTCACTCGTAACTAACTTCTTCATATCTTGGGAAAATGAAACATAAGAAAGGGGTGAGCTCAGAAGCTAAGTATGGGTAAGAAATACAAAGGAAAATGACATAAATATTAAGCATGGTGAATAATTGAAACAACATGATTTTACCAATAATAAACATGAATAATTTTATGGAAGGAAAATGATCTGAGTAAAAAATTCCATAATAAAAAATAATCATGGGTATTCTACTGGTCAAATGACCGTATAAACCATCAATATTATTTTTATAATGAGGGAATGTATAATGCCGAACATTCTGAATCATTTTTTCAAGGCCTCAGCCAAAACGTCTAAAAATGATTAAGGCCTCATCCAAACTATATATTAAATCGGGAAAGGCCTCGGCCAATTCCATGTCTAGTTGTCTCATGGGACCTACCAATGCATTTATGCTCTATAGCTAGTTCCACCCGTCACTTACAAAGTCCAATACATTCCTCACATGAAAAGGTTTAAACATATCATAAACCTTCGTATTAAAAATAGCATAAGAAATGTCAATACACTAACCATAAACCATGAATGGTATAAAAATAGTACATCCATAGACAAACATATCACAAAACCTTAAATACAATATGTAAGTTTTGTATCATACAAAATGATCTTAAAATAAACTTAAAATCCATCAAAGGATGTCGACATAGATGTAATCAACACCCTTTTTAGAGAAATAAATGTTTTTATTTTGAAATCATTTAAGAGTCACATAATTATAAAGAAAAAATTTTATTTTTAAAATATTCTTATAATCTTTTATGATAAATTTTAATGATGTTATAATGGCGGAAAATATCCCCATCCTCCGTATAAGATAAAAATACATTCTTACCTTAAATTTGAAGAAAAGGTCAAAAAGTAACTTGTTTGGAAAATAAAGGAAAGATTCATTTCAAAAAACATAAGGGTGTAAATGACTTTAACAAATTTTCTAGTAAGTAGTAATGAAATTGGAAATACATTTTTAAGAAACATGGATGTGGATGATAAAGAGGTCCTAGTAGATAATTACGTATAAACAACCTCAGATAATGAAAAGATTGTGAAATAAACCCTTGACATGTACTTTTCCTTGGTCGAGTGAATGTTAAACCAATATGTAATGGTAAAATAATTGTTATTAAGTTATTCAAGAATCATATACATTAATATGATATCATATATGATCTTTTACCATTGCTTTGTTTATAATATCTTAGTATTATTGTCGTATCGGGTGTTAAAATATTTGTTTTCCTTTATATTCTTTGTTATTTGAGTCATATTTGTTATATATGGTATGTATCAAATTCATTTACAGAATGATATCAAGTCTCTAAACATTATTTTTATTCATAAAATGAATATTTTTCATGAATGTATACGATGGGGAATGAATTTCATCACGTTCGTGGAGACGGTAATCCGTACGTACGCACGAGTGACAATATCATTCTTTTGATATTAAAATAATATATAACTGGATGGTATATCATATATACGTCATAATTATCATGTTATATTCTTTATATACATCAATTACACGTCATTATTATACCCATTCAAATAATAATGTATTGAATAACAATTGCACCACGACTTGGAGACGGTAAACTGTACGTACGCACATATGGTTATATGTCATTAAAAGGATGGATAGAATAATGAATATAGTTGTACCATATTTATAATAACATCACTATATATATAATATACTGGATTTATAATTTTATAATGGAAATAACAAAGAAAGAAGACGTGGGAGAAGAAAAGAACCATAAAGAGGGTGGTGAAATTATTACTTCTTCTTTGGGTTCTTCCTTTTGATTTGATCAAAAGGGATCCTTAATTTAGCTTTCTGACTAAAGGAATGCCTCTAAGATGATGTGAGGGAAGTTGATAGGATATTTGGTCAGGGTTTTTCCAAGCCAAAAGGCTTTGATGGTTTCAATTAGAGAGAAGGGGGAATGCCCTTTTGTAAGATGGGTGAGGGGCACCTTAGGAAAATCTAGAAATATTATTTTATAATAAAATAATTTTCGGCTTCTAATTTATCTATAATAGATTATTTAAATGATAATATGTGGATGGGTCTAAAACCACTCAACTAATAGGTTTTATACTGGTTTGGGTCACTATATTAACCTCAACTTTTAGATATAACTCTTAGTTAAATAGTTTGACATTTAGCATGTCTCTTTGTATTTTTATATTATACGGTTAATAAACATACTATGTTCTTCTTAGAGAACCCGAAGTGGTTTATTAATGATACACCTATCATTATATAAGTCATTTGGATAATTGTTATATTTTTATGAATGTAATATAAATTAATAATATAAAATTTGTTTTTAAAACTCCTTTATGTAAATTTTGACACTATTGGGTATTTTGTTTTTGCTAAATTCATAACAGCACTATTACTTCGAAAAGAATTATTATAACCAACCCTAATATGTCATATTAACCTATAAAATTATTGTAATTCATAAAAAGATTCAAATTACATTAATTTGTGTATTTATAATATCAATTATTTTAATATTTCATTAATTTGTTGATTACCGCATCATCATTGTGTCATAAATAAATTAAATTATTTGATGTATAAAAATTAAAAATAAACTTCCATTATGTAGGAAATATTTTGATCTTTATAATTAATATTTATAATCGAATTAATCTTATATATAACCCTATATTAAAAATGTTTTAGTTAATAAACATTGATTTTAACTCTTTTAACTCTTCTCTAAATTAAATAATAATAAATGTCCTAATCTAGTCCATGTGGACCAAATAGGTTCATATATTATTCATAAGGTTGTTTTTGGTCGAATTATACTTATCCAATTGAATTAGGAAATGTATTAGGGTAATAATTATATCATTTTTACCCTTAATTACCCTATTTACTTTTAACGGTGGTAAATAAAAGTAAAAAGTTACTATTCACAAAGTATTATTTTTAACATATTGAACCACATTTTGTTCCCTGATATTATCCATGTCTCTCAGATTTTATAAATTTCACTCACAGAAGCTGTAAAATTTTGTTTTATGTGAATTTACAAATTTTCCTAGAAGATGGGTAAAAGACGGTGAAAAGTTCAATAAAATTTTTATATATCTAGAATTGTTATAAACTAAATCCAATGAATTATATTGAAGTTATATAAATTTTAAATATCTATTTTGACCCAAAATAAATTTAAATAAAATAAATAAATATTTAAATAAAAATTTGGTTTTAAACTATGACTCATTGTTTTTCACTATTCCTTAAAAATTGAAAGTTTTCATAAAAATACCTAAAATTTACCCTAGGATAATTTTGAAATTCCAAATCCAAAAATGAATTCCATTTTGAAAGATAAAATTTATAAAAGTTCAAAAAGTGTGTATTACTATTCATAACAGCTAGTTTGATTTGTTGTGGTGTCTATTAGAACTCGAAGTTGCGTACAACACACTATATTGTATTATCCAAAGAGAAGCGTGTCGTGGAAGCTTGGGGAGTTACATTCTCCCCTCCATCAAATAATTTAATCCATGAAATTTCTAGAATATTACTGCATAAAAAGACTCAGGTGGTTATTCATCATATTTTCCTCAGGTTTCCACGTTGTCTCTTCCATCTTGTGGTTTCTCCATAGAACTTTTACCAGACGATTCGTCCAGTTTCTTAGCACTTGTTCTCTTGTATCAAGAACCATGAAAGGGTCTTCACAAAAAGACAATTTGGGATCCAGTTCTAATTCTTTGTAGGTAAGTACATGCATTGGGTCAGGCATGTATTTTCTCAACAGTGACATGTGGAATACATCGTGAACTTTGGAGGGACTTGGCGGCATTTCCAAACAGTAAGCTACAACCCCAAATTTTTCTAGAATTTCGAAAGGTCCAAGGTACCTGGGACTCAATTTACCCTTCTCACCGAAATGTATAACACCCTTCCATTTAGATACCTTCATGAAAACATGATTTCTAACCTAAAATTCCAAATCCTTCCTTCACTTATCGGCATATCTCTTCTACCTACTTTGAGATTCTTTGATGTGGTTTTGGATTACCTTCACCATTTCCATCATTTCCTGCACTAGTTCTAGGACTTTGAGTTTTCTTTCCCCAACATCATCCCAATAGTTTTGTGTGAGACATCTCTTTCTGTATAATGCTTTACACAGTGCCATCTGAATACTTGAACGGCAGATATTGTTATAGTAAAATTCTACCCGAGATAAATATTGATCCCAAATACCTTGAAAGTCAAGTGAGCATGATCTCAACATGAATTTTAAGGTTTTAATAGTCTGTTCTGATTTTCCATCAGTTTGGGGGTGGTAGGCAGTGCTTAAACGAAGTTCAGTATCCAGGTATTTCTGAAGACTTTTCCAAAATCTTGATGTAAAACGTGGATCACGATCAGAAACAATCAATAGTGGTACTCCATGAAGTCTAAAAACATCATTAATATATATTCATGCCAATCGTTCAAGTGGTAAAACTTTTCTAATGTCAATAAAATGTGCGGACTTGGTAAGATGATCAACAATGACCCATATTATATCATTATTTCTAGGATTCTTTGGTAGTCCCATGATAAAGTCCATCATAATATTATCCCATTTCCACTCAGGTTTGGGAAGAGGTTGCAAGACTCCACTAGGCTATTGCCTTATAGCTTTAACTTGTTGAAAAACCATACATCTTGACACATAATCAGAAATATCCCTCTTAATTTTGTCCCAGCAAAAATGTTCCTTCAAATATATATACATTTTGGTGCTCCTAGGGTGTATAGAGAAATTGGAGCTCTGAGAATCCTCTAACAATTCCATTTTTAAATCAGGTATATCAGGAAAACAAAGTCTCTTCCCAAATTTCAAAATTCCATCTTCATACACAAAGTCACTCAATCTCCCATCATTCATAGCTTTAATCTTCTTTTGAAACTCTTCATCACTTGTTTGAGAACTCTTTATCCTTTCTAGTAATGATGGTTTGGAAACCATTAGAAGACGTACTGATGATTCTCCTTCCATGGTGATTCCCATATCCATCTTTACTAGATCCATATATATAGGATCCTTTTCAACTATCATCTTGTTCAAAACTCCATGATCCTTTCTACTCAAAGAATCTCCCACCTTATTTTCCTTCCACGGGTGGTAGTGTATAGTGATATCATAATCCTTGAGTAGTTCAATCCATCACCTTTTCCTCATGTTGAGTTCTTTCTGTGAGAAAATATACTTCAATATCTTTTTATCAGTATATATATCACATTTTTCACCATATAAATAGTGTCTCCAAATCATCAAATCAAATATTACCGCTTCTAACTCAATATCATGAGTAGGATAGTTCTTCTCATGAATTTTCAGTTGTCATGACGCATAGGCAATAACTCTATCATTCTGCATAAGGACACAACCAATTCCTTTCCATGATGCATCACTATAAATAAAAAAACCATCATTCCCAGACGGTAGAGTCAAAATAGAGGCACTGACTAATCTTCTCTTCAGTTCTTCAAAACATTCTTCACAATCTTTTGTCCAAACAAGTTTAACCCCTTTACGTTTGAGCTTTGTTAATGGGTTAGCCAACCGGGAAACATTCTGGACGAAACACCGATAATAACCTGCTAAACCAATAAAACTGTGTACCTTGGTTATACTCGTCGGTGCAGGACATTCTTGGATTGCCTTGGTCTTTGAAGGTTCAATGAAAAATCCAACCTTAGAGATAATATGGCCAATAAAAGAAATCTCATGAAGCCATAATTCACACTTGCGAAACTTCCCATATAAGTCATGTCTTCAAAGTTTCTTCAGAATAATTCACAAGTGATTTTAATGATCTCTGTAACTTTTAGAGTATACCCTGATAACATCAATAAATACCAACACAAAATCATTGAGATATTCCTTAAAAAATATATTCATTAGATCCATGAATACATAGGGTGTATTATTCAATCCAAAAGGCATTACTGTAAACTCGTAATGCTCATACCTGGTTCAAAATACTGTCATCGGAATGTCATCCTTCTTCACACACAACGGATGATATCCAGATCGAAGGTCAATATTTAAAACTTATTTAGATCCATGAATTTGGTCAAATAAATCCTCAATGTGAGGCAGGGGATAATTGTTCTTTATTGTTATATCATTGATCTCCCTATAGTCAATTTACAACCTCATAGATCCATCATTCTTATTCACTACAAGGACAGGGCCTCCCCATGGAGGGACACTAGGGTGAATAAATCCCTTATTACACAATTCCTCTAGTGGTTTGTTTAGTTCCACTAATTC
Source organism: Viscum album (assembly GCA_963277665.1). Taxonomy (NCBI): domain Eukaryota; kingdom Viridiplantae; phylum Streptophyta; class Magnoliopsida; order Santalales; family Viscaceae; genus Viscum; species Viscum album. The sequence continues at coordinate 1,947,656,977 of OY728125.1, forward strand.
CATAGTGGCCATTCTATAAGGGGTCTTCAAAATGCGATTTGATCTAGGAATTAAATCAATGGAAAACTCAATTTCTCATTTTAGAGGATGTCCAAGTAAATCATCAAGAAACACATCAACATATTTTTTCAAAATAGGATACATAATCTATTTGAACATTCCTTTCCACACCCACTGTTATTTCATTCTCTTCCTCCCCAATAATTGAATTTAGTTGAGCTACTAGGGTTGGATCTAGAAAAGAATCAGATTGTGACGATTCTGCTCTAAAGATAAGGTGTTCTTTATCATCATCATATAAAATCGTAACCTCCTTATTATTACAATAAATTTTCACATCATGGTCGGAATGCCAATCCATAGTAAGGATTATATCAAATTCAATCATGGGTATGAGGATGAGATCAGCATATAAAGAACATTTATGTGCTCTAATTGGGACTGATTCACAAAACATTTTTGCAAAGATACTCCCTTAGGAGTTTTGACTGACAACTCCCTTGTTAAATCAAATTGGAAATATCTAATTTTCTTAGAAAACTACGAATATATGAAACAATTCGACGATAAAAAATCAAATAATTCATTTTCTAAACATTAAGAAACCATTAAATTACCTGCCACTACATCTTTCGAAGCTTCAACCACAGTAGTAGTGATCGCATTATCTTGGAATTGATCCATTGGAATTTTCAGAGTTAATTTTCCCTAATTCTTAAGACATTCATTTGAATAATGTCCTATCTCCCATCAATTGTATAATTGAACATTGGTAGCATCTTTCTTTCCCTTACAATCAACAAAAATATGGCCTTTATGTCCAAATTTGTAGCATACTCCTTTTTCATTTAGACAGGCACCAGGGTGCTTCCTTCCACAATTATCACAGGGTGGAAATTTAAATTTTCCCTTCTTTCCTGTTTCATTATTTCCTTTACTATAGTGTTAACCAGATCTATTCTTCTCTTTCATTGATTTAAAGTCATAAGACATAGAGAAATCCTTTTCTATCTTGATAGCACATGATACAATATCTTCATATGATGACCAGGATTGTGATACTAATGCTCGACAGAGAAATTGTTTTAACTCATAAAATAAACGATCAATATTACTTCATGGTTTACGTATATAATCTTTTGCATTTCTTGCTAACCTGGTAAAGTTAGCAATATACTTTGCGATATTCTCATCCTCATTTTTCCTCAGACTCAGAAATTGTCCTTCCATATCCACTCGATGGTCATGAAGAAAGTATTTTTTTAAGAAAATTTCCTTAAACTCCCTCCATTACATATTTGATACCTCCTCATATTTTTTTTTTGAATCAATGACCACCATTTATCAGCATCTCCAGTGAGGCGGTAAACTGCCATGACAACTTTTTCCCTTTCGCTACTCCCAAAGTGTGTAATATTTTCTCTAAGGAATTTATACATTGCTCAGCCACTAATGGATTTGTAATCCCATTAAATTTTAGTGTTTTTTTCCTCATGAAGTGATCTAACATTGATCCTCCATGCTATAGATCAGGATGATCCATATGGGTAATGTTATTATTCATTACTAGAGTGAGTTTTCCTAGTATGGTGATAAGCTGATCATCACCAATTGTATGACTAGATCCACTATAATTAACTTGAACAAGTGGTAAATACCTACATAGAGTGTGTGCATTGATAATGTTTTCATTCCTTCCACTAGGTTCCATTTCTAAACAATGGCATATAGTAGATTAGTTTATGAATCGTAATACAAAAATCTAAACTTCTAAAACACTTAACAGAAATTGAACAGTTTATGTATATAATCCATAATCATAATAAAATGTTTTCAATGAGAAATTATATACTCATAAAACCACTATAATAATTTGTAAATAAATGATAATTATCTTATGCGTATCCCCCTGGGAGTGTCTTAACCAAGAGTGTAGTAAGGCTCATTGTCGTGCACCAGTTCTGATTCGAGTCTAGCTCAAAGCGGTGATTTTGGGTTTTACCACTAGGTAAATCTGTTCTAGAGCCGCCTCTACCTGCTCATATCCAGACAGGTATGTATTTCTTGGAAAACTCACAAAATCACTACAATTCCAAGATTATAGGATGTTCTTCTATACTAATCCTCAAATTCTATCTTAGGGATATGTGCTCTAATCAGAGTTTATCTAAATCTAGTTTCCAAGGTTTGTACTAAACTTTCTCTGATACCAACTGTAACACCCCGACCCTAGTTACTGAGACATGGTGCATTATTATGTAACATTGGAATGATCACATGGAAATCGTGTCTCAAAAGACAAATCAGTTTACTATTATTAGAAACAAGATTCATACATAAGTTCAACTTTACACCTTGAAGAGAAATACAACATGAATATAGTCCATTAGAAACATCAAAACCTCTTAGATTATTCCTACAAGTCACTCATAACTAACTTCTTCATATCCCGGGAATATGAAATATAAGAAAGGGCTGATCTCAAACACTCAGTAAGGGTATAAAATATAGTGAAAAATGACATAAATATTAAGCATGGTGAATAATTGAAACCACATGCCTTTACCAATAATAAACATGAATAAATTTATGGAAGGAATTTGAGCTTAGTAAATACTTCCATAATAAAACAAAATCATGGGTATTCTATAAGTCGAATGACCACATGAACCATCAATATTATTTTCATAATGAGGGAATGTATAATGCTGGAATTTCTGAAACATTTTGTCTAGGCCTCGGCCAAGATGTCTAAAAATGATTAAGGCCTAATCCAAAACCATATATAAAATTGGGAAAGGCCTCGGCCAATTCCATGTCTAGTTGTATCATGAGTCCTATTGATGAATTGAAGAGTTATAGTAGGCTCCACACATCACTTACTAAGTCCAATACATTCCTCATATGAAAAGGTTTAAACATATCATAAACATTCGTATTAAAACTGGCATAGGAAATGTCAATACTTTAAGCATAAACCATGAATGGTGTAAAAATAGCACATCCAAAATCAAACATATCACAAAACCTTCAATAAAAAATGGAATTTTTTTATCATAATAAATCAACTTAAAATAAATTTAAAATCCATCAAAATATGTTGACATAGATGAAATCAAAAACCTTTTTATGAAATATCTTTTTCTATTTTGAAATAATTTAAGAGTTACATAATTATAAATAAAACATTTATTTATAAAATATTCTTATAATCTTGTAAGTGAAGCTTTGATGATGTTTTATGTAACGACCAAACGTTTTTCAATGGAAAATTCCCTTCTAATATCTATGTCATAAAAACACAAAATAATGAACTACTAAGTGATAATTGACCTTTAAACATAATTTTGTCACCCCTATGTTTGGATTTTAAAAATCCAACATTCATGGTTGTGTTCAAGATAGTTTTTGGAGTCCAACGAAAAAAAAATAATTTTTGGTGAATAGTAACCTACCCTTATGAATAGTAACCTACCCTTATGAATAGTAATATGACCCTTATGAATAGTAAATAAGAGTAACATTACCTATGAATAATAAAATAAAATTTAGACATCTTAAAAAGTGACAATTTGACCTTAGTAAACATTTTTGGTATTTTATAAGTCATAAATAATTAATTATAATTAATTAATTGATTTAAAAGAATATTTATTTTCCTGAAATATATTCATAAATTATTGAATCAATGTCTAATAGTTTTTAGATAATTCTATAAGACCCTACGTAATTTTTGAAAGAACTACAAAATCAGTTTTAATTTTAGAAAACTGTTTTTTTTAAGTAAATTATGATTTTAATTAAATATTAAATTAATAGAAAATTATTTTTGAAAAATGGACTTCATTTTTGGATTATACATGTCGAAAAATGGTCGGGGTAAAATTTTGGGATTTTTCTGAGATACTTGAATTTTTGATGAATAGTAGAATACATTAATTTATCATATAAATACATTTTAATTAAAACCCACTATTCCTGACATCACAAGTGATGTAAGAACCCTAATCCCAAATTCACAAGTCTTATTTACTATTCTTAGTCAAACAAGACTCACTATTCCTTTTCTTTGGTGAAATTAATAAACTAATCACTTTTATATTAAGGAAACCCCTCTCCCCTCCACTATAAAAGCCACCCTTCACTCCCTCTTTTCCTCACACCTCTCAAGCTCCAAGTCATCTCTAAACTCTACCCAAACACCTTCCCTAGACTATCCCCCACGTCCAAAAGCTTCTAGTCTCATCAAAAGACCAATCCTAACTTCCTTAAAGAGGTTCTTAAGAGGAGGATTCTAAAGGTAATTTCTCTCTCTTCTCCTTTAATTTCCTTTCAAGTTCAAGTTCTTTTATTGATATCTCCCTACCTATATTAATCCAAATTGTTCTGTAAATCCCGTATTATATATATAATGTAATCTTATAATTCTAATGGTATATTATATCACCCCACACCCTTTCCCTCTTCCTTTTATTTTATTTTAGAGAACGTTGTTCATGTGGTGATAATTTATCACCTTCAAAAATGACATGATCTCTTTTTCCATTTCTACCTTCAAATCTGGTCATGAAACCATTTTTATGGTTGAACCAGAATATTTTATATGTATTATTTTCTATTTTAAGTTCTGGAAATAACCACTGGCCATATTACTAAGTTAAATGTTAAAACGAGTTCGTTGTGATCCAAAAACCGCGCAAATTAACCCAAATAATCTTCATTTTATCTAATGATTCGTCTACATGGATCTAATATAACTCATTATAAAATCATTCATGCTTATGTAATATCATTAATTACATGTTATATTAGTTCTGTATGTTTACCGATGATCTGCCCAAACATCAAATTAAGAATACAAGTGGACCGCTCAAGAAAACCATGAAAACGAACATCCCTGATCAATGTTTTTAAACTCTATAAGTCATAAAAAGGAACATTATATGAAATAATGAAACCAGAATGAACCCTATTAATGTATAAAATGTTCTGGAATTCTTAATTAATGAATATAATGTCATTATACAGGACATTAAAGAGAAGGAGGCATTCGAGTACAAGGTAAGGGGAAATCTCGAACCCAATTTTCTTCCTTCGGGTTCTCCCTCTTTCACTCCATTTTTTATATGGTTACTCCTCAAAGGTATTTTGTTCATCATTTCCTTTAATTTTCTGGGATATAAATTTTTTTAAATATTTTTTATGTCCATCAAAATTTTTTCCAAAATAACTCTTCTTTCAATATCTCACCTTTTACCTCTCATTCAAGGTTGATGGTTCTCATATCAAGTATGTTGTTCCCTCTTTCTTTTGGGAACCCAAAGATTATGAATGTGTTTTATAAGATGAAACCCATTAATTTACATGGGTTATCTATGTACATGTTTGATATGTGTTCTATGTGGCAAGCATGATAATGATAATGTTATGATGTGACGGGTGCGCCAGGAATTATATAGCGCAATATGAATGTTTAAATGTGACGGGTGCACCCAGAATTATATAGTGCTCCAATGCATTGGGTAAAGTGATGAATCTCATGAGTAAATGTGAAATTATGCGTGAACATGATGCTAGCTTTGTTCACAAGTATGTGTGGTAGTTAACCACTAAGACATGATATTTCATTTTTATGCTTTTCCACATTTCAAGTTTATTGTTTATGCTCCTCTCATGTTCAAGATCTTCTTCCTATGTCATGATTATGCTCACCCCATGCTATATTGTTATTATCTATCCTATTATTGGGAATTTATCTCACCCCTTTTGATGTATATCCTCAGGTGGCTACATGTACTAAGGAGAGGACAAGTGCTACTAAGAAGCTATAAAAGAAGAGATTAAATGAATTTTTATGCTTGATGTTGTACTTGTTATGTGTAGTCCTAGATTTCCCAATACACTAAACCTCTGGATCCTCCAGGTGTAATACTATTATGTTGTTTTTCCTTGAAATGATGTAATATTAATATAAAAAACGTCGGGTCGCTATAGTTGGTATCAGAGGAAAGGTTTAGTTAATTTGGGGACTAGGATTAGTGAACCCTAGAGAAAACCTACAACATGAGACTAAGTAAAAGCATTCACACAAGGATATTTACCTAGGGATGCCATATGTTATGTTTTTGGTATAATTGTTTAAATGAATAAGTTATTCATGACTTATTTACTTATGTTTTGTTCTTACATTTTCTATTTCAGAAAATGGTGGGAACCAGGAGGAATCAGGCCAACAACTATTGCGAAGGCCAATGCAGCGATTTCCCGAACGACATCCCCAATGATTTTGGAGGTGGAGTTCAAAACATCATGGCGATGCTTACCCAATTATCTCAAGTTATGAATAATAACCATAATAATGAGGAACAACCTCCTTCACCAAAGAGGGAGCAGCTAGCTATCGAATGTTTTATGCGGCAACGACCACCGAAGTTTTGTGGATCTTCTGATCCACTAGTTGCAGGACAGTGGGTCAACTCCATGGAGAAGATCTTTTCTGTTCTTCACTGTTCCGAGATAGAGAAGGTGACTCTAGCCGTTTATCGTCTAGATGGAGAAGCTGATCAATGGTGGGCTTTGATTAAGAACACCAAGCCAAGGGAGGAAATTGAAGAGATGGAATGGGAAGACTTTAAGATAATGTTTCTTAATAAGTACTTCCCAAGAACTCTTCGCACGAAGATAGAGAGATAATTCATAGAGCTAAAGAAGAAATAAGGAGAATCTGTCACAACCTACGAAGCAAATTTCACAAGGCTTGCAAGGTATGCTTCGGGTTTTGTTATCAACAATGATAGTAAAATTGATAGATGCTTTTGTGGATTAAAACCACATCTTCGAAAATCTCTTGCAATTCGAGACTTTGGGAGTTATGAAGAAGTTGTTCGGTGTGCTCTCAAGGTGGAGATGAAGTTTGGATAACGGTCCCATGGCTATGGTGATAAGAAAAGAAAGATGGAGTTTCAAGATGGTGGATCTAGTGATAAAGATGGGAAGAAAACACAACGACCCACTTGCCAAAAATGTGGGAAGTTGCACAATGGGAACTGCCTCAAAAGGACGGGGAAATGCAAGTGTGGGAAAGAAGGACACCTAGATCACAAGTGTCGAAGAGACATGAAAAGGAAGGATAATGTAGCGGATGAAAGGAGAGAACCACTTGTGGTTCAATGCAACAACTGTAAGGAGCTAGGGCACTATTCAAACCAGTGCACTAAACCTCGAGCTTTCGAGGGTAATCAGTGCCAACAACCACCAAAGCCAAAGGAACAAAGGAAGGATTATGCCATCACTACTGCAGAGGTGGAACATGATAATGAAGTCGTACAAGGTACACTATCTATTCACTCAAGAATGGAAAAAGTCTTATTTGATTCTGGTCATACGCATTCCTTTATATCTTGCAAGTTTGCTAGAACTATAGAATCGAAGCCCCGGAACCTTGAAGTAGAGATATCTGTAAAAACACTAAGTGGTGCAATCATTGCAACCCAAGTGTTTGATTCTTCTCCTGTTGATGTGTGTGGGAAGATTCTTCCGGCAAATCTCGTAATACTTCCCTTGGTGGGATTCGACGCTATAATGGGAATGGATTGGATCTCGTTTTATAGAGAACGTATCAACTGTCGGGAAAAGGAAATATATTTTCATATTCCGAACCATCCCATGCTCCTCTACAAATTCAAGGAAGATCATGAATATCCTTTGAAAAATCCTTCAATGGTGTGGGTGATGATTCCCTATGAAGAAGCATACCTCGCCCAAATGTTTGAGTCAAAGGAAAGTTCCAACCTTGAGGAAATGACCATCGTAAGGGAATACGGCGATATATTTCCAGAAGAGTTACCCGGAATTCCCCCAGATCATGAGGTAGAGTTCTCAATTGAACTCATACCCGGAGTTACTCCTATCTCAAAGTGCCCCTATAGGATGGCTCCTATAGAACTGGAGGAGTTAAAGAAGCAACTGCAAGAGCATCTGGACAAAGCGTTCATACGCCCTAGTGCATCACCTTGGGGTGCGCCAGTGCTCTTTGTGAAGAAGAAGGATGGTACCATGCGGCTGTGTATCGATTATCGGGAACTCAACAAGATCGCTATAAAGAACAAGTATCCTCTCCCAAGGATTGATGACTTGTTCGACCAGTTAAGAGGAGCTCAATACTTCTCAAAGGTTGATCTTCATTCTGGATATCATCAAGTAAAGGTGAAGAAGGAAGATATTCAAAAGACTGCCTTCCGTACAAGGTATGGGCACTATGAGTTTTTGGTGATGCCCTTCAGACTTACTAATTCCCCTGCAATCTTCATGGATTTGATGAATAGAGTCTTTAGACATTACCTTGACAAATTTGTGGTATTGTTTATCGGTGATATTCTCATCTACTCCAAGAGCAAGGAGGAACATGAAGAAAATCTAAGACTTGTGTTGGCGGCATTGAGAAAGGAGAAGTTGTACGCCAAGTTCAACAAGTGTGATTTTTGGATGAATCAAGTCACGTTCTTGGGACATGTGATCACAAGAAAGGGAATTTCTGTGGACCCTTCAAATACAAAGGTGATTGAAGAATGGCCCAGGCCCTCTAGTGTCACAGAAATCCGTATTTTTCTTGGATTAGCTGGGTACTACCGACATTTTGTGAGAAACTTCTCACGATTGTCAAGCCCGCTAACTAAGTTAACATGGAAAGGGGTAAAGTATGTATGGACGAAAGAATGTGAGGGAAGCTTCATGGAGCTAAAGAGAAGGCTGATAACTGCACCTGTACTCACACTACCGAAAAGTGGAGAAAGTTTTGTGATATACAACGATGCTTCAAAGAAAGGCTTGGGTTGTGTACTCATGAAAAATGATAATGTGATAGCCTACACCTCACGATAGTTGAAGACCCATGAGAAGAACTACTCGACGCATGATCTAGAGCTGGAAGATGTGATTTTTGCCTTGAAAATCTGGTGGCACTACCTTTATGGTGAGAAGTGTGACATATACACCGACCACAAGAGCCTAAAGTATATATTCACACAAAAGGAGCTCAACATGCGTCAAAGGAGATGGTTAGAGATAATCAAGGAGTACGATTACTCTATTCACTATCATCCTGGAAAGGCGAACAAGGTAGCTGATGCTCTATGTAGGAATGAACCTGCTACTCTATCCATGTTGAGGATTGATAAAGACCCTATCTTCTTGGATATGCAAAGGATGGGTTTGGGAATCGTAATGGCAAGGGATACATCCTACCTTGCCCAAATGATTGTGCAACCATCCATCCAACAGATGATTAAGGAAGCACAAAGGGATGATGTGGAGATACAAAAGAGGGTAAATGCAGTAAAGGAAGGGAATATGCAAGAGTTCCATATCGACAATGATGGTGTGATTCGGTTTGGAACGCAGCTTTGTGTGCCTTCATCACCCGGAATAAAGAAGGAGCTATTTGATAATGCACATAGCTCATCTTTCACTATTTATCCTGGAAGTACCAAGATGTATTGTGATCTCTGAGAACACTTTTTGTGGGATAACATGAAGAAGGAGATTGCGGAATATATATCAAGGTGCTTGGTATGTCAGCAAGTTAAAGCTGAGCGGAAAAAGTCCAAAGGTATGATGCAGCCATTGCCTATGCCCATGTGGAAATGGAAAAATGTTACTATGGACTTTGTCACGGGTCTCCCGAAGACTTCAAGAGGAAATAATGCAATATGGGTTGTGGTTGACTGACTCACCAAGACTGCCCATTTTATCGCTATTCGGGAAGACCTCTCACTTGAACAACATGCAACGATATATGTGAAGGAAGTAGTGAGATCGCACGGTGTTCCACTCTCGATTGTCTCTGACCGTGATCCAAGGTTCACATCTAAATTCTGGAGGAGCCTTCAACATGATTTGAGTACTGAATTAAATTTCAGCACGGCCTATCACCCCCAAACTGATGGCTAGTTTGAAAGGACTATTCAGACACTCGAAGATATGCTAAGATCCTTCTCTCTTGAATTCAAAGGTGGTTGGGATCAGCATCTCCCATTGGTTGAGTTATCATACAATAATAGTTTCCACTCGAGTATTCAAATGGCTCCGTATGAAGATATTTATGGGAAGCGATGTAGAACTCCAACCTGTTGGGATGAAGTTGGAGAACGAAAGCTACTTGGTCCCGATCTTGTTCAAGAGATGAAAGAGAAGGTTCAAGTCATCCAGAAACATATCAAAGCTGCTCAAAGTCGGAAAAAGAGCTATGCTGACAATCATTGAAGGGACTTAGAGTTCGACGTTGGAGATAATGTCTTCCTTCAAATATCTCCATGGAAGAGAGTCATGCGTTTTAGGAAGAAATGGAAGCTAAGACCAAGGTACATTGGCACCTTTGAGATCCTTGATCGTATAGGAGTCGTGGCCTATCGTCTGGCACTTCCACCGAATATGGCTCATGTTCATGACGTGTTTCACATATCACTACTGAGGAAGTACATTTCAGACCCCTCACATGTACTAAACTCAGAGGTGGTACAGCTGGAAGATGATCTTTCCTATGAGGAGCAGCCGGTAAAAATTTTAGACCGAAGTGATAAGTTTCTACACAACAAGACAACCCACCTTGTCAAAGTGTTGTGGAGGAACCAAAAGTTTTTGGAAGCAACTTGGGAACCGGAAGAGGCAATGAAGGAGAAGTACCCTCACCTGTTTGTCTAAAGTGAAATTTTAGGGGAGAAATTTCTTAAGGGGGGAAGAATGTAACGACCCAAAGTTTTTCAATGGAAATTTCCCTTCTAATATCTATGTCATAAATTCACAAAATAATGAACTACTAAGTGATAAGTGGCCTTTAAACATAATTTTTTCACCCCTATGTTTGGATTTTAAAAATCCAACATTCACGATTGTGTTCAAGATAGTTTTTGGGGTCCAATGAAACAAAAATAATTTTTGGTGAATAGTATCCAACCTTTAGGAATAGTAACCTACCCTTATGAATAGTAATATAACCCTTATGAATAGTAAATAAGAGTAACATTACCTATGATTAATAAAATAAAATTTAGACATCTTAGAAAATGAAAATTTGACCTTAGTAAACATTTTCGGTATTTTAAAAATCATAAATAATTAATTATAATTAATTAATTAATTTAAAAGAATATTTATTTTCCTGAAATATATTACTAAATTATTTAATCAATGTATAATAGTTTTTAGATAATTTTATAAGACCCTATTTAATTTTCGAATGATCTACAAAATCAGTTTCAATTTTAAAAACTGTTTTTTAAGTAAATTATGATTTTAATTAAATATTTAATTATTAGAAAATTATTTTTGAAAAATGGACTTCATTTTTGGATTCTACACATCGAAAAATGGTTGGGGTAAAATTTTGGGATTTTTCTGAGATACTTGAATTTTTGATGAATAGTAGAATACATTAATTTATCATATAAATACATTTTAATTAAAACCCACTATTCCTGACATCACAAGTGATGTAAGCACCCAAATCCCGAATTCACAAGTCTTATTTACTATTCTTAGTCATCCAAGACTCAATATTCCTTGTATTTGGTAAAATTAATAAACTAATCATTTTTATATTAAGGAAACCCATCTCCCCTCCACTATAAAAGCCACCCTTCACTCCCTCTTTTCCTCACACCTCTCAAGCTCCAAGACTTCTTTATACTCTGCCCAAACACCTTCCCTAGCCTCTCCCCCATTTCCAAAAGCTTCTGGTCTCATCAAATGACCAATCCTAACTTCCATAAGGAGGTTCTTAAGAGGAGGATTCTAAAGGTAATTTCTCTCTCTTCTCCTTTAATTTCCTTTCAAGTTCAAGTTCCCTTATTGATCTCTCCCTACCTATATTCATCCAAATTTTTCTGTAAATATAGTATTATATATATAATGTAATATTATTATTCTAATGGTATATTATATCACCCCACACCCTTTCCCTCTTCCTTTTATTTTATTTTAGAGAATGTTGTTCATGTGGTGATAATTTATCACCTTCAAAAACAACATGTTCTCTTTTTCCATTTATACCTTCAAATCTGGTCATGAAACCATTTTTATGGTTGAACCAGAATATTTTATATTTATTATGTTCTATTTTAAGTTCTTGAAATAACTTATGGCCATATTACTAAGTTAAATTTTAAAACGAGTTCTTTGTGATCCAAAAACCGTGCAAATTAACCCAAATAATCTTCCTTTAATCTAATGATTCGTCCACTTGGATCTAATATAACTCATTATAAAATCATTAAAGCTTATTTAATATCATTAATTACATGTAATATCAGTTCTGGATGTTTACCCATGATCTACCCAAACATCAAATTAAGAATTCAAGTGGACCGCTCAAGAAAACCATGAAAACGAACATCCCCGATCAATGTTTTTAAAATCTATAAGTCATCCAAAGGAACATAATATGAAATAATGAAACCAGAATGAACCATATTAATGTATAAAAGGTTCGGGAATTTCAAATTAATGAATATAATGTCATTATACATGGCATTAAAGAGAAGGAGGCATTCGAGTACAAGGTAATGGGAAATCTCGAACCCAATTTTCTTCCTTCGGTTTCTCCCTCTTTCACTCCATTTTTTATATGGTTACTCCTCAATGGTCTTTTGTTCCTCATTTCCTTTACTTTTCTGGGATATACATGTTTTTCACTGTTTTTTTATGTCCATCAAAATGTTTTCCAAAATAAATCTTCTTTCAAGATCTCACCTTTTACCTCTCATTCAAGGTTGATGGTTCTCATATCAAGTATGTTGTTCCCTCTTTATTTAGGGAACCCAAAGCTTATGAATGTGTTATTATGATATGAAACCCATTCCTTTACATTGGTTATTTATGTACATGTTTGATATGTGTTCTATGTGGCAAGCATGATAATGATAATGTTATGATGTGACGGGTGCGCCCGGAATTATATAGCGCAATATGAATGTTTAAATGTGACGGGTGCGCCTGGAATTATATAGCGCTCCAATGCATTGGGTAAAGTGATGAATCTCATGAGTAAATGTGAAATGATGCATGAACATGATGTTAGCTGTGTTCACAAGTATGTGTGGTAGTTAATCACTAAGACATGATGTTTCATTTTTATGCTTTGCCACATTTCAAGTTTATTGTTTATGCTCCTCTGATGTTCAAGATCTTCTTCCTATGTCATGATTATGCTCACCCCATGATATATTGTTCTTATCTATCCTCTTACTGGGCATTTATCTCACCCCTTTTGATGTATATCCTCAGGTGGATACATATACTAAGGAGAGGACAAGTGCTACTAAGAAGCTATAGAAGAAGAGATTAAATGAATTTTTATGCTCGATGTTGTACTTGTTATGTGTAGTCCTAGTTTCCCAAGACACTAAACCTCTGGATCCTCCATGTGTAACACTATTATGTTGTTTATCCTTGAAATTATGTAATAGTAATGTATGAAAAGGCCGGGTCGCTATATTTTAACAGCGGAAAATAGCCGCACCCTCTGTATAAGATAACAAAAAAAATTCTTACCTTAAATTTGTCGAAAAGGTCAAAAAGTACCTTGTTTGGAAAATGACAGAAATACTCCTTTCAAAACACATAAGGGTATAAATGACTTAAACCCATTGTTTAGTAAATAGTAAAAATGTTTTGAAATACATTTTTAAGAAACATGGATGTGGATGATAAAGAGGTCCCAGTAGATAATTATATATAGACAACCTCATATAATGAAGAGATTGTGAAATAAACCCTTACCTTGCACCATTCCTAGGATGAGGGTAAGTTAAACTCCTATATAATGGTTAAATAAATGTTATTAAATTATACAATAATCATATACATTAATATGATATCATATAATATCTTTTAACATTGCTTTCTTAATAATATCTTCGTATTATTATCTTTTCAGGTGTTAATGGCTTCATTTTCCTTTATATTCATTGTTATATGAATCATATTTGTTATGTATGGGATGTATATTATTCATATCTATAATTATATCAAAACTTTAAACATTATTTTTAATAATCAGATGACAATTAATCTTGAATGAATACGATGGGGAAAGAATCTCATCACATTCGTGGAGACGGTAATCCGTACGTACGCACAAGTGAAAATTTCATTCCTTTGATATTAGAATAATATATAATTGGATGGTATATCATATATACAGAATCATTGTCATTTTATATACATTATTTAAATCAACTACACATCATTATTATACCAATCCAAATAATAATGTATTGAATAACAATTACACCACGATGTGGAGACGGTAAGCCGTACGTACGCACGTATGGTGACATGTCATTAAAAGGATGGATATAATAATGAATATGGCTGTACAATATTTATAATAACATCATATTATATAGAAGATAGTGGAGTAATTATTTTAGAATAGAAATAACAAAGAAATAATAAGTGGAAGAATAAAAGATCTTGAAAGAGGGTGGTGAAATTATTAGCTCTTCTTCGGGTTATTCCTTTTGATTTGATCAAAAGGGATCCTTAAGGGGGATTTCTGACTAAAGGACGGCCTATAAGATGAATTGAGTGATGTTGAGAGGATATTTGGTCAGGGTTTGGCCAAGCCAAAAGGCTTTTATGGTGTGGATTAGAGTGAAAGCGGAGTGGCCTTTTATAAGAGGGGTGATGGCACCTTAGGAAAAGCTATAAATATTATTTTATAATAAACTCGTTTTCAGTTTCTAATGGCTACAAAATAGATTTTTTAACGTATAAGGTGGTTATTTGTCGAAAACAACTAAACCAATAGGTTTTATACAGGTTTGGGTCACTATATTACCCTTAACTTTTAGATTTAACTCTTAGTTAATAAGTTTGACATTTACCATGTCTCTTTGTATTTTTATATTATATGGTCAGTAAAGGTACTATATACTTCCCATATAACCCCAAGTGGATCATTAATAATACATATATCATTATACAAGTCATTTTTAAGAACATAATATTTTTATGAATAGTGTATCAATTAATAATATAATATTTGTTTTAAAAACTCCTTTTTGTCAATTTTGACACTATTTGGTGTCTTGTTTCTGCTAAATTTGTAAAAACTTTATCACATCCAAAAAAATGTCTCTAACCAACCCTAATATGTCATATTAACCTAGAAAATTTGTGCAATTCATAAAAAGTCTCAAATTACATTTATTTGGGTATTTATAATATCAATTATTTTAATATTTCATTAATTAGTTAATTACTGCATCTTCATTGTGTCATAAATAAAATAAATTATATAATATATAAATATTTTAAATAAAATACCATTATATAGGAAATCTTTTTATCTTTATAATTAATATTTATAATCGAATTTATCTTATGAATAACCCTATATTAAAAATGTTTTAGTTCGTAAACTTTTATTTTTACTCTTTTAACTCTTCTTTGAATTAAATAATAATAAATATCCTAATCTAATCCAAGTGGACCAATGATGTTCATATTTCATTCCTAAGGTTTTTATGGTCGAATTATACATAGAAAATATAATTAGTACATGTTTTATGGTAATAATAATATCATTTTTTACCCTTAATTACACTATTTAATTTTAACCGTGGTAAATAGAAGTAAAAAGTTAATATTCACCAAAAAATATTATCTTATTGAACCACATTTTACTCCATGATATTAACCGTGTGTCTCATATTTTCAAAATTCCACTTAGAGAAGTGGTAAAATATGTTTTATGTGAATTTGCAAATTCTCCTAGAAGATGGGTAAAAGACGGTGAAAAGTTCAATTAAAATTTCATATATCTAAAATTATTATAAAACCGAATCTAATGAATTACATTGAAAATGTATAGGTATTATATATATATTTTGACCCAAAATAAATTTAAATAAAATAAATAATTATTTAAATAAAAATTCGGTTTTAAACTATGACTCAGTTTTTTTAACTATTCATCAAAAATTGAATGTTTTCAGAAAAATATCAAAAATTTTCCTTATGATAATTTCGATATTCCGAATCCAAAAATGAAGACCATTTTGAAAGATAAAATTTTAAAATTTTCAAAAAGTGGGTATTACTATTCATAACAGCTAGTTTTATTGGTTGTGGTGCGTGTTAGAACTCGAAGTTGTGTACAATACACGATATTGTATTATTCAAAGAGAACCGTACCATGGAAGATTGGGGTGTTACATCCAAGTAATTTTGTAGGGTATCGCTCACAGAATTTTATAATCTCATCCAACCAGTGATCACATCCATGGTAGTTCATATTAGGAGCCCATGTATCAGTCAAGGAATACTGTAATCTCCTCTAACCTTTGTGAAAATCCATGGAAGTTCGCATTATGAGTCTAGGTATCTATTAAGAAATATAACATTACATGCAACATATGAGCATCTTCATGTATTTCGATATAATGAATTTAGTTATCACTCAAGGTGAGTCAAAATTAAATCATCCTATTGCATGTCTAAGAAATTCTATCTTTTTAACCCAAGTGTGTCCCAAAGATTTATACAACATAATTTAATCATGAGCCAATACATGGTAGTTCGTATCAAGAGTCTTGGTGTCACTCAAGGTGTAAGAAAATAATCAATCTCAATGCATTCAATAATTAAATATAGGTCATATTACTATTCAATAAAATGTCAAACAACATTAAGTTATCTAAAATTAAATTCATAAAATTACAATATAGTAGAGAATATGTTATCATATCTGTAGGGAAAGGAAATGGTGATGCAATGATGGAAATTTTCGGAAGAAAATTAAAACAAATAAAACATGTCCAAATTAACAAATGTGATGAATAGACAAGATATTATAATTTTTTTAACAGATGTATAAAAATGTGACATTTATTATCAAGCATGAGGTAAATAATAATAATGCATATTGGAAATTTGATTGTTAATATAATGTATTTCCTATTTATTTATTTTTTAATTTGAATCCACATTCCAAATCAAGACGTCAAAATAACATTCAAGAATATCGTATTTTAATCCTATGTTTCTATAGTTCACCACTTAAAACCTCATTCAATATACATGAATAATAATTTCATTGTAATGTAAATATGATCACATGAGCAAGAATATAAATGATAATCAAGATCAAATGGAATTACATAAACTATCATTTTTAGCTAAACATCATTTTAAAAAGCATCAACACAAATTTAAAAAACATCATAAAAATAAAGAAGAAGAATACATTTAGAATCTATTTGATTTCAAACTCCTCAAAGTGCTACAATCCCTTTCTATGATATATATTTATAGGTCTCTCCAAATTCTCTTGATCAATGGATGATGTATCAGAATTAGATGATGGTCATCCATTTATGGATTGTGAATTTTGTATAATTGATCATGGATCATGGATGCTTGGATGATGATATTTTTGTCTATGTATCTTCTCCCCTTGAATAGAAAATTTGTTCCCATCACAATGCATTCTCAAAGTCACTTCTTGGAAATCTCTCTCTGACTTCCATGTGTCATGAACATGAAAGTATAACTTCCTCCTTGGGAGAATTGAGTAAATATCCTCCAACATAATTCACTCCTCACATGTGCAAACCCTACATTGAAAGTAACAACATCAATTTGGAAATTCCAAAATCCACATATTTCATTTTTTTGGAACTTCAATATGACTCCAGAATATTCTAGTTTTTTGTACCGGTTTCAAAATCTACTAAACAAATTCAAGAAAAATAATAAAAAAAGAATATATATATATATCTATATTATATAAATTAGTTGTGGGTATTATACTATTGTAAGGAAGCGCATTGAAACATCGTTACTCTTTAGTAGTGCTTAGTGACAGAATCCCCTTGGTGGAGTGCAACAAAAACCACTACAATTGTATATACAGATGAGCTCAAGAGGGTACTGACCGATAGTGGAAGATGGCATGGGGAAATGTGGTGACATCAATAGTGGATCTTAGTGGAGGATATTTTTTCAATGGAGGTCTTCCTTCTCACTCAGATCAAGATAAACAACAAATGGGATTTCTATGCACATCATGTCATCTCCCACCTCGAGTTTCATCTTCAAATAGCATGGAATATGGCATTATTCATTGGAGAAAAGGGACTAGTTTCATCGACTTCAACATTTATTTTTATATATGAAGATCTGTTCCATGGTGATCAATCTTTTTCAATAGGAAATTCTCAGTGTGGGATTTGGATGGCGCCCAAGATGTCTAGTACTTAAATCACATGGTAGAAGATGAGGGTAGGTGTTTTCAGTTCACTAGTGTTGCAGTTCATTAGGATTCAATAGGGGGAACAACCATGGACTTTAACACATCTTCCTCATGTGGAGAGAAATGAGGCTTGGCTCAGTAGTGAAGCTTCATAGCTCTTCTTGGATTTCTTCCTCGACAATCATTGGTCTTCAATCTACCTCCATCTTAAAGTTTTTATTTCCATTTAACTTCTACGGTTGTCTTCATTGATGGGTGGGGAGCTAGAGAACAAGTGTTGCGTGGATCACACAAGTGGAATGGAAATAGTTTTCTTTGATTGATAGAATTTTACATGGGGTTTGGTGGTTTTTGTTCTTCCAATATATGATTCAACATAGGATGAGATTGGGATTAATATATACCACTCGATGGATCTGCCTCTTTAATTGCACCTGGATTGCGGTATATTCACTATAGAGGTTAAGTGTCCTTGTGTGGTCACTTTAAATTGATTTCACTACTATATATATATATTCCCTTTAATAGAGTGAAAAGTTTCTTTTAAAAATGGTAAAAAATGTTTTTAATCTCTCCAATGTTAAGGGGGTCCACTTCATCAGTGTTTCTAATAGCACTGATAAGGGCATTATCTGTTGTAGTGTGTTGTTTGTATAACAACACACTGTAGTATCCTATGATAACCTATGCATAAAAATATATAATTAAACTGAATTAAATTTTACATATTGAATAAAAAAACTATACTATTTTCATTTCAAACAATGTTTTGTATGATTACATTACAATTATTATCCAAAATCAATTTAAAACATTAATGTTTCGTTAACATTGGAACCTGTGATCCCCTCTCTAAAAGGTCCCCTCATGTTATATGCTTCAAAAAAAATCACCTCTACTCATGAAAACAAATACAAATAAATAATAAAATGCGTTTCATGGTAGTAATATTATAAAAAATAAATTAAACATTAACATTAATGAATATAATAAAAGAATTTCAACTATAAATAAAAATACACAAGTCAGTTACACTGGTCACACCATGAATTGTATTGAGGTTTGGTTCATTCCAACACATCACAAATGAGTTATGGATCATTATCCTTAATTTTCAAAACAATTAGAATTTTATTCTTTGTTTTGAGTATGCCAATTGTAATTTTTAATGAAAATAATTTAAATTTTAAATAAAGAATCATTTAGAGTTATATAATCCCCAATGTAAGTGGGATTGAGGTGTGGCTAAATCCTATACATCTAAAATTACTTATGGATATTTTTTATAAAGTATTAAAATAATATGAATGGTTTTTCACATTTTTTAGTATGTCATTTTTTTTGTTTACTAAAATGTCATTTCAAACTGAAAACATAAACTTTGACTTATATGGGTCACATCGTGTTTTGATTTGATGTTATACTGCTTCATACATGTCACAAATTACTTATGATTTGTTTTCCAAAACTATATTGACAATCAAAGTTCATTTTCATAGTTTATAGTGAGTAGCACATGTCGTGAACTAAAATGTCAATTTTAAACTCGTAATGGGAACTTTGAGTCATACCAGTCTCATTGAGTGTCAGATTGAGGTGTGGGTGATACATTCAAATAAAAAATGAAACATGGTGCATTTCTTTAAAGTATTAAAACTATAAAAAAGTGTTTTCTCATTTGTAAGTATATCACTTGTTTCTTTTGCTCATATTAATGTCAATTTAAAATAAAAAGACACACTTGGAGTTATATCGATCACACGGTGAATTTTTTTGAGTTTCGAATTATTATTACATGTAAAAAATGACATATGGATCATTTTACTAAAGTGTGAAAACAATATGAATGCATTTTTTTATTTTTGATTTGGTCATTAGTCCTTTTTACTAAAATTGATGTCTATTTTAAATAAAAAAATCACTTTTGAGTTACACGGGTCACACTGTGTGTCAAATTGGTGTACGCATGGTTCCTACATCTCTCGAATTGAGGATATATCATTTTCATAATGTATTAAGAAAATATGAAAGCTTTTTCTTGGTTTTCAGTTGGTCATTTTTCCTTTTCACTAAAATTGATGTCAATTTTAAATAAAAAGATGCATTCGAAGTCATACTGGTCACACCGTGCATCATATTAAGGTGAGACATATATTTACACATATAAAATGACTCATGTATTGTTCTAAAACAATATGAATGCATTTTCTCAGTTTTTAGTAAATCACAAGTTCCTTTTGGAAAAATTAATATCAATTGAAAATAAAAAATGAACATGGAGTCATTTAGGTCACATCGTGAATTAGATTGACGTGCGGTAGATTACTATAAATAAAAAATCAATTATGGATCATTTTCCTAAAGTATCAGAAAAATTCTAATCCTTTTTCTAGGTTCTATGTAGGACAATTTCCCTTTTTACTAAAATAGACATCAATTTTAAATTAGAAAGACGAACTCAAAGTCATACTGGTCATATTGTGTATCATGTGAGGTGTGGATAATTCATAAACATCCAAAATTAATCATGGATCATTTCCCTAATTTATAAAAATAATATGAATTTTATCTTGTTTTTTAGTATGTTACATGTCCCTTTTTTACTAAAATTGGTGTCAATTTTAAATAAAAAGATGCACTTTGAAACATACAGGTTTCGTTGTACATAGGATTGAGGTGTGATTGACTTCTACATGTCTCAAATGACATATGAATACTTTTACTATAGTATAAAAACATTCTAAATGCATATTCTCAATTTTGAGTGGAGCATTTTTTCTTTTTACTAAATTTGATGTTAATTTTAAATAATAAAAATACATACATTGAGTCATATCAGTCACACCATGACTCATATTAAGGTGTGGATGATTCTTAAAAATCCCAAATGAGTCATGGATCGTTTCCCTAAAGTATCAAAACAATACAGATACATTTTCAAAGTTTTTAATATGTCACATGTTCCATATTACTAAAATTATGGTCAATTTTAAATAAAAACACACACTTAGAGTCATATCGGTCACACTGTGCATCGTACTGAGGTAGGGTTGATCTATACACATCTCAAATGACTCATGGATCCTTTTTTGAAGCCCCAAGACAACCATAACATGTTTTATTTGTTTTGAGTAGGTCAGTATTACATACTAAAATTGATGTAAATTTTAAATAAAAAATACACACTTCGAGTCATAATGATCACACAGTCTTTCAGACTGAGATAAGGATGACTCTTAAACATCCAAAATGATTCATAGATAATTTCCATAAATTATAAATATAATACGAATGTGTTTTATCAGTTTTCAATGCCTCACTTATTATTTTTTATTAAAATTAATGTCAATTTTAAATAAAAAGATGCACTCAGAGTCATACCAATCACACCATCCTTAGGATTGATGTGAGGTTGATTACTACACATACTAAATGAATCATGGATTGTTTCCTAAAATTATAAAAATAATCCAATGGGTTTTTCATGGTTTTGAGTTTGTATTTTTTCCTTTTTTCTATGTTTGTAATAAATATTAAAAAAAGACACACATGGATTCATACCCGTCACATCGTTCCTTGAAATGAGGTGAAACTAGTTCCTACACGTCTCAAATGGCTCATGTATCATTTTTATAAATAATCAATACAATATGAATTTATTTTATTGGTTTTTAGTACATCAATTGTTAATTTTTAATAGAATTGATGATAATTTTAAATAAAAAGGTGAACTTGGAGTCATACCTATCACAGTGTTCATCAGATTAGGGTGAGGATGATTCATACATACCCCAAATGATTGATGACTTATTTTACTAATATATAATGTTTATATGAATGTCTTTTCATTGTTTTAAGAAGTTATTTTCACCTTTTTACTTAATTAATGTAAATTTTAAATAAAAAAGATGCACATGGAGTTATACTGACCACACTTCTCCTTGGATTGAGGTG
Organism: Viscum album; assembly: GCA_963277665.1. Classification (NCBI taxonomy): domain Eukaryota; kingdom Viridiplantae; phylum Streptophyta; class Magnoliopsida; order Santalales; family Viscaceae; genus Viscum; species Viscum album. The sequence goes on from OY728125.1 coordinate 1,947,679,184, forward strand.
ATACAAATTATTACATGTCCCAAATGGCTCATGGATAATTTACATAATGTTTAAATACAAGTCAGTACATCATGTGTTCTTTTTTACTAAAATTGATGTCAATTTTAAATAAAAAGATGCACCTTGAGTAATACCATTCACACTGCGCATTAGATTCAAGTGAAACTAATTACTATATATCCCAAATGAATCATGTATTGTTGTCCTAAACTATTAAAACCATATGAATTAATTTTTATAGTTTTACGTACATCACATGTATTTTTTACTATAATGTCATTTTAGACTAGAAACAAACACTTTGACTCATACTCGTCACGTCGTGTATCCATTTGATATGATACTAATTATTACATATCATAAATGATTTATGAATAGATATCCTGGATTATAATAAAAATCTCATGATGTTTTCCCCATTTTCATTTATTGACACATTTTGAACTAAAATAATGATTTTAAATAGATAAAGGACACTTTGAGTCATACTGATCACACTGTGCATCAGATTGAGGTGAGGTTTATTCCTACACATCATAAATGAATTAAAGATCATTTTAATAAAGTATCGATATTATATGAATGTGTTTTTTTGGTTTTGAGTATTATAGATCTATATTTTACTAAAAATAATTTTTATTTTAAATAAAAAAATTCACCTAGAGTCATACATGTCACACCTTGTGTCGGATTGGAGTTATACTGATTACTACACATCCAAAAGTCTTAAAACAATACTTACTGCCAATGTTACCAAGATTACCATTTTATTTATTTGTAAAAATATCAAAACTAGATATTTATTGGAGAAATGTTTTTCTTCTAAGAACATGAAATCAATATGTAGTGTGGGAAACTCTAAAATGAAAAACGATGGAAATTTTGGTAATATTGGAAGAATGGAACATGTTATCTCGTTTATGGCTAGTTTTATACAATTGAAATAATAATATGACTTCCCAAAAGATCTTTGAAAATAGATAAATAAGTATTAGATAAAGATGATATGACAAATAACATAAAAATAGTTGATAAAATGATGATAAAATTAATTAAATAAGTAGTTGGAATTCGTCTATTCATGATGGTTGTATACATTCCTAACCCATAAATAAAAAATAAATCCACCAATATATGAAAAAAAATCTTATGTGTATAATATTAAAAACACACAAATTATATATAAATATGAACTAATTCATTACTTATTTAGAAGTCACATCTTCATGTTATTTTTGTACATTATGATATTAGTTATTTCACCAATTCATTTCTAAGAATATATATATCATCTTGTGAATATTATTTTTCTCAACAATCATAGTAGTACCTAAAAAATAAAAATGCACAAAAGATTAATAAATATTTTAAATGAAATATTAATTATATACAAAAATACCTCTTCATAAATGTTTATTTATTTCAGTATTATGATCTCTCCCATAAATTTATAGATATAACAACCAAAATCTTTTCAATTTGTTTGTTTTGGAAGCTATGGAAACATTGAGGAAAATAAGTAATTTTTTATATGTTTTTGGATAGAGAAATATTATTATATATTCTATGATACTTTTCCAGTTGTAGAACTTGTTAGGGTCTTTGTACACAATGATTTTCATAATGACGAGATTTTCATAATGTTAATACACTGGCCTATTATAACATAATCGTCAGTAAAACATAATATAAATTTTACAACTTGAATTTTTTTCAATAAAACTTGGTTTTAGTGAATTAATAATTGAAAAATGCCAACATGTGTGGTTGGTTTGTTGGGACTCCATGTCGTTAATCCATGAAGTAAATATTTGGAGTATCCAAATTGACTTTAATGAGAATATAATGTTTCAAAAATCACACAAAGGAATGAGTAATTAATGAAATTAAAATATATTTGATATGATTAAATTGTAGAGTTTTAACCCTGCATCATTGTTATTAATAAGATTCTTCCATCTGCTTGTTTTCCTTCAAATAATTTGGCTAGGTATTACACTATTTCATCCATTTTTTGGATTCTATTTTTGTTATATATATATAGGTGGCATGAGAACTATCACATCCAAAAAGATTCATTGGGAAACCCTTTTAATTGGTATTGATATATATGGATATAAGAAATATGAAATGTATTTATTCATAATTAATATATTATATCATCTTTTAGAAATTAAATCATGAAAACATACCTCATGTATAAATTTAAAACAGTGGCTCCTTACCATTCATAGATAAGTTGTAACGACCCGAATCTGGAGCCCCTCCACTGGTACCCCATAACCGGTTTGCCACATGACCTCAAGCGCGTTTCCCCAAACTCCAGAGGCTGCCGACCAGTAGCGAGGGCCTTGGTGAGTTAGTGGAGAAACTATGTCCTCATTCGGTAAGGTATACAGTGGAAAAACAATAGTCAATAGCAGAAGCAGTAACAACATGCATAACAACAGAAAACCAATAGAAGAACCAATGAATATATATAGCAATGATGACAATAATTCAGCAGGTACAAGTATCTATGGAAAGAAGAAAACACCACAACGTGCTGGAATACAACTGAAAACAAAGTGCAAAGGAAAACTAAATAAACTCATCATCCTCACGAGCCACGGCTCGGTCCCATGCTCTCAGCTCCAGTGCAATCAAGAACCTAAAGTAGAAGGGAGCTTTCCCTTATCTATACATGCAACAACATAGTCTATTTGGGCCCAAAATCATAGCCCAAACAGGGTGTGATATACAATCCTAGTAGGATATCACCGAAAGATCTATGCCTAACAGTTATTGAATACAAGATAAGTAATAAAACAAGAAGCAGTAAATAGGAAAGAACAAACAGCTACAATCTACAGTTCTAACGTATAAAGTACACAAGAAACAGCCCGCAACAAGAATAAAATAGGTAACCCTCTAGGTATCTCTCACATCCTAATCCCTATGGTTCAACCTATAAGTACTAGCAACCCTCTGGGAGGCCCACACAGTCTCACCCTTCTGGTTCAACTATGAAATTAATAGACTCTCTGGGGAAGCACTCACCATCATTTCCCCTTATAGTCTCGTATTGTGCTAAAGGCTCTCTGGGGAAGCACTCAATGTCTATTACCCATATGGAACACGCCGAGAAACTATAGACTCTCTGAGGAAGCACTCAACGTCAGTTCCCCATGTGGTCTCGCATCGTAATTAAAAGAAACTCTGGAGAAGCCCTTCCGTCAATTCTCCCTTTGGTCTACTACTCTAGGTTCTCACAGTCCTGAGTGAAACTAAACATGGTCAGCGCACATGAATCATCCAACTAAACCTCAAGAACTACTTGGATATTACCTAAGGCTCAGCAGCAAAAAAAGGAAACAATCCACAATCCTACAACTAGGCATGGCAACTGGAAAATGACTAATAAGAAAAACAACCATGTCAAAGCAACCTTAGCCCAAAACAAATTACTCTACTCACAAGCATCAACCTCTACTAAAGCAATCAAGCAATGAAGGAAAAAAGAACGTCAAAAACAGAAAACCCCCAATTCCCCGTTCAAAGGAATTGGTGGAATTTGTACAAAATATCCATCAACATTCTACAGAAAGGCACAAACCACCTACCTCGATCCTAAGAGATTGATATACATGAAAAACGATGACAGTTTCCCCTTAGAATGATGTAGATCTGAGAAAATGAACAAAATTATCAACCCAATATAACTTGAAAACCAGGAGGAATCAAGAAACAAGACTCAAGAAGAAGGGAGAGCTCACTGCTGCGATTCCAATGCAATCGACCATGCTCGAATCAGAGAACGGATGAAGAGGCGGAAGCTCGTCAAAGATCCGGCCGTACGGTCGCTCTTGGGCAGACGGAATCTGGGGAAGAAGATGAAAACAGGAGTTAGGCGCGACCCCAGTCCATTTAATGAAAAAAAATACACAGCGTGTACTTCTTGAGTACACGACGTGTACTTCAGTTTTCCGTAATCCACTTTAACCACCCCCCACATCACCCTTACACACCGTTTGTGTGGCCTGGACACGGCCAGCACACGGCTTCGAGCCAGAAAAGAGTACACGGTGTGTACTCAGAAGCTACACGACACATACTTCAAACATTTCTAGAATGTTTATTTTTCATAAAAACTCTAGAAAAATGATAAACGTACCTGAAAAGTATATCCAGGTTCTTACAAACTTCCCCCCTTAAAAAATTCGTCACCTAATTTCCCTAATGAGGTGGAGAAAAGGAAACACCAAACAACTTTGGCCATTGCGATCGTACATCGGCCTCCCTCGCCTAGGTCTCGTCCTATACTCGCCCATGCAGCCATAGCACTCGTACCAGAGGAAAAGACCACTCGTGGAGAACTTTCATACTATGATCGAAAATCTGGATAGGATGCCCCTCGAACGTTGAATCTGTATCAAGCTCAACTTCCTCGGGCTGAAATACATGAGACAGGTCTAAAAATTAATGTCGGAGTTGAGAGATGTGGAAGACATCGTGTGTGGCCTGATACCTCTGAGGTAGCTACAACCAATAGGCGACCGGCCCAACACTCTCCAAGACTTAAAACGGCCTGATGTACTATGGTGAAAGCATACCCTGTCTCTGAATCCTCTTGTGTCACAACCTCAGTGTGACAAGCAGGAAAACCTAATCACCGGCCTCGAACTCCAGAGGTCGTCTCTACTGATCAGCATAAGACATCTGTCGAGACTACAATGTATCCATCCTCCTCCGAATCAGATCTATCTGCTCTGAAGTCTCCTGAACGATATGAGGTCCCAGTAGAGCTGCCTCTCCAACCTCCAGCTAGCATAAGGGTGATCAGCATGGCCTTCCGTACAAAGCCTCATATGGTGCCATCTAAAATGTTTCCTAGTAACTGTTGTTGTAGGCGAACTCCACTAGAGGAATATGCTTTTCCCAAGAATCTCCAATGTCTAGGATGCAAGCTCTGAGAATATCCTCAAGAACCTAGATTGTGCGCTTGGACTAGCCATCAGTCTAGGGATGGTATGTTGTACTCCAAAGTACATGTGCACCCATGGAATTCTGAAGTCCATGCCAGAACCGAGAGGTAAAGCGCGCAACCCTGTCTGAAAAAATGGAGTGTGGAACTCCATGCAGACGAACGATCTCCTAGATTTAAAGTCATGCCAGATCATCAACACTGAAGGTCTCATTAATTGGAACGAAGTTTGCAACCTTCGTAAGCCTATCGACGAAAACCCAAACAGTGTTGTTCCCTCAAGGAGACCTCGGCAACCCAATCCCAAAGTCCATCGCGATGTCATTCCACTTGCACTCCGAAATGGGTAACTACTGTAAAAGGCTTGCTGGTCGCTGATGCCCTACCTTCACCTGTTAACAAGTAGAACATATAATGATGAAACCAGCCACATACTTTTTCATACCTGGCCACCAGTATTAGTGATGAAGATCCTGATACATCTTGGTGATGCCAGGATGGACTTCCCAAACTGAGGAATGAAAATCCTGCATCAGCTCCTCGCATATGTATGCTGGCACCCATATGCATCCCCGAAAACGCAGGGTCTCATCCTCGCCCAATGTCCATCCGGGAAGAGGGTCCTCTCCTAACACACTCTCCCGTAGGACCAAGCCTTCTGAGTCTGATAGCGGCCTATTCCATACCCGCTCAAGTAGTGTAGAGGTAACAGCTACAGAAGAAAGGCAAGTCTGTCCCTATCTCTCGTGCACCTCCGGATGCATCTCAGAGAATAAATCCATTAGCTGCCACTCTCTGTTGGCCTCCCAAACTAACTGAATCTGAGTTCTCCTACTCAATACATCAGCCACAATGTTTCCCCTTCGCAACATATTGGAAATCTCCAAGTCAAAAGACTATAGATACTCAAGCCACATGCGCTTCCTCAGTTTCAGATCACACTAAGTGAATATATACTTGAGACTCTTATGGTCAGTGAAGACCACAATGTGCTCCCCCAGTAGATAGTGTCTCCAAAAGCCTAAGGCATGAACAACAGCTACCAACTATAGATTGTGTGTTGGGTAGTTCCTCTCATGTGGCCTCAACTGTCAAGACCCGTACGCAACGACTCCATCCCCCTGCATAAGCACATCTCCCAGCCCGATACCTGAAGCATCACAGTAAATAGTGTAGTTCTTGAATGGATGAGGAAAGACTAGTATCGGTGCTGACGTCAACCCCCCTTTTAGCTACTGAAAGGCTGACTCACAAGAATCTGACCATAAGAACTTCTCCCCCTTCTTGGTCAGACCTGTCAAAGGTGCTGCTAGATGAGAAAAGTCATTACTTAAGCATCTGTAGTATCCAGCCAGCCCTAGGAAGCTCCGTACCTCAAAGACGTTCTTCGAATGATCTCATGAAACTACAGCTCTCACATTCTCTGGGTCCATGGATACTCGTTCCTCTGATATGACATGACCCATGAAGTGAATCGGATCCATCTAGAAGTATCACTTTGAGTGTTTATCATTAATTCGATGATCTCCCTATGTACCCATAACAATCTCAAGATGTGTGGCATGGTCGTTTTGAGTGTGAGAGTACACCAAGATATCGTCCACAAAGTCCATGATAAAGGAGTCCAAGTGAGGATGGAACACTGGGTTCATTAGTGCCATGAAAAATGCAGGCGCGTTCGTGAGACCGAACGGCATGACTGTATACTCGTATAGACCATACCTTCTTCTAAAGGTCGTAAGAGGTATATCTGATGTTCTAACGTGCAACTGATGATAACCGAACCTAATGTTGATCTTCGAGAACACCTGGGATCCTCAAAGATGATCGAAAAGGTCATCGATCCTTGGTAAAAGTTATCGGTTCTTGACCATCACCTGGTCCAGCTTCCGATAATCCACACAAAGCTGAAGGGTACCATCTACCTTCATCGCAAATAGGACATGCGAACCCAAAGGAGAAGTACTGGGTCGGATAAAACCCTTATCCTGCAACTCCTCCAACTGATTCTTGAGATCCTGTAACTCAGGTGTAGCCATCCTATAAGGAGGAATGGACACTGGTGCTGCTCTTGGCATGAGCTCAATAGAGAAGTCTACCTCACATTCCAGAGGAAAACCTGAAGTGTCCTATGGAAAGACACCCTTTAAGTGATCCACCACTGGAGGAAAGTCCATCTGGGTATTCCACTGATCATCCAGATAAAGATTAGAAATCTGAGATGTCACCTTTCCTAGCCCATCACACTCGAGTCCTGCTCGACTCTCCTGCACATCCCATTCACCTCTATGAATAAAAGACTAACCCTATGGTGAAACAAAACTCACTCTACGAAGATAACAGTCGACGACTGCCTGAAAGGGAATCAACCAGTCCAAGCCTAGGATGACATCATAGCCTGTCATCTCTAGGACATAGAGATCCCATAATAAGTGATTCCCTGCATCCTCGATAGGGCACTCTTTACACTGGCATACACTAGATGTCCTCATCCCCAAGGTTGTGTCTAGTGTCAGCGAGTCGGCAAAAGAAAAGATGCAGAGTCTAAAGCACTACACTACAGCAATAGAGATAAAGCTATGCGTAGCACCGGTATCAAAAAGGGATGAAGATAAAACTAAGGCTACTAAAATCATACCATGAATAGTAGAAGTGTCCGGATCCTGCTCTTGATAAGTCTACTGCACAGTGAAAGACTGGCCTACACCGCAACCATGCGTCCCTGGCTGACCACTCTGAGATAAACCTCCCTGCTGGTGCTGAGGAATTGGTGGCTGACCGCCATGGCCTCGACCTCCACCTCGGCCCGAACGGCTTGAAGAACTCCAGTTCCCCGACTGGTGAGAAACTGGAGGTGCTGCTCCTGAATGAGGAGTCATGGAAGAACCTCGGTCACCAGCTATTGGTGAGAAAACATGACAAAAACGCTGAAGGTGACCCATCTTGCCGCAATATCAGCACTCCATGGGGTCCCTCTACCACTACGGCCTCGTGTTCCATGACCGGCCACACTGGTACCATATCACCTGGCTGTCTAACGATGCATCTCACTTCCTCGTATCACTGCATGTAGGATCTATAAAGTGCTTCTTACTGTCATCTGGAGGAAAACTAGCTCTGGAAGTAGAACCGACCTGGAATGCAGCTCCAGAGTCTCTCAAGTTGCGCTCTACAATCAGTGCCTAGTTGACGATGAAAGTAATGGAAGTCAGATAGAAGATGTTCACCTGTGAGCAGATCTCCCACCTGAGACCATCCTCAAAATTCCTTACTAAGAACGCCCCACTCCCATCCTAGAGGGGTGTGAAGCGTGGAAGCTCAAGGAAACGAGAAAAATACCCCATGACAGAAAAATTACCCTGCTCTAAGCTCATGAACTCTCAGTCTCGGTCGACCCTCAGGGTCTATGGGTAGAAGTAGTCGTAGAACACGCGCTGGAACTCCTCCCAAGACATATCATGCTGTTGGACCGCCTATGAGATCACGTCCCACCACCTCTTGGTAGAGTCTTAGAGCATATAGGTGGCGAGCTTGACCCGCCTCTCTGGAGGCGTCTCCAGATGCTCGACGATAGTCAGCATGGCTTCCATCATTGACTCTGCAGCCTGAGGTCCTCCTGCCCCCGAGAAAGTAGGGGGATGCTGCTACTGGAAAAATCGCGTCAAGTCTGCCATAGACGTGGCAAGAGGCGGCGCTCCCTGGAAGGTATACATCGTCCTCATGAAACCTTCCCTAAACTACGCATCTGCGCCTGCAACTGGGATGACAGTCGGTGCCAAGGCTGGCCCGACTAGAGGATGGGTAGGAAGTCCCTGATTAGCCATATCAGGCATCTAATCACTACCTGACGATAGACGTACGACCAGAGGACGTCTCAGTGGCATAGCTCTGAAAGATCAAAAGCACGCCTTAGATCAGGAAAACAAGGATAGAGAACACAAGAGTACAAAATGGAAACAGGGGAAGAAAAACACACAGGTTTTCAAAACATGACTACACGGAGTGTATAAAAACTACATGGTCTGTCTTCTTAAACCACTGACATGGGCGTGTACTCCTGCCCTTCAAGTTGTGTACACATCAAACTACATGGTGTGTTGACCCCACACACGGCATGTACTTGAAAACGGTTCCCCTGCCCGAGTCTCTTTACACGGATAACCCACACGGTCCGACTTAACCTGAGACTACATGGCGTGTTTGAAACAAACACGACATGTACTAGACAAGGTTTCGGCGACCCGTATTTGTTAACGACACAGTCTTCTAGATGGATGAACCTTACACGGCGTGCTATAAAGAAACACGGTGTGCATAGGCAAGGTGACCCCATCCCATGTTTATTATAACATGGCTGGGTACTGGACAAGACTACACAGCGTGTTCAGAGAAAACACGGCGTGTGAAAACTAATGTAAAGTCGGCCCGTGTTGTTAGTGACACGGCCAGGTACACAGCTACGAACTTACATGGCTTGTACATACCATACACAACATGTCCCCGAAGTCACTTTCACGACATCATGTTCTTCCCACACAGTCAGTGACACGGATTGAAAACTACATGGCGTGTATTCAAATAGTACACGCCGTGTATTCTGGGTTTTTCTGGGCAGTAGCTCAAAAACTAACAGAATTCCAGAACACTAAAAACAAGGGAAAGAGGTGCCAAATTCCGATCAGTGGGGGCCCATACTCCCCACGAATCAAATCCTGGAATCTCCCACAGTTATATACAAGAAAAACAAGATCATGATCCACCAAGTTTCGATTAATGAGGGACCATAATACCTCAGGAAGAAAATTTTGGCGTTCATTTTAAGCAAGGAACAAAACAAATAGTTTTCTAACATGACAGCAGTGAATCTATCAAGAATCTATCACAACAGCGTGCATAATCTATACAGAGTCTATCATAACAACATGCAATCGCTAATTCACCCTAGATGGCATGGCAAGAATGCATGGAATGTGATTTCTACAAGTTCTTATATGATGCATGAGATGGAAAACCCTCATATCATTGGGTTGCGAGAGAAATAGAACCGAAGTCTCAAAACAATAATAGCACAAGTCAGGTGAATCACTCCAAGTGAACTCTGATCAACCATAAAATCTCAAAACCAGAAAAAATACAATTATGAGGTAGTATGGATTTTCCCTATACACGGGTTAGATACTCCTGAGCATATCTTAATGCCAAGTACCGAATCTGTCCTATCCTTGGATAATGTCTCCAAATAGAAAGAAAGAGAAAAGAACTCCTCTGATACCACTTTGTAATGACCCGAATCTGAAGCCCCTACACTGGTGCCCCGTACCCGGTTCGCCACATGACCTCAAGCGCATTTCCCAAAATTCCAGAGGCTACCGAATAACAGCGAGGAACTTATTGAGTCGATGGGGAAACTATGGTCTCATTCGTTAAGGTATACAATGGAAAACAATAGTCAATAGTGGAAGTTGTAACAACATGCATAACGACAGAAACCAAACAGCAGAAGCAATGAATATATATAGCAATGATGACAATAATGCAGCTGGTACAAGTATCTATGGAATGTAGAAAACACCACAACGTGCTGGAATACAACTGAAAACAAATTGAAAAGGAAAACAAAATAAAATCCTCAGCATCGTGAGCCACGGCTCGATCCCATACTCTCATCTCCAGCGCAATCAAGAACCTGAAGTAGATGGGAGCTTGCCCTTATTTATACCTGCAAAAACATAGTCTGTTTGGGCCCAAATGCATGGCCCAAACAGGGTTTGAGATACAATCCCAGTAGGAAATCACCCAAAGATATGTGACTAACAGTTAATTAATATAAGGCAAGTAATAAAACAAGAAGCAGTAAACAGTAATGTAAAAACAGCTACAATCCACAGTTCTAATGAATAAAGAACACAAGAAACAGACAGCAATAAGGAGAAAATAGGTAACCCTATGGGTAGCTCTCATAGCCTAACCCCTATTGTTCAACCTATAAGTACTAGCAACCCTCTGGGAGGCACAAACAGTCTCACCCCTCTGGTTCATCTATGAAATTAATAAACTCTTTGGGGAGAACTCACCGTCAATTCCCCTTATAGTCTCGTATCGTTCTAAAAGCTCTCTGGGGAAGCACTCAACGTCTATTCCCCCTGTGGCCCGCTTCAAGGATCTACAGACTCTCTGAGAAAGCACTCAACCTCAATTCCCCCTATTGTCTCTCATAGTAATTAAAAGAAACTCTGGAGAAGCCCTTCCACCAATTCTCCCTTTGGTCTATTACTCTGGGTTCTCACAGCCCTGAGTGAAACTAAACATGCTCAGCGTGTGTGCATCATCCAAGTAAACGTCATGAACTACTTGGCTATCAACTAAGGCTCAGCAGAAAAACAAGGCAACATTCCACAATCCTACAACTAGGCATGGAAACTGGCAAAAGCAAATAAGAAAAACAGGCATGGTAAATCAACCTGAGCACAAAAAAATTACTCTACTCAAAAGTATCAACCTCTACTAAAGAAATCAAGCAAAACATGCAAAAAGTAGGGAAATAACTAGAAACCCCCAATTCCCCGTTCAAATGAATTAATGGAATTTTCAAAAAATATCCATAAAATTTCTACAGAAAGGCCCAAACCACCTACCTCGATCCTAGGATATCGATATACGTGAAAGACGACGACAGATTCCACTTAGAACAACGTAGATCCGAGAAAACACACAAAACTATCAACCTACGATAACCTGAAAACGAGGAGGAATCAATAAACAAGACACAATCAGAAGGGAGAGCTCACCGCTGCGATTCCAACGCAATCGACCACGCTCAAATTGGAGAAAGGATGAAGAGGTGGAAGCTCGTCGAATATCCGTTCATACGGTCACTCTCGGGCGGACAGAATCTGGAGAAGAAGATAAAAATGGGGGTTAGACGCAACCCTGGTCTGTTTAATGAAAAATAAGAAAATACATGGCATGTACTTATTGAGTACACGACGTGTACTTTAGTTTTTCGTACTCCACTTTAACCAGGCTCCACCTCACCCTTACACACCGTGTGGGTGTCCCGAACACGGCCAACACATGGCTTCGAGCTGGAAAAGAGTACACGGCGTGTACTCAGAAAGGACATGGCATGTACTTAAAAAATTTCCAAAAAGTTCGTTTTTCTTAAAAACTCCAGAAAAAGGAAAAGTGTACCTGAAAAGAAGATCTGGGTTCTTACATAAGTATTTCATTTACATTATCAAAATTAAGGTAGTCAGTACTTCCTCACCATAAACTTTTTATTAAAAATGAAGTTTCTGACTACTACCACATTGTAACTTTATATCTCCATAGAACTTCATTGTTAGTAAATGATCATATTCAATGTGTGGGGTAAAGGTTCTTTCAGAAGAACTTTTCAATTAGATTGTTTATGATTTATATGGTATGGATTAAAACATTCATTTCACCCCCTCCCTTTGTCCATATATAATAACATTCATCGGTTCAGACCTTTTTTCAAAAATTGTTAAAGGTTTAGCATGAAAAATAAATTCAAAATGAATATATAATTCTCGATATGTGTTTTTATAAGATCTAACATTCATGTGGTGAATGTCTCAACATCTTGGTTGACCATATGAATATCTTTATCATCAAGTGGAACAGGTAACTCGGCACTTGGCTCATGAGCTACACTAATCACCACTCTAAGATGACATGTTGGAAGTGGTATATCGTGTACCCTATTGTATTAGATATTGAACGTTGTATCCCTTTATACAAGAAGATGAGTGGGTGTTCATAGACAAAAATCACATTCATTTTCACCCTAAAAGTATCATTTCAATAAAGGTATCAGTGTCCATCTGATAAATATTTCACAGAAATAATTATTAGAATATTGATTACCTCAACTAAGATAGTTCCTTGAGGGGAATGCCTTTCTTAAAAGCTGTTGGGGGTTGGGGGGCTCATCATGGAATGGTTTTTCATGAGTTTCTTCTTCTCTTTGGTTCTCCCTATAACATTTTCTAGAAACTCATTTTGTTGATGAAATTTTTATTCATTGGATCCTAATATTTCTTGCATCTCTATCATTTCTTTTTTATTTATCATCATATTGTTTTTTTTAAATATGTTTAGGGTGTCACCAAAAAAACCCACAACTATGACACAACCATACTGTTATGGACGCATCAAGGTTATCGATGGTATGTTCATCCATTATAGGTGTCAATGATTTTTGTTACTATATCAGAACGAAAATATGTGAAAATGAGTAATCATTTTTTTAAAAGTTATTTAAATAAAAACAGATTTTTATAATGACTTATAAAAATATGTTTCCCAAACTTTTTGTGTGTTTTAATCTATTAGTATCACATTATTATTTACATGTGTTTCATGCTATATCACATGGTGTGGGATGGAATTGGATTTGGATTTGGATTAATCAATTTACAGATTAATAGAGGAACATAATTATGATGATGTTTCAAGAAAAATAAAATTATAACAATATATTTAAAATACATACTAATTTTTTTCATGTGAAGAGTTCCCCATCCTTACCTTACTGTAGAGTTACATTAGTTTTTCTACTCGTTCATCATTTTTAGCACTCAATTGTTGTTTCATAAATAAAAAATTCTCAATCAAAGTGATGAATAAAAATATTTTCAAACAATTTATTACCATCCATAATGTACCTACAGAGATAGCTGCCCATGACATCCAGTAAATGCATCCCATTATTCTTGGGTTATCAAGTGTGACTAAATAAGTAGTGGGTGCAGGTTTATTTTCCCATCATCATCATTAAGTTGATATCTTGTTAAAACTATTTGAAATACTATATGAACCCTTCCAGCAAGCATTAATACAATTTTCTTGTGGGATTCATCTATAATAAATGTACTTTGTAAGGGACGATGAATTCTATGTCAATCTATCATTATTTTATTTCATTGTAAAATAAATAAATGATATAAAAATGTTACTATAATATCTTCCCACATCAGTTTATTAAGCATGTGCACAACCTGGTTCCATGAATATATAGAATCAAAATTTGTTTCAAAGTGATGTTTCCAATGTAACTAATGAACATTCCCTTGTTGGGGTTATCATGATATGTAATGGTCCGGACCTCTCCAGCCCATTACTTTGTGAAAAAGAAGGTCATGAAGTGTTCTGGAGGGTAAATGGACTTTTTCCACACATTCCATAATTTTGTAACTACACGTCGTGTAGTGTGAGCAGACGCTGTGTACCCCCTCACCGAGTATACCCCGTGTTGAAATTTGTGTCCTTGTCATGTGAAATAAATGAGTACACACCATGTATCCCATACTACATGTCATCTAGTCCCTCCTCGCATACGCGTTACCCTCAAACCGTATGTGGACTAGTCAATGGATGTGTTCCTCATTGAAGGTCGTGTTGGAAGCCACGTGGTGACCGTGTGAAATGGTTGAGTACACGTCGTGTACTAGGAAGTATACACCGTTTACTTTTTTTTCTAACCTATAAAAGGAGGTGTCCTCTCCTCTTTTTAACCCACTCCTCTCCTCCCCATTCTCTCGAGCATAGCTCTCCCATGAGACTCGAAGGCTCTTTTCTTCCATAACTTCTTCATCCGAGCACCGATTTACAATCCGTCAGCGGCCACGAGATCGTTACGATGAGGAAAAACTTCTGAGCTTGGATTAGTTGTCTTCCCTTCGACCTTTCCTTCCCAGCTTCCACCCAAGGGGGTTTTTCCGAGAATTTACAGAAGCGACGGACGCTAAAGAAAATCTTCTAAAGTTGATATGGGGGAGCGTTGTGATCAGAACCTATGGAGGTAAGGATATTACCTTCATCTCTTTAAATTGTGCATCATCCAGGGTGGGTTTCCTCTTGATTACGTGATACGCCTTTTAACTGGTTTAATAAAGATAACAACAGGATTATATAATGGGGATGGAAAGTTTGTCAATACAATTACTTTTTATCCTGTGATATTATTTTTTGAATTGAATGAGATTATTCCTACTGAAAATCACAGTCGTTAGGGGCCTTTGCTTG
The DNA here is from genome assembly GCA_963277665.1 of Viscum album. Classification (NCBI taxonomy): domain Eukaryota; kingdom Viridiplantae; phylum Streptophyta; class Magnoliopsida; order Santalales; family Viscaceae; genus Viscum; species Viscum album. The sequence goes on from OY728125.1 coordinate 1,947,694,197, forward strand.
CACAATTAAATTATTCCCTATCTTTCTAGACCGTTTATGGATGGAAACATTGTTGAATGTGTAAATTGGTTAATCATGTAATGTTGGATGATTAAATAAATAACCGTAACCCTTGTGTGATCACCCCGGTTGAAAAAAAAACTAAAATAATGAACATGTGGGTGCTGGTTAGGGTTTATTTATGTGAAGGGAGTGTTTTGTGGGTTGTTTTGGATCGGGTGAGTAGCGGGGCTGTGATAAGTGGTATCAAGGGATGATGATGTACGGGTTGCAGTGTGTTTGTAGTTATGGTGGTTGGCAGCGGGGCTGCAGGGATGGGTTTGAATGTGAAAGAACTATGGGTTGTGATTAATAAATAAAATTGGAAGAGTTAATGAATGGTGGGGAATGGTAATGGAATGGGAATAATAATTAACAGGGTTGGTTAGATAATAATAAGGGACTTGTTTGTGTTTCATGTGTTTTCCTAAGTTGATTTGTGGATGGCAGGGATATGTTTTACGAATGATTGATATGGTTGGTTGTGGGTAATTTTCTAGTAGTTAATGAACTAATAAACTAATACTATTGAAACGTGAAAACCTAAAAGGGGTTGGGGTTGTTTGTTGTATGCATGCTTCGTAATAGTTGTGCCGAGGCACGTGCTCAGTTTCTCTATTTAGATGCCATAGGTTGGGCTGTGTTTTTTGTATACATATATATATATCTGTATCTTTGTGTTTTATTGCACCCCACCCACGTTTAAAACATAGTGCCGAACACTCCCATTTCATGGGAGGGGGAGTTTCCCCTTAGTTACTAGCTCCTTCCTGCTCCATCTTCTACAGGTTGTGATGGCTTGAGGCGACCTTACCACTAAGACTCTTCAATTAGGTTCTGATTGAGGTGGTATTAGCCCAAGACTCTTAGGGAAGGTTTACTATCTCCCAAGAATTTTTGGGATGAGGCCCAGGTGTGTGCGGGAATGATATGTGGTTGTGAGGCCCAGGTGTGTGTGTGCGGGATGTGTGGTTGTGAGGCCCAGGTGTGTGTAGGCGGGATTTGGGGTTCTGAGGCCCATGTGTGTATGGGCAGGAAGAGTGTGGTAGTGTCAGGACGTTCACCGTTTGGAAGAATAGAAAACTAGTGGAAAATGGTGCAGGGCACCCAATACTCTTGTTCTTATATACTACTACCTGTTGTTTTGTGCTTTGGTGAGCGTGGCTAGTGAGGTTGAGTGGTTAGAATTCCTTGATAGGTTTTGGATTCTTCTGTTGTTCTCATGGTACATTAAGATATCTCCCCACTTGTGCATGAGAGATTTAGGTTTCCCTAATGTGTATACTTGTATGATCACCCTAAGTTTACTTTTAGGTTTCCAGGAGGACTACCAGGGCCGTACGGGACCCTACTAGTTGGGACAGTTGGAGTTTCTTTAGTTTGTTGTACTCTTATTTCTTTTGGTATTGTACGTTTGAGCTTTCTTGTATTTGTACCTTGTTTCCGAACTATTTAAACATTCATGTGGGATCGTTTTGGGTTTATTTACATGTATTTACTTTATTTTCTTTTCGTTTTTGACTCATCCTATTTCCCAATATTAAATAATAAAATGGGTAATTCCTCCCATATTTGTGAAAACTCATACCCTTGGTACTAGTCTCCACCCAGGGGCCTACTGGAGGCGGGAATCATGTGTCATTATCTCCATTTAACCCTTTCCAGCTCAGGAGGGGCATCTTTGGTGGGAGGGGGTCATGATAGAATGGTATCAGAGCTGATGGTTGAGAGATAGGATAGAGTATGGAGTTAGGCACAGTGAGGATTGCATGGGATGGTAGGGAAATAGTGTTGTTTGATCTTGGTTCATGAAATAGGCTAGGGAATACCAGATAGGACACTATATTTTAAGGCCCCCATGATCCGATGTAAGGACTCCGAGACTACTGAATGACCAACTGATACTACATTGATTGCATGGGTAGAGACCCTTGGGAAGGTACCTGCATCATTCTGATTGTGTTTTACTTTATTTGGGTGTACTGGGAAAGAAATTGAAATAAAAATGATAAAGTGAAACCTTGAGAAATTTCATTACTACTTGGGATTAGGTGATCGTTGTTTAACATACAGCTATGGCACCTGGACATCATCCCAGGGTGGTTCAGACAGCCGAGACCTAGCAAATTCAGGTAGTCGATCAGTTGAGGATTGACTGTGAGCAGGAAGATAACCAGTGGCAAAAGACTCTCCGTTCTTTCAAGTGACAAACCCTCAATAAGTACGAGGGTAGTAATTCAGATATACAGATGGAGGGGTGGCTTGAGGAGCTAGGGATCACTTTTACATAGATCTGTGCTCTAAGGGAGTACTGGGTTCCCCTAGCAGTCAGTCAGCTGAGGGGTGCGACACGTCAGTGGTGGGCGCTCTAACTCGGAGAGAGGACAGAGAATGAGGTTTCGTGGGCTGACATTGAGAATGAATTCTGAGAGGAATTCCTTTCTTCCATGATCAAGGAGGAGAAGCGACAATAGTTACTCTCCCTTCATCAGGGGAGTATGTTAGTATGATAGTTGGGGATCATGTTCAAGGATATCATATGCTTTTCTCCATATCTCTTTCCGGATGAGGAGTCTCTGGCGAGACGTTTGGAGGAGGCACTTCGTCCTTCACTCCAGTATTTTGTCACCCCATTCACCCTTTCGACGTACTTGGAAGTACAGAAGAAGGAAGAGGTTGTAGATAGGATGCACTCGCAGGGAGGTGCACCCTGAGAGGGGATCCTTCCAGGTTCGTCGAAGGGGAAGGCAGTCAGCAGCAGGTCTCCTATGACAGGACCTTCCAGATTCAGGCCAGTAGGGAGCAGGCCTGAGTAGTTCCAGTTTAGATCTTTGGGTCCTCGTCCCATTTTCACGAGCCCCAGAAAGAAGTGTTTCTCTTGTGGATGTTTTGAGCACATTCAGAGTCAGTGCCCGACTCAAGCTCAGTACGATAGAGGTGGGCAGGTTCAGCGCCTGCCTAAGCAGCACCAGTTGCCGGTGAGGCCCATATAGCAGCAAGAGGACCCTGATCCTCCGAGGGAAGACCTTGCAAGAGGATTCCAACCTTAGGGTGCTCCTCAGGGACCTCGACCAGGACGTGGTCGGGGAGGCGGTCGACATCAGAGAGGTAGAGGAGCTGGGTGTGGATAGTTGCATGCAGTAGAGTTGACAGCTCCGGTAGGACCAGAGGTGGTGTGAGGTATGATTTGTTTGTTTATCACTCTCGTTTATGCTTTGTTCGATTCGGGAGCATTTCACTCCTTTGTGGCACTCAGTTTAGCCCACGCTTTGGGTCTAGATGTAGAGAGACTTTCCGGACCCCTGGTGCTGAGTACACCAGTTGGAGGCCAGACCAGTGTATCTTGTGTTTTCTGGGGATGTGGGCTGATGTTGGGATCACATCGACCTAGTGGGGACCTTCTTTTGCTACAGATGCAACCACATGATGTCATCCTAGGCATCGACTGGTTGTTTTCATTTAGTGTCATTATCGACTGCTTCTGAAGAAGGGTCTTGTTCTCCGACGTGGATGGGCAGCGTGTATCTTTTGTTGGTGAGAGGAGCTATCAGGTGGGAAGCTGGTGTGTGAAGAATCTCCTTTCCTTGTTAGGCAGGTTATCAGTGGTTTTAGCTAATACAGAGATGGTGGATGTCCTAGTGGTTATTGGGGAGTTCCTCTATGTTATTTCTGAGGAGGTTGTGACTCTACCCCCCCCCCCCTGACGTGATGTTGAGTTCGGGATAGACCTACAGCCTGGTGATTGTCCGATTTCGATGGCCCCTTATCGGATGGAAGCTTCGGAGTTGCGGAAGTTGTGAATTCAGATTGATGATCTGATAGAGAAGGGTTTTGTTCGACCCAGCGTGTCGCCATGGGGTGATCTAGTTTTGTTTGTGAAGAAGGCATATGGTGGTCTCGGGCTATGAATAGACAACCGAAGGTTGAATCAGGTAACGGTCAAGAAACGTTACCCCCTTCCAAGGATATATGATCTCTTCGACCAGCTGAGGGGAGCTGGTTGGTTTTTTAAGATTGATCTACGATCTGGATATCATCAGTTTAGGGTAAAGGACAGTGACATCTCAAAGATGGATTTCAGGTGTAGGTATAGGCACTTCTAGTTTGTAGTGATGCCGTTTGGAGTTAAAAATGCACCAGCTGTGTTCATGGGACTTATGAACCCAGTATTCCGAGAGTTTTTGGACCGGTTCATCATTGTGTTTATCGATGAAATCCTGATCTACTCAAGATCAGAAGAGGAGGACATTGAGCATCTCAGGGCAGTCTTGGAAGTCCATCAACACCACCATCTTTAGGGGGAATTGTCGAAGTGTAAGTTCTTGACAAAATAATTAAACTTCCATGGGAACGTAGTGTCTCAGCATGGAGTATCAGTGGACCCGTCGAAGTTAGAGGAAGTTGTTTCTTGGGCAGCACCCAAGAGCATGGCAGAAGTTTGTAGTTTCCTGGGGTTGGCAGGTTACTATTGGAGGTTCTTTTTGGACTTCTCTCGAGTTGCTACACCATTGACGTCTTTGACTAGGAAGAACCAGGTCTTCCTATGGAGCGATCAGTGCCAGAAATCTTTCGACTACCTGAAGGAGAAGTTGGTCAGTGCTCTCTTACTTAGGTTTCTAGAGGAAGGGTTGTTGTACGAGGTGTTTTGTGATGCTTCTGGCCTTGTTTTAGGGTGTGTACTGAGGCATAATAAGGTTGTGATCTATTATGGGTCTAGGTAGTTGCTCCCTCACGAGCGTAACTATGCCACCCATGACCTAGATCTTGCAGCAGTTGTGTTCGCACTAAAATTGTGGCGACATTACCTATTTGGGGAGAGGTTTTTGGTCTTCTCATATCACAAGAGATTATGTTATATCTTCTCCCATCGTGACTTAAACTTACGACATCAGAGATGGGTTGAGTTTCTCCAAGACTATGACTTCGAGATCTCTTACACTGAAGGTAAGCGAAACGTTGTGGTTGATGCCCTGAGCAAGAAGTCGCATGAGGAAGTGGTTCGGGAATCCACTGTTGCTTAGAGGGCGATGGGAGTATTGGCTTCCTTTCACATAGATGCAAGGGTAGAGGGTGTTAGAGGCTGTTTGTTTCAGATGATGGTCCAATCCTCCGTTTTGTAGCAGGTGGAAGAATCTCAATGGGGAGAATCTGAGGAAGAAGTAATGTGGGGTCGTATCGATCAGGGAAACGCTCCAGAATGATGGTCAGACGACAGCCGACATCAGATGCTTTTTCATGGAAGTATGTTTGTTCCACCAGCGATTCGTGAGGGAGTTCTCTGTGAGTTCCATAGCTCAGCCTTGGCAGTACATCCAAGAGTTTTAAAAATGTACCGAGTCCTGAGGGAACAGTTTTTGTGGCCCAGGGTGAACGGTCAGTGGAAGAGTTTGTGGCTAGGTTCCTAGTGTGTCAGCAAGTGAAGGTTGAACGTCGTGTTCCCAGTGGTTTGTTACATCCTTTAGATTTCCCCGAGTGGAAATGGGATGACATCTCAATGGAATTTGTCATAGGACTCCCTAGAGCTCTGGGTGGTTATGATGCTATCTGGTTGGTGGTGGATCGACTGATGAAATCAACTCACATCATAGAAATTAAGGATCCAGGCCCATTGAGTACCTTAGCAAAGAGGTACGTAGACGAGGTGGTGCTGTTTCATGGAGTTCAAAAGACTATCATCTCAGATCGGGATACTCGGTTTACCTCACGAGGCTGGAATTGGTTACAACATGATTTTGGCACCCAACTACACCTTATCACTGCTTTCCACCCCCAGACCGATGGGCAGACAGAGTGGACTATCCAGATGTTGGATGATAATCTGCGAGAATGCGTTCTGGATTTTGGAGGGTCATGGGTATGACACTTTCCTTTAGTATAGTTTTCCTACAACAACAGCTTCCACTCTACTATTATCATGGCACCATTTGCGGCTTTGTATGGAAGACCATGTCTTTCACCCATTTTTTGGGCATAGGTTGGTGAGATGGGTGATCTTGGGCCAGAGGTAGTATAGAGCACCACAGAGAAATTCCAGCTTGTGCATGAGAGGATGAAAGTGGCTCAGGACCGACAGAAGTCTCATGCTAATCGTCAGAGGATGACCTTGGTTTTCGAGGTGGGAGATCATGTGTTATTGAATATTTCCCCTCAACGAGGGAAACAAAGGTTTGGGAAAGGGAGTAAGCTCTCCCCTAGGATCATTGGACCTTTTGAGGTGCTGAGGTGAGTCAGTGAGGTGGCATATCAGCTAGCCCTGCCACCTTAGTTGGAGAAGGTTCGTGACGTCTTCCACATCTCCCAACTTCGTCGGTACTTGCACGATGACTTTCACGTTATCGACTGGGGAGAGTAAGATATGGGAGACGACGAGACCTTAGAGGAGTGACCAGTCAGAATTGAGGATCATAAAGAGAAGTTGATCTGGGGCCGAACCATTCCCTTGGTTCGTGTGTTGTGGAGGCATGGCGTCCTCAAGGAGAGAACTTGGGAGCATGAGGCTTAGATGCATGATCAGTACCCGGAGTTGTTTTGACTTGTGTTTTGCTTTGTACTTATGATCTTTGTTTTGATTCTATATTATGAACATTTGATATATGGAATTCTTGGCTTGTCATTTGTGAGACCATTTATTTCCTTGTTCTCTAGAAGTGTGTAGCATGTCCTGATGTGTGGGGAAAGGGAAAATCTGATCCTTAATCTAGATGCATTAATGCGGATGCGATTGAACCCATGCGGGCGAGTCAGTGCTGCCTAAAGTGAATAATATCTTGACATAGGAGAAGTAATATCCTCAAACCATGTGTTCGGGCAGTGTGTTGATTGTGTGGTGTTGGGGGTAGTGCAAGTTGAAAATTCCTAATGTATGGAAGTGGGAAGACCCAATTTTTAATCAAGACACAATAATGAGGATGTGATTAAACCCGTGCAGGCAAGTCAGTGCCGCCTAAAGCGGATAATATCTCGACATAGGAGAAGGAATTCCTTACGCATATAATTAGGGTTGTTGGATGGGTTCCTGTTATAACGTGAGCCCTAAGAGGTATCTTGTTGGGTTACTCTGGGTTGGCTTTTTAATTCTCAGGGACGAGAATGTTTTAAGAGGTATCTGATGTAATGGCCCGGACCTCTCCAGCCCATTCGTTTGTCAAAAAGAAGGTCATGAAGTGTTTTGGAGGGTAAAATGGACTTTTTCCACACATTCCAGAATTTTGTAACTACATGTCGTGTAGTGTGAGTACACGCCGTGTACCCCCTCACTGGGTATACCCCATGTTGAAGGTTGTGTCCCTTCCATTTGAAATAAATGAGTACACGCCGTGTATCCCATATTACACGTCGTGTAGTCCCTCCCCGCGTATGTGTTACCCTCAAACCGTGTGTTGACTAGTCAACGGCCGCATTCCACATTGAAGGCTGTGTTGGAAGTCGCGTGGTGACAATGTGAAATGGTCGAGTACATTCCTTGTACTGGGAAGTACACACTGTGTACTTTTTTTCACGCCTATAAAAGGAGGGTTCCTCTCCTCCTTTTCAACTCACTCCTCTCCTCCCCATTCACTCGAGCAGAGCTCTCCCAAGAGACTTGAAGGCTCTTTTCTTCCATAACTTCTTCGTCCGAGATCCGATTTACGATCCGTCAGTGGCCACGGGATCGTAATGATGAGTCGGAACATCAGAGCTTGGATATGTTGTCTTTGATTTGGCCTTTCCTTCCCAGCTTCCACCGTTGGTGGTTTTTCCAGGATTTGAAAAAAGCGACGGACACCGACGAACGTCTTTTAAAGTTGATTCGGGGGAGCGTTGTGATCAGAACCTGTGGAGGTAGGGATCTTTCCTTCATCTCTCTAAATTGTGCATCATGCGGGGTGGGTTTCCTCTTGTTTACGTGAAACAAATTGGAACCGATTTAATAAATATAATAACTGGCTTATATTACGGGGATGGGAAGTTTGTGAATGCAGTTACTTTTTATCCTGTGATATTATGTTGTGAATTGAATGGGCTTATGCCTCCAAAAAATCACAGTCGTTGGGGCCTTTGCTTGTGAAATTAAATAATGCCCTATCTTTCTAGACCGTTTATGGATGGAAACATTGTTGAATGAGGAAATTGGTTAATCACGTAAAGTTGGTTGATTTAATGAATAACTGGAACACCTGTTTTATCACCCCAGTTAAACAAAACTGAAATAATGAACATGTGGGTGCTGGTTAAGGTTTATTTATGTGAACGGAGTTTTTTGTGGGTTTTTGTTGATCAGGTGAGCAGCGGGGCTGCGGTTGGCTTGGTTATAGGTTGGTGTGAATGCTATATTGGTGATGGGCAGCAGGGCTGCGATAAGTCGTATCAAGGGATGATGATCTACAGGTTTCAGTGTGTTTGTAGTTAAGGTGGTTGGCAGCGAGGCTGCAGGGATGGGTTTGAATGTGAACAAACTATGGGTTGGGATTAATAAATAAAAGTGGAAGAGTTAATGAATGGTGGGGCATTGTAATGGATTGGGAATAATAATCAACATGGTTGCTTGGTTAATAATAAGGTAATTGTTTGTGTTGCATGTGCTTTCCTAACATGATTTGTGGATGGGAGGGATATGTTTTACGAATGATTGATATGGTTGGTTGTGGATAATTTCCTAGTGGTTAAGGAACTAATAAACTAATACTATTTAAACGTGAAAACCTAAATGGGGTTGGGGTTGTTTGTTGTATGCATGATTCATAGTAGCAGTGCTGAGGCACATGCTCAGTTTCGTTGTTTAGAAGCCATAGGTTGGGCTGTGTGTTTGGTATACAAATATATATATATATATATATATATATATATTTGTGTTTTGTCACACCCCACCCATGTTGAGAACTTAGTACTGAACACTTCCATTTCATGGGGGAGTGTGTTTTCAACTTAGTTACTAGCTCCTTCCTGCTCCTTCTTCAATAGGCTGTGATGGCTTGAGGCGACCTTACACCTAAGACTCTTCATGTAGGTTCCGATTTGGGTGGTATTAGCCCAAGACTCTTCGGACAGGTTTACTATTTCCCAAAAATAATCGGGATGAGGCCCAGGTGTGTGCGGGTGGGATATGTGGTTGTGAGGCCCAGGTGTGTGCGGGCACGATGTGCGGTTGTGAGGCCCAGGTGTGTACGGGCAGGATCTGTGGTAGTGAGGCCCAGGTGTGTATGGGTGGGAAGAGTGTGGTAGCGTCAGGATGTTCCCCGTTAGGAAGAGTAGCTAACTAGTGGAAAATGGGGTGGGGTACCCAATACTCTTGTTCTTATATAATACTACATGTTGTTTTGTGTTTTGGTGAGCATGACTGGTGAGGTTAGGTGGTTATAATTCCTTGATAGGTGTTGGTTTCTTCTTTTTTTCTCACGGGACATTAGGATGTCTCCCCACTTATGCACAAGAGATTTAGGTTTCCCTACTGAGTATACTTTTATGGTCACCCTACGTTTAGTTTCAGATTTCTAGGAGGACTACCAGGGACGTGTGGGACCCTACTAGTCGGGACAGTTGGAGTTGATGTAGTTTGATGTACTCTTGTTTCTTTTGGTATTGTACTTTTGAGCTTTCATGTACTTGTACCTTGTTTCAAAACTATTTAAACATGCATGTGGGATTGGTTTGGGTTTATTTACTTGTCTTTACTATCTTTTATTTGGTGTTTGACTCATCCTATTTCCTGATATTAAATAATAAAAAGGGTAATGACTCCCATATTTGTGAAAACTCATACCCTTGGTGCTAGTCTCCACCCCAGGGCCTACTGGAGGTGGGAATCAGGGGGTCATTATCTCCCTTTCACCCTTGCCAGCTCAGGAGGGGAATCATTGGTGAGAGGGGATCGTGACATACTTGCACCGAGAATTCCACCTAACCTCATATTTGATTCCTTTTCTTTTCACATTAATTATTTTATCTAACACTATCAGACTGCTGTGCTCTTATTTTTTCTACATTATCTTCCCATCAGCACCTACCATTTCATCTGATTCAACATCTCCACTATGTTGTTACACTAGATCTATAGCATCGATATATGAAGAATTTCATTCCCCTACCACACCATTTAGAGTATTGGAAAATCCAATCACTATAAAAAATGCATCAAAATAATTAGAGGATTCTCCCTATGTCATATCTTCACAATGGAATTCTAACCCATTTTAGGTCATTTCATGGAGGTGAACATATTGTAACAGAGAATAAGAATCGACATTCTTCATCTTCTAAAATGCACTCAAATCACATATTCCCAATTCACACTAAAGGGTTCGATTCTAAAGCATAATCTACCTGAGAAAAAAAATACAATAATAGAATTTCTAATTTTTCAATTATATTAAAATCACACCCATATCCTAGGAGTGTTGAAATCATTTTTTAAATACTTTCACAATTTGAAATAAATCCAAAATATTAAATATTAAATTCAATATTTCATATTAAATCATTTCCATAAATTCCAAAAAACGTCGCTAATAACTCATAATTAAATTAACCACATCTCATATATTTCAAATTAATTAAATTCTTTTCTACAAGGAAATATTGATGCATGGTTTCAAAAATTAATTCTTTTTTCAAAATGCAATTTTAATTTCAATATAAAAAATTAAATGTAAATAGGTAAAGAGGATAAAAACATATTTAAAACATTTCACAACCATTAAAATACTTTTCATTCCCTCTTGAATTTAGTTTTAAAATAAAATCACTCAATAAAATCTATTTTTTCCATTCCAAAATACTCTTTTCCAAACAAAAATCAATATTTTATATCCTAAAGCTACATAAAACGCATATAGATCCATGATATTCAAAATCACTCACTAGAATGTGATTATAAATCACTTCGTTTAAATAAAAAATCACTATACTATATAAGAACTAATATATGAATTTAAAATAATTGAATAAAATCAGAAGAAGAAAACATTTATCCATAATAGAACAATAATGAGAAAATCCTTAAAAAATTGAATTATTATAATAGAGCAGAACTAATTAATAATTTTTAAAATAAAAACAATTTATAAAATAAAATTGAATTTAATTATTATAATTGGTTGCAAAAGTTATTATTCCACCTCCTAGTTGAAAGCTTTATCATTCCATTTCTACATATAATCTAATTATTTTGATCTTTTTTGGGGTTCCATGGTATTAATCCATCAACTGTTAGCCTCAATGTAATTTTTTTGAAATTAAAAAATCTCTTTGGAACTCACATGAACTGCCTGTATTTAATCTTTTTCAATTAGTTTGGTTTACTTCACATGACAAGGAAAAAACATATGAAAGGTAATTTAAATGAATTAATATTTATAAATTCCACTGGATCTGAGGCTAGGGTCCTAGGAAAATGAAGACAATAGAAGAAGGATTAATATACACACAAAGGATGGGAGTTTGGTTCGTCAAGCGTAAGTGAATCGAGAGTAGGGGTGATGAATAAAAAAATAGGTGCAAATAATAAAATATCATAGAGATGGAGATCTGGCGGTAGTAGTGGGGTCTGATGTTAGGGGAGGCAGAGGGGGAATTGGAGGTTAGGGAAAACAGGAGTTTTAGGGGAGGTGGAGGAGGAGGTGGTGGTAGGGGAAGCGGAAGCAGGGGTTGCACCGATCGTAGCGGGGGTAGTAGTGGTGACAGTGGGAGTGTTGATGTGGCAGCATTAGAAGTGGGGTTAGTGAACATTGAAGTGGGGCTAGCATAGGCAGCGATGGGTGTGGCGGTTGCGGCTATATCAAAGGAAGGGGCAACAGAAGCAGTTGTGTGGGAAGAAAACACAGTGGCGTGTGTAGAAGATGTGACAATGGGGATGACGTTGATGGCGGTGGCAGAGGCAGTGGGGGTGTGGGCATCGGAGGCGATGGCCTAGGAAGTGGAGGTGGTGGCTGGAGCTTCGGACTATTAAAAAATAGAGGCGGGGCTGCGAACGAGGTGGTGGTAGTAGCGGGCATTGCAGTAACAGTTCTATGGTTCCGTGAATGCATGATGTGTGGGCGTGCTAGGGTTCTGGTAGGCTTCCATTTATTAAAACACAACAAGCTTGTATTAATTTATTTTTAAAAATTTATATTAAATGCGGTTTTTATTATCTCTAAAATATAAATCATTGAAAAAAATGACCTTTATCAGCACTTTTTTAGTGTTGATAAAGCTAACCACTAATTAGTGCTATATATATAGCACTTATAAAGACATGTTTTATCAGCACCTTTTTAGTGCAAATAAATAACTAATTCCAATAAAATATTTATAATTTTATAATTTTAATAAATATATTTATTATATTTATAATTATACTTATAAATATATATATTTTTATTTAAATAATAGTCAAAATATAATCAATATATATAACTAAATTTATAATTTTTTAATTATCTAAATAAATATTTATTTATAGATACTTATAACTATAAATAAATATATATTTATAAAAATGATTAAAAAATATAATAAATATATATAATTAAATTTCTAATTTTACAATTATTTAAATAAATATTTATTTATTTATCTATACTTATTACTATTAATAAATTTATAGTTATATAGTATATGATTTGGGGTACAACTACTTCAAACACACACACACACCTTACACACAAGCCGGAAAGGCAGGCCATAACACCCCCATGGGATAGCCCACCCATCAATCCTTTTTTTATTTTAATATTTATGGATTAAAGGAACAATGAACATGAATTCCATTACATATCCCATATACCCCTATTTTTTGGAATCCTCTATGTGTCCTCTCACACTACTATTGCCTTTCTAACCATAGGTACATATGCACCTGCTGTCACTAATGATAGAAATTTATCTTGGTGTTAATATGTCACAGAACCCACCATATTAGTCATTGTATCCCCTTCGGAAACCACAACACCGCTACATTCCCCAAATCGTACCTCATTTATGCCTCCATGGCGGCCTTACCTGCACTTGAATGCCATTGGGAATGTTCATCCCGGATTTCATCTCGTTTACCTCCACACATGAGGGCCCCGTGCACTAGGACGCCTTAACAATATCACCACAGGACACCATGAAAGCCGATACCACTGCATGTACCTTTCTTAAATATATCTATTAATATTTTATAATTATGAATAAATGTTAATTATTTAAATATTTATTATATTATGATAAATATATTTGATATATTTATAATTTTATTATATGTATTTACAAAATAAAAATATAATAAAAATTAATTTATTATAATCTTATAATTATTAAAATATATTTATTTAATTCTTTATTCTCTTATTTATCAATAGTTTGGTGTTTATAGTCTTGGATATGAGTCTAACATAGTAGAGGATGCTATTATCTGTTATTCCCGTTTGTATAATTTAAATTGAGAGGCAGGGGTCTGCGTTACATCTCCCTTAAACTGTGATTTCAACATTTTCAGAAGTGGGATCCCAATTTCAACCAGCATGAAGAAAGTTGATCTTCTATGCAAGTCTGATTTACAGTTTATAGACACAATTGGATTCATTGTAATACTATAATTCTATATTATATTGATTTGATGATTGGGTTTTCATCCCAAATAGATAAGAAGATAAATAATTTTAGGTTCTATCACTTTGGTTGCCTTATAATGAAGAATTATCTTTCATAAAACCTTATATAAAATGTTTTTTTATCCAGGCATAAGGATTAATTCCCATTAAGAATCATGTTTTAAAGGATCCTAAATTTCTTTCTTGATTTTAAATTGATCGGGAAAATAAGGTCCAATTGTCAAATGAACCTATTCTATGATTCATCTTCCCATTATGGTCATATTTTGATAGGTTTTTATAACGACCCATACTTTACATACATTGTTAATACTTCAAAATTGAAGCATACTTATTACTACATATAACAAAACCACGAAAGGACCGTATAGGTATAGTGTCTTTAGAAACTGGGAAACATAAACAATTGGTTCATAATGCGTCTAAACTGTCTACCATTTATTTCATCATATCTATAGTCCCTTTTGGCATATCTTACTTAATAACCTTCTTCCCGACCTGGGGAAAGAAAACATACAAAAGGGTGAGCTCAAATGCTCAGTTAGGGTAAACAAAAGAAATATCAATCACATCATACACATAAGCGCATAACTTTTGGAAATCTGAACCTGCAAAAGAGATCATAATTTCATAACATGGGGTAAATCATGGAAGTGAAATGTAATCACAATAATCATAACATAAAACATGAAACTTTGTGGCATTCACACATAATCATATAGAATCATTTCTTTTTAGTCAAGACTCATTGCCAAGACTATCTTAGTGGACAATGTCCCTTTCTGAACCGAGTCACCCTCGTTTCAGTCCTGTTTCACTGAACTGGAATAACCTACCGTTCCAGCCATGTCTATCTCATGAGATATAAAATCTTTACCCAATGCATTGGAGGGAGATATAGGTCCCACCCATCTCATAATGATACCATTCTTATGTGTGCCACAAAATCATGAACCATTCATCATAGAATAACCAATGTAATAAAAATGGGATTCATAAACATCGTGACATCATAAAACAATTCATATACGATAAAGGAATTCATAAAAATAATTCCATCACAACATAATCAAATCAATGTAATAATAGGGATAAAAACAGAAACCTATATTATCTTAGATGGAAAATAATTTTGATAAAACACTTGAAATGAATTCTTGAGGAAAATATCCTTTCTTCTTCAAATACACTTTTCCTTTCTTAATATGTCATACAATTATAAACTAAAATAAGTTGTTTAAAAATAAACCTGAAAACTTTTAAAGGAAGATTCTTGGAAATAATGTTTTAAAAATCCATTCATGCCGTATAAGTTAAATAAAACATTCTTCGTACCTTTGTCGGAAAAGTCAAAAAGTACCTCGTACGAAAAACGACAAAAGATTCCTTTCATATCTTATACAAAAAACGTACCGAAGGTTAAAATTGGATATAAAATATTGTAGAAGGATGGAAATAATATTACATATTGAGGGAACATAGATGTGGATGATAAAATACACCCCAATAATTACCAAAGTAAAAACAATCTCGGATAAAAGTGAGATTGTGATATTTCCCTTACCTTAGATCTGACTTGATTTGTAAGTATCTGAACCTCCTGTATAATGATTTAAATAATGTTATTGACTTATTACATAATCATACTTTTTTTTATGATATCATATATTGTCATATTCTTAGCTTCTTAGTAGTAATATTTCATTGCTACTTGTTATTCGGGTGTTTATAACTTTTTGTTTTTATGCTTGTTTTGTCGAATAAATTCATATTCTTCTCTTTAGGTTATAGATAACTCATTTCCAGAATGGTATTAGAGTAATATATATCATATTCATTCATTCATTTCATTTATATAATCATTATGAAATTAAGATCATGTATAACGAGTCGCATCACATCGTGGAGATGGTATTCCGTACGTACGCATGAGTGATGATATCGTTCCTATGATCGTGGAATTGTATTGGAGTATATGTATACTATTTCAGAATCAATATCACTTTATAATGGTCATATATAGTCATTATTTACACCAGTATACCCATCCAAGTAAGGTGGTGGTGGAAAATAGATCACACCACGGCGTGGAGACGATATTCCGTACGTACGCACGCGCGGTGATTTATTTTTCCGTAGGATGGATAGATGGTGAAATAGGGTTGTTTCATACTTATAATAACATATCACTATATGAGTGATACTGATGTTATTACTTCATAATGAAACAACTAAATTATAAGAAGTGGAAAAATAAATAAAGATGAAAGAATCGGTAACGGACATTACCTCTTCTTTGTAGTGCTTCTTTGAGACCTCCTTTTAGGGCACTAAAATGGGTCTTTGAAGAAGACCAAAACCACTAGGATGTTTCCAGGGAAGTGGAGAGGAGGAATTGGTAGGGGTTGGCCGAGCTAGAAGGCTCAATGTGGTGTGAGGAAGATGGGGAGGAGGTGTCCTTTTATAAGGGAGGAGAGGGGCACCTTTGGAATAACTGAAACTATTATTTTATTATAAAGTCAAGTTCGGTTATAAATAGCTCCAAATTGATATATTTCGAAGCTAAGGTGGGGATGGGTCGAAATCCTTTCATCCAATAGAATTTAGACAAGTTTAGGTTCCTATTTTAACCTTATCATTTAGATTTACCATTAAGTTAAATAATTTTACTTTTACCATGTCTTCTTGTGTTCTTATAATATAATGTTAATAAACTTACTATAAGAAACCAAGAGAACCCCAAGTTGTTTATTACTAATATATATAACCTTATCTAAGTCATTTGGAAGAACTATAGATTTTTAGGAATAAAATAACAATTAATAATATAATATTTGTTTTAAAAACTATTTTATGTCAATTTTGACACTATTTAGTAATTGATTTTTGTGAAAATCATAACAGATTCATTAGTTCGAACCAATTTAGTTAAATCAATAATAACATGTCATATTAACCTAGAAAATTAGTGGGATTCATAAAAAGTCTCAAATTACATTTATTTTGGTGTTTATAACATCAATTATGTCAATATTTCATTAATAAGATAATTACTGCATCATCATTATGTCATAAATAAATAAATTTATTTAAAGTCTAAAAATTATAAATAAAATATCACTATGTAGGAAATCGTTTTAGATTTCTAATGAATATTTATAATTGAATTTATCTTTTGTATAACCCCATATTAAAAATGTTTTAGTTATTAAACTTTGATTTTTAACTATTTTAACTATTCATTAAATAAAATAATATTAAATGTCATAATCTAATCCAAGTGGACCTAAATGGTCATATTATATTCATAAGGTTGTTTTTGATCGAATTAAACTTATCCAATAGAATTAGGACATGTGTTAGGGTAATAGTAATATCATATTTACCCTTAGTTACCCTATTTAATATTAACCGCAGTAAACAAAGTAAAAAGTTACTATTCACCAAAAAATTATTTTTATCTTATTGAACCACATTTTACTTACTGATACCAACCGTGTCTGTCGGATTTTCGAAATTCCATTCACAGAAGCGGTAAAATTAAGTTTTATGCAAAATTCAGTTTTTAACCTACCACTTAGTGGTTTCACTATTCATCAAAAATTGAAAGTTTTCAGAAAAATACCAAAATTTCACCCTAGGCTATTTTCGGTATTCCGAATCCAAAAATGAAGTCCATTTTGAAAATAAAATTTATAAAATTTCAAAAAGCGGTTATTACTATTCATAAAGGCTAGTTTTAATAATATTTTAATAGCATATCATTGTTTAGTAAAACTCGGTATTGCGTACAACGCAAGCTATCGAGGAAGGTTGCGATTGCGTGTAAAGTAAGTCAAGCTAGCATGTAGTGAAAGATTCCTTTGATGATATATATATAACATAAAAACAAAATATTACTCATAAAAATCTCGGGTGTTACATTCTACCCCCCTTAAAAATAATTTCGCCCTCGAAATTCGTCACTTTGTAACAAACAGATGAGGATACTTCTCCCTCATCATATCCTCAAGCTCCCATGTAGCTTCTTCAAGTTGGTGGTTCCTCCATAAAACTTTCACCAATCGAGTGGTCTTGTTTCATAGGACTTTTTCGCTACGATCCAGAATCTCTATCGGTTGTTCTTCATAAGAAAGATCTTGCTCCAGCGGTACAACTTCTGAGCAGAGTACATGTGAAGGATATGGTATGTACTTTATCAGGAGAGATACATGGAACACATCGTGAACTTGAGAGAGATTCGGTGAAAGTGACAATCGGTAAGCTACCTTCCCAACACGATCCAGTATTTCGAAAGGACCGATATATCTAGGGCTCAACTTCCCCTTCTTTCCAAATCTCATAACCCTCTTCCAGGGAGATATTCGTAAGAACACTTTATCACCCACTTCAAACTCTAGGTCTTTTCTTCGGTTGTCGGCATAACTTTTCTGTAGACTCTGAGCTCCTCTTATGTGTTGTTGAATAGATCTGACCTTTTCTGCCATTTCATCAACGAGATCAGGTCCTAATAGCTTCCTTTCCCCAACTTCATCCCAGCAAGTTGGAGTCCGGCATTTCTTTCCATAGAGAGCTTCATAAGGAGCCATCTGAATACTGGAGTGAAAGCTATTATTATAAGAAAATTCCACCAAAGGTAGGTGTTGATCCCAACCTCCTTTTAAATCCATAGAGCAAGCTCTCAACATATCTTCTAGGGTTTGAATTGTTCTCTCAGACTGACCGTCTGTCTGAGGATGATAAGCAGTGCTGAAACTCAAATCTGTATCCGGAGTATGCTGAAGACTTCGCCAGAACTTCGAGGTAAATCTCGGATCCCGATCAGATATAATAGAAAGTGGTACTCCATGCAATCTTACCACTTCCTTTACATATATCCTGGTAAGCGGATTTAGAGAGAAATCCTCTCTAATAGCAATGAAGTGTGCAGACTTTGTAAGATGATCAACTATGACCCAGATAGCATTATTGCCTTTGGATGTTTTAGGAAGTCCTGTGACAAAGTCCATAGTGATGTTTTCCCATTTCCATTCGGGTATGGGTAATGGTTGTTACATCCCCTTGGAATTCTGTCTCTCAGCTTTAACTTGTTGACAAACCAAGCATCGAGAGACATATTCAGCAACATCTCTTTTCATGCCATCCCACCAGAAGTACTCTTTCAGGTCCCTATACATCTTTGTGCTTCCAGGATGAATAGAGAATGAAAAACTATGAGCCTCATCCAGTCGCTCCTTCTTTAATTCGGGGATGGTAGGAACACAAACCCGA
Source organism: Viscum album (assembly GCA_963277665.1). Taxonomy (NCBI): domain Eukaryota; kingdom Viridiplantae; phylum Streptophyta; class Magnoliopsida; order Santalales; family Viscaceae; genus Viscum; species Viscum album. Next base: position 1,947,713,060 of record OY728125.1, read on the forward strand.
TTCCTGAACTTTATTATCCCATCACAATCAAGGTTGAATTCAGGAACATTTCTCACCTTCTTTTGTAACTCGACATCTTTTTTCTGTGCCTCTTTAATCTTCATATGTATAGATGGTTGAACATTCATTTGAGAAAGATAAGATTTTTCCCCTTCCATTATAATTCCAAGATCCATCCTTTGTAAATCCATAAATATTGGATCTTTTGTGATCCTCATCATGGATAAACTATCATGGTCTTGTCGACTTAATGCATCTTCCACCTTGTTTGCTTTCCCAGGGTGGTAATGGATTGATCAGTCATAATCTGTAATCAGCTCCAACCATCTTCTTTGATGCATATTCAGCTCCTTTTGTGTGAAAATATACTTTAAACTTTTATGATCAATATAAATATCACACCTTTCACCATAAAGGTAATTCATCCAAATCATTAATGCAATGATTACCGCAGCTAACTCCAAATCATGTGTTGGGTAATTTTGCTCATGGATTTTCAACTGTCGTGAGGCATAAGCTATCACCATATCATTTTGCATAAGAACACACCCCAATCCCTTCTTGGAAGCATCACTATAGATCAGAAACCTTTCTCCAGTACAAGGCGGTGTGAGCACAGGTGCATTGGATAACCTTCTTTTCAACTCCTTGAAATTCTCTTCACATTATTCCGTCCAGACAAACATAACTCCTTTCCGAGTCAACTTGGTGAGTGGATTAGATAATCGGGATAAATCTCTCACAAAACGTCGATAATATCCAGCCAAACCAAGAAAACTTCGGATCTCAGTTACTGTTGTTGGTCTCGACCATCTTTCGATAACCTCTGTTTTTGCTGGATCCACGGATATCCCCTCTTTTGAGATTATGTGACCCAAAAATGCAACTTTTTGAAGCCAAAATTCACACTTCGTAAATTTGGCATAAAGCTTCTCCTTTCTCAGGGTCTTCAGTATAATTCTCAAGTGATCTTCATGTTCTTATTTGCTCTTTGAATAGACAAGAATATATTCTATAAAGACTACCAGAAATTGATCAATATAGTCTCTAAAGACTCTATTCATCAGATCCATGAAGAAAGAAGGGGAATTAGTAAGACCAAATGGCATCACTATAAATTCATAGTGTTCATACCTTGTACGGAAAGCCTTCTTTGGTATATCCTCCCGTTTGACCCTTAATTGATGACACCCTGAACGAAGATCAATCTTGGAAAATTATTGAGCTCCACGTAGTTGGTCAAATAGGCCATCAATGCGCGGGAGAGGATATTTGTTCTTGATAGTGATCTTGTTAATTTCTCGATAATCAATGCAGAGTCTCATTGATCCATCTTTCTTCTTAACAAATAGAACAGGTGCTCCCCAAGGTGACGCACTAGGGCGTATGAATCCCTTATCAAGATTCCCTTGGAGTTGCTTCTTCAATTCCGGCAACTCAATTGGGGCCACTCTATAAGGTGTCTTTGAAATAGGCAAAGCACCCGGTATGAGTTCTATTGAAAACTCAACTTCACGATTCAGTGGAAGACCCGGTAATTCCTCCAAAAAGACATCATCAAACTCCTGTATAATGGGAATATTATTAATCGCGAGTTTCTCACCAACCATTTGAGATAAATACCCTTCATTTAGTGGAATCAATACCCATAAAATGGAAGAAATTTCCACTGGAAGGTTATGTTCATCCTTGCATTGATAGACGATCATAGATTGATCTGTAATATGAAATGTGACTTCCCTTCTTTGGAAGTTGATATGAGCTCCGTATAAAGAAAGCCAATCCATTCCAAGAATCACATCGAATTCCACTAAAGGAAGGATCACCAGATTTGCAGGAAGCACTTTCCCACAAACTTCGATCGGAGAAGAATTATAAACGTTTGATGCGATTGATGTTCCATTAGGTGTTGTCACAGCTAACTCAACATCTAATTGTTGAGGTAATACAGTGATACCCTTATAAAATTCTTCAGAAATAAAAGAGTCGGTGGATCCAGAATCAAATAAAACATTTGCTACTTTAGAGTGGATGGTAAGTGTACCTTTCACCACATCGTTATCGTACTCCACATCGCTGATAGAAATTTCATGTGACTTTCCTTTGTCTTTATCCTTGAGAGTTTGTTGATGTCGACCATCATCATAAACCCTTGGATTAGGGCATTTATTGGCATAATGCCCCATCTCCTTGCACTTGAAACATTGAAGTGTAGTAGGTTCATTCTGTGTATCCCTTCCTTTGTTTGCATCATTAGACATCTTCTTCCCATCATCGCGGCATTCAAATGCCCTATGACCTTCCTTTCCACATTTGAAACATTTACTTGTCCCTTTAAGACAACTCCCCCCATGTTTCTTTCCACACTTTGAGCATAAGGGAAAGATCATCTTCTTTTTAGTGTGCTCTTTAGATTTTCCTTTGAATTCCATTTTCCTCTTCTTATCAAACCCATATGACTGATGGGTTACTCCAATCTCCATCTCGACTTTGAGAGCACATCGAACGATTTCCTCGTAGCTATTGAAGTCCCTTATGGCTAACGCCCTTCGAAGACTTGGTTGTAAGCCACTAAAGAATCGATCGATCTTACACTCAGGTTGGATAATAATACCAGAAGCGTACCTTGCAAGTCTTGTAAAATTTGCTTCATAGGTACCAACAGATTCATCATCCTTTTGCTTTAGTTCAAGAAACTCTTTCTCCATATTTGTTCGGAGAATACGAGGCAAGTACTTATTGAAAAATAAGTTCTTGAACTCGTCCCATTCGATGGACTCAATTTCATCCCTTTGCCTCATATTCTTAAAAAGATTCCACCATTGATCAGCATCTCCTTCCAAACGATACACTGCTAGGATGAATTTATCATGTTCAGAACATTGAAGAACTGAAAATATCTTTTCAGTAGTACTAATCCATTGTTCAACAACTAATGGATCAGTAGACCCGCTGAAAGAAGGTGGATGCTGTCTCATGAAGGATTCAACAGAATGTTGCTCCTTACTTTGCTCGTTTGGAAGTCCTACATGATTCATAGCTTGATAAAGTTGTGTGAGCATGGGTACAAGATTTTTCATTCCAGCTCCCATAACGTTTGGTTGCTCAGGGGGACAATCATTGCATTGCCCGTCGCATTCCGCATTAACAGGGTTCCTTCGGGTTCGAGCCATTGACTAAAACCAAGAAGAATAGCGTGAGCAACACTAATTATAATAGGAAAACCACATAATCAAGAATAAAATTTCACACATAAGGTCTTATCCTAGGTTATTCATGGCCATTTCTAAAACACTAAAATTGTGTTCTATGCTTAGACTTATCCTTAGGGTTCTTACTAAGGCTTTCACATCCTAGTTTCCAAAGGTTGACTATACCCTTCCTCTGATACCAACTATAACGACCCATACTTTACATACATTGTTAATACTTCAAAATTGAAGCATACTTATTACAACATATAACAAAACCACGAAAGGACCGTATAGGTATAGTGTCTTTAGAAACTGGGAAACATAAACAACTGGTTCATAAAGCGTCTACACTGTCTCCCATTTATTTCATCATATCTATAGTCCCTTTTGGGATATCTTACTTAATAGCCTTCTTCCTGACCTAGGGAAAGAAAACATACAAAAGGGTGAGCTCAAATGCTCAGTAAGGGTAAACAAAAGAAATATCAATCACATCATACACATAAGCACATAACTTTTGGAAATATGAACCTGCAAAAGAGATCCTAATTTCATAACATGGGGTAAATCGTGGCAGTGAAATGTAATCACAATAATCATAACATAAAACATCAAACATTGTGTCATTCACACATAATCATATAGAATCATTTATTGTTATTCAAGACTCATTGCCAAGACTATCTTAGTGGACAATGTCCCTTTCTGAACCGAGTCACCCTCGTTTCAGTCCTGTTTCACTAAACCGGTATAACCTACCATTCCAGCCATGTCTATCTCATGAGATATAAAATCTTTACCCAATGCATTAGAGGGAGATATAGGTCCCACCCATCTCATAATGATACCATTCTTATGTGTGCCACAAAATCAGGAACCATACATCATAGAATAACCCATGTAATAAAAATGGGATTCATAAACACCGTGACATCATAAAACAATTCAAATACGATAAAGGAATTCATAAAAATAATTCCATCACAACATAATAAAATCAATGTAATAATAGGGATAAAAACATAACCCTATATTATCTTAGATGGAAAATAAATTTAATAAAACACTTGAAATGAATTCTTGAGGAAAATATCCTTTCTTCTTCAAAAACACTTTTCCATTCTTAATATGTCATTAAATTATAAACTAAAAGAAGTTGATTAAATATAAACTTGAAAACTTTTAAAGGAAGATTCTTGGAAATAATGTTTTAAAAATCCATTCATGTCGTATAAGTTAAATAAAACATTCTTCGTACTTTTGTCGGAAAAGTCAAAAAGTACCTCGTACGAAAAACGACAAAAGATTCCTTTCATATCTTTTACAAAAAACTTACCGAAGGGTAAAATTGGATATAAACTATTGTATAAGGATGGAAATAATATTACATATTGAGGGAACATGGATTTGGATGATAAAATACACCCCAGTAATTACCAAAGTAAAAACAATCTCGGATAAAAGTGAGATTGTGATATTTCCCTTACCTTAGGTCCGACTTGATTTGTAAGTGTCCGAACCTCCTGTATAATGATTTAAATAATGTTATTGACTTATTCCAGAATCATTCTTATTTTTATGATATCATATATTGTCATATTCTTAGCTTCTTAGTAGTAATATTTCATTGCTACTTGTTATTCGGGTGTTTATAACTTTTTGTTTTTATGCGTGTTTTGTTGAATAAATTCATATTATTCTATTTAGGCTATAGATACCTCATTTCCAGAATGGTATTATTGTAATATATATCATATTCATTCATTCAATTCATTTATATAATCATTATGAAATGAAGATCATGTAGAACGAGTCGCATCACATCGTGGAGACGGTATTCCGTACGTACGCACGAGTGATGATATCGTTCCTATGATCGTGGAATTGTATTGGAGTATATGTATACTATTTCAGAATCAATATCACTTTATAATAGTCATATATATTCATTATTTACACCATTATACCCATCCAAGTAAGGTGTTGGTGGAAAATAGATCACACCACGGCATGGAGACGGTATTCTGTACGTACGCACGCGCGGTGATTTCTTTTTCCGTAGGATGGATAGATGGTGAAATAGGGTTGTTTTATACTTATAATAACATATCAGTATATGAGTGATACTGATGTTATTACTTCATAATTAAAAAACTAAAGAAGAAGAAGTGGAAGAAGAAATAAAGATGAAAGAATCGGTAACGGACATTACCTCTTCTTTGAAGTGCTTCTTTGAGACCTCCTTTTAGGGCACTAAAATGGGTCTTTGAAGAAGACCATAACCTCTAGGATGTTTCTAGGGAAGTGTAGAGGAGGAATTGGCAAGGGTTGGCCGAGCTAGAAGGCTCAAAGTGGTGTGAGGAAGAGGGGGAGGAGGTGTCCTTTTATAAGGGAGGAGAGGGGCACCTTTGGAATAACTAAAACTATTATTTTATTATAAAGTCAAGTTCGGTTTTAAATAGCTCCAAATTGATATATTTATAAGCTAAGGTGGGGATGGGTCAAAATACTCTCATCCAATAGAATTTAGACAAGTTTAGGTTCCTATTTTAACCTTATCATTTATATTTAACATTAAGTTAAATAATTTTACTTTTACCATGTCTTCTTGTGTTCTTATACTATAATGTTAATAAACATACTATAAGCAGCCAAGAGAACCCGAAGTTGTTTATAATTAATATATATAACATTATCTAAGTCATTTGGCCGAACCATAGATTTTTAGGATTAAAATAACAATTAATAATATAATATTTGTTTTAAAAACTATTTTATGTCAATTTTGACACTATTTAGTAATTGATTTTTTTGAAAATCATAACAGACTTATTAGTTCAAAAAAAGTTAATTAAATCCATACTAACATGGCATATTAACCTAGAAAATTATTGGGATCCATAAAAAGTCTCAAATTACATTTATTTTGGTGTTTATAACATCAATTATGTCAATATTTCATTAATAAGATAATTACTACATCATCATTGTGTCATAAATAAATAAATTTATTTAAAGTTTAAAAATTGAAAATAAAATATCATTATGTAGGAAATCCTTTTATCTTTCTAATGAATATTTATAATCGAATTTATGTTATGTATAACCCCATATTATAAATGTTTTAGTTATTAAACGTTGATTTTTAACTATTTTAACTATTCATTAAATAAAATAATAATAAATGTCATAATCTAATCCAAGTGGACCTAAATGGTCATATTATTTTACTAAGGTTGTTTTTGGTCGAATTAAACTTATCCAATAGAAATAGGACATGTGTTAGGGTAATATTAATATCATATTTACCCTTAGTTACCCTATTTACTATTAACCGCGGTAAAAAAAGTAAAAAGTTACTATTCACCAAAAAATTATTTTTATCTATTTGAACAACATTTTACTTACTGATATCAACCGTGTCTGTCGGAGTTTCGAAATTCCATTCACAGAAGCGATAAAATTAAGTTTTATGCAAAATTCAGTTTTTAACCTACCACTTAGTGGTTTCACAATAATCAAGAACTGAAAGTTTTCAGAAAAATACCAAAATTTCACCCTAGGCTAATTTCGGTATTCCAAATCCAAAAATGAAGTCCATTTTGAAAATAAAATTTATAAAATTTCAAAAAGTGGTTATTACTATTCATAACGGCTAGTTTTAATAATATTTTAAGAGCATATCGTTGTTTAGTGAAACTCGGTATTGCGTACAATGCAAGCTATCGAGGAAGGTCGTGATTGCGTGTAAAGTAAGTCAAGCTAGTGTGTAGTGAAAGATTTATTTGATGATATATATATAACATAAAAACAAAATATTACTCATAAAAATCTCGGGTGTTACATTCTACCCCCCTTAAAAAGAATTTTGCCCTCGAAATTCGTCACTTTGTAACAAACAGATGAGGATACTTCTTCCTCATCATATCCTCAAGCTCCCATGTAGCTTCTTCAAGTTGGTGGTTCCTCCATAAAACTTTCACCAATCGAGTGGTCTTGTTTCGTAGGAATTTTTCGCTACGATCCAGAATCTCTATCGGTTGTTCTTCATAAGAAAGATCTTGCTCCAGCAGTACAACTTCTGAGCTGAGTACATGTGAAGGATCAGGTATGTACTTTCTCAGGAGAGATACATGGAACACATCGTGAACATGAGAGAGATTCGGTGGTAGCACCAATCGGTAAGCTACCTTCCCAACACGATCCAGTATTTCGAAAGGACCGATATATCTAGGGCTCAACTTCCCCTTCTTTCCAAATCTCATAACCCTCTTCCAGGGAGATATTCGTAAGAACACTTTATCACCCACTTCAAACTCTAGGTCTTTTCTTCGGTTGTCGGCATAACTTTTCTGTCGACTCTGAGCTGCTCTTATGTTTTGTTGAATAGATCTGACCTTTTCTGCCATTTCATCAACGAGATCAGGTCCTAATAGCTTTCTTTCCCCTACTTCATCCCAGCAAGTTGGAGTCCTGCATTTCTTTCCATAGAGAGCTTCATAAGGAGCCATCTGAATACTGGAGTGAAAGCTATTATTAGAATAAAAATCCATCAAAGGTAGGTGTTGATCCCAACCACCTTTGAAATCCATATAAAAATCTCTCAACATATCTTCTAGGGTTTGAATTGTTCTCTCAGACTAACTGTCTGTCTGAGGATGATAAGCAGTGCTGAAAATCAACTATGTATCCAGAGTATGCTGAAGACTTTGCCAGAACTTCGAGGTATATCTCAGATCTTGATCAGATATAATAGAAAGTGGTACTCCATACAATCTTACCACTTCCATTACATATATCATGGAAAGCTGATCTAGAGAGAAATCCTCTCTAATAGCAATGAACTGTGCAGAATTTGTAAGACGATCAACTATGACCCAGATAGCATTATTGCCTTTGGATGTTTTAAGAAGTCCTGTGACAATGTCCATAGTGATTTTTTCCCATTTCCATTCGGGTATTGGTAATGGTTGTAACATCCCCTTAGACATCTGTCTCTCAGCTTTAACTTGTTGACAAACCAAGCATCGAGAGACATATTCAGAAACATCTATTTTCATGCCATCCCACCAGAAGTACTCTTTCAGGTCCCTATACATCTTCGTGCTTCCAGGATGAATAGAGAATGAAGAACTATGAGCCTCATCCAGCAGCTCCTTCATTAATTCGGGGATGGTAGGAACAGAAACCCGATTCCTGAACTTTATTATCCCATCACAATCAAGGTTGAATTCAGGAACATTTCTCACCTTCTTTTGTAACTCGACATCTTGTTTCTGTGCCTCTTTAATCGTCATATGTATAGATGGTTGAACATTCATTTGAGAAAGATAAGATTTTCCCCTTCCATTATAATTCCAAGATCCATCCTTTGTAAATCCATAAATATTGGATCTTTTGTGATCCTCGTCATGGATAAACTAGCATTGTCTTGTCGACTTAATGCATCTTCCACCTTGTCTGCTTTCCCAGGGTGGTAATAGATTGAGCAGTCATAATCCTTAATCAGCTCCAACCATCTTCTTTGACACATATTCAGCTCCTTTTGTGTGAAAATATACTTTAAACTTTTATGATCAGTATAAATATCACACCTTTCACCATAAAGGTAATTCCTCCAAATCTTTAATGCAAAGATTACCGCAGCTAACTCCAAATCATGTGTTTGGTAATTTTTCTCATGGATTTTCAACTGTCATGAGGCATAATCTATCACCATATCATTTTGCATAAGAACACACCCCCATCCCTTCTTGGAAGAATCACTGTAGATCAAAAACCTTTCTCCACTTCAAGGCAGTGTGAGCACAGGTGCACTGGATAACCTTCTTTTCAACTCCTTGAAATTCTCTTCACATTCTTCCGTCCAGAAAAACATAACCCCTTTCCGAGTCAACTTGGTGAGTGGATTAGATAATCGTGAAAAATATTTCACAAAACGTCGATAATATCCAGCCAAAGCAAGAAAACTTCGGATCCCAGTTACTGTTGTTGGTCTCGACCATCTTTCAATAACCTCTGTTTTTGCTGGATCCACGGATATCCCCTCTTTTGAGATTATGTGACCCAAAAATGACACTTTTTTAAGCCAAAATTCACACTTGGTAAATTTGGCATAAATATTCTCCTTTCTCAGGCTCTTCAATATAATTCTCAAGTGATCTTCATGTTCTTCCTTGCTCTTTGAATAGACAAGAATATAGTATATAAAGACTACCACAAATTGATCAAGATAGTCTCTAAAGACTCTATTCATCAGATCCATGAAGGTAGCAGGGGCATTAGTAAGACCAAATGGCATCACTATAAATTCATAGTGTCCATACCTTGTACGGAAAGCCGTCTTTGGTATATCCTCCCGTTTGACCCTTAATTGATGATACCCTGAACGAAGATCAATCTTGGAAAAGTATTGAGCTCCGCATAGTTGGTCAAATAGGTCATCAATGCGCGGGAGAGGATATTTGTTCTTGATAGTGATCTTGTTAAGTTCTCGATAATCAATGTAGAGTCTCATTGATCCATCTTTCTTCTTAACAAATAGAACAGGTGCTCCCCAAGGTGACGCACTAGGGCGTATGAATCCCTTATCAAGATTCGCTTGGAGTTGCTTCTTCAATTCCTGCAACTCAATTGGGGCCATTCTATAAGGTGTCTTTGAAATATGCAAAGCACCCGGTACGAGTTCTATTGAAAACTCAACTTCACAATTCGGTGGAAGACCCGGTAATTCCTCCGGAAAGACATCATCAAACTCCCATACGATGGGCATATTCTTAATCACGATTTTATCACCAACCATTTGATATAAATAACCTTCATTTAGTGGAATCAATACCCATAAAATGGAAGAAATTTCCACTAGAAGGTTATGTTCATCCTTGCATTGATAGATGATCATAGATTGATATGGAATATGAAATGTGACTTCCCTTCTTTGGCAATTGATATGAGCTCTGTATAAAGAATTCCAATCCATGCCAAGAATCACATCGAATTCCACTAAAGGAAGGATCACCAGATTTGCAGGAAGCACTTTCCCACAAACCTCGATCGGAGAAGAATTATAAACTTTTGATGCGATTGATGTGCCATTAGGTTTTGTCACAGCTAACTCAACATCTAATTGTTGAGGTAATACAGTGATACCCTTAGAAAATTCTTCAGAAATAAAAGAGTGGGTGGATCCAGAATTAAATAAAACATTTGCTACTTTAGAGTGGATGGTAAGTGTACCTTTCACCACATCGTTATCGTACTCCACATCGCTGATAGAAATTGCATGTGACTTTACTTTGTCTTTAGCCTTAAGATTTTGTTGACGTCGACCATCATCATCAACCCTTGGATTAGGGAATTTATTGGCATAATGCCCCATCTCCTTGCACTTGGAACATTGAAGTGTAGTAGGTTCATTTTGTGTATCCCTTCCTTTATTTGCATCATTATACATCTTCTTCCCATCATCGCGGCATTCAAATTCCCGATGACCTTCCTTTCCACATTTGAAACATTTACTTGTCCCTTTAAGACAACTCCCTCCATGTTTCTTTCCACACATTGAGCATAAGGGAAAGCTCATCTTCTTTTCAGTGTGCTCTTTAGATTTTCCTTTGAATTCCATTTTCATCGTCTTATCAAACCCATATGACTGATGGGTTACTCCAATCTCCATCTCGACTTTGAGAGAACATCGAAAGATTTCCTCGTAGCTATTGAAGTCCCTTATGGCTAACTCCCTTCAAAGACAGGGTTTTAAGCCATAAAAGAATCGATCGATCTTACTCTCAGGTTGGATAATAATACCAGAAGCGTACCTTGCAAGTCTTGTAAAATTTTCTTCATAGGTACCAACAGATTCATCATCCTTTTGCTTTAGTTCAATAAACTCTTTCTCCATCTTTGTTCGGAGAATACGAGGGAAGTACTTATTGAAAAATAAGTTCTTGAGCTCGTCCCATTCCATGGACCCAATTTCATCCCATTGCCTTGTATTCTTAATAAGATTCCACCATTGATCAGCATCTCCTTCCAAACGATACACTGCTAGGATGAATTTATCATGTTGAGAACATTGAAGAACTGAAAATATCTTTTTAGTAGTACTAATCCATTGTTCAGAAACTAATGGATCAGTAGACCCGCTAAAAGAAGGTGGACGCTGTCTCATGAAGGATTCAACAGAATGTTTCTCCTTCCTTTGCTCGTTTGGAAGTCCTGCATGATTCATAGCTTGAGAATGTTGTGTGATCATGGCTACAATATTTTGCATTCCAGCTCCCATAACGTTTGGTTGCTCAGGGGGACAATCATTTCATTGCTCGTCGCATTCTGCATTAACACGGTTCCTTCGGGTTCCAGGCATTGACTAAAACCAAGAAGAATAGTGTGAGAAACACTAATTATAATAGGAAAACCACATAATCAAGAATAAAATTTCACACTTAAGGTCTTATCCTAGGTTATTCATGGCCATTTCTAAAACACTATGATTATGTTCTATGCTTAGACTTATCCTTAGGGTTCTTACTAAGTCGTTCACATCCTAGTTTCCAAAGGTTGACTATACCTTTCCTCTGATACCAACTATAACGACCCATACTTTACATACATTGTTAATACTTCAAAATTGAAGCATACTTATTACAACATATAACAAAACCACGAAAGGACCGTATAGGTATAGTGTCTTTTGAAACTGGGAAACATAAACAACTGCTTCATAAAGCGTCTACACTGTCTCCCATTTATTTCATCATATCTACAGTCCCTTTTGGCATATCTTACTTAATAACCTTCTTCCTGACCTGGGGAAAGAAAACATACAAAAGGGTGAGCTCAAATGCTCAGTAAGGGTAAACAAAAGAAATATCAATCACATCATACACATAAGCAAATAAATTTTTGAAATCTGAACCTGCAAAAGAGATCATAATTTCATAACATGGGGTAAATCATGGTAGTGAAATGTAATCACAATAATCATAACTTAAAACATGAAACTTTGTGGCATTCACACATAATCATATAGAATCATTTCATGTTAGTCAAGACTCATTGCCAAGACTATCTTAGTGGACAATGTCCCTTTCTGAACCGAGTCACCCTCGTTTCAGTCCTGTTTCACTGAACCGGTATAACCTACCGTTCCAGCCATGTCTATCTCATGAGATATAAAATCTTTACCCAATGCATTGGAGGGAGATATAGGTCCCACCCTTCTCATAATGATACCATTATTATTTGTGCCACAAACTCATGAACCATACATCATTGAATAACCCATGTAATAAAAGTGGGATTCTTTAACATCGTGACATCATAAAACAACTCATATACAATAAAGGAATTCATAAAAATAATTCAATCACAACATAATCAAATCAATTTAATAATAGGGATAAAAACAGAACCCTATATTATCTTATATGGAAAATAATTTTGATAAAACACTTGAAATGAATTCTTGAGGAAAATATCATTTCATCTTCAAAAACACTTTTCCTTTCTTAATATGTCATACAATTATAAACTAAAAGAAGTTGATTAAAAATAAACATGAAAACTTTTAATGGAAGATTCTTGGAAAAAGGTTTTAAAAATCCATTCATGCCGTATACGTTAAATAAAACATTCTTCGTACTTTTGTCGGAAAAGTCAAAAAGTACCTAGTACGAAAAATGACAAAAGATTCCTTTCATATCTTTTACAAAAAACATACCAAATTGTAAAATTGGATATAAACTATTGGAGAAGGATGGAAATAATATTACATATTGATGGAACATGGATGTGGATGATAAAATACACCCCAGTAATTGCCAAAGTAAAAACAATCTCGGATAAAAGTGAGATTGTGATATTTCCATTACCTTAGGTCCGACTTGATTTGTAACTGTCCGAACCTCCTGTATAATGATTTAAATAATGTTATTGACTTATTCCAGAATCATACTTATTTTTATGATATCATATATTGTCGTATTCTTAGCTTCTTAGTAGTAATATTTCATTGCTACTTATTATTCGGGTGTTTATAACTTTTTGTTTTTATGGGTGTTTTGTCGAATAAATTCAAATTATTATCTTTAGGTTATAGATACCTCATTTCCAGAATGGTATTATTGTAATATATATCATATTCATTCATTCAATTCATTTATATGATCATTATGAAACGAAGATCATGTAGAACGAGTCACATCACATCGTGGAGATGGTATTCCGTACATACGCACGAGTGATGATATCGTTCCTATGATCGTGGGATTGTATTGGAGTATATGTATACTATTTAAGAATCAATATCACTTTATAATAGTCATATATAGTCATTATTTACACCATTATACCAATCCAAGTAAGGTGGTGATGGAAAATAGATCACACCACGGCGTGGAGACGGTATTCCGTACGTACGCACGCACGGTGATTTCTTTTTCCGTAGGATGGATAGATGGTGAAATAGGGTTGTTTCATACTTATAATAACATATCAGTATATGAGTGATACTGATGTTATTACTTCACAATGAAACAACTAAAGAAGAATAAGTGGAAGAAGAAATAAAGATGAAAGAATCGGTAACGGACATTACCTCTTCTTTGAAGTGCTTCTTTGAGACCTCCTTTTAGGGCACTAAAATGGGTCTTTGAAGAAGACCAGAACCTCTAGGATGTTTCTAGGGAAGTGGAGAGGAGGAATTGGCAGGGGTTGGTCGAGCTAGAAGGCTCAAAGTGGTGTGAGGAAGAGGGGGAGGAGGTGTCCTTTTATAAGGGAGGAGAGGGGCACCTTTGGAATAACTAAAACTATTATTTTATTATAAAGTCAAGTTCGGTTTTAAATAGCTCCAAATTGATATATTTCGAAGCTAAGGTGGGGATGGGTCGAAATCCTCTCATCCAATAGAATTTAGAAAAGTTTAGGTTCCTATTTTAACCTTATCATTTAGATTTAACATTAAGTTAAATAATTTTACTTTTACCATGTCTTCTTGTGTTCTTATACTATAATGTTAATAAACTTACTATAAGCAGCCAAGAGAACCCCAAGTTGTTTATTATTAATATATATAACCGTATCTAAGTCATTTGGCCGAACCTTAGATTTTCAGGAATAAAATAACAATTAATAATATAATATTTATTTTAAAAACTATTTTATGTCAATTTTGACACTATTTAGTAATTGATTTTTGTAAAAATCATAACAGACTTATTAGTTCGAACCAAGTTAATTAAATCAATAATAACATGTCATATTAACCTAGAAAATTAGTGGGATTCATAAAAAGTCTCAAATTACATTTATTTTGGTGATTATAACATCAATTATGTCAATATTTCATTAATAAGATAATTACTGCATCATCATTGTGTCATAAATAAATAAATTTATTTAAAGTCTAAAAATTATAAATAAAATATCATAATGTAGGAAATCGTTTTAGCTTTATATGAAATATTTATAATCGAATCTATCTTCTGTATAACCCCATATTAAAAATATTTTAGTTATTAAACATTGATTTTTAACTATTTTAACTATTCATTAAATAAAATAATATTAAATGTCATAATCTAATCCAAGTGGACCTAAATGGTCATATTATATTAATAAGACTGTTTTTGGTCGAATTAAACTTATCCAATAGAATTAAGACATGTGTTAGGGTAATAGTAATATCATATTTACGCTTTGTTACCCTATTTACTATTAACCGCGGTAAAAAAAGTAAAAAGTTACTATTCACCAGAAAAATTATTTTTATCTCATTGAACCACATTTTACTTACTGATATCAACCGTGTCTGTCGGATTTTCGAAATTCCATTCAAAGAAGCAGTAAAATTATGTTTTTTGCAAAATTCAGTTTTTAACCTACCACTTAGTGGTTTCACTATTCATCAAAAAACTGAAAGTTTTCAGAAAAATACCAAAATATCACCCAAGGATAATTTCGGTATTCCGAATCCAAAAATGAAGTCCATTTTGAAAATAAAATTTATAAAATTTCAAAAAGTGGTTATTACTATTCATAACGGCAAGTTTTAATTATATTTTAATAGCATATCGTTGTTTAGTGAAACTCGGTATTGCGTACAATGCAAGCTATCGAGGAAGGTCGCGATTGCGTGTAAAGTATGTCAAGCTAGTGTGTAGTGAAAGATTCCGTTGATGATATATATATAACATAAAAACAAAATATTACTCATAAAAATCTCGGGTGTTACATTCTACCCCCCTTAAAAAGAATTTCGCCCTTGAAATTCGTCACTTTGTAACAAACAGATGAGGATACTTCTCCCAAATCATATCCTCAAGCTCCCATGTAGCTTCTTCAAGATGGTGGTTCCTCCATAAAACTTTCACCAGTCGAGTGGTCTTGTTTCGTAGGACTTTTTCGCTACGATCCAGAATCTCTATCGGTTGTTCTTCATAAGAAAGATCTTGCTCCAGCGGTACAACTTCTGAGCCGAGTACATGTGAAGGATCAGGTATGTACTTTCTCAGGAGAGATACATGGAAAACATTGTGAACTTGAGAGAGATTCGGTGGAAGCGCCAATCGGTAATCTACCTTCCCAACACGATCCAGTATTTCGAAAGGACCGATATATCTAGGGCTCAACTTCCCCTTCTTTCCAAATCTCATAACCCTCTTCCAGGGAGATATTCGTAAGAACACTTTATCACCCACTTCAAACTCTAGGTCTTTTCTTCGGTTGTCGGGATAACTTTTCTATTGACTCTGATCTGCTCTTATGTGTTGTTGAATAGATCTGACCTTTTCTGCCATTTCATCAATGAGATCAGGTCCTAATAGCTTTCTTTCCCCAACTTCATCCCAGCAAGTTGGAGTCCTGCATTTCTTTCCATAGAGAGCTTCATAATGAGCCATCTGAATACTGGAGTGAAATCTATTATTATAAGAAAATTCCACCAAAGGTAGGTGTTGATCCCAACCTCCTTTGATATCCATAGAGCAAGCTCTCAACATATCTTCTAGGGTTTGAATTGTTCTCTCAGACTGACCGTCTGTCTGAGGATGATAAGCAGTGCTGAAACTCAACTCTGTATCCAGATTATACTGAAGACTTCGCCAGAACTTCAAGGTAAATCTCAGATCCCGATCAGATATAATAGAAAGTGGTACTCCATGCAATCTTACCACTTCCATTACATATATCCTGGAAAGCTGATCTAGAGAGAAATCCTATCTAATAGCAATGAAGTGTGCAGAATTTGTAAGACGATAAACTATGAACCAGATAGAATTATTTCCTTTGGATGTTTTAGGAAGTCCTGTGAAAAAGTCTATAGTGATGTTTTCCCATTTCCATTCAGGTATGGGTAATGGTTGTAACATCCCCTTAGACTTCTGTCTCTCAGCTTTAACTTGTTGACAAACCAAGCATCGAGAGACATATTCAGCAACATCTCTTTTCATGCCATCCCACCAGAAGTACTCTTTCAGGTCCCTATACATCTTCGTGCTTCCAGGATGAATAGAGAATGAAGAACTATGAGCCTCATCCAGCAGCTCCTTTAATTTGGGGATGGTAGGAACAAAAACCAGATTCCTGAACTTTATTATCCCATCACAATCAAGGTTGAATTCAGGAACATTTCTCACCTTCTTTTGTAACTCGACATCTTCTTTCTGTTCCTCTTTAATCTTCATATGTATAGATGGTTGAACATTCATTTAAGAAAGATAAGATTTTTCCCCTTCGATTATAATTCCAAGATCCATCCTTTGTAAATCCATGAATATTGGATCTTTTGTGATCCTCATCATGGATAAACTAGCATGGTCTTGTCGACTTAATGCATCTGCCACCTTGTTTGCTTTCCCAGGGTGGTAATGGATTGAGCAGTCATAATCCTTAATCAGCTCCAACCATCTTCTTTGACGCATATTTAGCTCCTTTTGGGTGAAAATATACTTTAAACTTTTATGATCAGTATAAATATCACACCTTTCACCATAAAGGTAATTCCTCCAAATCTTTAATGCAAAGATTACCGCAGCTAACTCCAAATCATGTGTTGGGTAATTTTGCTCATGGATTTTCAACTGTCGTGAGGCATAAGCTATCACCATATCATTTTGTATAAGAACACACACCAATCCCTTCTTGGAAGCATCATTGTAGATCACAAACCTTTCTCTACTACAAGGCAGTGTGAGCACAGGTGCACTGGATAACCTTCTTTTCAACTCCTTGAAATTCTCTTCACATTCTTCCATCCAGACAAACTTAAATCCTTTTCGAGTCAACTTGGTGAGTGGATTAGACAATCGTGAAAAATCTTTCACAAAACGTCGATAATATCCAGCCAAACCAAGAAAACTTCGGATCTCAGTTACTGTTGTTGGTCTTGACCATCTTTCGATAACCTCTGTTTTTGCTGGATCCACGGATATCCCCTATTTTGAGATTATGTGACCCAAAAATGAAACTTTTTGAAGCCAAAATTCACACTTGGTAAATTTGGCACAATGCTTATCCTTTATCAGGGTCTTCAATATAATTCTCAAGTGATCTTCATGTTCTTCCTTGCTCTTTGAATAGACAAGAATATCGTCTATAAAGACTACCACAAATTGATCAAGATAGTCTCTAAAGACTCTATTCATCAGGTCCATGAAGATTACAAGGGCATTAGTAAGACCAAATGGCATCACTATAAATTCATAGTGTCCATACCTTGTACAGAAAGCCGTCTTTGGTATATAATCCCGTTTGACCCTTAATTCATGATACCCTGAATGATGATCAATCTTGGAAAAGTATTGAGCTCCGCGTAGTTAGTCAAATAGGTCATCAATGTGCGGGAGAGGATATTTATTCTTGATAGTGATCTTGTTAAGTTCTCGATAATCAATGCAGAGTCTCATTGATCCGTCTTTCTTCATAACAAATAGAACAGGTGCTCCCCAAGGTGTCGCACTAGGGCGTATGAATCCCTTATCAAGATTCTCTTGGAGTTTCTTCTTCAATTCCTGCAACTCAATTGGGGCTATTCTATAAGGTGTCTTTGAAATAGGCAAAGCACCCGGTACGAGTTCTATTGAAAACTCAACTTCACGATTTGGTGGAAGACCCGGTAATTCCTCCGGAAAGACATCATCAAACTCCCGTACGATGGGCATATTCTTAATCGCGAGTTTCTCACCAACCATTTGAGATAAATAACCGTCATTTAGTGGAATAAATACCCATAAAATGGAAGAAATTTCCACTGGAAGGTTATGTTCATCCTTGCATTGATAGAGGATCATAGATTGATCTGGAATATGAAATGTGACTTCCCTTCTTTGGAAATTGATATGAGCTCCGTATAAAGAAAGCCAATCCATGCCAAGAATCACATCGAATTCCACTAAAGGAAGGATCGCCAGATTTGCAGGAAGCACTTTCCCACAAACTTCGATCGGAGAAGAATTATAAACTTTTGATGCGATTGATGTGCCATTAGGTTTTGTCACAGCTAACTCAACATCTAATTGTTGAGGTAATACGGTGATACCCTTAGAAAATTCTTCTGAAATAAAAGAGTGGGTGGATCCAGAATCAAATAAAACATTTGATACTTTAGAGTGGATGGTAAGTGTACCTTTCACCACATCGTTATCGTACTCCACATCGCTGATAGGAATTACATGTGACATTCCTTTGTCTTTAGCCTTAAGAGTTTGTTGACGTCGACCATCATCATCAAACCTTGGATTAGGGAATTTATTGTCATAATTCCCCATCTCCTTGCACTTAAAACATTGAAGTGTAGTAGGTTCATTCTATGTATCCCTTCCTTTGTTTGCGTCATTAGACATCTTATTCCCATCATCGCGACATTCAAATGCTCGATGACCTTCCTTTCCACATTTGAAACATTTACTTGTCCCTTTAAGACAACTCCCTCCATGTTTCTTTCCACACTTTGAGCATAAGGGAAAGCTCATCTTCTTTTCAGTGTGCTCTTTAGATTTTCCTTTGAATTCCATTTTCCTCTTCTTATCAAACCCATATGACTGATGGGTTACTCCAATCTCCATCTCGACTTTGAGAGCACATCGAAAGATTTCCTCGTAGCTATTGAAGTCCCTTATGGCTAACGCCCTTCGAAGACATGGCTTTAATCCACTAAAGAATCTATCGATCTTACTCTCAGGTTGGATAATAATACCAAAAGTGTACCTTGAATGTCTTGTAAAATTTGCTTCAAAGGTACCAATAGATTCATCATCCTTTTTCTTTAGTTCAGGAAACTCTTTCTCCATCTTTGTTCGGAGAATACGAGGGAAGTACTTATTGAAAAATAAGTTCTTGAGCTCGTCTCATTCGATGGACCCAATTTCATCCCTTTGCCTCGTATTCTTAATAAGATTCCACCATTGATCAGCATCGCCTTCCAAACGATACACTGCTAGGATGACTTTATCATGTTCAGAACATTGAAGAACTGAAAATATCTTTTCAGTAGTACTAATCCATTTTTCATAAACTAATGGATCGGTAGACCGGCTGAAAGAAGGTGGACGCTGTCTCATGAAGGATTCAACAGAATGTTTCTCCTTCCTTTGCTCATTTGGAAGTCCCGCATGATTCATAGCTTGAGAAAGTTGTGTGAGCATGACTACAAGATTTTGCATTCCATCTCCCATAACGTTTGGTTGCTCAGGTGGACAATCATTGCATTGCCCGTCGCATTCTGCATTAACACGGTTCCTTCGGGTTCCAGTCATTGACTAAAACCAAGAAGAATAGTGTGACCGACACTAATTATAATAGGAAAACCACATAATCAAGAATAAAATTTCACACTTAAGGTCTTATCCAAGGTTATTCATGGCCATTTCTAAAACACTATGATTGTGTTCTATGCTTAGACTTATCCTTAGGGTTCTTAATAAGGCTTTCACATCCTAGTTTCCAAAGGTTGACTATACCTTTCCTCTGATACCAACTATAACGACCCATACTTTACATAAATTGTTAATACATCAAAATTGAAGCATACTTATTACAACATATAACAAAACCACGAAAGGACCGTATAGGTATAGTGTCTTTAGAAACTGGGAAACATAAACAACTGGTTCATAAAGCGTCTACACTGTCTCCCATTTATTTCATCATATCTATAGTCCCTTTTGGAATATCTTACTTAATAACCTTTTGCTGACCTGGGGAAAGAAAACATACAAAAGGGTGAGCTCAAATGCTCAGTAAGGGTAAACAAAAGAAATATCAATCACATCATACAGATAAGCACATATCTTTTGGAAATCTGAACCTGCAAAAGAGATCATAATTTCATAACATGGGGTAAATAATGGAAGTGAAATGTAATCACAATAATCATAACTTAAAACATGAAACTTTGTGGAATTCTCACATAATAATATAGAATCATTTCTTGTTAGTCAAGACTCATTGCCAAGACTATCTTAGTGGAAAATGTCCCTTTCTGAACCGCGTCACCCTCGTTTCAGTCATGTTTTACCGAACCGGTATAACCTACCATTCCAGCCATGTCTATCTCATGAGATATAAAATCTTTACCCAATGCATTGGAGGGAGATATAGGTCCCACCCTTCTCATAATTATACCATTCTTATGTGTGCCACAAAATCAGGAACCATACATCATAGAATAACCCATGTAATAAAAATGGGATTCTTAAACATCGTGACGTCATAAAACAATTCATATACGATAAAGGAATTCATAAAAATAATTCCATCACAACATAATCAAATCAATGTAATAATTGGGATAAAAACAGAACCCTATATTATCTTAGATGGAAAATAATTTTGATAAAATACTTGAAATGAATTCTTGCGGAAAATATCCTTTCTTCTTCAAAAACACTTTTCCTTTATTAATATGTCATAAAATTATAAACTAAAAGAAGTTGATTAAAAATAAACTTGAAAACGTTTAAAGGATGATTCTTGGGAATAATGTTTTAAAAATCCATTCATGCCGTATAATTTAAATAAAACATTCTTCGTACTTTTGTCGGAAAAGTCAAAAAGTACCTCGTACGAAAAACGCTAAAAGATTCCTTTCATATCTTTTACAAAAAACATACCGAAGGGTAAAATTGGATATGAACTATTGTAGAAGGATGGAAATAATATTACATATTGAGGGAACATGGATGTGGATGATAAAATACTCCCCAGTAATTACCAAAGTAAAAACAATCTCGGATAAAAGTGAGATTGTGATATTTCCCTTACCTTAGGTCCGACTTGATTTGTAAGTGTCCGAACCACCTGTATAATGATTTAAATAATGTTATTGACTTATTCCAGAATCATAATTATTTTTATGATATCATATATTGTCATATTCTTATCTTCTTGGTAGTAATATTTCCTTGCTACTTGTTATTCGGGTGTTTATAACGTTTTTTATGCATGTTTTGTGGAATAAATTCATATTATTCTCTTTAGGTTATAGAGACCTCATTTTAAGAATGGTATTAGTGTAATATATATCATATTAATTCATTCAATTCATTTATATAATCATTATGAAATGAAGATCATGTAGAATGAGTCGCATCACATCGTGGAGACGGTATTCCGTACGTACGCACGAGTGATTATATCGTTCCTATGATCGTGGAATTGTATTGGAGTATATGTATACTATTTCAGAATCAATATAACTTTATAATAGTCATATATAGTCATTATTTACACCATTATACCCATCCAAGTAAGGTGGTGGTGGAAAATAGATCACACCACGGCGTGGAGACGGTATTCCGTACGTACGCACGCGCAGTGATTTCTTTTTCTGTAGGATGGATAGATGGTGAAATAGGGTTGTTTCATACATATAATAACATATAAGTATATGGGTGATACTTATGTTTTTACTTCATAATGAAACAACTAAATAAGAAGAAGTGGAAGAAGAAATAAAGCTGAAAGAATCGGTAACGGACATTACCTCTTCTTTGAAGTGCTTCTTTGAGACCTCCTTTTAGGGCACTAAAATGGGTCTTTGAAGAAGACCAGAACCTCTAGGATGTTTCTAGGGAAGTGGAGAGGAGGAATTGGCAGGGGTAGGCCGAGCTACAAGGCTCAAAGTGGTGTGAGGAAGAGGGGGAGGAGGTGTCCTTTTATAAGGGAGGAGAGGGGAACCTTTGGAATAACTAAAACTATTATTTTATTATAAAGTCAAGTTCGGTTTTAAATAGCTCCAAATTGATATATTTCGAAGCTAATGTGGGGATGGGTCGAAATCCTCCCATCCAATATAATTTAGACAAGTTTAGGTTCCTATTTTAACCTTATCATTTAGATTTAACATTAAGTTAAATAATTTTACTTTTACCATGTATTCTTGTGTTCTTATACTATAATGTTAATAAACTTACTATAAGCAGCCAAGAGAACCCCAAGTTGTTTATTATTAATATATATAACCTTATATAAGTCATTTGGCCGAACCATAGATTTTTAGGAATAAAATAACAATTAATAATATAATATTTGTTTTATAAACTATTTTATGTCAAATTTGACACGATTTAGTAATTGATTTTTGTGAAAATCATAACAGAATTATTAGTTCAAAACAAGTTAAGTAAATCAATAATAACATGTCATATTAACCAATAAAATTAGTGGGATTCATAAAAAGTCTCAAATTACATTTATTTTGGTGTTTATAACATCAATTATGTGAATATTTCATTAATAAGATAATTACTGCATCATCATTGTGTCATAAATAAATAAATTTATTTAAAGTCTAAAAATTATAAATAAAATATCATTATGTAGGAAATCGTTTTATCTTTCTAATGAATATTTATAATCGAATTTATCTTATGTATAACCCCATATTAAAAATGTTTTAGTTATTAAACTTTGATTTTTAACTATTTTAACTATTCATTAAATAAAATAATATTAAATGTCATAATCTAATACAAGTGGACCTAAATGGTCATATTATATTCATAAGGTTGTTTTTGGCCGAATTACACTTATCCAATAGAATTAATACATGTGTTAGGGTAATAGTAATATCATATTTACCCTTAGTTACCCTATTTACTATTAACCGCGGTAAAAAAAGTAAAAAGTTACTATTCACCAAAAAAATTATTTTTATCTCATTGAACCACATTTTACTTACTGATATCAACCGTTTCTGTCGGATTTTTGAAATTCTATTCACAGAAGAGGTAAAATTATGTTTTATGCAAATTTCAGTTTTTAACCTACCACTTAGTGGTTTCACTATTCATCAAAAAATGAAAGTTTTCAGAAAAATACCAAAATTTCACCCTAGGATAATTTTGGTATTCCGAATCCAAAAATGAAGTCCATTTTGAAAATAAAATTTATACAATTTCAAAAAGTGGTTATTACTATTCATAACGGCTAGTTTTAATAATATTTTAATAGCATATCGTTGTTTAGTGAAACTCGGTATTGCGTACAACGCAAGCTATCGAGGAAGGTCGCGATTGCATGTAAAGTAAGTCAAGCTAGTGTGTAGTGAAAGATTCCTTTGATGATATATATATAACATAAAAACAAAATACTACTCATAAAAATCTCGGGTGTTACAGTTTTCCACTACAAAGAATGATTCTTAGAAATTTACGGCTGACATAGACACCCCAATATCTAAAATGAACTTTTGATTCAAATTCTGGTGTTTGGGGAATCATTATTCTGGATTATCATGTTTAGGGTAGTATGTCTCGTGGAACTTCTATTTATGCCATACCTCTCATGGATAGGCCTAGATAATTATGGGCTTGTCATGTTCAAGTATAAGATATGGATAAACTACTACAAGAGTACAACTTATATTTTAAGGATTCTCTTTAAAAGGGTATAGATGTAGAGAAGAAGGGAAAGGATGTTTTGGATTCATGTTCTCCTAACTTCCAAGTAGCTCCATTTACAAAAAATTATGGGTTTTTTCCTGATATTGGATCTTCTATTGATTTTACCATTTCATTCGGTGATACTATTTCACATGTTGGAAAAAGAGATGATCAACCATGTTATGATCTAATTCTAGAAGGTGTATATAGTCATGATGTTTTTGGGTAGCAGAATAGTGAGGTGTAGGAAGTTATGGATTTTTTTCATGAGATTGAGCATACTCTTGGTTCAGGTTCAACACAAATCACTAAATCATGTGATCTGGGGTCCTCTATAATAGATTTCTCCAAATATTCACAATATGTTGGGATTTTTGAGGGTTTAGTGGAGGGTATTGATGTCTCTCCTAGATAGAGGACAACCTCTGTTTCTTTTTTGGAAAATGAAAGATTTCAGTTGGTTCCTTATAGGAAAACTAGTTATGGCTAGAACATGGATCATTAAAATGTTGACATTTCATATAAAAATAGAATTGGTGTACTTGATTCCAATAAGGAACCAATGCATGATACCATTGTTGGTGGGATTGTTAATGTCTAGGAAAATATGAATGTTGAGATAGATGTTATTGATGGAGTTAGTTTCAATAATCATGGATACGGGGTTGGAATCCAAAAGGATGAGGCTAGGGACATGGGAGTGATGATTTGGTTGTAGTATATGGGCATGGAAGAAATTATTCCAATGTACAACTCACACCAGTGTAGGAAAGGATCAAGGAGAAATACTCTACAATTTTCAATCAAAATAATCTCCACATTAGTGGGAATATGTGGATGATGGCGATGGTTCTAATTATGGTGATAGGGATGATACAGATCATTTTGATCTGTAGTTCTTTTATTTTGAACAAGGGTATGTCTTTATTTTTTACCTCATCCTTCCCTATGCTTGCATGTTATTTTTTCTTTATCTTTAATAAATGGTTAGGAGCTTCTTCTTCCGGCTAAATCTTTTACATGTAATAAATATATTTATTTTAATTTTATAATTATATACATACATATATATATATATATTATTTATTATTATAATTATAAATATTTTTATATATTTATAAATATTTTTATATATTAATAAATATATTTATATAATTATAATTATTTATAAAATTATAAATATTATTATTATATTTATTATACTTTTATAATTATATATATTTATTTATGATTTTAATTATAAATAAATTTTTTAATAAATATATTTATATAATCATAAACATATTTATAAATATATTTATTTATTTATTTATAAATATTTATATTTATAAAATGACAACAAATATATTTATTATAAGTTTATATTTATTTTTATATACATTTAATAATATTAATAATTATAAATAAATATATTAAAATATATATTTATATATATAATTATAAATATATAATTATAAATATATAAAATATATTTATTGATTAAATATATTTATTATATTTTATAAGTATTTATGAGAACATAATTAGTACATGGGTATAACATTAATGAATCATACAAGTTTCAATTTATAAATATATATTCATAATGATGAATACATGTATATCATAATATAGGTAATCCAAATATTTAGAACATAACTCAAAATTACGTCCACAAATAGACTTTATTGTCATATAGCATCAATTATACTCACGAATCAATATATAATCTTAAATAAATATATATATATTATTATTCAATTAAAAATACTTTTTAAAAATTATATATATAATTGAATTATTGAAATATATATTATAATATACAGTATTTATAATGATTATAAACAAGCATTTTTTAATAAATATATAAAAGTAAACATTATTTTTTATATAAATATATAAAAGTAAACATTATTTTTTATATAAATATAACAATTATATATATATATATATTAATAACAGTTTTTATTAAAATATTCTATCTGTACTAATAATAGTGCTGATAAGTCTATCCTTTATTAGTGATTTTTATCCCCTAATAAATGTGACCTTTATCTACACTTTTAGCTAGCACTGATAATGATTAGGTTCTTACCAATACTTTTTGTTAGTGTGGATTGAATCTATTGAATTCCTTGCCTAGATCTGTGGTAGTGTCTCCTCATGGTCAGTACACTATATGTGAGGTATTAGTGATGTGGTCGGTTCATATATCACACATGTTGGTTGAAATTCATCTTCATTGTAGGTATATTGATCGTGAGAGTGTGTCACAGTCAGTTTGTATCTCACACATGGTTGGTTGAAATTCATCTTCATTGCAGGTATATTGATCGTGAGAGTGTCTTGTAGTCAGTTGAATTCTTTTCATGTGGTATGTTCTGGAGTCTATAAATTTTTTGTGTAGTGTGTTGGTGCGGTTAGTTAAGAGATCATATGTCTTCTTGTGGTAACTTCTTCGCACATAGTAAGTATAGTGACTACAAAACATAAATACAGTAAAACTAAATAAAATAAATAAAATGGAAAGTTAATTATAATAAAAATAAAAAGATATAGAATTAAAACAAAGGTAAATTAATTGTTTTCATAAAAAAATTATTTAATTGATTGAGTACATGAATGAAATTAGAAAAACAACTTGAGATAATAAATTATATATAAAAACAATTAATTGATAGAATGAATTTATTAAAAAATGAATAAATTAGATTACTAAAGAATATTAGATTAAAATACAATTGAAAAAAATCAAAAAATTAAAATAAAATTAAAAAATATTTAATATGATGTCATACAATGAAAATACTCATTGTCAAAATAACTTAAATAATCAATTAAACAAATATTTTAATATATAACATTCACAGTTTAAAGTTCTTAACACTAAATTATTGAGAAAATTAAATTAATAAATTATAATTTTTTTTTAAATACTATAAATTGTTATAAAAAATGGTGAAAAAATATTGAAATAATTATCGCATTAAATTCCACCATACTTAATCAAGTGCACTCTTGAACAATTTAATGGATTTTGTTTAATTAAAAAGACTCCAAAAAACCAATATGATTGTTTGACCCAAGTTCAATGTCACATTATTTATTTAAAGAACATCATAAATACTTCAATTAAATGAAATTGTAATTCCACCTCTGTTATTAACACTCATTGACCTAACTCAACACAAATTCAAATTCCAGTTTTAGGGGTGTAGACGAGTGATATTTAAGTTGAATTAAATCCTTAATAAGATAAACTACCAACTTTACCTCTATCCCAGGTCCCTCAACCAATGTTACAATTTAAAACTCATTGATACAACTCAAAAGGTGTTCATATAAGCCAATTATCACCATGTTGATTTGGGTTTAATATTCTCTTTGCCTTAATAAGATCATTTCTTATAAAGACATTTAATTGAATTTTTCCCTGCAATGATTTTATTTAAATCATTTATTAAATTCAAATATGTATTTATTCACACAAAAATACATGTTCCCTTATCTAAGATATTCACCTTGGGATCCCAATTTCCCATTTCTAGTAAAATTCAATGGATTTATATTACTCTCAATACATTTTTCTTCCAAAGTTGTTCCATTTAACCAAGGATATGTTACAAGGTTCTAGTTGAAACTTCAAGTTACCTCATGTTATAATTCTAATTCCACAAAAATATATCCCATAACATCTACCTTGATAATTTTCAAATAGTATTTATATATATGAAATCGATTACATCACATAGAAATCACTCAATTATAATAATATCAGAATCATTTAATTCCCTCAAAACAAGCATCAATATATTATTAGAAAAGAAAAACTGAATTACATTTTTTCGAAAAATAGATACACATATAAATTTAATTTACAAAAAAAATTATTTAAATATAGAAAAATCAATTCATGAATGACAATGATTTAAAAAAATTGTGGTATTTGATTTATACAATATTGATTCATAGTTAAGGACTATATAAAAGACCATCTTTCTTGCACTAAAAACTCAAAAATGTCCTCATTATTGACTATCAATGTGGGTGACATAGTTAAATATTTTTTATTTAAATAGATTTATAATTGAATCACAAAATAGATTAATTTTTTTGGGTTTATATTAATGTTCTAAATACTTTTTACATACAACACTGAAAAAAATAGTATAAAAAAGGGTCCCTTATGGACCATACCATTAAATCAAATTTAGAAGATGAATTTCAAAAAAGTACATTTAAAAAATGTTTTCTAGAATGATTTTGAAAATAGTATTAAACTGATCATGCAGTGAAAACATTATTTTTTCTTAGATTGATCTCAAAACTTGGGTATTGACTGACTAGAATATCATAAATTCATCATAGAAATAATACACAAAATCTAGAACAAAATAAAATAAAAAATTTATGTAATTAATAATGTTAATTGGTAAAAAAAATTAATTACTCGAACATATTGAAGATTTTATCAATATTTTACAACACATGTATCCTCCCTCAGAGAAATTGAAATAACATTTTAATAAAAAAAATTAGATCCAATGAGAAAAAAAAATTATGAAGAGTTTTAGAATTTGAAATTAAAAATAGTTTGAGTATAGGGATTTTTTATCCAGTGTTCTCCACTAGTATCTCCTTCAGTAATTTAAATTATCAATGATTCTGCAACAAAAAAATCATTCTCACAACCAACTGTGCACTTTTTTTGTGGTCAATTGACTAACTCACATCCACTTTCCATAGTAACCACGCCTATTATGTTCTACATTCCATATTCACTTGACCTATCAAAAAAAATATTCACCTCATGGTCAAGAAACCCATCCACATTATTATAAAAAAATCAAAGGATTAATTAAAGTATCTAGTGGAAACTTAAACAATTTATTGTCATAGACAAGAGAGAGAGAGAAGAACATAATTAAAAAAATGATAAAAAAAAAATCATGGGTTTCCTATCATGAGGAACTAGGTTTATAGTCTCCACCGAGAATAAAATTCATCTCAATTTTTAAATAATGAGATGGAAGAAAAGTAATTTTGATTCTCCTTAAAATAATGTCTGATTCATTGTCTGTTCACCAAGAATGTCCAGTTTTATTCTCCTACCAATTCAAAATCTCCATTGAAAAGAACTTGAACAATGGTGAAAGATCAGGACCACATACATTTGGGATTCCTTAAAAAAATTCTAAGCATGTAATCATGATTATTTACATTTTTTCTAGCTTTAAAATATCAATTTTGAATAAATGAATTGTGAAATTATTTAATTATTTCCACATAAATCATTAAAATTTCAAATAAATCCCCCATAATATCATCAACCTCATCCAACTCAACTAGTGTTCTTTGTCCAATATTCATAAAATTGAAATTCAAATCTTTCACTCCCCAAAAACACTTTTTTAAAACATTATAGAGAAATAATTTATTTTTACCAAAGATAAGTCTATATAGAGACATCCCTATGGGAGTTCTAAAAGAATCTATGTATTCTCATAACATCTCATCAAGTTTAAATGACCCGTCCTTTCTAAAAGATGAAATAGTTATAAATAATATATTTTCTATTAACTATTTGAGATTTTTATCTATCCACTCACCTGTGGATAGTAAAAATTCCTTTTCTATGGTGACACCCATACTTCTCCTTCAATTATTTCAATTTGAAAATTTTAAAACGTGCTCCATTGTCTTTAATGAATGCCTCTAGCACTCCAAATCTTGAAAATATATACATTTTAATGAATTTTATGACACTGATATATTGATTTTTTGGAATTTCAACTACCTCAATCTATTTTGACACATAATCTATTGTAACTAATATATAATCATTACTATGAGAATATAGGAATGGTCCCATAAATTCTAATCCAAAAACCTTAAAAAATTCAACCTCTAAAATTCCATTCTTAGAAAACTTCTACTTCCTTCCAACATTTCCTAACTTATGAAACCTATCACAAAACAGCACATAATTCTTAAAATCCATAAACAATATAAGCCTATTAAATCAAGATTTAAGAAGTTTTTGAGTAAACGTTTTACCTCCATGATATCCTCCACAAGGTGTGGAGTGACAAATTTTATCAATGGACCACGACCTTCATTCAGGTTTGGACCTTTGCAGAATACCATCGCGACACATCCTATAAATCAAAGTTTCATCAGAAAAATTATACTTACGTTAAGAGATAAACTTATTCTTTTTATTATTTTAAAAATACTTTTGGATGACACTTTTTCAAAAGAAATTAATAAAATTCTCCTACCAAGAAGACTAGTTGACAAAAATATCTTGCAAGTTCTCATCAAGAAAAGAAGAACTAATCTCCTTGTGATCTTTACACTAAGTACTATAAAAACTAGATAAATGATATCTAAATTTTTTTTTATCATCCTACCTATCACTAATATCAAAATCAAAATATTAAAGAAAAATTATCCACCTAATGAGTCAAGGTTTTTACTCTATCATTGACAGCATTTATTTCAATATTGATTGGTCTCTAAAAACAATGAATTTGGAACCCAGAAGGCACTCCCTAAACTTTTCTATAGAATACAGAATATCAATTAGCTTTTTCTTAGTAGTGATGTAGTTATTTTTAGCATCATCTGGTAGGCAGCTAGCATAATACAGTACATGTGGTTTACTGTCTCTCATTAGAACTAGAACCTATCTAATAGAAGTATAAATAGCATCACACATAAGATAAAATTAAATATTCCAATCAAGTGTATTTTATTATTGGTGATTATGTGAATTTTTCTTTATTAAGGTAAAAAGATTTAAGATATTGTTCTTCAAAGACATAGTGTTCATCTTTCACCAGTAGTGGACACTGAGGCTTTGTAAATTTTGAGAATTCCTTGATAAGCCTTTGGTAAAAAACCAAATTACCAAGATATATTATATCTCCTTTAACATTAATGGGATTGAAAAAATGTTTTAATGATATCAATCTCAACACTACCAACAGGTAAACCCCAATTATAATCATTATATCCCAGAACTATTACGTTTTAAACCCTAAACTGACTTTTATCCCATTTTATAACAATTTTCATCTCATGAAACATCAATAAAACATGTTCTAGATTCTATAAATATACCACAAAAGTTTTGAACACAATGGAAAAATCATCCGTAAAAACATAAATGATTCTCACAACTATGATTGAAAATATTTTCGTTAAGCATCTTTGAAAGGTAGCCTAAGCACCACACAATACAATATAAATTATCTTGCTGTAAGATGTTCCAAAAGGTAATGTAAAGGTGGTCTTAACTTGAACTTCTAGGGCTACATGAATCTTTTTTTTAACTCGAATAGCCATCTAAAAAATAAAAAACCCTTTTCTAGCTAGTTTCATTATAATTTGATGTACAATTGGCATGGGGAAATGACATTTTCTTATGGAAAATTTGTTCTTTTTAAAATCTATATAAATTATGCATTTTTTAAATTTTCTCACATGAATTTTTTGATTTTTTTCATTGGTAATTATTTATAATCTTTCCTTCTTTGAAACTACTTGGAGAGGACCAACACAAGAACTACATGAAATGGGTTATATAATTCTATAATATAGTAACTTAATCACTTATTATCTCAAAACATATTTCATTATTTCATTGAATATCATTTGACATTATACTCTTGGTTCATGGAATAGTTCAATAGTAATATTTTACATGCAGAATAAAGGGTTTATCCCATTCATTTTAGCTATTGACGATCACATTTTTGTGTTTAATTTCATAATAATTCACAAAAAAAATAATTATTTTCATTCAAATAAGTAGAGATCAGTATAGGAAGTGTTGAGTATTCACCAAAAAATGAGCATTTCAAGTGCGAGGGAAAAGTCTTATGTAATAATGTGGGTGCATGTTAACTGGAATGAAGACTCCTGGGCTTGTAGGTCTAAGATTTTCAATATGTTTTATAAATTATAGTATGAAATCTTGAAATTTTTTGAATTTTAGAGATATATTTTATATTTTTCTTTAATTTTTTCCAAGATGGTCATCCCACTCTCATGAATTTTGTGATTAGATTTCATTATATTTATCATGTAAATATCATCAAATTTCTTTCACAAGTCTACCTCAACATTATCAAATTGTTCAATATATTTTCAGAAGGGAAATCAGTCTCATGTTCTCCTAGAAATTTCCTAAGCTCTAGAATTGAAAATCCACCTTTTTGATAACTCTCCATAGATGGATCATAACTTCTTTGTAGATCTGAAAAATTACTCAAATTTTAACATTTATGACTTACATAATGTTAGGAAAACTATTTTAATAATCCATATGAGTTTCATAAACAATAGTTTATCAACTTCTTCCTCTTCTTTTAAAGATACCTTACCATTACAATCAAATTTTTGAACCCAAAGGTAGTTTCTTAAACTCCAATGATTGATAAATATTCTTTTCAGTTTATAACATCTCCACTTCTGAATTTTTTTCACAATATGAAAAATATTAATCCATTTTAAATAAATTTAATTCTATATTTTTTTATACACAATTAAAAATCAATTGACCCTTCAACACATCAATAATTGCTCCCCTTGTAGCCAAATAAGGTATTCCCAACATGATAGATACTTGTTTGTCACATTCTCTGTCGAATATGATAAAATTACCTAGTAAAAAAATTATCTATCTCTAACTAATAGATCATAAACTCTTCATATGGGATGTGTAATAGATCAGTTGGCC
The DNA here is from genome assembly GCA_963277665.1 of Viscum album. Lineage (NCBI taxonomy): Eukaryota > Viridiplantae > Streptophyta > Magnoliopsida > Santalales > Viscaceae > Viscum > Viscum album. Next base: position 1,947,745,858 of record OY728125.1, read on the forward strand.
AATTATAAGACCATAACGGTCATTCCCATTCTCATAATCCCATTTGTTTTAATAGTGAGAAAGGAATAAAGTGGATTCTCACCCAATGATCAAAAAAACAATTTAATTGATCGATTTCACGTAGGGTTACTGGTATGAAATAACTCCCTAGATATTTATGTTTCGATGGGATATTATTTTAAAGGATAGAACTTCACTCTTCAGTGAGGCTGTAAGATGAGAATTATTATAAGGTTTTTATTTGAAATAATTTTATTGAGAGATTTCAAGTTTGATGGAAAATAAATTAAAGCTTGATAAATTTAATGTTCTCTTAGATCTTGTGGAACAGTTAAAGGAAATAAAGCAATTTAAGTTTTTTATTTTTAGATTTTAACCTATGAGGAAAATAGATAGTTGGGAAACATTACTAAGAACAGAAGGTATTTCTCCAATTTCATGGACAATATTTTATTTCCCTATATTATTTTTCTGTTTAGAGAGTTTCTATTATTCTTTTATATGTGGATCAGTTGAATTAAATAGTGTTACTATATAATTTTTTACAATTCTAGATTCAATGTTCCTCAAATTTGGGTGTCTAGATTCTTCTAAATTCTCAGTTATTACACTCCTATAGAAAACTCTATCGTCCTCTTCGATTTTTAAAACACTCCTAGAAACCACAACCATGTAACTCTCTATTGGATTCATATCGGTGGTACTCGATAGCTTTCATTTATCTCTTGAAATTTCTCTAGCATATTTACCAACCTGTATTTATATATTATGTAGTCAGTGTCATTTTGGGCCTTATAATAATCATTTTGACCCTTTTTGAATCATGTTTATCTATAAATATTGAAATCATTAATTTAGAATCATATTTAGAATGATAATTTTTATCATTAGCTTGACTTATAAATTGTGTTCTTTTCAACTTTTGAAAACCAATGGAAGTAGGTTACTGGAAAATTGATCCTCATTATGTCTTAGGAAAGGTGGGGAGGTTCTTATAATATGGGTTATAATTGTTTGAAAATTGTTTATCTCTAAATTATTGACTTTGAAAATATCTAGAAAAATTGGAATATTCATGTGTTCAAGTTATCATTTCAAATTTTGGATAGAAAACACTTGAGTTTCCAAATATTCCACACTATTGGCACTATTCTATAAGACATTGGACATGATTTTAACAGCCAACTTAATTAGAATATTGTTTGAAATTTAGATTCATTAAGGACCGGAGTTGGTATATTATTTCTAAAAATTCATCATTCATTTACAGACATAGACAAGTTCAATTACCTCATCTATTCACTCTTCTAATCCTTGAATCTTTATGATATTAGTTAACAGTTAAAATGTTGAAAATTTTCCAAATCTCTTCATCAATTTCTCTTCTACAATTTACTCTAATAGATTTGGTCACCCATGTTCTGAATAGTAGGTGAAAAACTACATAGAATAAATCTATGAGTTGGTGTAAAGTAATTTGGTGATGAGGAAACAACCTAAGAAGGTCCATTAACATATCCCAGGATTTAGGACAAATTCTCCATCCTCTTGACAAAATCATATAATATTGTTTCTTAGTTATCCCATATGTATTCTTGGATATAATGAGTTGTAAATTCGTTACCCAAGTATCTAAAATGTTTCCATCAATGGCAAAGAAATAATTCTTTGTAGTTTTATTTAGATTGAAAGGGGAAACTCTCATTTTCATCTCATTTTTACAAATCCCTTATAGTGGCAGTTGCTGCAAAATGTTATAAAAATACCTAACAAAGGCTAAGGAGTTCTCAATAAGAATTACATCGAATGATGATATCTTGAAATGTATGACTATTTTAGCATGTAATTCTAAACCATATGTATAAATATAATGAATGAAGGTTTAGTTAAAACATGAGGGAGTTCAAACTCCATCATCCAAGGTTGTTCAAAATTACCCTCAGTTATTTTTGGTTAATTGTTTTTAGAATCTCTATTTTTGTCCCTCAAGTCTTCTATTTTCATGGATTTTTTATTCTCATAGCTCTTAAATGTTTTTAAACTTCTTGTTTAAGAGGACATAGGTTATGAGACATATATTTGGTGTGCATGAATTTAATTTTTTGAAATTGGTACACCATATATTAAAAAAATTATTAGAATTTTATGTTTTTATTTTTTTATTTCTTGTTGTTCTTTTTTATTTATAATTTTTATATATTAGTTTTTCTAGTTTCTTTTTCAATATTCCGCTCATTCTTTCCTCAAAAAATGACACTAAAATAGTATGTCAAACATCATTGATTTATATCAAAATAAAAATTTAAAACTACTAGATAACAGAGTGGGGTATTGTATCAACATGGAAGAAAATGGTGGTGAAGTCTAGAAAAATGAATAAAAATCTAAAAAACACAAACGTGCCAGAATTAGCTAATATGGTGAAAGAAAAAAAACTAAAATTGTGATTGATTATAATATAAATAAGAATGAAGTGTGGGGGAATTTTTTAATTTTTGGTTAATGTCTTTCTAGTTTGTGAAATTTTTTAATTGAATCAACATTCAAAATCATGAAGTAAAAATCTCTATCGAGAAAAATGAATTGCAATAGGTGATTATTTTGTTCTCACTATTAAACTCATTCAATTTCTAGGAAGATTAAGTTGATTTAATTCTAAATATGATTGTATCATAAAGGATTGAAAAGATAAACTAGATCAACCAAACATCTCAATGCAAATAGTTGTAGCTAAAAGTCATATCAAAATTAATCAATGCAAATTCACATAACATTATTAAAATAGAAAAGAAGAATACCTGGAATCTCCCCTTGATTAACACCCTCTCAATGTGCTATAGATCCTTTTATCTCCTCAATCTCTATAAGCCTCGCTGAATTATCTCAATCAATGGATGATGGATCATGATCGAATGATGTTCGTCTGTTTAGGGATTGTGAAATTGGTCAATGACCATGGATCCTTGCACTACCATAGATCCAAAAAAGGGATGTGCTAGCTTTTTTGAGCGATAAGTAGAAAGTAATGATAAAGTTGTACCCTATATTAGTGCTTTTTTTAGCACTGATTAATGATAGATTTATTAATAAAAAATTTAGCATTGATTAAAATTTTTACTAAAAAATAATATTAATTTATATAAAATTATTATATTTATATAAAAAAATAATATTTATTTATATATATTATTTAAAAAAACATGTTTATAATTTATATTAATATTATATATTCTGATATATATTTTTTAATAATTAAAATATATAAATAATGTCTAAAAAAATATTTATATGTTTATAAATATATAGATATTTATTTAAATAATTAAAAAACTTATAATATTTTTTTAATGATAAATATATTTGTTATATTAATAATTATGTATAAATAATTTTTAAAATATATTTATTTATAATTATAATAATAAAGAAATATGTCTTTAATGAATGTATATATATATATATATATATCTTTAGAAAATGATGCTATTGATTGTCGTTATTTAGGTTTATATATTGATGTGTGAGTATAATTGATCCTATATGACCATAAAGGTTTTTTGTGGACAAGATTTTGAGTTATTTTCTAAATGTTAAGATTACCTATGTTACGATGACATGCACATGCATATGTTTTGTATTCATCATTATGAGTGTTCCTTTATAAATTGATACCCGTAAGATTCATTCATGTGATACACGTGAACTTATGTTATTCCCATAAATACATATAAAATTACAATAGGTATATTTAAATAATGAATAAATTTATTAAAATTTTAATTATATAGAAACACTTTTTAAATTTATTTATTTATAATTATTATTATAACTAGATATATTTATTTATTTAAAAAATATTAAATTTAAATAAATATATTTTATATAATTTTATAAATATATATATTAATATATTAATATATATATAATATATACAGATATTTATAAATGTATTAATTTAAAATTATAATTATAAATTAATATATATATATATATATATATATTTCTATAAATAATCATAAAATTATAATGAATATATTTATAATAATTAGAATTTTATAAATATATAAATTATATAAATATATTTATAAATATATACAAATATTTATACATATAAAAATATTTATAAAAATATTTATTATATATATATTTTTAAATAATTATAAAATTATATAAAATATATTATTATATATATAAATAAAATTATAAATAAATTTATATTTATTTCTTATCATAAATATAAAAAAAATATTTATTTATTTAAATACTTATGAAATTATAAAAAAAGTTTTTTATTATATATATTTATTATAATATTACAATTATTTAAGTTAACATATATTTATTTATAGTTATAAGAATAAATAAATATATATTTAATTCAAAATAAAGAAATTATAATAAATATATATAATAAACTGTATAACTTCATAGTTTTAAAATAAATATAAATTTATTTATGGTTATAATTATACATCTATTATAAATATATATATATATATATATATATTCATTTATTGTAATATCTATACATAGGTGTTTGATTCATGGCATACCCCTAAACCTATTATTTTCTCATAAATACTAATAAAATAATAATAAATATATTTAAATAATAAATATATTTATTATATTTATAATTATAAATTTTTTATTATATATAAATAATTTTTAAATATATCTACATATAATTATATCTATATTTATATTTATTTAAAAAATTATAAATTTAAAATATTTACAGTTATTATAATTTAATAAATATATATAAATATATATATTAATATTAATACATATAATTACATAAAGAAATTTATTAATATATTTCTGTATACTTGTCATAATTTATATATTAATAATTATACTATTAAAATAAATAATTTTTTTATATTTTTTATTTTATAAAAATATTTAATTATATAAATATATTTATAAATGTATACAAATATTTATAGTTATAATTATAAATAAATATAGATAAATTTAAATATGTATAAATTTACAATAAATATATTAATTATATATATTTATTTAATTATAAATTTAATATATTCATTTATTTTATTTTTATAATTATTTAAATAAATATACATTTATTTATAATTATACATATAAATAAATATAAATATATTTAAATGATTATTAAATTCAAATAAATATATTAATTATAAATATTTATATAATTATAAATATAATATTAATATTTATTATAATTTAAAAATTATTTAAATATATCTATGTTTATTTATAATTATAAGTACAAATTTATAAATTTATATTTTTAATAAATATATATTATAATTATAATTATATAAATATATATAATTAATAAATTTATTATATATAATTAAAAATATAATAAATATATTTTTTATAATTTGGAATTTCCATAAATATATAAATATATTTATTTATTTATTAACATTAGATATTTATCAGTGCTTTTTTAGTGCTGATAATGATAGGCCTTTATCTTCACTAAAAGAATGCTGCTAAATTGTATCCTAATCAGAGATATAATTTCAGTACTGATATGGTATGTTTTATGATCATTTTCTATTTTAGCGCTAATAAAACATACCTTTATCAGCACCTTCCAACAAGCATTGATAAAATCCTTTCGTTTTATTATAAAACAACCCATATCAGTACCCTTTCACCACTTGTGCTCAATTTCTCGCTGAAATTAACCTCTGTCACTGCATACATAGGTCGTCGCTTCCTCCTATCACCACCACCTCTTACCTTCGTTGTCTACCTTCACTGCCTTCAGTCCCTCCGGTTTCGCTATCGTCGATGCCGACATGCACACTTCCACCATAAAACCATCTCTGTCGCTTCCCTCCATGGCCTCTACTGCCACTACCCTCCACAACCTCTGTTGCCGCTACCACCGACCCCAAATTTGCCACCGCTAAACCCTACACCTACCGCTGAACCTCCAAATAATAAATAGGTTCTTATTTTCAATTATATATTCCTCCTCCTTTTTTCTATTTCTCTAAATGTTCATGAAATTCAAATAAAAGGTTAATTTTATTCTAAAACATGATGTTTTTGGTGTCTATGGTATATAGAATCCGTATATGTCCTTATCAACATTAATTTGAAAGATGTGATTCAATTCAACTTGTCCAATGTTGGTGATTCTATACTATTTCATCTATTTGACATAGCCTAAGGTGGTTTATTGATTTAAATTCATTGGGAAATAATCGGACTCATATCAATTATAAGATTTATTTTTGACTTGAAACAAAAAATAATGGTTTAATTTCATTTTTCGTAACATAATAACTTGTTTTGATTAAATTATAAATTTCATTATTTTATATACATCTTCTTTTTCATGGACTTCATTATTTCTAATATATATTTTAAATTTTATCATTTTTAATTGTGGGTGTTGATGTGGATGTAGATGCTTCAATGAATTTTATACCATGTAGAAATGATAGTTTTATAAATGTGGTTCATCAATTATTAGTGTTGGGATTTTAGAAATTCATAATGGGAATATTTAGGTAGAGATGTGGTAATTCTAGAGACATGAGTTATAATATTATGGTAACACATTTTTAGTAATCTTATCTTAGGTGTCACATTAGGTTCTAGAATTTTCTTCTCGATAATACCATTAATAGTGAGTTGATTGTGTTTCATTTTTTTGAAACAATATTCTAGTGTGATTATTACCTTAATTTTTCAACATAAATTATCTCATTAGGAATGTTTTAGGTACCCCTTCATTGTTGATTATTGATTTTTTTTATTATTTTATCTTATGATTGTATCTTGGTAAATTATATATACTTTAAAATAATATATGTTTTATTGGTTTTATTTACTCAACCCTATGTAATAAAATTATTTTCATTATTATCCCAAAAACTAGAATTCTTTGGTTTTTCTTAAAAACAATTATAGTAAATAATTGGTGATATTCAACTAAGATATTTTCTCACACTATACTTATACATGTGGGTGTATATTTAGACCTAGTTTTCTATGATATTGGTAAAAGGGAAGGGTCATACTTTTATAGTGGGGTTCTATAGTCACTTCTTAATGATATAATGATAAAGGGATATCGAGATCACTATAGGGCATAAAGAGACAATATTCATTTTTTATTTTTTGAAGATATTTACTATAATGTTCCTCTCTAAAAAATAAATTTATTTTTGATTTAAATTTATACTTTGGATCATGTGTAATCCTTTTATAACTTCATATATTATTAAATGTTCATTATTTTTTTCCCGTATCTTTTATAAAGTGCACCTCTTGGGATTTTTTTCTTTTAAAAAATTTCTATGTGGGTCTTTTAAAATGAATTGGGTGTTTTGAAATATTGCTTAAAAATTATTGGTGCTCAATATACATTTTTTTGGTTTTAAATGGCTTCAAAATGATTTAGATACATGGCATGACATAGTTTTCATTTAAAGTGTTTTTCAACTGACCTGATTGGCTTTTATAAAGTGGAATGAATGTTTTCAAAGAATAGTTAATACTAGTTTCATCTTAAGAAGGGGTGTTTTAAATTTTAAAGGAAAATTTGTAAAATATACCATGTTTCGCTCATTTTTAATGATTAACACAGTTGGGTCATGAAGTTTCCATGAATTCTTTAAGAAAAGGGAATTGTGGTTTTATGAAAGAGTTATTGAACCCAATTGGGTTATTTTAAAAAATGGTGTTTTATATTGAAGTGGAATTTTTGTAAATTGTTTATTTTTTTAGTGGTATATCATGTGCAATTTTATAAATAGATTTCAAAGGACATATGAAATATTGTTTTTCCATAATATTTTATGTTTAGATTTTTATTCATTTTTTAAAATCAATTACATTATATAGGGAATACAAGAACATTGATAATAAAACCATGGAAAGGGTTGGTCACAAACTATATCCAACCCATAGTACATCCATTATGACCTCACTCCCACTTATGGAAAATTAATATTTAACCTCATTTGAACTCTTAAGCATACTTTTCATCCAACATTACATGTATAGATTAAATTACAGAAGTCTTCTAAAATTATGTCTTCTTTCTAGTGTGGTGTTATCTTCTAAGGTGATGAGTCTTAGGAAACAAAAATGTATAATAAATATCATTAAAATATTCAGTTTACCTTATTTGGAAGACCCCTTTTCTGTATTTGTTTTGTAAAATATTTACATTACCAAATCAAAAAAGGATTGATGTTAATAAATAATTAATAGATTCCATTTTTATGACAAAATAGTATGAATATGGAGTTAAAGAGTTAGTAATGTTTGAAAAACATCATTTGCTGACTCTTATTGACATGTTTGGTTTCTATGATAAGAAAATTATTGAAATGTTCTAATCAATCAAGTAATTTTATAAATTTGGACTAGTTTATAAATTGATTGAAAGGGTGGCTTTAATGTAATGTTTTAATGAATGACTTATAAATGATTTCAAATTTTTATATAGAGAATCAAACACTTGGTGTGTTTTAAAAGCGGTTTTATCCCTTTTTATGGAATTATATTCAACGAAAAGGGTTTGGAGAAAATGTATTAATGGATTTTTTTAAGAATTATTTTGGTTTTAAAATTAGTGGTAATCATTATCTTGATATTTTAATCATTAATCATGTTTTAATAGGATTTGAAACCAATAGTTTGGGTGATTTAGAAGTGTTAAAAATGTTGTAAAATGTTGTTTTATTTTTTATGAGGTGACATAACCCTAGTGATATATATTTAAAATCAATTTTTTATCCTTGGTTTATTTTTATATCAGTGTTTTTGTGTTTTAAAAGATTTTATGATTCCCAAATCAGATGGATTATTTTAAAAGGCTGTGTTTTCTCATGTGGATTGGATTTTGAAACATTTATGCCTTTAAATTTTCTTCAATATCCATTTAAAGGGTAGTGTAAATTCCCATTTGAGTTTCAAAGGCGGTTTTATAAAATCTGTCCAAAGTGTATATTGGGATGACTCTTATAAATGATAAAATGGATTTTTATTCCATGAATGTTTTGAAATCAAAAAAACCATTTGAAATTTTATAAAAAATTAGTTTTCAGGAATGGTGTGATACTCTATACCCTTTGAAATTAGATCTCAAATAAGGAAACATAGAATGGTTTGTATTTGAAATTCCCAGAATGTGTGAGTTTTGAAAATAGGGTTTTAGGCCACCAGGCCTGCTGAACTATTATTTCATTCCTATATTTTAAAGTTTCATGTTTGTTCTAGCTTGTTTCCCTTCCTTTTGTTCTTATGAGAGGGATATATAGTTTCATGGGGACACTAGTTGAACATCTTTGTGAATTTATTTTGTTAAATATTAATATTACTAAATCAAGTAGGATGGATATTAATAAAGAATGTATTGATGTCAATATTCTCGTAATAGAGTATGAAGATGGAGTGAATGGTTTTATCCAGATTTCAAAATATCATGCATGTGAACCTTCCCAAACACTTTATCTATGTTTACACAGTTGTTATTCAAAACTGATTAGTTCATAGGAGTTGGGAAAATACAGGATTAGTCAGGGAATAGATCAAATTTATATATGTTGGAATAAGGAGGGGAAATAGTTAATGTTGTTAGTGTCTGGGAGACTACTGTATTTTATGGACCAGCATATGTGATTACAAGTGTGGATAATTAAGAAGGATTTATTATTGATTTGATTACAGATGTGAAAAATAATGAATATCATATTAAGGAAATGCCAAGGATATTTGAATATGAAGTTCATGATTGCCCAAAATTATTTGACAATATAAAGAGGTGTGAAAAAACAACATTATATTCTAGTTTCACTAAATATAACATATTTCCAGTCATACCGAAGCTGTATAATTTGAAAGAATGCAATTAATGGAGAGATTCCAGTTTTACGGAACCACTTTCTCTCTTGAATGAAATTCTCCCAGATGATATTGATCCCCCGATACATACATACGATGCTAAACTAATGCTATGCTCAATGGGTATAATCCATGAATGAAAAACTACCTGCCTGAATGACTGTATACTATTTTTGAATGGACCAATAATCACTTACATGATGCCCAAATTTTTGTTCTTCTTGATACAATAATAGTGAATTCGGACCTATAAAATTTTATGGTAATTTTCAATCATTCTAAGGATTAGGTGCCTATATGGAATTGAGGAAGCTACAATGAATTTTTTTTGGTATGTATATGAAATAAATAAATATGGGAAACAACATCACTCATTAGACTCTCCTCGATGAAAGAGAATTGATCATTATTATCCAAAATTTTGGAACACACCTACAAACCTTAATATTGTGTTATCAACATATAGAGTTAATCCTTTTGGTTTTCAAAGCAGTACACAGAGTACATGAAAATTAATGTTGGTAAATAATAACATTCCATAGTGGTTATTAATTAAATGAAAATACATCTTGTTATCTATGCTTATATAATGACTAAAAGAACATGGTAATGATATTGATTTTTTTGGATCTTTTGATCGAGGATTTCAAATTATTATGGGATTCAGGTTTTATTTTCCATGATTCTTATAGAAATTAATATTTCATGTTTAGAACCATTTTGTATGGGACAATAAATGAATTTATTTCTTATAAAAAATTTATAGTATATAGCATTTAAAGAACTCAAGGGTTTCCTATTTGTTAAAAAGATACATAGTTAATTATGTTGAAACGTTCCCCGAAAACTGTGTTTCTAGGACATCATATATTTCAATCCAGACGGCATAAGTACTGATCTTGGGTGGCATCATTCTATGGAAGTTCATAAGTACATACACAACCATCTCCAAGAGAATGTGATCAAATTTTTGAGAAATTCAACGATGTGAACACAATATTTGGTAAAACATTTTTGAAAAACCTTATAGAAACTAGTTGGAATAAGAGATCAGTTTTTTTAATTATCATACATAAATTTTCTATATGTCATACATTAAATTGATGTTATCAATGTTGAAAAAATATATATTTGATAGTGTCATCGAAATGTTTCTAAATGCACCCAGAAAAAAAAGGATTGAATTAAGGCTAGGTTTGACATGGTTGAACTTAGAATATAAGAAGAGTTGGTGCCTGTGAAAGGCCAAAAATGACCTTTTCTTTTTCTAAATGCTTACAATCTTTCCTGAAAATAGGGACATCAGTTTTACAAACTCTTGAATGATGTAATGGTTCTAGATGGGTATTCATCGAATATCAATAATATCATTTCAATGACTGATTTAATGTTAAGGGTATGAAATCACATGCCTTTCATGTTTTGATGTAAGATCAAATTCCAATTGCTTTAACATTCATTTATCCAAAGAATGTTCGGCATACATTAACCCAGATCTTTTTATTTTTCAAATATATAAGCAATAAAGTAAAAAACTCAGATAAATTTCTGATTATGGAAAGAGTATTTTTTTTCATATTATGTTAATTGGAAATATTCTTCTCGGGAATATTCTTTGATATAATGGTTCATTTTATGGGTCACATGGTGAGAGGGATTAAAATATTTTGTCTATACAGTATATATGGATATACAACCATTGAATAGTATATGATAATTTTTAATGGGAATTTTGAAACTTGAATTCATTCCTAGGGTTATATTGTGGAGTGATATATTGTTGAGGAAAATCTTGAATTCCCTACCGAATACCTTTCTGGTACGGAAATAATTGGTTTTCTGAAATCTTTTCACACTGGACAGATTTCATGGGAAAGAATTTCTAAAAGAGATGCTTTCATAATCAATATTACAGATTGGGATCATGACCCCCATTATTTTTTTTATAAGATTTTGGTTGTTTTCCCTTATATTGAAACCCACAAAAAAATTCATTGGTATATGATCAAAGGATAAAATATGGATATCAAATTCAAATAATTAACATGTTATTTTATGGTTACAGAACCATATTTTATAGGATTAATATAAAAATCTAGATTCAATTTCTTAATAACATTGATGGATATTCATAAGATCAATTGTCTATGTATTATCTTATTGTTGTTATGTAATTAATGGTTATAAAATCTATACCAAAGAAAAATATGTAGTCAATACCATGAAAAATAGTGGAGTTACACTTTTTGTTTAAGAGATTCATGTTCCTCATACTAAGGACTGAAATCAATGTTACACGAATATATCATACATTGGAGTCATCAAAAAAGAATTGGAGTTAGATTATAAAACATTACAAGTGCCTATATTTCAATGCATGTTGGATGATAAAAAGAGATTTGTTAAAATAGATGAGTTGGGATTCATGAAATAAGATTTTTATAAAGATGGGTACAAAGAAAAACAATTTATAATGGCATCATAGGTAGTATAATTATTTTATATTCCAAATACCACAAATTGAAGGTAGTCATTTATTCTGTTATTGACCAAAACCACAAATGGTTCACATGAAAATTCAACTGAGGATAACCGTTTCATTAGGGCGTCATAATCATTTCACAGTGGAACCAATGTAGAAAATTTTGTTTTATGTCAGAGGAGACCAAAATGAAGGGATTTTGATAGTCTATAGAGAGTTCAAATATATTCAACCTTTTATAAAAGGGTTTGATAATCATGTTAGATTTTTTGGAATGTATATTTTGTTACCTAAAGTTATTATTTGTTTTCTACTACATTTATTTAATCTAAATTAAATATTAAACAACTTATATAGATGAGGACTTATATACATACTAGTGCTCCAAATCCTGAGGATTAATCTGTCTCTCAACCTACTGTTGCTCAGAGTACAAAGTAGCAATGACCTTCACCTCGTGTCTGTGCTCCCAATCCTGAGGAACGACATGTTTCTCAACCTTTTTCTTCTCCAAGAGTAGATGTAAAATGACCATCTACACGTGTCAGTGCTACCACTATAAAGGAACAGGATAATGATAATGTTGAATCCTTAGAAATTATAAGACATGAAGGACCTGGGATGCTGAAAAAAGTAGTGTCATAGTTTTATGGTGTTATAAAAAACTCATTAAGATAAAAATAAAAGGAATTAAATATGAGGTCAGTTGGAATGTGTGGGGCCAACATGTTAACCCGAATAAGTCTATGTTCATTAGTTATATTGGAATCGTCACTCTGAAATGTTTTTAGGTTGATGTAGATGTGTGGAATCATGTTGTGCTCGTGATTAGGAAACTAATGTGGGAAGATATTATAGTAACAATATGATATTAGTTCATTATTTTACTAAAAAATAAAATATTAAAAGACTGACTTACTCTTAATCATCCCTTTTAGAGTGAATTTATAGTAGATAAATACCATAATAAATATATATTAATGCTTGTTGGAAGGATTCACAAATTATTTCACACAATTCTAATGATACATAATCATAAAGATGACAAATAGAAAATAAAACCACACCAACCTCTTATTTATGCACACCTGATAACCCAAGAAGTGTGGTATGCATTTATTGGTCTTCTTGAAGATGTGTCTTTTTAGGTACATTGTCTCTAGTAATACATTGTTTGATAATACATATATTCATCACTTTTATTTATAATTTTTTAACTGTGAAACAAAAACTTGGTAATGAAAATAAGGGATGCGCAACCAAAACAATATACGCCTACCGTAAAGCAAGGATGGGGTATACTTTAGTTGAAAAATATTGGTACATATTTTAAATTTAATGTAATACTTTTATGTGACATGAAACAAAACTATAATGATGTTCCTATATTTATATGTAGATTGATGAATCTAAATCTAAATTTTCCTCCATCCCACACCATGTTTTATGGAATAAGGCACGTGTAAATAATGATGGAGTTCTAATGGTTGAAAACACACAAAACGTGTGGAAAATATTTGTATGTATGATATAATAAAATAATTGCATTAAGTTTTTGTTAAATAACAATTATTTCTTATTAATCAATATTTTATATGTAACACAGTCACACGAATCAAAAACACCTATACCAGATGGAGACGTATTATTGGTGGGATTCATATATCCAGAACAGTATGACCACATCGGAGGTGCAGGTTTTTCGGTTACACCCTGAACATATTTAAAACAAAACATGAGGAGGATAAAGATAATGAAATTAAATAGATGAAATAAAGACTAGATTCCCTTGAAAAATAATTCCAATTGTAGAGGGAGTTTCTAGGAAATTTTATAGGTTAATCGAAGAGGAGATATTGTATAAGAATAAACATTGCCTGATGATCCCACACCCCACCCCCACCAGCTTTGAGATGAGTCATTCGCCTAAAATATCTATCTTAGGTGAGTTAACAATTATTCTAATAATTGTTTCTATGAAATTTGATTCATATAGACACATATAACGTTCCTATACTTTTATTATACATGGTGATAATGACTGTCATTTATATCTATAAACAAACAACCTTCACCTTGTAGCTAGGTCTATGATGCTCAATATCCAAAATGACATGCTACACAATAGTCTACATCCAACAGTTCATGTGAGAGTGTTGATTAACATATCCCCAAAACCAAGTTTTGAGATACCTCTTCCAATTGATGAGTAAGATATTCATAAGGTAGCCCATGCCGTTGGAGTATTCATTCTGCGGTCGTTACATCTTGTAAAAAACATGTCTATAAGAAGATATTCATTTCCAATTTATTTTTCATGATAAAAATTAGACAATTAATTAAAAATGGCCTGAACTAATGAATCTTATTACAAGAGGACAAACAGAAGGGGGTGAAATGAAATTTCGATTGAAATCCATATGAACGATCAACCAACCGATCGAAAATATCTTTGAAAATTACCTTTATCCTACCCATTGAATATCCATATTTATTATCATTGAAGTCTCAAGTAGATAAAATGTTACAATGTAGTAGTAGTCACATAGTTTATTTTGAAGAATAAATTTACATAGATGAATTTACTGACATCATTTCTTTTGAGAGTGTAGATAAAATCCTAAAATATGAATGTCTAGGAGCCTAAATTGTAAATTTATTCACGATGAATATTTTCTTGATTTAATTTTCCAAAGGGTGATATAATATTTTAATTATGACGAAATACATTTCATATATTTTACAGGCATATATATCAATACTAATTTAAGGTATTTCCACATGAAAAATGTTTAGTCTCATTAGTCCTCATGTCAGATCTACGTACCAAGAAAAAATAGAATATAAATAATTGGATAATATAGTGTCAAACCAGACCAAATTGATTGAATGAAAACAAGGGGATGACTTAATCTTCCTAATAACAACGATACAGGGGTAAAACACTATAATTAAATTATTTAAAATATATTTTCATTTATTTAATTACTGATTCATTTTTGTGTTTTTAAGAAACATTGGATGGTCATTATAGTAAATTTAGATACTCTAAATATTAATTTCATGAATTCACTACATGCATTACCAACAAGCCGACTACACATGATGACGTTTGTCAATTTTTAATACACTACCTATAATGTTTTTGAACTAAACATCATGTTATATGATTTATATTATTTTTTAGTGATGATTTTGTTATTATATGGTTGTGTGTAAATATCATCTAAATCATAGTATGAGGACAATAAGTGCACACAAAGACCCCAACAAGTTCTATAACTAGATAAGTATCTGCGTATATGTAATTAAAATTCACTATCCAAACACATATAAAAAAATTACTTATTTTCATCAATATGTCTGGAGTGTCTGAATCATATAAATAGAAAGGATTATGGTTATTATGATAATAAATTTATTATTGAGATCATATTCATTTAATAAACACACATCTGAAAAGACGTATTTTCAATGTTAATTACTACTTCATTTAAAAAAATTATTATTCTTTTGTGAATTTATATTTTTCCAGTACTAGTATGACTATAAAATAATAATATTCAGAAGATGATATAAATTTTCATAGAAATTAATGGAAATTTTACCTTATAACATAATGAAAACATATAGTATGATGATGTGACTACAATAGAAGTAATGGATTCATTCATCTTCATGTTTAAATTTTCTGTTTTTATTATTACTCACATAATAATTTTTTTCTTATACAAGTTGATTCCATGTATGTTAGGAATTTTCTGAGACTTTTGGATGTGAAGGAATAAATAAAACCTCAACACAAAATATGATGTGATCGGTATTAGTCAAGGTGTGTCTTTTAATTTGAAATATACATTAATTATATTACAATATAAAACTCACATAATCCAAACTATAAAAAGTAATTCGCATTATTTTAATACTTTATAAAAATGACACATATGTCATTTAATATCTATAGGAATTAGTATCACCTCAATATGATGCATTATGTGACCATTTTGACTAAAAGTGTATGTTATGAGTTTAAAATTGAAATTTTACTTCCAAATGATTCACACATTTAAATACATGTAAACATACTCATTTTTTCATGATAATTTAGTTTCATAAATCAATTGTGATGTGTGTGAATCGGTCTCAAATCAAACCAATACACTAAGTGAC
Source organism: Viscum album (assembly GCA_963277665.1). NCBI lineage: Eukaryota > Viridiplantae > Streptophyta > Magnoliopsida > Santalales > Viscaceae > Viscum > Viscum album. The sequence continues at coordinate 1,947,762,377 of OY728125.1, forward strand.
TGGTATGAGTCAAAGTGTGTGTTTCCTTTTTAAAATGAAATTTTAGTAAAAAAGATAGGTGACGTACTTAAAACTGAGAAAATAGATTTTGATTATTTTGATACTTTAGAAAAACTATCCATGATTCATTCGGGATGTGTAGGAATTAGTATCACATCAATCCAACACAACATATGACCGGTATGACTCCCAGCGAACCTTTTTATTTAAAATTTACATCAATTTTGTTTTCATAAATCAATTGTGATGTGTATGAATTGGGATCATATAAAACTGATACACGATGTGACTGGTATGAGTCAATGTGTGTGTTTCCTGTTTAAAATGAAATTTTAGTTAAAAAGAAATGCGACGTACTCAAAACTAAGAAAACATATTCTTATTATTTTGATACTTTAGAAAAATTATCCGTGAGTCATTTGGGATGTGTAGGAATTAGTATCACAATAATCTAAGACAAAATGTGACCAGTCTGACTCTAAGAGCACCCTTTTATTTTAATTTTACATTATGTTTAGTAAAAAGGAACAAGTGACATAATGAAAAACTAAGAAAACACATTCATATTATTTTGATACATTAACTAATGATCTATGAGTCTTTTGGGAAACTTAGTAATCATCCACACCTCTGTATGAGACATGATGTGACTGGTATAACTCCAAGTGTTTATTTTTTATTTAAAATTTACATTAGTTTTAATAAAAAGGGCATTTAACCTACTCAAAACTGAAAGAAGGAATGCAGATTATTTTTATATTATAGGAAAATTATCCATGAATTATTTGGGATGTGTATGAATTATTCTTACCTCAATATGAGTCACGGTGGGATCAGTATGACTCTATGTGCGTCTATTTATTTAAATTTGACTTTTTTTTTAAAAAAATATATAAATTTGAAAAAACATTTAGTAAAATGAAACAAGTGACATACTAAAAATGAATCAAAAACATCTAGATTGTTTTGATACATTAGGGAAATAATCCATGAGTCATTTGAGATGTTTATGAATTAGCCACATCTAAATCTAGGGCACGGTGTGATCAGTATGACTCCAAGTATGTCTCTTTTATTTAAAATTTATATTGATTTTATTAAAAAAGACTACAGACTAACTCAAAACCAAGAAAATGAATTTGGATTTATTTGATAAATTATTTCAATGATTTATGAGTAATTTGAGATGTGTATGAATCATCCTCACCTTAATCCAACACATAGTTTAACCAGTATTTCTACAAGTGATTTTTTTATTTAAAATTGACATCAATTTTAGAAAAAGTAAAATGTTTCATACTGAAACCCAAGAAAACAAAATCATATTGTTTTGATACTATTGTACATAGATCAATGAGTTATTTGTGATGTGTAGGAATCATCCACACCCCAATATGAGTCCCAATGTCACTAGTATGACTCCAAGTGTATCTTTTTATTTAAATTTGACATCATTTTTAGTATAAATGAACAAGTGACATACTGAAAATTGAGAAAACAAATTCTAATTTTTTCGATAATTTATGGAATTTATCCATGAGTCATTTTTTATGTGTAATGATATAACTTACAAAAATCTGATGTATGGTGTAACCAGTATACAAGAGCTTATTTTTTTATACAAAATTGGCATCAATTTTTGAAAAAGGAAGAAGTTTCAAACTAGAAACTAAGAAAATGAAATCAGTTTATTTTGATAATGGATTTAAATGATACATATGTTAGTTAGTATGTTTAGTAATCCTCATTATAACAATTAGAGGTATGGTGTGAATGGTATCATTCCAAGTAGATAGTTTTATTTAAATTTTAAATAGTTTTTAGTAAAAAGGAACAAGTGACAAATTGAATGCCAAGAAAACACATTTTTATTATTTTTATAGGATATCAGAATAATCCATGAATCATTTTGGATATGTATAAATCATTTTTACCTCAATTAAACCCATGGTGTAACATTTACGACTACAAGTGCATATTTTTATTTAAAATTGACATCAAATTTAGAAAAATGAAGATGTTTTTTTATTGAAAACTGTGAAAACACATTCAGGATATTTTTATACTGTAGGAAAAATATCTATGAATTATTTTGGATCTGTAGGAATCATCTTTCCCTCAATCCAAGGAACTTTGTGACTGGTTTGACTCTATGGGCGTCTTTTTATTTAAATCTGATATCATTTTTAGTTAGAAGGAGAAAATGATATATTGAAAATAATGAAAATGCTTTGAGATTATTTTGATACTTCAGGGAAACCATCCAAGATTTATTTGAGATTTTTAGGAATCATGCTTCCCTTAATATTAGTCACAGTGTTACTAGTATGAATCCAAGTGTGTCTCTTTTTTTAAATTTACATCAATTTTAGTAAAAAGGATTGATGGCCTCCTCAAAACCGAGGAAATGTATTCAGTTATTTTGATACATTTGGACTATGATCCATGATCCATTTGAGACAAGTAGGAATCATCGAAAACTCAATATGAGGCACAGTATAACTGTTATAACTATAAGTTCGTATTTTTTTTAAACTAAAATCATTTTTAGAAAATGGAAGATGTGTCTTCATAAAAAAATTCATTTATATTGTTTTGATAATTTAGGAAAATAATCCATGAGTTATTTAGGATTTTTATGATGTATTTGAACCTCAATATGAGGCATGGTGTGACTTCTATCACTTCATGTATGTCATTTTATTAATATTGAAATCATTTCTAGTAAAAAGGAAAAATTGACTTACTAAAAACAGAGAAAACACATTCAGATTATTTTTATACTTTAGGAAAATGATCCATGAGTTATTTGAGACATGTAAGAATCAACTACACCTCAATCTGATGAACGGTGTGACTAGTATGACTCAATGTTTCTGTTATTAGTATAAAATTGACATTTTATATAAAAAAAGTGTCACTCCTTCAGAAATAAGAAAATATTCTCTGATTGTCTTCAAAATTTAAGAGATAGATTTATATGTTATATGAAATGTATATCAATCAGCCTCATGTCAAATGGATGCATGATGTGACCGATATGACTAAAAATACATGTATCCAGTTTGGAATAAAATTTTAGTTAAAAATTGGCATACTAAAAACTAAGAAAATGAAATTAGATTGTTTTTATACAGTAGTACAACAATCCATTAGTAATTTATAGCAGGTAAGAATGAGACACAACTTAATATGACACATAGTGTGACCATTATAACTCCAAATGTGTCATTAGTTAAAATTAATATTAATTCCAGTAAAAGAATATTTGAAAAACTCAAATCCAAATAGACACATTCAGATTGATTTGATATTTTTGGACAATGATCTATAACTCATTCGTGACATGTATGAACAAACGACGCATCCGTTCTTATACATTAATCAATAAAATTCATATTTTTAATTATTTAATAGTAAATTATCCACAACATTAAATTAATCAATTAAAAAAAAATTACAGTAAAAATACAATTAATTATAAGAAAATATGTGTCAATAAGGATGAGATAAACTCCACATCATAATAAAATGAATAACTGATCCCTAAACCGAGAATTTAATCAAATCACTACAAAGTTATTGAGAGGGGCCATAATTTCATACCATTTAATCATTTATAAAAATTCAATTAATTTATCAATACACTTCAAGAAGTATGAAAGGCCATGTGAATAAACGTTCCATTTAAAAACCTCTTATTACTTATTTAAATTCGTCTCAATACCATTTAATCATTATTAATAAGGATCCATGTGTGAATTTACAAGATCATACCATTTATTAAGTTCATCTAATAATTCCATCCAAATAAATAAACCAACACACCTTATCAGCATGTTGGGTTACACAAACAACATGGTTTTAACAAACATTTAATTACATGATTCTCACATCTCATTCTAACCCCTTTTATTCCATGTGAATGATTCATAATTTATCATCATCCTAGTTTTGATAAATTTTTCAGATTAATTTAATCAATTATTTTAACATTATTTATTAATCTTGTTTTAAAATCTGAGGGAGCTACTGTGTGAATTGGGAGGATAAAGAAGAGATGAAGATTAAATTAAATCAGTGGTAAAATGATAAATTAGGACCATTTAATGAGACATAGACTTTGGCCAAACAATTTTACAAACCTTGTGCCAACTATGTGGAAACTTTTCCTCAAGGTCCCACCCCACATACATTTATGTTCATGGTTTTCTAAACCATGCATAACCTATGAGGATCCCCTCTATAACTTTTTGTATACACCTCACAAAGTCGTGTAGCCTCGAGTGCTCTGTTTGACTAACCAAGTGACACCATCTAGGACTCAAACCATTTAGTTTCACAATTAGCACTAACAATGCATTAACCATGTTCCTCCCATTGACCATCTATAAAAACCCATATTTCAAAGCACCAAGATCCCAAAACTCCATCGAAAACTAGAGACACCTCTATGGCCTTAAATCTAATCTAAAAAAACACTATTAACTGTTGCATGTCTCTAAATCACCTTTTGAATACTGGATTTTGATTCATAGAATCTTCCAAATGAAAAGTTCAAAACCCTTTAGAAATTTTTGGTTGATCCAAAACAAGAGATCTTACAACCATTCATCCATAAAACTTCTCATCCACAAGAAGCCTTAGGAAACAATGAAACATCACCCAACCTAAATGGTTTGTGAAATTTCTACTAAAACGGATATGTTTCATTTTAAAATCCCCATTAATTTATAAAAATTACTTACAATATAAAATATATAAGTAATTGAAACTCGAGTCATCACTAGAATTCAAAACTGTGCAATTAAGATGGTGATTACTCAATCCCTTCATACCTAATACATGATCATGATTTTGTATCTTTCTTCAACCAAACTATGGTTCTACCCATAACAGGTTCTATCATTTAATAGTAAATTACAAGACATGATATCGCAATGTCATAATTTCCCAACAAGGAATCCCTTAACATTATAACGACACTCCCATTATGATTATCAACATGATATACCAAATCCCACCTATGGAATCTATCAATTTTCCTAATCTTGATTGAATCAATCAAATATTAATTGAACTAGAATAGAATAGTCATGATGTATTTTCCATAAAAATCCCCAGATGACCATTACACTATACATATCTCATCCCACAGCATGCATGATATGGTTCAAGACTGACCATATCATATTTCTTATTCCCTTTTTTGAGTTACAACATGAACACTGGTGTAATTCCCATCCAACATCCTTGGATCCAAACACAATAGCCACATCAACTGGGCCCGAATTTCAGTCCAGGTTAACCATATAATCAACTATAAGAGTCCCCAGAGATAATAGAATGAATTATAATTTTTTTATTTCTCAAGTGCGATGTTGGTACATAGTAGAGAAATCCACATATCGACAAATCTTCTTGAGCCCAGTAATAGTATCTCACCTAGTAACTGAGTCATTGAATCGGTTGGTGTCCAAGAGTCCATCCAAGAACTTCCTACACGGGAATCCAAATATCAATTAGTAAAACCCACAACCCTATGATTATCCATGATCATTAAGAGAAAATCTCAAGAGTCTATTTTCTAACCAATAGGGAATTTAATTTATTTATTTAGAATGGTGTATAACTGATGCTCTCTCAATTTACTGTGGATGAAGTCAAGAAAACTGTAACTATCATCACTAATGAAAGAGTACACTAAGAGAATAAAAATTATTACCAATAAGGCCCAAGACACTCCCATTATATCCAAGATATAGTGCTTGGCATAGTTACCTACCATCCACATCCAACTATTGATAAGAAGAATAGTTGAACCACTACTGGATGACTTCCTTTAAAAGAGATTAGGTGCACCTATTGGTGCATTGTCATTTAGAGACCATTATGCCATACTAATGATGCATTAAATGATTATTTCAAACTGGCTGGCATAGTCCAACCATAGATCATGTTATCCTCAACGGTGACATTCCAATTTGAACATTTTATCATTTTGTGGAATAGAAATTACTAAAACACATCACAATAAATACTTATTGGGTTGCTTATGAACCATGAGTTTTAATATAGCATCCAGAATATATCTCAATCTATAACCACATTTTATAATGGGTATCAGTTCAAGGACATGAAACTCAAACATACTAGCCTCACAGGTTCCCAAAAGATATTTTGACCAACTCAAAATATCATTTTTGTGTTGCACTACCTATACTTTGAAGGACATACTAAAACACATTCGATGTGATTCTATCATCCTTAGGAGTTCCAGAGAAATTTTTTAATAATAATGAAAAATCTTCCTAGGGAAGACATTAAATCCACCATTGAATATAGTGTATAGATGTGGATAACATGATTTTACCAAGCACCAATTATAAAGGAGAGGAAGAACGAGCCTCTTAAAAGAATGCTAGATCAGATTTATTCTAGATGTGTGCATGATGATCTCTCAATAATTTCTCACACATATCATTTAGATTTAGAATATAATCCAAAACTAAATTGACTGATAGTGTTACAACACCCAATCCTTTTTCAATTTAATCCCCTAACATCGAGATAACAACAAATCTTTAATTCATTCATGTCATCTTACAGTGAAAATGACTAGAGAATATACTACAATAGATCAGGATTAAAAAAATACATTAAAATTGTATAGTTGGTGGTATAATTTTTTTAACTCTATGGGTATCACATGTATTGAAGCATACTACCCCAATAATTCATCAACAGAAATAATGAACATGGATTCCTCATGCCTTATTTATTATTTTCTAATTTAGATTTAGTTTTTTCTAATACCTTTTAGTTTTTATTGGTTCATTTTATTCATTTTTAGGGTTTGTATGATTTTTTATAGTTTTTAGTAAAATTATAATTATTTTTTACTTTACGATACATTTTTATTTAAAATTTAATACTATATTTATAGTTGTTTAATTAATATTAGTTTTATTTTAGTTCATTAAAATTTATTAGTAGTAAAATTATGTTTATCTAATAATATATAAATTTTAGTATATCTTATTACATATGTATATATACCCATATAACATTATCAAATTATTTTTATTACCATTTCAATAATTAGTAATATATTTAGAAATATAATAATATTATTATTATAATAATGATGATTATTATTATTACCATTTTATTTTACACATATACATAATGTTTAGTTTTAATTTTTTTAATTTTTTTTTCTTTTCTATGATTTCATGTATATATACTTCCATCCACGATTAAACCATTAGGTCATCCTCAACTCCCAACCATCTATTAAAGGACAGTCACCTCCCTCCTATGTGAATCATGAGTAGCCAACCCCACATCTCTTGTCTCTCCCTATCTGATGGTTTCTTCTCAAACTCCTATAAATGATAAAATGATTTTTCATCTTCTAATAACACCACTCTTGAATAGTTATCATCATACGAAAAATCTTATTCATTTTTAAATAAATTTAATTCTATAATGTTTCTATGAAATAATAAATCAATTAACAATTCAACATATCAATAACAGCTCCACTTATAGATGAAAAAGGAATGACCAACATGATAGGGAATTTTATGTAACATTACATGTGTAATATGAGAAAATTTGTTGGTAAAAAAACACTCCATCTCAAAATAATAGGTCTTAAACTCTTCATTTGAGATTTGTAAAGGATCAGTTAGTAAATTATAAGATCATATTGGTGTGTTTTGATTCCCCCAATACCATTTGTTTGAATACTGAGAATGCCAACAAGTAGATGATCAGCTGAAGTTCACAAAGACAATTGGATTCATTGTTTTTAAGGTGATGAGTATAAAGAAACACCCTATATCTTTATGATTTGGTGGGATTTTATTTTGAATGAAAACACTGCACTCTTCAGTGGGGATGTATGTTGCAAATTCATCTCATGTTTTTTATTCAATTTCTTGAGTGGTTTAAATTATGATGGAATCCAAATTAAACCTTAAATGAATAGAATGTCTACTTGGATCTTGTTGAACAGTCTACGAAAATGATGAAATTTAGTTTTTTCATTTTTATTTTTTAACCTCTGAAGAAAAGATATATTTGGGAAAAATTTCTACGAACAAAAGGTATGTCTAAAATTTCCTAAAAAATATTTTCATTCACTTTATTATTTTTCATTTTATAATTTTTTTTCTTCTTGATTTTCATGTGAATCATCTAGATTGAATAATGTTATAATATTGTTTTTAACATTTTCATATTGATTGTTCATTGAATTTGGGTGTCCATATTCTTCCAGATTTATAGTTTTCACCCTCATAGTGTCAAATCTTACATTCTATTTGATTTTTAAACCACTCCTAGAAACCACCATCATGTAATTGTCTATTGTATTCATCTCAGTTGTGCTAGGTATCTTACCTTTATCTCTTAAACCAATGTCTCTTTCTAGTTTCTCCACCTTCAGTTCAAGAAAAATTAACATATTATTATGTTTGGGATATCATTTCAATATTTAGAAAGAAGAAAATAGAGTGTCCAAAAATTCCACACTATTGGAACTATTTTCTAAGACATTGGTCTTAATTTTAATAGCCAAATATATTATGATATTTTTTGAAATTTTGATTCATTTGGGACTAGATTTTCTCATTTTTTATATAAATTGAGTATTAAATTATAGACTTAGACCAATATAATTCCCACCATTATTCACCCTTCTTTTCCTTGAATATTTATTCTATCATTTAGTAGTTAAAGTGCGGAAAATTTTCCTATGAACTTATTCCATTTTTCTAGTGTAATTTCCTACAATAGATTGGTCACCCTTGTTTTTAACAGTTGGTAAAAAACTATAAATGAAGGAATCTATGAGTAGATGTAAAGGATGTTTGTTAAGAGGAAAATACTTAATTAGTTCCCTAAACCTAACCCAGGCTTCATGAAAAGCCTCTCCATCCTCTTGATAAAAGATTATAATATTGTTTGTTAGTTCTCCACTAAGCCTTATTAGATAAAATGTTATTACTAATGAGCTGTAGATTTTTACCCCATGTATTAAAAATGACTTACACATGGGAAAAAAATATTTCCTTGTATTTTGTTAGACAAAAAAGGGAAAACTCACATTTTCATCTCATTTTCACTAATCCCTCATAGTGGAAGTTAATGCACAATGTTTTAAAAATACCTAATGAAGGCTAAATAGTCCTCATTAATCATCACATTAAATAATCATATCTGTAAAGGATATCACTATTTTAACTTTTAATTTTGAACCCTTTTTATAAGTCTAATGAAATAAGGGTTAGTTAACATGAGAGGGAGTTGATACTGCATCATCCACGATCATTCAATATTTCCTTCAATTATTTCTATTTGGTTATTTTTTTAACTCTTTTTCTCTCTCTCAAGTATTCCATTTTCTTGGATATTTCATTTCTCATTTCTCTTAATTTTTTTCAATATATTATCTAATGGGATCTAGGTTTTCAAAAATAGATATGGTGTGCATGCATTGAAGGTGGTATTAGCATCACGCTAGAGATTCAAACTTTTTTACCTGATTGTGATGTTTTTTGTATTCTTTTATTTCTTTGTTTTATATTTTATTTATTATATTTATATAATTATTTCTATGGATTGTTTTAAAATTTCCATCTCATTATTTACTCATAAACGACACAGAAATTTGATTTTAAATATACTTGTGTTTTATTGAAATAAATTCCGAAAACTACTAGATATCATAGTGGGGTATCATATCCACAAAGAAGAAAAAGGAATTTAAATATAGAAAAAAATTCTAAAAACTATTAAAAAAATTAAACAAAAATTCTTAAATTATCAATTGAAGTGAAATAAATACATGACAATGCTGATTGAGTAGAATATTAATCAGAATGAAGCATGGGAAAATTTTTAATTTTCCAGTTCATGTGTTTCCAATTTGTGAAATTTTTAAATGGAAAGAAAATTATAAATCTGGATGTGAAATTATCATTTGAGAAGATCGACTTGCAATCAGATGATTATTCAGTTATTAAAGATAAATTTCATTCAATTTCGAAAAAGAATAAGGTGACTTCTACTTAAATACGATTGCAAATTCACAGATAGAAAAGATTAAAAAGATTAACCAAACTTCCCAATATTAATATTCTCAACCAAAATTCATTTTTAAATTCACCAATTCAAAATTACATAACAGAATTAAAATAAAGAAGAAGAATATCATGAGTCTCCCCTTGATTTACACCTCCTTAAAGTGATACAGATCCTCGATCTCCTCAATCTACTTAATTCTCACCAAATCCTCTCTATCAACGTATGATGGATTAGGATCGAAGAATAGTCGTACGTTTGGGAACTATGGATTGACCATGGACCATAGATCCTTGCACTACAATGGATCAAGGCAAGGGATGCACCAAAATTTATCAGTGATAAGTAGAAAGTGCTGATAAAAGCGACCACTTTATCAGTGCTAACTAAAATCCCTAATAAAGGTCACTTTTATAAGTGTTAAGATAAGCACTTATAACATTTTACCATTTATCATCAATTTTTGGCACTTGTAAAGGATACATTTATCCGTACTAATTTTAGCAGTGATATAGGTTTCTAATAAAGAAATATTATTAATTTGTAAAGAATTATAATATTTACATTAAAAATAATTTTTATTTACATAGATTAATTAGAAAAAAGTTGTTTATAATTAATATAAATTTGATATATTATAAAATATATTTTTATATAATTTGAATATATATATATATATTGATTTCAAAAAAGTATTTAAAAATTTATAAATAAATATATATATATTTACATAATTCAAAAATTATAATATTTTTTTAAAATGATAAATATATTTGTTATATTTATGATTATATATAAACAATTTTTAAATATATTTATATATAATAATAATTATAAATAATATATATATATATATATTTAAATAAACATTTGTTTAATATATAAATCAATATATATATATCATAATATAATGATGATATTGATTGTTGTTATTTATGTTTATATATTGATGCATGAGTACAATTGATCCAATATGATCATAATGTTAATTTGTAAACACAATTGTGATTTATGTTATAAATGTTAAGATTACCTATATTATGATGATGCACACATGCATATGTTATGTATTCCTCATTATGAATGTTCATTTTTAAATTGATAGTTGTATGATTCATTCATGTTATACACATAAACATACGAGGTTATCATAAATAGTTATAAAATTACTATAAATATATTTAAATTGTAAATATAGTTATTAAACTTTTAATTATATAGATATACTTTTTAAATTAATTATTTTATAGTTATTATTATAACTTTATATATTTAAATAATTAAAATTTTATAATATATATATATATTAAAATTATATATATATATATTTATAATTATATAAAAATATTTATTAAAATATTTATTTTGAATTATAATAATAAATATATAAATATATATTTATATATTATGGGTACTTAGGGGTACAATTATAAGGAAACATAGAAATGAAACACATAGAACCCAAAAGGTAATGTCATAGCCCCCCTCCAAGGGATGACCAACCCATTTTTTATAGCTCGAAGTCCATTGGACATGAAGTCCATTACAAAGCTTGTAGCCCAAGTTCCCAGCACTAACTGGTCTTTGTTTTTTTAATTTTGGATACTGTTTTCATGCATAAGGAATCATCTCGCTACCACTCCACTGATAGTCATTCCTAACACAACCATGTTTGCACCACCACCAAGATACCCATGCCTAGGTTGTTTCAAGCTAGACACAACTGGGTGAAAATATAATCGAAATTTACTACTACATGGATTTGAACATGGGTTTGTGATATACAATTATAGGGTTGTTATTTCCACTATGCTATAACCCCAAATACATAGATCAATATATACAAATAATTATAAAATTATAATAAGTATATTTATAATAATTCTAATTTTATAAATATATATAATTATTTAAATATAATTATAAAAATATATATATTTATACATATATATGAATATTTATAATTATAATTAAAAAATATATATTTGTATATTTAAATAATTATAAAATTATAATAATATATTTATTATATTTATATATATAGTTTTAAAATTTTATTTATTTATTTATTGTCATTAATGTAAATAAATAAATATTTATTTATTTATTTGATAAATTAGAATAAATATATTTATATTATATATTTATTATAATTTTGTAATAATGGAAATAAATATATATTTAACTATAACAATGCTAACCATGAAGTAACTCCATGGCCCCAAACATTTTTTAAAAAGGAATTATGAAATTATAATAAATAAATTTATAATTAAATTTATAATTTAATAATTATTTAATTAAATAAAAAATTTATTTATAGTTATAATTATATAGTTTAAGGTGACTACTACCTAGAAACGTAACTGGCGTAGGTTCAAGTCTCACCTAGCTTGAATTTTACTAGGGGCGTGCATCGTGAATGTGGTGGAATGGGACCAAGATATCCATGGCATGGCAACCACCTAAACCTCATTACCCACTAACATGTTTCGGGGTATGGAGCAGCATGGGGAGGAGTTTGTAGGAGTTCTTGGTGATGGTGCTCTAAGGGTTTCACAGGTGAGAAATTCTACAGCCATTGAGGTTTCTATTGGTTCGGGAATCAGGGTTCCTGGAGTAGCAAAATTACCAGTGAGTTGGGGAGGAGCCACTCTCAATCCTGATTCGACTCTAGAAGGAGTTTCTTAGGATGTTTCTAAGAATGGTGTGGATGGAGGTCATGTTTCACTAGTGAGTTCTTGTGGTCCCATGATGAAGGGTATGACATTAGGGCTCGTTCTGATTCTCTCAGGTGGGCCTTTGTTATCATCATATGTCAGAATGGTAAATGGAGCGAAATTAAGGTTTGTTTGGGTATTCCATATCTTGTGAGTCGTGTGTCTAAGACCCTATGAAATCATTTATCTTTTGTTGAGGCTATTATACAAATGAATATGCCAGTTGATGAAGGTCCCCAAGCATTTTTTGAATACTTCCAAATCCGATAACGGGACCCTCACAATCATTGAAAATCATCATGCTCTGAAGGAGAGGATATATGGATGAAAATGTTTTTATATTGGGATTTTTATTCATTGTAAGGGTGATAAACTACTGTATATTGAGGAAGTCAAATCACTATTTCTCAGATTTGGTGTATTTTTGATGGTTGGGTTATTTTTATTAGAAGAGTGTGGTTTAATTTAATTTTCTCTTATGTAGAGGATAAGAACTGTGCATGAAGATCTGTTTTTTATGTTCATAATCCATGGATTCTTCGTGTTTCTTCCTAGGATTTGATGTTCAACCCGCAAGAAAAAAAGTATACAACTACACGGATGTGGACTATAATTCATGGACTTAGTCGGGTGCTTTGTCATTCCCTTATTCTTAATGATTTTGTCTATTGTATTAATGCCCCCATTTAGATGGATGAGAACATTATTGAATGGATGTTTGGGTATTTTTCTAGAGTGCTTGTGGATGTTGAAAAGATATACCCATTTTATAATTCTACGACTCTAGAAGAAAATAGTAACAAAATTGGTGTTCGATTTCAATAGGATTTCATCCCTTCATTCTTAAAGTTCTACGGGGTTGTAGGGAATGAAGCCTCTAACTACAGGAATGATCAAAATATTCATGTCAAAAATGCAGGTACTTATCAACCTTCTCGTAAATTTTATTGAATAAATACACTCTGAGTAGTCACACTACTACTGAGAGGGGAATATTTATAGATGCTGACATAAAGGGGAATCATATTCATTTGTTAGATAAAAAATGCTTAATCTCCTTCATTAATGGTGATTAGATCTCATGTTATTGATGTCAAAACGGATTAATTATGTCGAGGAATTGAAGGTGGGAGTGTTTCTTTCAATGATTCCCTTATTGGATCTAAAGAATGTCCATTGTTATCTGATGAGCTGGTACTGGATACTGCTGAATTTGATAAAACTGACATTTAATGGGATGCATAGAATGAAATGGAAGACGAACTGGGGCAGGATCATTCCTTATCTTGAAAAGGAAATAACAAGATGGAGGTATATGTCTCCCCTATTATGAAGGATGTTTCATAGGGGTAATCCCCTCACTTAGGGAAGCCTCTTATGGAGAATATCTCTTATCCGGGAAGGGATGAACGAGAATATGATGGGAAAAAAACTAAAATATTGAAATAGGAATTCATAAATAATACTTTGGCTGAGGGCGTGGTGTAGATCGGTGTGGTCAGTTTGCCAGGTATTCTTCTATGGACCTTACTCTGGAGTTGGTTAAACTACAAGAAAATTAATATGTACTTCTCAATCAGAAGAACTCGTTGTTAGAATGGGAATTAGGTGATGATATCCCAAATTATGGAGATGGTGCTGATTTGTAGTTTCACTTTTATGGATGAGAGATAGTCCTTTGATTAACCTCATCCATTCCCTTTCTTGTTTTTCAATTATTTTTTAATAAATTTTGGTAGGAGTTGGTTTTACTGGCTCCTATACCTTCTTGGTATATTAATGAATATATATATATATATATAATTATATCTATACTTAGTTATATGATTCATGTAATACCCTTGAATCGACTATGTTCTATTAAATACATATAAAATTACAATAAATATATTTGAATATTAAATATTTTTTTTATCTATACTTATAAATTTTTAACTATATATAAATACTTTTTAAATTTATCTACTTATAATTTTAATTATATATATATATATAATTTAAATATTTATAGATTTACAATAATTACATCTACTATAATTTTATAAATATATATATATTTATATATATTACTGAATATATATATATAAATATATGTATATATATATATATATTTATAATTACATAAAAATATTTATAAAAATATTTATGTATACATCTAATTATAAATATTAATATATATAATAATAAATAAATTAATATGCTCATAAATATATAAATATTTTTATAAATATACAACAATATTTATAATTATAATTATTAATAAATTTATATATATTTACATAAATATAAATTTAGAATAAATATATAAATATTATATATTTATATAATTGTAAATATAATATAGAAATTTATTAAAATTTTATAATTAATTAAATTAATATAAATATATTTTTACATGCAATTATAAACAAATATAGATATATTTAAATAAATATAAACTTATAATAAATATATTAAAAACATATATTTTTATTATTATAAATATAATATAGATATTTATTTTAATTTTTTAAATATTTAAATATATAAATATTTATTTATTATATTAACTATAAATTCTTATAATTATATTCATAATAAATATCAATATTGTATTTATAATTATATAAATATATTCAATCTATACCTTTATTTTATATAATTTAAAATATAATAAATATATTTATTATAATTTTTAAAGTATTAAAATTAATATATATTTATTAATGTTTTATCATTGTCAGCACTAAAAAAACACTGCTAACTTGTGTCTTCATCATTGAAATAATTTTACCATTCATTGAAACATCATTTATCAGCATTGATAAATGTAGGTTTTTTACTGATAAAAAATACCTTTATAAGAACTTTCCATAAACCGCAGATAAAATTGTTTCATTTTATTATAATAGAATCCCTATCAGTACCCCATCACCACTCACTCTCATGCTCTTGCAGAACCGTACTACGACTGCTGATTCCTCCTGTCACTGTCTCCTCCTGACGCCACCACCTCCTACCTTCGATGCATGCCACCACTCCCTCCGCTACCTATGGTTCCAATGTCTCAGCTACCAACGCATACACCATAGCCATCATCCTCGATCTACTATTTCC
Organism: Viscum album; assembly: GCA_963277665.1. Lineage (NCBI taxonomy): Eukaryota > Viridiplantae > Streptophyta > Magnoliopsida > Santalales > Viscaceae > Viscum > Viscum album. The sequence continues at coordinate 1,947,778,285 of OY728125.1, forward strand.
CTTTATTGCCTTTATTGCCACTCCCACCGCCACCAACCCCATCTACACTTTCGTTGGACCCTACTGCTACTGTCAGACTGCCAATTATAAGGTATGTTATTATTTTTACGTCTGCTTTCAACATTCTTGTTTCGATTTGTAAAAATGCGATTGTAATTCAAATAAAAGGTTAATTATATTCTAAAACATTTATTTTTTTTGGTTCTTAGGGTGTATAGAGTCACTACCTATCCTTATCTACCTTCATTTGAAGGAAGTGTTTCAATCCAACTAATCCAATATTACTAATTCCATACTTTTCTATATATTTGACATACCCTAGTCTGAATAAATATTTTAAATTAATTGTGAAATAATTGGATTATATCAATGATATTACTTATTATTGATTTAAAACAAATAATGTTTTATTTTTTTCAGAACATAATGGCTTGTTTTAATTGAATTAAAAAAGTCATTACATTATTTACATCTTATTTTTCCATGCACTTCATTATTTCTAATGTATATTAAAATTTTAATCATGTTTAATTATTGGTGTTTATGTGTAAGTGGATACTTCAATGGATGTTATACCAAATTTACATGACAATTTTATAAACGTGTTTCATCAATTATTAGTGTTTGGATTTTAGAAAAACATCATGGGAATATTCTTGTTGAGATGTGTTGATTCAAGATACATGATTTATAATATTATGGTTAAACATTTATAGTACCCCTATCTTAGATTTCACACTAGCTACTAGATTTTCCTTGTCGATGAGGCCAATAATGGTGAGTTTATTTTGGTTAATTTATAATTCCATAATATTCTAGTTTGATGATTCCCTTCATTATTCATCTCAGATAATATCCTTAGCCCTTTAGTATATACCCCTTAAATGATAATACATGATATTTCATATTTATTTTATCTTATGGTTGTATAATCATAAATTTTATTTTTATTAAAAGATATATATATTTTTTTAGTTTTATTTACCAAACTATATGTAATAAAATTATTTTCATTATTTACCCGATGGCGATAATTTATTGGTTTTTCTTAAAAATTGAATGGTATAGAATCATTGATGATATCCTACTAGGATTTTTCTCAAACTATACATATAAACATTGGGGAATATATAGAATTATTTTCCTATGATACAGGTAAATGTAAATGGTCACTCTTTATCGTGGTTTTCTATAGTCACTTGTTAAAGATATAAAGATAAAGGTATATAGAGGACACCATAGGGTATAAAGGGACAATATTCCTTTTTTATTATTTTATGATATTTATTAAAATGTTCCTCTCTTGAAAATAAATTTATTTTAGGTTTACCGTTATATTTTAGATCATGTGTAAACCTTTTATAAAATTACATTTTAAAAAATGTTGGTTAGTTTTGTTGCAGGTTTTTTTATAAAGTGCCTCTCTAAGGATTAATGACTTTGTGAAAATCCCTAAGTGGATCTTTTAAAATGATTCAAGTGTTTTTAAATGTTTCTTAAAAAATTATATGTGTTCAACAAAACATTTTTTTGTTTAAAATAGCTTTAAAATTATTTAAACACTTGGAATTGAATTATGTTGCATGACCAGTGTTTGTCAACTCACTCGATTGGTTTTCATAAAGGGATGTGAATTTTTTAAAAGTGTATTTAATGCTGTTTTCTTTTTAGAAAGGAGTGTGTGATGTTTTAAATGGAATTTTGTAAAATATAGAGTGTTTTTACCCATTTTAAATGACTAAGACTGTTGGGTCATGAAGATTCCTTAACTACGTAAAAAAAGGATTTCTAGTTTTGTGAAAGAGTTCTTGGAACTGACTGGTTTATTTTAAAAAGGGTGTATTATTTTAAAAGGGATTTTGTGTAAATGGTGGGTTTTTTAAATGGGATTTCAATTGTGATTTAATAAAATTTTTTCAAAGGACATCTGAGATATTGTTTTTCAATAATATTTTAAGTGAATATTTTTATAATGTTTGAAAACCCATTATATTATATGGGGAAGATAATTAGATTGATAATAACACCATATAAATGTCATGTTACTAAATCTATCCAACCCATACGATATCCATCCTTACCTCACTCCCGCAAAAGGTGAATTAATTTTTAACCCCATTATAGCTATTATTCCTACATTCCATCCAACACCACCTCCACGGTTTAAATTATGAATGTATATTACAATTATATCATATTTTTAGTTTGGTGTTAGATTCTAAGAAGTTTAGTCTTAGGCAAAAATATTACAACAATAACTATGCTAAAATAGTTGTAATTCCATTATTTGAAAGTACCCATTGGTGAATTTATTTTTTAAAATATAAATATTATAGAATAAAATAAGATAGATATGTATATTGAATGGATGTATGCCAATCATATGAAAAATGATTCTGAAGATGGAGTGAAAGAGTTCATCAAGCTTTAAAATATCATTTGGTGACTCTTATTGACCTATTTGGTATATCAGATAGGAAAATTATGGTAATTTTTTAAACAGTCATGTTATTTTATAAAGGTGAACTAATTTATAAATTTATTTAAAGGGTTTTTAAGTTTAATGTTTTAATAAATGTCTTGTAAATGATTTCAAATTATTATATATAGAATTGGACACATAGTGTGTTTTTAATTGGTTTTATCCCACATTTCGGAATGATATTTCCTAACACGTGTTTGGTAAAATTCATAAATGTATTTTTTAAGAATTATTTTGGTTCTAAAATTAGTGGTAATCACCGAATTGATGTTATAAAAATTATTATTATGTTAATTCAATTTCAATGTATTATTTTGGGTGGTTTGAAAGTTTTAGAAATACTACAAATATTATTTTATTTTTAAAGTGATATGTTAACCAATGTGATCTATATTTAATACCAATTTTTTATCCTTGGTTGATTTTTATATCAATATTTTAGGGGGTTTATAGATTTTTTGAATTATGAATCAGATATATTATTTCAAAAGGGTCTTTTTTCCCATGTGTATTGGATTTTGAAGCTTATTATTTGAATTAATGTTTTTCAATGGATGTTTAAAGGTTAGTGTGTATTCCCATTTGAGTATCAAATGTTTTTTTATAAAATTGGATTGAAGAGTGGATTGGGAAGACTTTTATAAATGATAAATTGGCTTGGAAATCTAATAATTTTTTAAAAATAGAAGGCCAATTTTATGTTATATAAAAAATGGGTTTTCATGAAATGTTTCATACCATTTAAATTCCATTTGAAAAATGTTCTCAAATAATAAAAGATAGAATGATTTTTATTTGGAACGCCAAGAATTTTGGAGTTTTGAAAATTTATTTTTAGGCCACTATGCCTACAGGACTTTTAGATCAAGCATATATTTTATATGATTAGGTTTTTTCTGGCCTATTTCACTTAATTTGGATATTCTGAGAGGGATATATGGATCAATGGTGACCCTAGTTGAATATATTTTTTGTATTTATTTTGATAAAAATTAATATTATTAATCAAATATGATGGATGTTAATAATTAATGTATGGATTCCAATCGTCTCACAAAATCTCTGAATATGTAGTGAAAGAGTTCATTATGTTTGAAAAAATCACACATATGACTCTTATCAAAAAAAAATTGTCTATGTTTACACTATTTTTATTCAAGATTAATTAGTCTAAAGGATTTGGAAGAAGACATGATCTATCACAAAATAGATCAATGTTTTAAATGTTCGAATAAACATGTGGAAAAAGAAAATGTTTTTATTGACTGGGTGAGAACTGTGTTTTATGGGTGATTTGAAATGATTACACGTGTGGAAAATGAAGAAGATCATATCGAGGATGTGATTTCATATGTGAATGCCGATGAAGATTTTATTGAGTAAAGGACAAAGATTATTTAATATGAACTTCGTGATATGAAACAAAATTTAAAAGTTAAAGAGTTGTGAAAATAAACAATTATAAGCTTTTTTCACTATATATACAACATTGTCAGCCGTACTGATGATGTATAATTTTAATGAAATCAACAGATGGAGTGACACCAATTTTTCGGAGCTACTTTCTCTCCTAAATGACATGGTACCAAATAAAATGAGTTCTCTATCCAAACATACAAAGCCCAAAAAATATTAAGCTCAATGGATATGATCTATGGAAGAATAAATTCCTACCCGAATGACTATACATTGTTTCTCTAGGACAAAATATTACTCACAGAATTCCCAATGTGTATTCGTTCTCTATACAAGAAAGATAAATTCAGTCCTATAAATGTTTTATTTTACATTCAATCATTACAATGTGTAAACACCTATATGGATGTGATAATACTACAAGAAAATTAATATGGAACATAGATATAGGAAGTAAAGATAGGAAACTATGTCACCTAGTAGACTCAACTTAGAGGAAGAGAAATGATCATGAGTATCTTGAATTTGGAAATTATTTGACCAACCATTATCTTGTGTTATCTATATATGGAGTGAATAATTTTGGATTTAAAAGTTGTACTCACAATACATGGAGAGTTATGTTGGTAAATAATAATTTGACAATGTGGTTATGTATGAAACTAAAATACATCAATTTATCTATGCTTATACAAGGACCAAAACAACCATGTAATGATATTGATGTTTATTTCGATCCATTGATTGATGATTTGAAATTTTTATGGGATTCAAGTGTTATGTTTTATGATTAGTATAATAATGATTATTTAATGTTGAGAACCATGTTTTATGAGATAGTAAATGACTTTATAGCTTGTGTAACATTGTCAATATATATCACTAAAGGACCTCAAGGGTGTCCCATTTGAAAATAGGGTACATAGTCAGTTAGGTTGAAATAGTCATCAAAAACTATTTTTATAGGACATCACTGATTTCTACTCTTACAACATTTGTACTAATCATGGAAGATATAAATTAGTGGAATTTCAAAAGAATATACATCACTATCTCCACTTATAGGTGACCTACAATTTGAGAAAGTAAATAATTTGGACAATAAATTTGGTAATCCATTTTTAAAAAACCATAAAAAAAAACCAGTCAAAAAAAGAGATTTTTTTTGAATTACCATACTATAATTATCTATATGTGAAGGACTTTCATGATGCTATGCATGTTGAAAAAAAATTATTTTATTGTTTCATTTATTTTTTGCTAAATTCATCCGAAAAAAATGATAGAATTATTGCTAGGTTGGACATGGTTGACATTGAAATGCATGAAAGTTGGTGGAATTGAAGGGTGAAAAAGATTTTTTCTTCCACCAACTACTTTCAATCATTCTTAGTAAGAGAGATATCAGATAGGAAAATTCTTGAATTTTGTAAATCTTCAAGAGGGGTATTCATCAAATATCAATAATATCATGACAATGAATGATTTAATGTTAAAGAGTTGAAATTATATGATAGCAATTTTTGATGAAATATCTAATTCTTATATCATTATGTTTCTTTTCTTCCTAAAATTTGAATCATTCGTTAACAAATAATTTTTTATACTTAAAATTTATATGCAAAAAAGGTATTAATCCAACAAAATTACCAACTATGGAAAGATAAATTATTTTTCACATTATGTGAATTGGAAATGTTTGTGTCGATTTTTTTTGATTTGATGGTTCATTTTATGGTTCACTTAGTGAGAGGGATTTGACTATGTGTACCTATATAATATCGATTGATTTACCCCATTTAATAGTATATAAAGACTTTGAAAGGGTATGTCAAAAATAGAATTCGGCCAGAGGGTTGTAATATGGAGTGATATATTTTTTATGAATCAATTGAAGTTTTTACTGAATACCTGTATGGTGTGGAATGCATTGGTGTATTGAAATCAAACCTCATCATATGACTTGCGAGTGAAGGAATTTATGAAATAGATATTGTCAAAATCAATATTATAGATCATGATCACCCCACATTTACATTTTTTTATAATAGTTTGTAGGTATCCCCATATGTTTAAATCCATAAATAAATTATTAGGCACTTGAATAATCAAGGGATTAAAGATAGATATTAAATAAAAAAATCAATAGTTTATAGGATGGTTTCATGACCATATTTTTATAGAGTCAGATGAAAATATGGATTCCATTTTAGAACAAATTATGTGGCTAGCGGGAGGACCATGTGTGTATATATTATCATATAATATTTATGCAATTAATGGTTATATGTTTTATAAAAATGTACATGATTAAGATAATACAATTCAAAATAGTGGAGTTACACAAGTGGTTGACGTAATGAATGTTTCTTGTACAATGAAATACAATTTATGTGAATATGTCATACTTTTCAATCATCAAAACTATTATGGGTGTTGGATTATAAATTATTTCTAGTGTCGATTATTCAATAAAAGAAAGTTAATAAAAAAATATATTTTTAAATTAGATGAATTGGGATTCATGAAAGTAGATTTCAGTAATGAAGGGTACACATAATTGTTTATAATAGAGTCACAGGTAGTGCGAGTATTTTATCTTCCTTATCTCACAAACTGTAAGTGGTTAATTATTCTGTTATCACCAAAAAAACTAAAGGGTCTGATAAAAATTTAATTGAGTTTGAGCCGTTTACTGGGACATCATAATCATTTCACACTGTTCCCAATGTAGATAATGTTGTGTATGTTTTGGGAGACCATAATGAATGGATTTGGATAGTCGATAGTGGGTTCAAATCTTTTCATCCATTAAAAATAACAGTGTTTAACAATCAGGTTATATATTTTTTGTAATGTACATTGAGTTACATAATGTTATTATCTGTTTGATGTTGCATTTATGTAACCTAAATTAAATATGAATCCACTTCTACAGATAATTACTTTTATACATGTAGGTGCTCCCATCATGATGAAAAATAGGTATCTCATCCTACTTCTTCTTGAAGTACAGAGGAACAACGACCTTATGTACAAGTAGGTGTTCCCAATCCTAAGGGAAAATTGGTTTTCAAACCTATTGTAGCTCACATTGCAGAGGTACAATGACCATCTTCATATGAAAATGTTATCACTGTGGAGGAACAAATTTATGATGATGTTGAATCCAAGGAAATTATAGTAGATGTAGGATATATGATTTATAAAAAATGGAAGATCATAGTTTGATAGTGTTAGCATAAATAATTAACGCCAAAATAAAAGGAATCAAATATGAGGACGATTGGAATTTGTGGGGCCAACATGTTAGCCCCAATAAGGCAATATTTAATAGTTACATTGGAATCATCACATAGCAACATGTTCCGATTGATGTAGATTCATGGAACCATATTGGGAATATTCCTAAGACTCTATTGTGGGAAGAGATTATAATAACATTATGATATAATTTATTTATGTTACTAGAAAATACTATAATTAATTATTCACTTACTCTTCATCATCCCTTGACGAGTGCATTTATGATAGATCAATCCCACATGGAATATTTATTTATGTTTTCTATAAGAAATTAAAGATTATTTCTCACAATTATTAATGAGACAACATCTTAATGAAGCTGAATGGCTGCAACCACGTCTTATCTAATCACACATAATAACCCAAGAAGCGTGGGATGTATTTATTGGTCATCGTGTGAATGTTTCTTTTTTAGGAATACTATCACTATAAATATGTTGTTTAAAAATATTTATATTCATCACTTCAATTGATAATATTTTATTTTTGAAATATAAACTGGGTGCTGAAAATAAGGGATGGGAAACGAAGCCAATGTACCCATACCATAAGGCAAGGATTTGATATGCTTCACTTGAAAAAAAAATTGGTATGTATATTAAATATACTATAATACTTTTATGTGACATGAAACAGTGGAGTAATTATATTCCTTAATTTATTTATATATTCATGAATCCAAAACTAAAAACACTTCCATCACATGACATTTGTTATGGAAGTAGGCATGTGTAAATAATGATATGATACTAAAAGATAAAAACATAGAAAATTTGTGGGAAACAAGTGTAAGTAATACATAATAATTTTTTTTTGAAATAAATAACAACTACATAACAATGATTACTTATTTTCCTTTATTTTCTATTTTATATAGTGATAGGATTAAAAAATACATGTTCCAGATGAACACCAATTATTTGTGTCCTTGAAGATGCCATAGAGTTTGGTTCCATCATAGGTCTGGGTTTTGGTGTAGAACCTCCAAAATATTTTGAGAAAAAAGAGAGGATACAGATAAATAAATGGAAAAAATACAATATAACCTTGATGAAAAATTCCAATGGTAGAGTGATTTTCTAGAAACTTTTATGTGGGGAATGAAAAGAGAATAAATAACTCAAACAAATTCATTAAATAATGACCCCACCACAACCATCTGTGAGGAAATAAATTCCCTTCAAAGAGTGGTCTTAGATAGGGTAATCAATATTATAATAATTTTTTCTATGAAATGTGATTCAGATAGACATTAATAACATTAATTTACTGATATTATACAATGTGATAATGATTGTAATTTATATCTATCAACACCCACCAATCACCCTATATCAAGGGATACAGTGTTTAATATTCAAAATGATATTCTACACAACAAACCACTTACAACTGGTCATGTGAGAGTGTTTATTGGAATATCCCAAGAGCCAAGTGATAAGCTACCAATTCCAATTGTTGAGGAATATATTCGTAAGGTAAACTAAGTTGTTGGAACATTTATTTCATGGTTGTCACAGCTTTTAAAAACATGTTGACATTGAGGTATTCATTTCAAATTTAGTTTTCATGCAAATCCTTTAACAATTAATGAAAAAGTTTTTAACCAATGAATGTTATTATATATTGACAATGAGAAGGGTTAAAATGAACTTTTAACTCAAATCAATCTAAATGATCCACCAATCTATTAAAAATATCTTCCAAAATCCCATCTACCATGCCCATTGAATATTGACATTTACTATCATTGAAGGTTCATGCAGATATTATGTTACAAAGTGGTCGTATTCATGTGGTTGATTTTGAAGAATAAATGTACATAGAGAAATTTACAGAAAACATTGCTTCTGATAATTTTGAGGAGATCCTCAATTATTAATGTCCTAGAGCCTCAATTTTAAATTTATACATGAGTTATATTTTCATGATTTAATTTTCCAAAAGATGATATACTAAGTTAAAGATGACTAAATACATTTCATATTTTTTTAAGTCGTATATATAAATAACATTTTTTAGGGATTTCCCCATGAAAATAAATTGGACCTTTAGTTCTCCCGTTACCTTACAGACCAAACAAAAATGGAATCCAAAAAAATAGATAAAGTAGTGGAAAACCTGTCCAAATTGTTTGAAATAAATATTGGCGATTACATACTATTCTTAATACCATTGAAATAATTGTAAAATACATATATTTGGTCCTATAAAATATATTTTCACTAATTTCATGACCTATTCCTTTTTGCGTTTTTAGGAAACATTTGATTATTAATACAGTCAATTTAGATTCTCCAAATATTTACTTCAAAGATTCACAACATGGATTACCAATAAATCAACCAAATGATGGTGTTTGTCAATTTTTAATACACTAAATCCAATATTTTATAACTAAACATTATGTAATATAATTTTTATTAAATTATAATTAGGATTTTATTATTATAGGGTTGTGTGTAAATATCATCTAAACCATGGCATGAGGATAAGCATTGCACACAAGGACCCTGAAAAGTTCTATAACATGTTAAGTATCAGGGTTTATATTATAATATTTCACAATAAAAATACATATCAAAACAAATTACTTGTTGTCTTTAAAGTCTCTAGTGGGTCCAGAACAAACAAATGGAAAATATTATAGTTATTATGGTTAAAAATTTATTAGAGAGATCATATTCTATGAAAAACACAAATCCCAAAAGAGGAATTTTCAAATTTAGTTACTACATCATTTAAAATATTTATTAATCATTTGTGTATATATATTTTTTAATTACTACTATGACTATAAAAAATTAATATTCAAAATATGATATACATTTTCTTATAAATGAATAGGCCTCATAATTCATCATAGAATATACATAATTAGCATGAAGATGTGATATCCATAGAAGTAATGGATGATTAATATTTATGTTAAATTTAATTATTTTTAGTATTACACAAAAAATAATTATTTTCTTATACATGTGGATTAATTTTTGGTAGGGTTTTTTAGACTTTGGTACATACATGAGTTAGTGACACCTCAATCTAATACACAGTGTGATCAATATGATTCTAGGTGAAAAATTTTATTTAAAATTAAAATTAATATTAGTAAAATATAAAATATTCAAACTCATAACTGAAAACACACATTCACATTATTTAATACTTTAGGAAAATAATCCATAATTCATTTAAGATGTGTATGATTCATCTTCACCTCAATCCGATGAACTGTGTGACTAGTATGACTCAAAGTGTTTGTTATCAGTTTAAAATAATGATTTTACTTCAAAATGTGTCCCTCAAATGAATCTGAGAAACAATGCTTACATTGTATTGATAATTTAGTATGTCAATTAATAAATATTTTTTTAAATGTAGAAATCAGTCTCATGTCAAACTGATACATGATGTGATCGGTATGAGTCCAAGTGTGTGCTTTTAGTTTAAAATGAAATTTTATTAAAAAAGGAAAGTGATCTACTAAAACCAATAATTCAAATTTGGATTTTTTTGATACTCTATGAAGATTATACATGGGTCATTATTTATGCGTTTGATTTAGTCGCACCTTAATCTAATGCACAATGTGACTTTTAGCACTCCAAGTGTGTATTTTAATTTAAAATTGACGTCAATTTTAGTTTAAAGGAACAAGTTATGTACTAAAAATCGAGCAAACAAATATTTATTTTTTTGATAATTTAGGGGAACGATCAATGATTCATTTTGGATGTGTAGGAATCATACACACCACAATCTAAGTAATAGTGTGACTGTTATAACTCCAAGTCCATCTTTTTTATTTAAAATTTTCATCAATTTTAGTAAAAAGGACAACTGACCTACTCAAAACCTGAAAATGAATATATATGGATTTAATAATGTATTAAAACAATCCATTTTTTATTTGGGATGTGTAGGAATCATCCACACCTCAATCTGAGGCATAGTGTGATTGGTATGACTCAAAGTGCATCTTTTTATTTAAATTATACATAATTTTTAGTCAAAAAGAACAAGTGACATACTAAAAACCTGTAAAATAAATTCATATTGTTTTTGTACTTTAGAGAAATAATACATGAGTCATTTGGGATGTGTTTAAATTAACTGCACCTCAATTATAGGAACAATTTGACTGGTATGACTCCATGTGTGTCTTTTTTATTTAAAATTTACATAAAATTTAGTAAAAATGACAACTAACCTACTCAAAACCAATAAAATGCATTCATATTGTTTTTATTCTTTAGTAAAATGATCCATGAGTCATATTACATGTTTAAAAAACATATCCACCTCAATCCTATGCATAGTGTAATTAGTATAACTACAAGTGTGTCTTTTTTATTTAAAACTGACACCAATTTTAGAAAAAGGAAGAAGTTACATACTGAAAACCAAGAAAGCACATTTAGTTTATTTTTATACTATAAGAATATAATCCATGAGTTATTTGGTATGAGTAGGAATCAGCAACCAACCAATTCATTGCATGGTGTGACTAGTATAGTTGAATGTGTGTCTTTTATTAGAAAACATTTGACATCATTTTTAGTATGAAAGAACATGTGATGTACAAAAAACTGATAAAATGAATTGAGATTTTTTTTAAAATTTTGTGAAATGATCCAAGATTCTTTTGGGATGTGTGGGAATAATATGAACGTCAATACGACACACTGTATAACTGGTATGACTACAGGTGTTGTTTTTATATAAAAATGACATCAATTTTAGAAAAAAGAGGAAGCGTTATATATAAAACTGAATAAATGTGTTCACATTGTTTTGATATTGTAGTAAAATGATACATGTGTTATTTGGGTTGTGTAGGAATCATCATCGCCTCAATATGAGGTATGATGTGAAATATATAGCTCTAGGTGGGTCCTTTTTTGTAAATTTGACATCATTTCTAAAAAAGGAACAACTAACATTCTGAAAACTGAGAAAAAATATTTGGATTTTTCAATACATTAGATAAATGATCCATGAGTCATTTGGGATGTGTAAGAATAATCTAAAACTCAATCTTATGCATCGTGTAACTGATATGACTACAAGTGTGTCTTTTTATTTTAAATTGACATTAATTTTAGGAAAATAGAAAAGTGTGATACTAAAAACTGAGATAAGACATTAGGATTGATTTGATACTATATTAAAATGATCCATGAGTTATTTGGGATGCATAATAATCATCTGAACTAAAATCAATGGGACAATGTGATCGATATAACTCCAAATACCTTTTTATTTTAATTTGACATAATTTTTAGTAAAAAGGAATAAGGGATGGACTAAAAACTGAGAAAACACATTCATATTTTTATGACACATTAATGAAATGATCCATTATTCATTTGGGAAATGTATAAATCAACCACCCCTCAATATGACTCATAGTGTAACCAGTATGACTGTAAGTGAATCTTTTTATTTAAAATATCCATCAATTTTAGTAACAATTATATTTTACCTACTCAAAAATAATCAAACATATTTGGATTCTTTTGATACATTAGGAAAATTATCCATTAGTAATTTGAGATGTGTAGGAATCATCCACACATCAATCTAATGCACAATGCAATATGTATGTCTACAAGTGTGACTTTTTATTTAAAATTAACTTCAATTTTAAAAAATAGAAGATGTTTCATACTAAAATCTATGAAAAATCATTAATATTGATTTGATACTTTATGAAAATGATACATTATATATTTTGGGTTTTTGGGAAGTCGTTGCACCTCATTTTGACGCTCGATGTGACCAATATGACACCAAGTGTGTCTTTTTATTTAAAATTAACATCATTTTTAGTATAAAGGAACAAGTGACATAATGGAAACTGATAAAACACATTCAAATTGTTTTGATACATTATTTAAATGATCATTGAGTTATTTGGGACATTTATGAATCACTCATACTTCAATATGATGCACGAAGTGACCATTAGGACTCAAAGTGTATGTTATCAGTTTAAAATTTACATTTTTAGTCAAAATGTGTGTCACTCCATAAAAAACCAGAAAATGTGGTCTGATTGTATTTTTAATTTAGGATAGTGATTCCTATGTCATTAATGATGTTTATGAAGTAGTCTCATATCAATGTGACATAGAATGTGATTGGTATAACTTTAAATTCATTTTTTTAGTTTGAAATGGAATTTTAGTAAAAAAAAAGAAACCGCCATACTTAAAACAGGGAAAACGGATTTAGATTGTTTTGATAATATAGAAAAATGGACCATTGGTAATTTTAAATAGGTAATAATTTGTTGAAACTCAATCTGAAGCACGGTGTGAATGGTATAACACCCAATGGGTCATTATTTAAAATTGACATTAACTTTAGTAAAAGATAAATTGATATACTCAAAACCAAGAAAACATATTCTGATTATTTTGATAATTTGGGACAATGATCCATAACTCATTTTTGATGTGTAGTAATCAAGTCCATCTCAATATGACGCATGGTTTGACTGGTATAACTCCAAATGTGTCTTTTTTATTTAAAATTTTCATTTTATTATGGTATTCATACATATTAATGTTAAATTTATTTATTTATTTTATTTGTGAAATAATATTTGTTTTTTATAGGGGTGGAATCATTTTCTTGGATTGAGCTGATTTGTTCAGAAACTAATACCATTGTCGGAAATTTTTTAGAGGGGATCATAGAAATAAAAAATGAAACATTAATGTTTTTAATGTTTTTTGGATAATTTTCTAATTAATTAAATAAAAAATATTTCAAATGTATATAGAAGTAGTTTTTTGTACATAACATGGGAGATAATTTTAGTATTCTTGATTTCAATTAAAATTATATATTATTGTTTTCAATTACATGTCTTTTCTGGGTGTGTTGTTATATAAATAGAATATTACAACATGCTAGGCCTTTATAGGAACTATTTCTAGCACTGATAAATGGTTGAATTTATTAGAGTTATTTTTTCATGGATAAAGGAACCCCTTTATAAAATTTTTTTTAGTGATGATAAAGACCCCCTTGATCAGCACTAAGATTAATATTTTTTGATGTGCTATTAAACACATTTTTCACTGTTAAAGAGAATATGTGTAAAAGTGTGGGATGAGGATATCTTTATATGTGTATCTTCTCCTCTCAAAACAAATTCGCACCTATATCAATGCAGGCTCATGGTAACCACATGTAAATCACTCTCTGACTTTCACATGATACATATGTCACTATATAACTTCCCCCATCATTGACCGCAACAACTATCCTTTAACTGAATGCCCTCCTCACACATGATCATTGAACCTTTCAATTAATAATGTTAATTTTGAACATCTAAACTCCACAAATTCCATTCCCTTTTTGTAACTTAAAGATGAATCCAGAATCTTCTGCTGTTTATCTTGGCATCAAATTCTTCTCAAAAAAACATCCTACAATTAATTTTTAAAATAATTATTAATGATCAAACACACACACACACAAATATATATTTTTTAGAGATATATATTTCGGCCATTTCTTCTCCCTGGGGAGGGCATGCATGACACCATCATTCCCCCCCAATAGTGATCGGTGAAGGAATCACCATGGTGGTGTGCGATGACAACTGATGGCATATTGGATTGGTTTAATGCTAGTCATATGTCACAAGGTATCAACTATTGGGGGATTTTGGGGGATCCAACATGGAGGTTACAATTTGCGATCAACATATCTAATTCAATCTAGTCCCAAGATCATCAATTGAGGACAAGGTGGTGTCCTTTTATGCCTTACTAATTCCATAAATACTCAACTTAATAGTATCACACCTAAATCCATATAGTACTATCCTTTGGGCATCCTAGAGGAGCTCGAGAGGAAACTCACTAATAGTGGTAGTTATCATGGTGAAACATGGTGATTCCAGTAGGGCAGCAGGACAAAATTGGTTTCTTTAGTGGATATATTCTTTCTTGATCGGATTAATACAAACTGTGGCTGGCCTGTCTATGCACATTTGTTCATCTCCTAGATTGAGATTCAACTTCAACCAACATTTCATTTATTATTGTTTCATTCACTGTAAATACTCATTATCAAAATAATATAAATAATAAATAAAAAACATCAATCTAAATAAATAAAGTTTTAATTATTTAACACTAAATTATCAATAATATTAAATAAATCATTTAAAAACATTATTCTTGAAAATAAAAATAAAACTAATTATAATAAAATATATGAAAAAATTAGATAAACGCCACATCACAAGACAACTCATAAATCGTCCCTAAAACTAAAATTTAATAAAATTACTTACATGTGATCGATAGGGGATAGGAAAGTATGAGTTCCATCTAATATTTTATTACAATTCATTTAATTTATCAATACACTTCAAGAAGTAATAAATGCCATGTGAATAAAAATTCCATTTAAAAACTTGTTATAACTCATTTAACTTCTTCCCATTACCAATTTAATAATAATTTTTAAGGATACAAGTGTGAATGACTATACAGTTACCATTTATTAAGTTCTTCTAACCATTCCGTCCAAATATATAAACCCACACATCTTATAAGGGTGTTCGGTTACCCAAAAATCATGGTCTTAATAAACATATAATTATGTGAGTCTCACATCACATTCAAACCCATTTTTATTCCAAGATAATGCTTCATAATTTATCACCATCGTAGAATGAATAAATGCTCGAGACTAATTTAATCAATTCATTTAATATCATTTAATGAATATTGTTTTAAACGACCAGGGATATGATATGTGAATGGGGAGGAGAAAAGAGTCATGAAGTTTAAATAAAATCAGGGGTAAAAACTTCATAATGAGTTTCATGGTTTGGACAAACAATTTTCCAAACCCTTTTCCAACAGTGTGGAAATAATACCTCAAGGTTGTGCCCCTTATATGGTTAGGTGCACAGTTTTCCAAACAATGTGTTTCCTGTGTGGATCCACTCTTCAAATTTTTTGATACCCCTCATAAGTTTGTACGGCCTTGAGTGCTTGGTTTGAAAAACCGTGTGACAGCCTCTGGGACTCACACAGTTGAGGAGCATAGTTAGTACTAACAATGCTACAACCACGTGCCTCCCTTTATCCTTACAAAAAAACATAGCCTTTGAATCAAAATGATCCCAAAACTCCACTGAACACCCAATTCACCTATCTAGCCTTTAACCCTATTTATAAAAAACACTATTCTGTGTTACAATTCTCGAAATATCCTTTTGAATCCTGAATTATGATTCAGACCATCAATCAAATGAAATGTTTAGAACCCATTAGAAATTTTTAACTAATCCAAAACATGAGATCTTACCAACCAACATTAGAACTTCTGATCCATGAGAAGCCTTTGGGAATAATGAAACATCACATGACCTACCTGGGTTATGAAATTTTCACTAAAACAAATGTGTTACATTTTAAAAGCCCCAAGTGCATGTAGCAATTATTTCTAATATATTGTACATCAGCCGTTGAAACTCAAGTCATCAATAAAATTAAAAATTAAACCATTAAGATGAATATTACTCAATGTCATCAAACTTAAAACATGATCATGACATTGTATCATTCAACAACCAACCTATGGTTCTCCCCAATTTTTGTTCCAACATTTAACAACCAATTCGTTGAAAAGATATCCCACTATCATAATTTCCCAACATGCAAGCGCATAGAATTATAATGATTCTCCCATCCTAATTGTCAACATGAAACACCCAATATTACTTATATAATCTATGTATGTCTCAAATATTGATAGAATCAATAATAATATAATTGACCCTGCTTAGATTGATGGGTATGGTTTTTCTTTAAAAAGACATGGATGACCTTTACACTGTAACTATCTCATCCCATGATGTGTAGGATATGGTTAATCACTAACCATATCAGTCTTCTTATACCCACTTTCAGGTTACAACATGAGCTCTAGTGTAATTCCAATCCAACATCCTTAGATCTACACACCATAACAACATTATCGAGCTTGAATGGCAGTCCAAGTTAACCTTAGAATCAACTATAGGAGTCCGTGTAGCTAATCCAAAGTACTATATTTTTTTGGATTTCACATGTGAGATATTGGTAAACAGGTAAGATTTCCACATATCAGGAACAGTTCCTTAGCCCAACAACATTATCTCAATGAATGATTGAGTCAAAGAATCAGTTGGTTCCTATGAGTCCTTCCAAGATCTTCCCATAGGTGAATCCTGAAATCACTTAAGAAAAACCACAAATCTATGATTTTCTATGACCTAAAGTGCAACACTCAAGAGTCTATTTATGTATCCAACAAAGAATTTAATTTATTTCTTTAGAATGGTTTATAACTGATGGTCTCCCATTTTTTCCAAGATGACTTCAAGATAAGAGGCATTATCATCACTATGACTAGAGTACTCTAAGAGGAAACAATGATTACCAATAAGGCCAAAGAAACTCCCATTATATCCAAGATATAGTGTCTATCATAGTTTTCAACCAACCACACCCTGCTATCAATAAGAAGAATAGTCGAACCACTATTGGACGACTTCCCATAAAAGAGCTTAGATATACCTATTGATGTATCATCATTTACCAACCACCATGCCTTACTAATGAGGAATTGCATGATTATTTAAAAACCCTCATGATAGACTAACCTTGCATCATGATATTCTCAACGGTCACATACACATCCAAACATTTTATCATTGTGATACATATAAATCACTGAAAAACATTATAAGAATTTCTACTTGTGTCGCTTATGAACCTTGAGTCTGAATCTAGTATCCAGAATGGATCCCCATCCACAATCGAGTTTTATTTTGAGTACCATTTCAAGGAATTGAAATTCAATCTTAATGTCCTTATAGGTTACCAAAATCTATTTTAACCATTTACAAATAGCCTTTTTGGGTTTCACTACCTATACATGGAAGGACATGCTAAAACACATTTGACATGATGCTCTCCACCTTATGAGTGTCCCAGTCATTGCTTACTAAAAATGGGAAATCATCCCATGGAACATGTTCCATACAACACTGAATATGGTTTACAGATGTGAATAAAATGATTTCACCAAGTACCAATTCAAAATGAGAGGAAGAACCAACTATTTAAAAGTGCTCTAGATCTGATTTACTCTGAATGTATGCATGATAATCTCCAGATCCTTACTCGATCACATCATTATGATTCAGAATATAAGTCAAAACTAAGCCAATCGATATTTTTAAAACAACCAATCCTTTTTCAATGTAATACCCTAGTATTGAGATAACAGAAACTCCCCAATACTTCCAAGTTATTCAACACTGGAAATGACCATAAAAAAACTACAATAACTAACGGATTACAAAATTCCATCAAACTCATATATTTTATTGTTTCATTTTATCAACTAGATGGGTACACCATGTATAGATGCGTAATACATCTATATTTTATCAACACAACTAATGCACGTGGATTCCCCAGGAAATATTAACTATTTTATAATTTAGTTTTAGTTTTTTTCTTTCCAATATTTGTGTTTTTAGGTTCATTTTTTATTTTTGTAGTGTTTTTACTATTTTAAATAGTTTTTAGTTAAATTAATATTATTTTTTAGTTTACATTTCTTTTTTATTTAATATTTACTACTATTTATTTAAAAGTTTCACTAATAGTAGTTTTATTTTAGATAATTAATATTAATTAGTAGAAATATTATATTTATCTAATAATATCTATATTTTTGTATATCCAATTTCATATGTAAATGTAGTTATATAAAATTTTATAAATATTGTAATAATATTTTGTATAATTATTAATATATATATATAGATAATTCTAATTTTAGAATTATAATACTTATTATTATTATTATTATTTAACACATGGAGATAATGTTTTGTTTAAATTTCATTTTTTATTATTTTAACTTTTCTGTGATTTCATGTAGAACTCACCCTTCCATCCACAAGTAAGCTGCTGGGTCTCCCTATTCTCCCTACCATCCGTTAAAGGGTAGACCCCTCCCTCTTATGTTAACCCTAAGAATCCAACCCCGCGTTGCTTGACACTCCACATCATTAGCATCCGAGGAGCCACTTCTCCTGGAAGTGTGCACCACCCAGATCCTTCAGTAATGGTGTTACCCTCATCCTCCTTCCCTATATATCATTCCACCTTCCTCCTCCCTCATCAATATGTACAAAAGACCATGTCATGCCCCATTAACATTATCCTTCAGTGGAATATTTCATGTGGTGTTGATGTGAGTAGAGATATGTTTTTTTTACATTTTGAGAACGACAAGAATCGCCATTCATTTATTGGTGAGAGTTTGAATTTATATGATCTTTATTTCAGTAACACAGTTATATTGTTAGTGAATTATTATTTTATCACCACACTAATTTTTTCTGTCATGATGTCAAGTTCATTTTGTTAGTGTTGGTATGTCGACTGAATAATTTAACTATTGCAAGTGTTGGGTTTATATTTTATTTATGATTAATTGTTGGATGAATTTTTTTTAACATGATATTTATCTACATAAATTATATCTATAATGAAATAATTTATAAAATTAAAACCATCCATTTTAATTATTATTTTATTTTGTTATAATAAGAGAACTAACTGTTTTGAGTGATTATAGTGCCAATAGGTGGCACATATTTGTGAGAAATAGGATGTGTAATTTTACTAATTAGTTTAGTTCTTAAAAATATTTCTTAATTTGTTTATAACACGAGAGAACATGAAATTAAATAAATTTTAAGGTATACAATGATCATAAAAAATGATTATATTTTTATAACTGATGATCATTAGGTATAATAAATATTTACACATATAAAAAATTATTTTACATGGTTTTTCAATAGTTTGATTATGATGTCATTATCAAAGAAAAATTTTGTTGATTTCGGATTCATCGTTAGTTTTTCTATAATTTTTAATTCTTATTCATAATCTCAAATTTTTGTATAAAAAATTTTAAAATGTAGAAATTTTCATTGTTTATTTTCCACATGAACAACATAAAAAGAGATACTTTTAGGGAAATAGATCACATGATTTTGTGGATCGACCATGCTTGCCACTTTATTTATAGCCAGTGAACAATAAATATTTTAATATCACATACATCGTGGTAGTACCCACAAAATTTCTAGCATCATTTTAGGGGAGCACACACACATATAGCATTAAAAAATTCCCAATTTGTTCTTTCTTTAGGAATAATTTTCTTATATGGTTGACACCTGTAATTTGGATCAGTCAAAAAAATGACCCCTATCAGGATCTATAATTAGAACATTAATGAATAGGGAATGAAGAAATTGTAGATCTTCCAAAAATCAAATTCACCCATGGGAGGGAAACATTAAGACTCTCATTTAAATTATTCACAATGGACATGTCCTTAGCCTTTTTCAAAACCATCCTAACAATCAAATTCCACAAACTAATACGAGGTGGGAATATTGAACCAACATAGTCAGAGTCATCACCGACATAACAAGACCCATGATTCAAGAAACAAAATTCAACAGTTGTCATCAATGTTCAACCTACTTCAAAAACATGTTCAATCTCATGGATTGAGTAGTGGAGACCCTTTTATGAATGTGAGCATATTTCTAGAAGTCTATGACACATTAACATATTATGGGGTTACCAATGACGTGTTAATCCTAATACTATTTACATTGTCCTTGCATTGAAAATCTAAGGGATAGTTGGAAATTCATGACCCAGATACAATATTCACCTATGAAGTACGGGGAAGAAAATTTCATGATCAATATAACAGAAAATAAGAGTATTTGAAAAAATAGAGACCCTGATTCTTTTTTCCAAAATAAATAAGAATCAGTGGGATAATCTTGGGAGTGATTAAATTCCATGTTAAGGAGTTTTATTCACCACGTAATGATGATGAATAATCAGTTGCAAGCCTTATACTATGGACATGAACACAAGAGTAAGTTCACAATCCACATAGCTACTTGAAATGAATTTATAGAGATAGAATGTAAAGATATGTAAATATTAATTCAATACATGTAAGAACATGGCTTCAAGTGGCTAGAATATTTTTCAAAAAGAAAATAAGTAATGCACTAATTTGATTCACATACATTCATAGCTTCACAAATTCAAATAACTCAATAAGAGCATTGAAAACATTTCACTAAGTTTGAATATACTAGTCCATGTAGTACAATCTAAACACTGGACACACTGTAGTGGTCTTGATGATTATTCCATGTGTCCATATAACATATCTATTTTAGACTCTTTCTTTGTGGCATGTGCATCCATCTATGGAGGATGCACAACTATTTCCCCACATTCATACTTTCCAAAGGAGGGTGGAATCCATCGTTATTCAAGGATGTTTTCTCCTTGATCAAAACGGGAAGATGAGATGTCAGTTATTCTTTCCATGGATTCCTCCTTGTAACTCATCACCTAGTCTGGGTCTCCCTTAAATATTATGTCGTGGTTCATGAATCTCTTTCCAAGTGCCATATCTTTGTGGAAAATGATTAATTACACTACTCCCATTAGGACATTCCATGGGGTCTTGACATGGTAGCAGCCTTCAGTCGGGGTAAATGACAACATCAGGCATGTCGGGGCATCTCTGGATGCATGGACATTGGGGAACATGTATTCTTCCTCATAAGAGATAATTTCAAGAAGACATAACCTGACCAATCCCATGTCAATAGCGGGGTATCTTATGTCGGAGGCATGTCTCTACGGTTTTCCTCAGCTTCCAATGTTTAACACATGGTACACTTCCAGTTTAATGTCTTGTGGAGACAGCTTGGCCAAAAGTGAATCCTCCTAGGATTTCCTCAGGCATCCCATGTTTAACACGAGGTAGGATGCAAGTTTAATGTCTTGCAGAGACAGAATAAGGGTGATCCGAATGTCCCATTGAGATGGATCAGATTGATAGATCCCCAGATGTGAGGTCCCGGAGTGTTTACTGAGAAGATGGATTATAATAGTCAATAAGAGTAGACCCAGGATGGTGTGTCCCATAAAGGGAAGATTTCACACCGTGAAGGCTGATTTGGAAACCATTGAGGGTGGATCAAGGACTGTTCACCCCAGAATGGGGAAGTACCAAGGTTTACCATTGGCTGGGTTTGAACCTCGTGAAGGCATCCTACGTACCATGTGTAGACGACAGTGATCAAAACCCATGTAGTTTGAAGGGGTGATGAATCAAGGTGTACAAAAAGGAAAACAATCCTGATACATGTTGGAGCATATGCATAGAATGATTCCCATCATAAGAGGGAAACTATTGGGTGGATGCTTATGGATGTTGTGGGGCTTATGCATGGTCAGTTTCCCATGTTCCACAAGGAGTGGCACTGGGATGAATGGCATGATCTCACCAGGATGTGGCAGCTCGGGTAAAAATCAGGATGGATGATGGAGAGTTTAATGAAGTAGAGGGGTAATTAGATGGAACCGAAGTTAGGATGACGGTGATTTTGTGCGTGAACCTTGAAGATACTTTCTATGTATCCTTGTGGTAGAGAATCAAAGTCCTTGTAGTTTGGAAGGACGATTGGACACCTGAGTAGGTGACCTGTGAGAATGGATGCATGGATGGGATTTAGAAGAAATAGAACATCCAGTCTGGGGAATTATCTTCCTGAAACACATGGGATTGAGGGATAGATTATGATGAGACATGGGTGAAGGGATTAAACCTCATGGAGGATTCCTACGTATCTAGGTGGCAGGGAATCAAAGTCCACATAGTTCATCTGAAGATGACTTACCATCGATTGAGGAATTCAATGGCCAACCATAGATTAGGGGTACAACGGAATACCATTGGATGGGGTCACAATGGCTTACCACTGGATGGGGTCACAATGGATTACCGCTGAATGGGGTTGAACCTCATAGATGCTTCCTACCTACCATTTTTAAGGGACAAGGATCAAAGTCTCCGTAGATCAGTTTGGTGGATGCCGTTTAAAGTCGTACAGGACGAAAAGGGTTCATGTAGTTTAATTTCATGTGGGATGAAGGTGGTTGGACGTAAAGGAGGTCAGAACCAATGGATGGTGGGCTTGAACCTTCATGAGGATTACTACGTACCTTTCCATGGAAAGGATCAGTGACCACATAGTTTAGGTGGAGTGGGAACTGACATGATGGGTGTCAGAACCAATAGGTGGTGGGCTTAAACCTCAGGGAGGATTCCTATGAACCATACCTTGGCACGGATCAAAGTCCACATAGTTCATGTGACTATGATGAACCGAAATGAAGATGGTTTCGACCAATGGATGGTAGGCTTGAACCTCAGGGAGGCTTACTACTTACCATTCCTTGGGAAGGATCAAAGACCACATAGTTTAGGAAGGGGGATGGGGATTAAACTCTTGGCTGCCCAGAGAGTTTTCCATAGTCAAAGCTTACAACTCTAAGCCCACGTGAGTCGTGTTCGGTGTGAGAAATAAGTGGTGGCAAGGACCAGATGATCATATCGCAATGGTGTGTTTATGAAGGGTGGTGAATGGGGCTTACGCAAGGAAGCTTCCCAGTTGCCGGTAAGGAGTGGAAATAGTGGATGGGTATTATGCATGGATGCATCCCGTGTGCCACTGTGCAGCGGCAATGGGGAATGAGGATTTGGCATGGAAGATACTAGTGTGCCGCTATGGAGTGGAAATGGTGGATGGGGATTACGCATGGAAGTTTTCTGGGTACCGCTATGGAGCGGCAACGGTGGAGGGTGATTATGCAAGTAAGCTACACAGGTGCCACTATGGAGTAGAAATGGTGGATGGGTCTTATGAAATGAAGCTTCTCGGGTGACATTATAGAGCGGCAATGGTGAATGGGGCTTACACACGGATGTTTCTCGGGTTCCTCTTTGGAGCGGCAATGGTGAATGGGGATTATGTACATAAGCTGACCAGGTGCCGCTATAGAGAGGAAATGGTGGAAGGGCTTATGAAGGTTGACCAAATTTTGAGATTGAGTGGAATTGGGGAATGGGTATTATGCAAGGAAGCTTCTCGGGTGCCGCTATGGGGCGAAAATGGTGAATAGGTCTCACATAAGAAGTGGACTGGGTGTTGTTATGGAGTGGCAATGGTGAATGAAGCTTAAGTAAGTAAGCAGCCTGGGTGCTGCTATGGATCTGCAAAGGCGAATGGCGCATACACAAGGAAGTTGCCCAGTTGTCGATCTGGAATGACAATGGTGGATGGGGATTATGCAAGGAAGCTTCTCAGGCGCTGCTGTAGAGCCAAAATGGTGAGTGGGGCTTACGCACAGTAGTTGCCCGGGTGCAGCTATAGAGCAACAATGGTGAATGGGTCTTTCACATAGAAGTTGTTCGTAATGTCATTCTCATGTCTATCCATGAGTGAATCCCAACTCATTTTTGGGTTATGGTATATAATTGGGGCCAAAATCTATGTGCAAGTTCATAAGTGGGATAACACCAAGAGGCATTGGAATTAGTCTAAAAAATGGGAGATGAAATGTGTGAACCACATTCCCAACATTCATAATTCAATGAGGGTGGCATTGCAATGGAGGATAAATATTTTCCATGTTCAAAAAACCACATCCATATCACCTTAGCCTAAAATTGGGACAAAAAAATGAGGGTCGACTTTTAATTGTGCTTGAAACACAGGACCTAACTCGAAGTGTTGCCCAGAGACATATGAGGCGTTGGCCCAGGACACTAGGTGATCCGATGTGGCATGGGACCATGCAATTAGGGGGTCCCTTCAGATATATAATTGGATGAAGATCTAAATTAAGGACACACAAAGCATCTGGTGGAGTGATTAAATGTTTCAACAGATTCCAATGATTTAAAAATTATTCCACTGTAATCATGTCATTAAGTAACATTTGCTATTCACATAAGCCATCTCTTATTTGGAATAAGTGTCATCCCATTATTGATTGATAGGGAATGATATAGTTGAATGTCATGGAGAGAGGACTACTGACATCTTATTCTTGGTGCATAAGGCATATCTTCTTTGGAGAAAGAGGCATCCTATGTTTGGAACATAAGGTGTACTACATTTTAAAGTCACATAGATAATACTATTGGCATCTTATTCTTGGAGCATAAGGCATCTATGGTTTGAGGTAAGAGGCACCCTATTATTGTCACATAGGGAGTACTATAGTTTATAGTCATGTAGAGAGGACTATTGTTATCTCATTCAAGGTGTATAGGGAATCTCTTATTTAGAGTAAGAGGAATCCTATGTTTTTCATAGAGGGTGTGTTATAGTTTATAGACATGTAGATAGGACTACTAGAAACTTGTGCATGGAGCATAAGGAATCTTCTTTTTGGATCAAGAGGTATCCAATGTTTGTAACACAGGGAGTACTATAGTTTAGAGTAATGTAGAAAGGACTATAGGGATGTAGGAACCGAGAAATAGATGGTGTTGGGACTTATGCAAGAAAAACCCTTTTTGGTTCAACCTGTCATATGGTCCAAGCGATGGGGTTTGGATGAGTGACAATAGGAATGGTTTGACACAAGGTACAAGGAGAATTGATGATGAGAATCTGAACACATGACATGGGAAACAAACCAAGAGGAACATGTCGACTAAAGGTGTTGCATGATGTGAAGAAGAGTATCTCAAATCATGGTACTCTATAGGTGGAAGGTGGGTGTGCATAAGGGAACAACGGAAAATGTCGACACCCCGATCCAAAAATATTGCAGTGCAACTCTCAATTTTTCATGGGGGTCATGGATGGTAGTGAAGGGACCAACCCAGAGTGTCGGCACCGCAACACGTCACTGACCCCAAGGAGGGGTGCGGGGGATGAGCCCCCACGGTATGGACCAGTGGGCGTGAAGTTAGGAGCCTCTCAAAGGATAGGTATTCATGAAATATATTTGAGGAGAAAAGGGGATCACAGAGCATGGGGTCTCACGAAGCAATTTTGGGAACAAAAGATGCTCTCGGGGCATGGCCTCATTGATTAGCTTTAGGATGAAAGCTTCTCAAAGAGCATGGACTCACTGTGCAGCTTTGTGAAGAAATTTTCTCATGCAGCATGGAATCATGGAGGAGCATGGAGAAGGAAGATGCCCGTGGAGCATGGAATCGTAATGCAACTTTGTGAAGGAAAGCAGCTCGGGGATCCTCGAGCTCCCAAAGGTGCTCCCTCATTCGCAAAGCATGTGAAGAGCATCACATTTTGGAGCTTGGAAGATCCATGAATTGGGAGAGATCGGCCGCCCAAGGGGTGGCGTAACTATTGGAATGAAGTGGGGTGTGCTGGGAATTTATAGGGCAGAGGCGCTGCAATGTAGAGCCCACTCGACGCGAAGACAGAGCTCGCTCTGCGGTGGGTTCGAGAATGTCAAAGGGGTTCACATAGCAGCCTACCTCTTATCTCCATGGTGGTTTCGTGAACATCAAGGGGTTCACGGAACATACATCCTCCTCTCTCTATGGTTGGTTTGTGAATTTCAAAGGGTCTCACAAAGTATCCTGCCTCCTTTCTCTATGGCGGCTTCCCTAAGGATGAGATTTGCACCACCATGGGGCCCCGGGGTCTCCACAAACAGGACTCGTGAGGGACCCCCTATTGCTTTCCATTTTTCCTTGTTTGTCCCAAATTTTTGCGCCAACAATATCTTAAAACAACATGCCCGAAGATAACTTTTTCATACACAATAGAGAAAAATATGGAATTATTTACAAGAAAAACTAGAAAATGATTTAAAAAATCTCAATTAGAATAAACCAATGGAAATTCAACTAATAAACCAGTACATTGGTCCAACCATATTCCATTTTCAATTTTCTTTTAGAATCGCCATTCAATATCATGATCAAGGATCTCAACAAATATTTTGAACACCATTTCACCAAAAGATACAAGCATCCATGAACAACATTGAAATTAAAATTAGTCAGTTATCTGCTCAAATGAAAGACCGACAATAAGGAACCCTACTAGGTAACACACAAGTTATCCCTAGATAAGAGGAAAAATATGTCATGTTATGAATTGGAACATGATATCTAGAGAAAAAATACATAATTATAAACCAATATTTTAGAAAAAATATATTGAACACCATTTCATCAAAAAAAAAACAATACAAGGAGAAAAAAATACAATAGATTTTCCACATCCTATAATGAAAAGTCAACAAGATTGGGGGTAAAATATAGAAAAGTTAATGGTTTTTAATAATTCAAGGTTTGATTCATAAGAGCTAGAAACCCAAAAGATACAAGCATCCATGAACAACATTGAAATTAAAATTAGTCAGTTATCTGCTCAAATGAAAGACCGACAATAAGGAACCCTACTAGGTAACACACGATTTATCCCTAGATAAGAGGAAAAATATGTCATGTTATGAATTGTAACATGATATCTAGAGAAAAAATACATAATTATAAACCAATATTTTAGGAATGTACACATACCACTGAGAATAGTGATACACCAAACAAAAAGATTCAAAAATGTGGAAGGTAAAAATTAACATGATAAAATAGAAAAGTCAAGAAAAGAAAATTAAAATGATGAATTCAATGAAAGAATAAAATATCACACACAAACACCACCATTTACAAAAAGTATGAATCAAATAATGTTAGTTTCTCAATTTTTTGAAATTCAGTGGGATGTTCAAGAATCTTCACAAAAAATATTCATTTTGAAAAATCCATCACACAAATTCTACACTATGATAAATTAATCAAGGAGAGTATTTAAAAAAGAATAAAACTATATGATGTGGGAATATTAGTAATTCATGAAGAATATTCATCATTCATACACATATCTATAAGTCCTAAACTAGGAGTTCCTGTAATTTTAACTATACATTACAATATTGAAGGTTCTCAATTTGGGAGGGCATTATGAACCCTTAGATCTTGTGTAAACATTAGGAAATATTCTGTTATTAAAGTACTTGGAATAGAATAAATAAATCCAAATAGGGTCTCCTTAAAACCGATGGACTAATAATTGAATCATCCTCGAGGAATTATAAAATACATGCTCGTAAAGGTTGATAAAGATTAATTCCTTGCTAATTTCATTGTCCTAGATATCGAAGAAGATAATAACTTACTACATATTATTGGAATACCAATCTTAGAAACATGTAGCTTATTGGTTGAAGTACAAGTGGAAAATTAATTTTTAGAGTTAGAGAAGAAAACAAACCATTTGATGTCTTGAAAGCTATGGAAAGGCCCTATGCAGCTAACTGTCATTTCATAGACATGATCGAAGAATGAGAAGAGTCAGAAAAGGATGTTTTGAATCTTGGGGATTTACATAAGGAAAATAAGGTGTTAAATGAATAAATAGAGGAAGTAGAACTCATCAGAAACATAGTCGATCCTTTGGATAGACAAGAGTTTAACTCAATGATCCCATCACTAGAAAAGCCTCCAAAATTTTATATTAAACCTCTTCCACCTAACCTGAGATATAGTTACTTGGGTGATTTAATCACCTTTATAGTAATCATAAATTCTTATCTTTTAGGTGAAAAATAAATTTAATTTCTCAATGTCTTTTCATAAATGTAGATAATAATAGGTCAGATGATTGTTGATTTAAAAGGTTTAATTCCTAGAATTTAATATTAGAGATTACATGTGGAATATATTTCAAAACCTTATAGGTAACCACAAATACATTAACACCTCTAATGAAAGAAATAGTTAAGGAAGATGTCATTAAACTTTTCAAAAATGGTATGATATTTTTTATCTCTGATAGTTTGCAGGTCAATCTATTAAAATAAATACCTAAAAATGGTGGGACTATAGTGGTTAGAAAAGATAAAAGAGCATTGAAACACACAAGAATAATGACTTGATGGAGAGTTTTCATTAATTATCAAAAATTAAATGATTCCACCAGAAAGGTTAACTTATAATTACAATTAATTGATCAAATACTTAAACAAATGATAGGATGATATTATTATTTATTCTAGATAGATACATAGGTTATAATAAAATGTTGATTATATATTAATATGAAAAGGAAATCATGTTCACTTGTCCATATGGTACATTATATTATTAAAAAATGCCTCTTGGGTTGTGAAATTCACCATCCTTTTTTCAATTATTCATGATTTAAATATTATTGGGTATGATTGAGGACATCTATGATATATTCTTGGATGAATTCTTCATTTATGGGAATTATTTTGATGGAGACCTAGAACATCTAAATAAGGTTTTGGAAAGATATTTAAAAAACAAACTGCCCCTCCATTAGAAAAAATCTATCTTCATGATAGAAATGGGATGGTTTAGGCCATCAAATTTCAATGAAAGGAATTTAAGTCGACCCCAAATAGATTAGTACAATATCTAAGATAGGCATAACCACTTCAGTTCATTCAATAAAAAGGTTTATGGGGAATGTTGGATTCTAGGAATGTTTCATTAAGGAATTTTATGTTATTTCACCCTGAATTACCACCCTGTTAGGAATATAGATCGCATTCCTTGTTTGGATTGAATGTAATGATATATTTCAATTGCTAAGGAATACATAGTCGAGTCCATGATAATGATATCACCAGAATGGGAGCAACCATTTGAGTTAATGTGTGATTTTAGTGATTGGGAATTCTGTGCTACACTTGGAAGAATGAAATCAATTATCTTTAAAATGATCTTTTATATTAGCCACAAACTAATCTAGGAACAAAATAATTACAAGATAACATAAAAATATCATCTAGTAATTTTCCTCACATTTGATAAAATCTGATCTTACTTATTGTTATCCAAAGTTACTGTGTATACAGATCAATATTCCCTATGATGTCTAATGACTAAAAAATATGTGATTCATATACTCATTAAATTTATATTGTTACTTAATGAATTTTACATTGAAGTCATGGACAAAAAGGGAACAAAGAATATTTTTTTGATCATTTATCACTCATAGATTGTGAAACAAGTGAAATAAATATGGAATTAATCAATGAAACATTTTTTATGAACAAATATATTCCAACACAACAATCACACCTTAATATGATGATTTTCTAAATTACTTATATTCATTTGTGGTACATCTAGATTTATTAAGGGAGGATAGAAAAAGATTTTGGAATGAACCATGAGATCACATCTATGATGATTTATTTCTTTTCAGGGAATAGGTAAATATAATGATTAAAAGGTTTTTCCTACAAAACAATGTTGATATTGTTTTGAATTTTTTTTGTTCTAGATAATCTAGAGGACAACATTGAATTTATTGTACAATTAGAAAAGTGTTATAACATGGTTTTTACTAACAACCATACACAAGAGCCTCAAACCAGTTGGTGAGGACTCTACATGTGCATCCAAGACACCTAATATCAAATCTAGGAGGAGATATATTTCTAGGATACTGTAGCTGGAACTATAGCAGGTACTATTTGAAACTTTAGTAGCTATAAATATTCATTATTTTTGTTGTTTTTTCCATAGGTTTGGTCTTTAGGTCCTTCATGGCCTTCAAGCCAGCAAAGGTCTTTGGGACAGTACGACTTACAGGACCCCTCAAGGCCTTTGGAAAACCCCAAGAATTTGGACCACCTAAAACGCCTTCAGACCACAAGAAAAATGTGCTCAAATTGATTATTAAGACTCTATAAAGAAAAAAATATAGATGTGTTTTTATAATAAGAACATTCACTCGATCAGAGCTAATAGATTTGGAAGAATGAGAGGGTATAGAAATTTCCATTTGGTCCATCCTATGCATGAATTGGAAGCCTAGAAGAACATCCATGCAAACATGCAGAGCTAACATCATGATGTAGACATAGAGGATGAGTTGTTTCATGTATTTATAGTGTAGATGAATTAATCTAAGTCCGTTGGGCCATGTAATGTCACAAATATTACAGGCTATGTAAGGGTTCCCATTCAACCCTTAAAAGAGGGATTATAAAAAATAAATAAAAAAGAATGCCTCTGGGAGATTCTGGATGGCAGGTACGTAATCATTTCTATCAATCTAGATATTCGTGATTTCATCATGAATTTTGATAAGTTCCAATGAAATGGGAGAATAATTTAGAAGTGTGAGATGCCAAAACATATGATCAGGTGTATTGAAATTATAAACATATATGGGATTGAATTAATGAGTATTTTACCCATATATTTGTTAAAATCAAAAATCCTTTTATATTTTGACTACATGTCAATGTCGGTAGATGTTAAAGCAATTATGGAAGATAATTCACAAGTTGTTATTAAATTTTTAAAGAAACCCATTTTTACTCAATTCAAGATTTGAATGTTCACCATCAATGACCACAAAATCCACTTCAATAATGATCTGTTTTAGAATATTATGACTCTAAGTTGATGTTTCCACTACAAGAGCACACCATAACATCCAAAAACCAATAGCCTAACTGTGGTTTCAAACAGAATAATAAAAACTATTTTTGAGAAAATTTCCAGTACGTCTTGAAAAACGTTGGCAGTCAAACATAAAAACACACAATGGGATTATATTACATCTTATAAAACTCATATTGGAATGCACCCATATATATTGGCCTTCATATAAACCTAGAACCTCACAATAGAATTGGAACACGAAGACTGCTAGGATGTATGTATGCTGAATTTTGATTTCAAAACATCCCAAGAAATGAATTTTCTATAAATGACTAAATAAAATCATATTATGAGAAAAATTTATGAAATTAATTGATTTATAAATAGAAAATTAAATCATTACATGATAAATAGATCCAAAAAAGAAATTTTTCCCTAGGTGACAAAGTTCTACTCTTCAACTCAAAACTTCAGGTCAGGGAAGGAAATATCATTTCAAAGTGGTCAGGTTTTTAAACTATCATAATTACTTATCCTCATGGGGTTTTCAAAATAATTTAATGGAAGATGCCTCCATTTAATGTTAATATTTAATTCCTATAAATTTATCACACTTATGATACAATAGAATTCATTGAATAATTTACTTTAAAATGTGACTATGCTTGTCTAGCAGAAGACATTAAACTTAGCACTAATTTGGAGGTAACCTAAATGCTTTGGAATTCCTTAGTCTCTATTTACTGATTCTCCCTATCTATATCATTGTTGGTGTATTTGAAAAATAAATGACATGCTCTAATGAATCTGACATGAGATTTTATTCCCCCCTTTACTTTATCTACTTGAATTACTTATACGTGTTCATAATGAAGGGTATTCAATGAATGATACAACATGAGATGTTCCCAACAATGTAAAAGCTGATAGTATATGGAAATTTCCCCATGAATGGTTCTTTACTATCAATATGGAGAGTTTGAACCTCAAGAAGAGATCTATGGTATTATAATCATGGATAATAGGTTGAGGAATTATGAGATGATGGACCCATATGATTGACCATTGTTTATCCGCTTGGATGAAGATGTGAAAGTAATCACTTCATGGGAGGCAACCCATGTTTTAATCTTTTACATCATTTTTTAGTTCTAGGTTTTTTTTCAAAAATAAACATGGAATGTATAGAACATTTAATTCTTCTACTCCAAAAATTTAGTGCACTCCAGCATATCTTCTTTCATTTATGATATATTTGGTGTTATTGTTGTGATATGATGCAAGTATGTGTTATCCATGTGTAGATTTTATATGTACATCATTTATGGAGCTTCATTAGATATACAAAGCCTCCCTTTATAAATTGTTACTTATTCAAGGAATTTCTTTAATTTTTTTCTGATTTTATGATCCCAAAAAAAAATTTAAAACAAATAAGTAAAAAATATCTAAAAATGAAAAAAACGGTCATTCAGGTCATTGATGAACCCACAAGATAGTTTCTATATATTCTTTATAACATGTTCTAAGGCATAACACTCTCATCCCTAGGTATTTTGAGTAAATTATTCCTATTGGAAAATATTTTATTATAGATACACTAATTTAAATGATTGCTGATATCAGTATGCACTTTGAAAATTTTATTCTAAAACTAATTTATTTTTCAGAAACCTATTTTCACTCATGGTCTTTTGGGATATAAAAAATTTTATTGCCATAACCATTTTGATTATGGAACATTTTTACATTATCTCATATTCACCTTTTTCATGAGAGAATATTTTGAATTTTAGAACTTTTAGAACATTCCATGTGTTTCTTTCAAAGTGATAGGAATTTTTAATGTTAAAATAAAATTATCGAGGCGTGTTTCAGATTTATTTATCAACTTAGACACAATGAGACACCTAGAAACATTCTCCATCATGCATCCCTTATAATCCATGAAGTATTCTTTTTTAAGTTCAACCCATAGCTGATAACCTTCACCAACCATTTCCTAAATATTTTCATTATTATTTTCAATATAAGTGTGCGGGATAGATTTAATCGGGGAGAGGGTTTTTGAGGGAAAGTCAGTCATTTTATGTACATGGATTAAAAATATATCACCATTATTTGTGTAATCCTTTTTCACATTTCTTCTATTTATTGCATATATTTTGATATGGGAATATAGATTCATTTTTTGTTCTTGTGATGAGTTCTTATGTGTTCATCTCACGATAACCATCGCCAATAGAGAAACCTAAAAAAGTTATGGTTCATTACTCCAGAAACTAGTGATTTTTCTATATGACATACTTTCACTTGTATTATACTAATTAT
Organism: Viscum album; assembly: GCA_963277665.1. Taxonomy (NCBI): domain Eukaryota; kingdom Viridiplantae; phylum Streptophyta; class Magnoliopsida; order Santalales; family Viscaceae; genus Viscum; species Viscum album. Next base: position 1,947,812,246 of record OY728125.1, read on the forward strand.
TAGTGACTTGTGTACTTTTTCTTGTGATGCTTTCATATATTTATTTCATGGGGTTTGGGAGATGATATTTAATTTTTTACCTATTGATTAGGTGTCAGGGTTTTCTCTCCTTAAAAAATGGAACAACATGGCATTTTATTTTTCATATCCTTAATGAAAAAAACATTTTATGTGTGGTGGAGCAGTATTTTTTGGGGGAAATTTGGATTAAAACATATAATGAATTTATTTCAAGATTCAAGCCTCATTTTTGCATAAACTGTCAATTTTTTTATCCTACAGTTCAACTTCCTTAGACACATTTGAACCTAATGTGAAGTAATCAAGATTAATAATGTATTTTTGTTTCCACCAGTGGATATGTGAAAATTATGGAAATCCTAAGGTAACTATGCATGTGTATAAGAATTAATCATAACATAGATCAAATTGTTTAAGCGATGAGAGTGATGGTGAGATAGGTCACATGATGCATGTGTGTAGTTACTTATTTTGGAATGAATACAAGTGGAAGGGAAATGATTTTGGAAATTGTAAATTTAAATAATGATTGATATTTTATAAGAAAAACTATTTCAAAATTTTTGAACCCGTAATTTTGATACATTGATTTTTCCACGAGTCGAGTTGTGTATTATATATGATTGTTTTTCCTTAGAGTAACAAATTTTAACTATGGGGGATTTTATACACATTGATTCGACATGAATTTTTAATAATTTTATAATTATTTTTTATTTTTTTCTAGCAATATTTACTGTTTTTTGGTTCTTTTTTGTAGTTCTGTAGAGTTCATGATATTTGTTATAGTTTTTAGTTAAATTATAATAATTTTTTGTTTATATTAATTTTTTATATAGTATTTAATAATATATTTATTAGTATTTTCACTGTTATTATTTTTCTTTTAGTTTAAAATATTTTCTATTAGTAATATTAGGTTTATCTAATTATATATATATATATATATTTGTATATCTAATTACATATATATGTATATATATTTCCCTATATAACGTCTTAAATTTATTTTTATTACCCTTTATATAATTAGTATAATATATATATTTATATAATTATAATATTATTACTAATTTTATTATTATAAATATTTTATTTAACACATTTTGGTAATTTTTATTTCAAATTTTTATTTTTGATTTTTTTACCTTTTCTGAGATTTCATGCATGCATCCTCCTTCCATTAATGAGCAAGCTATCAGGCCACCCAGTTCTTCCTTCCATCCATTAAAGGGTAGGTGCCTCCCTCCTATGTTAACCCTAGGTAGCAAACCCTGCATCACCCTACTCTTCATATGTCAACCATCTTAGGACCCACCTATCTCGGTGGTGCGTGACACCCCATGACACCACCCTCCTCCTTTGGCAAAACACCACCCTAATCCTCTTTCCCTTCACAAAATACCTCCTACATCCTCTATCCTTAGCATGTTTTACCCCTCCTTCCTCTTCCATGTATCTCCATGCGACCACCCCACTAGGGGACCTCACCATCCTACACAACGCATCATTACACATCACCACTAGAAACTCATTCCCTTCTCCAACACACTATCCTTTATCCACCACCCTCTTTCCATATAACATACTTCTAGACTGAGTGCCTGTAACGACCCAATGTTTTTCAATGAAAATTCCCCTCTTATATTTATGTCATAAAATAACATAAAATCACAAAATAATGAACTACTAAGTGATAAGTGACCTTTTAACATAAGTTTGTCACTTCTATGTTTGGAATCATGAAAATCTGACATACACAGTTGTGTTCAAGATGATTTTTTGAGTCTAATGAGACAGAAATAATTTTTGGTGAATAGTGACCTACCCTTATGAATAGTAACAAACATTTATGAATATTAATATGACCCATATGAAAATTAAATCATCCAACATAAGAGAAGCATTACCTATGAATAATTAAATAAAATTTAGACATCTTAGAATGTGAAAATTTGACCTTAGTAAACGTTTCGATATTTTGTAAGTCATAAATAAATTATTATAATTAATTAATTAATTAAAAATAATATTTATTTCCCCAAAATTTATTCATAAATTATTGAATCAATTTCTTATTGTTTTTAGATAATTTTATAAGACCCTACGTAATTTTTGAAAGCATTATTAAATCAGTTTAAATCTTAAAAACTGTATTTAAATAAATTATGATTTTAATAAAATATTAAATAAATAATATTTAAAAAATTATTTCTGAAAAATTGACTTGATTTTCGGATTATAAATTTCAAAAAATGGTTGGGTTAAATTTTTGGGATTTTTCTGAGATACTTGAATTTTTGATGAATTGTGGAATCCGATAATATACAATAAATGCTAAATAATGGATTAATTGTGTAATCGATGATGATATGGTGATGTCATCCCACCTGGTTCGGGATCACATGATAAAATTACTATTCATGTTCATTCAAGACTCATTATTCCTTGTCTTAGGGGAAATTAATAAACTAATGAATTTTATATTTAGGAAACCCCTCTCCCCTCTACTATAAAAGCCACCCTTCACACCGTCATTTCCTCACACCTCTAAAGCTCCAATACTTCTCTAACATCTACCAAAACCCCTTCCCTAGCCTCTACCCAACTTCCAAGAGCTGCTGGTCTCATAAAAATACAAATCTTAGGCCCTTAATAAGTTTCTCAAGAGAAGGATTCAAGAGGTAATTTCCCTCCCTCTTCTCCTTTAATTTCCTTTCAAGTTCACGTTCATTTCTTGATCTCTCCCCACCAATATTCATCCAAATTTTATTGTAAATATGGTATCATACATATACTGTAATTGTATTATTCTAATGAGATATTATATCATCCAACCCCCTTTCCCTCATCCTTTTATTTTATTAAAGAGAACACTGTTCGTGAGGTGTTAATTTATCACCTTCAAGAACGACATGCTTTATTCTTCCATTTCAACCTTCATATCTGGACATGATAAAATTTTTATGGTTGAACTAGAATATTTTATATCAATTATTTACTATTTAAAGTTCTATAACTATCTTATGAACATATTACTATGTTATAAATTAAAACAACTTCATTGTGATCGAAAAACCGCCCAAATTAACCCAAACAATATTCATTTAATTCTTATCTAATGATTCATCCACATGGATCTAATATAATTAATTATAAAATCATTAAAACTCTAATAATATCATTAATTACATGTAATATCATTTCTTGATGTTAACTAATGTTATACTCAAACTTCAATTTAAGAATACAAGTGAACCACCCAAGAAAAACCATAAAAACGAACATCCAGGAACAATGTTTTTAAACAATATAAGTCATCCAAAGGAACATAATATGACATAATGAAACCATAATTAACCCTATTAATTTACAAAAGGTTATAGATTCCTAATTAATTAATAAAATTTCATTATACATGACATTAAATAGTAGGAAGCATTCAGGTACAAGGTAAGGGGAAATCTCAAACCCAATTTTCTTCCTTTGGGTTCTCCCTCTTTCACTCCATTTTTTATATGGTTACTCCTTAAAGATAATTTTTCATAATTGACATTAATTTTCTAGGATATACATGTTTTTCAATATTTTTTATGTCAAACCAAATGTTTTCCAAAAGAACTCCTCTTTTAAGAACACCCCTTTTACTTCTCACTCAAAGTGGGCAGTTCATATAACATGTTTGTTATTCCATCTTTTTTTGTGAACCCAAATCTTATGAATGTGTTATTATGATATGAAACCCATTCCATTCCATGGGCTAGTTATCTACATTTTTTATATTTGTTCTATGTATAAAGCTTGATGATGATAATGTTATGATGTGACGGGTGCACCCGGAATTATATAACACAATACGAATGATTAAATGTGATGGGTGTGCCCAGAATTATACAGCACTCTAATGCAATGGTTAAAGTGATGAATCTCATGAGTAAATGTGAAATGATTTGTGAAAAATATGCTAGTGTGGTTCACAAGTATCTGTGTTATTTAACTACTAAGACATGATGTTTCATTTTTATGCATTGCCACATTTCAAGTCCTTTATTTATGCACCTCTCAAATTCGTGATCATTTTCCTAGGTTATGATTATGATCACCCAAGGATATATTGTTCTTATATATACTCTTACAGGGATTCTATCTCACCCCCTTTTTATGTATATCATCGGGTGTCTACATTTACTAATAAGAGGACAAGTACCAATAATAAGCTAGAGAAGAAAAAATTAAATAAATGTTTATGCCAGATGTTGTTTTTGTTATGTGGGGTCCTAGTTTTCCCAAGACACTAAACCATTGGATCCTATATGTGTAAAACTATTATGTTGTTTATCTTTAAAATTATGTAATAGTAATGTAAGAAAAGGCTCGGGTCTCTATAGTTGGTATCAGAGGCAAGGTTATGTTAATTTGGGAATTAGGATTAGTGAACCCTAGAGAGAACCTCTAGTATTAGATTAAGTACAAATATGCACACAAGAGTATTTACATAGGGATCCCATATGTTATGCTTTTAGTATTAATTGTTCAAATGAATAATTTATGTATTCCTGACTTTTTTACTTAGGTTTTGTTCTAACCTTTTCTATTTTATAAAATGGCAGGAACCATGAGAAATCAGGACAACAACTCTTGTGAGGGCCAATGCAATGATTGCCCAAATGACATCCCCAATGATTTGGGAGGTGGAGTTAAAAAATTCATGGCGATGCTTACCCAATTATCTCATGTTATGAATAATAACCATAATAATGGGGAACATTCTCCTTCACCAAAGAGGGAGAAACTGGCCATCGAATGTTTTATGTGGCAACGACCACTGATGTTTTGTGGATCGTCTGATCCACTAGTTGCATAACAGTGGGTCAACTCCATGGAGAAGATCTTTTCCGTGCTTCACTGTTCTAAGATGGGCAGGGAAACTCTAGACATTTATTATCTAGATGGAGAAGCCATTCAATGGTGGGATTTTATTAAGAACACCAAGCCAAGGGAGGAAATTGAAGAGATGGAATGGGAAGACATTAAGATAATGGTTCTTAATAAGTACTTCCCACAAACTCTTCGGACGAAGATGGGGAGAGGATTTATAGAGCTCAAGAAAAAAGGAGGATCTGTCACAACCTATGAAGTGAATTTCACAAGGCTTTCAAGGTATGCTTCTAGTTTTGTTATCAACAATGAATGCAAAATTAATAGATTATTTATTGGATTAAAACCAAACCTTCAAAAGTTATCTTGAAATTCGAGACTTTGGGAGTTATGAAGAAGTTGTTCGGTGTGCTCTCAATGTGGAGATGGAGTTTGTAGAATGGTCCCATGGCTATAGTTATAAGAGAAGAAATATGGATTTTTAAGCTGGTGGATCTAAGGAAAAAGGAGGGAAGAAAAATCAACGACCCACATGCCAAAAATGTGGGAAGTTACCCCATGGGAACTTCCTCAAAGGGACGAGGAAATGCTTCAAGTGTCGGAAATAAGGACACCATGCTCAAGAGTGTAAAAAAGACACGAAAAGGAAGGAGTATGTAGCCGTTTAAAGGAGAGAACCACTCATGGTTCAATGCTACAACTATAGGGAGCTAGGGCACTATGCAAACCATTTCACTAAACCTCGATCTCTCAAGGGTAATCTGTGTTAGCAGCCACCAAAGCCAAAGGAATAAGGGAAGGCTTATTCCATCATTACTGCGGATGTGGAGAATGATAATGAATTCATACAAGGTACAGTTCCTATTCACTCAAGAATGGAAAAATCCTTATTTGATTCTGGATCTACGCATTCCTTTATATCTTGAAAGTTTTATAGAACTATAGAATTGAACCCTCAAAACCTTGAAGTAGAAATATCTATAAAAACACCAAGTGGTGCAATCATTTCAACCCAAGTGTTTGACTCTCCTCCCATTGGCCTATGTGGGAAGATTCTTCTGGAAAATCTTGTATAATTCCCTTGGTGTAATTCGATGCTATAATGGGAATGGATTGGATCTCTTTATATAGAGCACATATCAACTATCGGGAAAAGTAAATATCTTTTCATATTCTGAGCCATCCCATGCTCCTCTACAAATTAAAGGAAGATCATGAATCTCCTTTGAAAAGTCCTTCAATGGTATGGGTGTTCATTCCTTATGAAGAAGCATACCTCACCCAAATGGTTGAGTCGAAGGAAAGTCTCAACCTTTAGGAAATTCCCATCGTGAGGGAATACAACGCTGTATTTCTTGAAGAGTTACCCAGAATTCCCCCAGATCATGAGGTAGAGTTCTCAATTGAACTCATACCTGGAGCTACTCCAATCTCAAAGTGTCCCTATAGGATGGATCCTATCGAACTAGAGGAGTTAAAGAAGAGATGCAAGAGGATCTGGAGAATGGGTTCACACTCCCTAGTGCGTCACCTTGGGGTGTACCGGTGCTCTTTGTGAAGAAGAAGGATGGAAAAATGCGGTTGTGTATCGATTATTGGAAACTCAAAAAGATCACCATAAAGAAAAAGTATCCTCTCCCAAGTATTGATGACTTGTTAGACCAGTTAAGAGGAGCTCAATACTTCTCAAATGTGGATCTTCATTCTGGATATCATCAGGTAAAGGTGAATAAAAAATATACTAAAAATACTGCCTTCCGTACAAGGTATGGGCACTATGAGTTTTTGGTGATGCCCTTCTGACTTACTAATGCCCCTGAAATATTCCTGGATTTGATGAATATAATCTTCAGACATTACCTTGACAAATTTATGGTAGTGTTTATCAATTATATTCTCATTTACTCCAAGAGAAAGAAGGAATATAAAGAACATATAAGACTTGTGCTGGCGACATTAAGAAAGGATAAGTTGTACGCCAAGTTTGGGAAGTTTGAATTTTGGATGAATCAAGTCACGTTCTTGGGGTATGTGATCACACATGAGGGAATTTCTGTGGATCCTTCAAAGAAAACGACGATTGAGGAATGGACCATGCCCTCTAGAGTCATATAAATATGTAGTTTTCTTGGATTGGTTGAGTACTACCGACATTTTGTGAGAAACTTCTCACGATTGTCCAGCCCGCTAACTAAGTTAACAAGGAAAGGGGTAAAGTATGTTTGGATGGAAGAATGTGAGGGATGTTTCAAGGAGCTAAAGAGAAGGCTGATCAATGCACCTGTACTCACACAACCGAAAAGTGGAGAAAGTTTTATGATATACAATGATGCTTCAAAGACTGTCTTGGGTTGTGTACTCATGAAAAATGATAATGTGATAGCCTACGCCTCACGATAGTTGAAGATCCATGAGCAGAACTACCTGATGCATGATCTAGAACTGGAATCCGTGATTTTTTCCTTGAAAATCTAGAGGTACTGCCTTTATGGAGAGAAGTGTGACATATACATCGACCAGAAGGGCCTAATGTATATATTCACACAAAAGGATCTCAACATGCATAAAAGGTGATAGTTAGACCTAATCAAGGATTATGATTCCTCTATTCACTATAATCCTAGAAAGGCGAACAAGGTAGCTGATCCTCTAAGCAGAAAAGAACCTGATACTCCATCCATGTTGCAGATTGAGAAAGACCATATCTTCATAGATGTGAAAAGAATGGATTTGGAAATCATAAGGGTAGGGGATACATCCTACCTTTCCCAAATGATTGTGAAACCATCTTACTTGGAGAAGATTAAGGAAGCACAAAGGGATGATGTATAGATAAAAAAGAGGGTTAATGCAGTAATGGAAGGGAAGATGCAAGAGTTCCATATCAATGATGATGGTGTGATTCGGTTTGGAACTCGGTTTTGTGTTCCTTCATCACCCGGGATAAAGAAGGTGCTATTGAATAATGCACACATCTCAACTTTCTCTATCCATCCTGGGAGTACCATGATGTATCATGATCTCCGACAACACTTCTAGTGGGATAACATGAAGAAAGAGATTACGGAATATATATCAAGGTGCTTGGTATGTCAGCAAGTTAAATCTGAGTGACAAACTTCCAAGGTTATGATGCAGAAATTGCCTATACCCATGTGGAAATCGGAAAATGTTACTATAGACTTTGTCACGGGTGTCCCGAAGATGTCAAAGGGAAATAATGCGATATGGGTTGTGGTGGACCAACTCCCCAAGACTGCCCATTTTATCGCTATTCAGGAAGACCTCTCGCTTGAAGAACTTGCAACGATAAATGTGAACGAAGTGGTGGGACTGCACGTTGTTCCAATACCAATTGTCTCTAGTCGTGATCCAAGTTTCACATATATGTTTTGGAGGAGCCTTCAACATGATTTTAGTACTAAATTAAATTTTAGTAGGGCCTATCACCCACAAACTGATGACCAGTCTGAAAGGACTATTCAGACGCTTGAAGATATGCTAAGAGCCTTCTCTCTTGAATTCAAAGGTGGCTGGGATCAGCATCTCCCGGTGGTTGAGTTATCATACAACAATTGCTTCCACTCGAGTATCCAGATGGATTTAGATGAAGCTATTTATGGAAATCGATGTAGAACTCCAACATTTCGGGATGAAGTTGGAGAAAGGAAGCTACTTGGGCCCGATCTTGTTCAAGAGATGACAGAGAAGGTTCAAGTCATCCAGAAACACATCAAAGATGCTCAAAGTCGGCAAAAGAGCTATGATGAAAACTGTTCAAGGGGCTCAGAGTTAGACGTTGGAGATAATGTCTTCCTTATAATATCTCCATGGAAGAGAGTCATGCGATTCAAGAAGAAAGTGAAGCTAAGCCCAAGGTATATTGGCCCCTTTGAGAACCTTGACCGCATAGGATCCCTGGCCTATCATCTTTCACTTTCACCAAATATGGCTCTTTTTCATGATGTGTTTCATGTATCACAACAGAAGAAGTGCATACCAGACCCCCCACATGTACTAAACTCAATGTTCGTGCCACTGGAAGATGATCTCTCCTATGAGGAGCAGCCAGTAAAGATTCTGGATCAGAGAGATAAGGTTCTACACAACAAGACCACACATCTTGTAAATGTTTTGTGGAGGAACCATAAGTTTGAGGAAGCAACTTGGGAACTAGAAGAGGCAATGAAGGAGAATTACCCTCACTTTTTTGTGTAAAATGAAATTCCGGGGGGAAAATTTCTTAAGGGGTGAAGAATGCAACGACCCAATGTTTTTCAATGAAAATTCCCTTCTTATATTTATGTCATAAAATAACATGAAATCAAAAAATAATGAACTACTAAGTGATAAGTGACCTTTTAACATAAGTTTTTCACTTCTATGTTTGGAATTTTGAATATCTGACATACAATGTTGTGTTCAAGATGATTTTTGGAGTCTAATGAAACAAAAATAATTTTTGTGAATAGTGAACTAAACTTATGAATAGTAACATACCCTTATGAATAGTAATATGACCAATATGAATAGTAAATCATCCAACATAAGAGTAACATTACCTATGAATAATTAAATAAAATTTAGACATATTTGAAAGTGACAATTTGACCCTAGTAAACGTTTTGGTATTTTGTAAGCCATAAATAATTAATTATAATTAGTTAAATAATTTAAAAGAATATTTATTTCCCTAAAATGTATTCAAAAATTATTGAATCAATTTATTATAGTTTTTAGATAATTTTATAAGACACTATGTAATTTTTGAAAGCACTATAAAATCAGTTTTAATCTTAAAAACTATTTTTTAAGTAAATTATGATTTTAATTAAATATTAAATTAATAATATTTATAAAATTATTTTTTGAAAAATGGACTTCATTTTCGGATTCTACACATCGAAAAATGGTTGGGGAAATTTTTTTGTATTTTTCTGAGATACTTGAATTTTTGATGAATAGTAGAATCCGATAATTTTCAATAAATGCTAAATAATGGATTAATTGAGTCATAGATGATGCTCTAGTTATGTAAGCCAACTTGGTTAGGGATAAAATGATGAAATTAATATTCTTGGTCATTTAAGACTCACTATTCCTTTTCTTAGGGGAAATTAATAATCTAATGAATTTTATATTAACGAAACCCCTCTCCCCTCCACTATAAAAGCCACGCTTCACACCCTCATTTCCTCACACCTCTAAAGCTCCAAGCCTTCTCTAAACTCTACCCAAACACCTTACCTTGACCCTACCACACTTACAGGAGCTTCTGGTCTCATAAAGAGACAAATATTAGGCCCATAAGAAGGTTCTAAAGAGAAGGTTTCAATATGTAATTTCCCTCCCTCTTCTCCTTTAATTTTCTTTCATGTTCAGGTTTATTTCTTGATCTCTCCCCACAAATATTCAACCAAATATTATTGTAACTATAGTATCATACATAAACTGTTATTTTATGATTCTAATGGGATATTATATCATCCAACCCCCTTTTCCCTCTTCCTTTTATTTTATTAAAGAAAACATTGTTCGTGAGGTGTTAATTTATCACCTTCATGAACGACATGCTTTCTTCTTCCATTTCTACCTTCAGATATGGTCATGAAACCATTTTCATGGTTGAAACAGAATATTTTTTATGTATTCTGTCATTTTTAATGTTCTGTAACTGACTTATGAACATATTACTAAGTGATAAATCAAAACAACTTCATTGTGATCGAAAAACCGCCCAAATTAACCCAGACAATCTTCAATTATTTCTTATCTAATGATTCATCCACATGGATCTAATATAATTAATTATAAGATAATTAAAACTCCTATAATATATTCAATTACATTTATTATTATTTCTGGATTTCAACTCATGTTCTACCAAAACATCAATTTAAGAATACAAGGGAACCACCCAAGAAAAACAATAAAAACGAACATCCCCGAACAATGTTTTTAATCTCTGTAAGTCATCCAAAGGAACATAATATGACATAATGAAACCAGAATGAATCCTACAAATGTACACATGGTTCTATATTTCTAATTAATGAATGTAATTTAATTATACAGGACATTAAAGAGAATGAATCATTCAGGTACAAGGTATGGGGAAATCTCAAACCCAATTTTCATCCCTCGGGTTCTCCCTCTTTCACTCCATTTTTGATATGGTTACACCTTAATGATCATTTGTTCATCATTGTTTTTACTTTTATGGGATATAAATGTTTGTCACTAGTTTTTATGTCAAACCAATTTTTTTCCAAAATAACTCCACATTTAATAACACCCCTTTTACTTCTAACTCAAAGTGGACGGTTCTTGTAACATGTATGTTATTCCCTCTTTCATTTGGAAACCCAAAGCTTATGAATGTGTTATTTTGAGATGAAACCCATTACATTCCATGGGTTAGTTATGTACATTTTTTTTATATTTTTTCTATTTGGAAAGGATGATGATGATAATTTTATGATGTGATGGGTGCGCCCGGAATTATGCAGCGCAATATGAATGTTTAAATGTGATAGGTGCGCCCGAAATTATACAGCGCTCCAATGCATTGGGTAATGTGATGAATCTCATGAGTAAATTTTAAATGATGTGTGAAAAATATTCTATCTTGGTTCACAAGTATCTGTGGTAGTTAACCATTAAGACATGATGTTTCATTTTAATGCATTTCCACATTTCAAGTCTTTTATTTATGCTCCTCGCATGTTCATGATCTTTTGCCTATGTTATGATTATGCTCACCCCATGATAAATTGTTCTTATCTATCCTCCTACTGGGCTTCTAGATCACCCCCTTCTGATGTATATCCTCAGGTGGCTACATGTACTAAGGAGAGTACAAGTGCCAATAAGAATCTAGAGAAGAAGAAATTAAATAAATGTTTATAATAGATATTGTATTTTTTATGTGTAGTAATAGTTTTCCCAAGACACTAATCCTTTGGATCCTATATGTGTAATAATATTATGTTTTTTATATTTAAAATTATGTAATAGTAATGTATGAAAAGGCTTTGTCGCTATAGTTCCTCCCTCCCATTGTAAATTTCCATCATGTGACCAATAGGTGTGCTTTTATTTCACCCTACAATGATACCAACCTCCTCACCATCCTCCATCTAATTAATCCTCTTGCATGAATTCATACCATATGGTACTAGCTCATGTCCTGATCACATTCAAATTTGGTGGGAGATTGTGGGAGATATCAATTCACATAAGGATCTATTTTATTTTCATTCAGAGATTGATAGACATCATCTTTTATTATATAGTGAGTGTTCAAACCAGCGCGATCATCATTTCAGTAACACATGTATATTTTTAATGATTTTATAATTTATCACCACATATATTTATTCAGTCATGATGTTGGGGTAATTTTTATTGTGTTGGTATGTTGATTGAATACATTAATTATTACATTTTCTATATTTATATTTTGTTTTCTAATTAATTTATGATTTAATTTATTTATAATTGGTTATTTATTTGTTTAAATTATATTTTAACAAGAATAATTTTGAAAATTAATAATGGGAATTTTAATTATTATTTTATTCAGTGATACAAATAAATTTAATTGTTCTGATCAACTATAGTAAAAATAGATTGTATGACATTGTGAGAAATGGGTTGTTTCATTTAGCTTATTGGATTGGTACTTAAACACATCTTCTAATATATTTATAACACTAGGTAATGAGACTTTAAATAAATTTGGTTATATAAAATGAGGTTTTAAAATTTTCTTATATTTTTTGTAACTGGTTATAAATAAGGATAACAAATATTTAATTATAGAAGGAAAATATTATTCTTAGATGTACAATATTTTGATTATGATATTACCATCCGAGAAACAATTTTTTGATACCGAGTACATCATCATTTTTCAATTACATTTTCTTTTTTCTGGTTTTCTTTTAAAATTATAGTTTTATAAAAAAAAATTAAAAAGGTAGGAAATATCTCAGTTTTTATCATCATGAAAACCATAAAAATATATAATTTTAGTGTACAATATTATGTGATCTCTTTGGTTTGATGTTGCTCACTGATTTTATAGTATCCAGTGGGTCATTAATATTTGTAAATTAGACATTCCACAAAAGCGCTCACCAAAAATTACACAAATTTTATACTATACAAAGTCTCATCAGAACAGTACATCATATTATACGATGGTCTATATAATATATTTAACCTATAGTCATATTATCAAATGTGGTGGTTAATCTAGTTGATGACCTCCCAAGTCTTCCATCACTAAAGACGAAGAAGAAGTAGAAGGGTCACGTGACCAACTAAGTGGCTGACCATGCCCTAGGAATGTATAAACTAGTTAATTAAATAGTTAGATAATGCTCACATCACTGACAAGGTTCCATTAATCACACATCAACCTGTACAATCCAAGTAATATTTTATAACTAGGAAATTTACATCAATCCAAGTTGTGTAACGATGGTGTTAACTTTTCCCATAATTGATGGAAAACATCCAATTGTGATTCTCATTATTGTGGTTCCACAAAAACAGGATATTATTCTTCAAGAGGCATGAAATATAAAACAAGTTCAATCTATGAAGGATAATATACTTACCGGCATAACCTATATGCTCATTGTGAAAGAGAATGGTCATCTAAGACCTATGTGAAACATCCACATTACCATCCACGCTAATACATTTTTAAAAATATGCTTACTCAAGGGTTGAAACAAAGATCACCACATTAACTTTTTAGGATTAAAGCATTTAATTGATTCTCTTTTATCATAACATTTTAATAATTTCGTATATAAATGATATCATGTACAATTTTTCAAGAAAAACTGCACTAAGAAATTTATTTAGTAGACTCCATGTATCATAATAGTAAAATTATATCATAATTTCCTTTTAAACATTTAATCATTATATATTTAATCATGAAATTATCAAAATTGTACTAGTTAATGAAAATTTTAATTCCACACTACAGGTAAATAAAACTCTATAGGTTGTAATTCGAATTTTAATTAATGAAATCCTAAAAATAATAAAGATGAAAACTATATAATTGGTATTTTATCATATAAAAATTTATTTTTTAGTAAGATTCCATCATGAGTTTATATATAACTAATATAAGTGGTTGATGGAACATTAAATAATCATCTATATTTATCCTAATAATACCCATGTGGGGTTAAGAACTAAATAATAAAATAAAATGGAATCCCATTAGGGTCTCGTTATTAGAACTTAGGTATATTTAAGTGAAACCAAATAGAAGTTTATTCATTACGGATTGATTATACCATTGTAGGTATTATCACCTAAGAAACATCCCCTAACTAACCTACTTGGGTCTAGTTCTTAATTTTGGAATTTATTCATACATGTCTTCATGCCCAAAACATATTATTACAGACCTATATATATATATATCATGTTTCAGTTAGATGAGTAACCATTCTCAAATTATAAGCTCATGATACTTTATAAGTTACAATTGGAACTTCATGTAACAAAAACCAATTTTTCACCTTCGGTATACAAATTTAACATGTTTATATATGATTTATTAATTATATTGGTTTCCCTTAACTATTAATAAATTCTCATAGACTTTATACATTTTTATTGGCACCCATTTAATCACAACCATATATTTTTTATCCCATGAAACCAGTGGTGCATGACTCAAACATGTTATAGTTGGTTACATAGGATTCTAGAATCAAGATATATGTGAAAACACCATTTTATTTTATGTATAATCTTTAATAAAAAAATCAGATATCATAATTATAACTAGAAGTTCACCATTGAAAAATGAATGAGATTAGAGATGGAAATCTACCTCATAATTAAAGAACATAGGATACATGGTAAAATTGACCATAGCATGTAATAAAAGAAAGAAATCTATAAAATCACTAAATAGGTATATGAATAAGAATACTAAAAAATTAAACATACATGGAATAAAAAACATCATCCATTATAAAATCAAAAATGCAATATACATTGAATGTAAAGTGCATAGAATTTGAATCTCTATATGCCTTTAATGATGAATGTAACAATACTTCATTGATATACTAATCCAATGGAAAATACTAAAAATCCAAAAAATAAGTAATAGAAACTACCAAAATCACTGAAGGTGAATTAATATTCAACTATAATAATGAATACCATGAACAACAATCCCATAACTAGCCACTTGACCTTTCACTTATGTGTGGGTTGATCACTCCCATACATTAGCTATTTATCAAGTGTCAACATGTTCATAGTCTCCTTTCCACCATTCGAAAATTGCAATATAAAAGGAAGAGTAACCTATGATACCACTTTGTAATTTCCTCACCTAAGAGACACTGAACAGTGCCTATATTTGGTTCAGCACATGGCCTCAACCATTCCTCACCACACACTAGAGGTTGCTGAGTAGTAGTGAGCGTTTAATGGTTTTATAATGGGGAGACTGTACCCTCATGATCAGAGTAGAACATAATTATATAAAATAATTAAAATGTGGAATCAGATTAATAATAGAGAAACATAAGATAATAATAACAAGTGTAAATCTATAACAAATGAATATGTAACCATGCATGAACATGATACAATGTAAATTTATAGAAATTTAATAGGTTTAAACAACAAGATTGCAAATAATGCGAATAAAAAAATAAAAAACATTATCCCATGAAGGAATCATGGTTACATGATCAACCACTACTCTCAATATTCATGTCTAGTCCAAGTCCGTAAGAAAACAACACAAAACATCATGATCTAATTCCAACAATTGGTAGATCTGGTTAGGTACCCAATGATAGCCTAAAACAGTTGTGAGTAAAAATCATAAGTCCACCACCTATTGTGTATAATGAAATCTAGTAAATGAGTATAAAATGATGAAGATTTTAGGTATAATAAATAGGTTAATAAATAAATGTAAACTAGTTATCACGGGTTCATCAAAGGACTCTTGGCCAAGGATACAAGATTTGGCCTATATCATATTTCATCTGATCACAAGAATGATTTAATGGTAGTAATTAAGTATATTTGTGATGGTGATAATGTAGTCCTATGACGCATGTCTATAATCTTAGGTATCCCTATATTCCATGATGAACATATATGGTTCTACATGTTACAAGACATTTTTCGATTAGCATTTAGGTAATCCAATTAAAAATCATGAATAATGTAATTTCATTTAACCTCAGAGTTTTTCCAAGGTATTCCTTATTAGAATTTGAGTATTTCTCAATTTATTATATGATCTTATCTGACCTATGATCCCATACATGGAAGTTTTTATTAGGAGTCTAGGTATCGCTGAAGAAATATTGAAATATCTTTTAACTAATGATCCCTTCCATGGAATTCAGTATTAAAAGTTTAGGTATCACTCAAGGTGTCTAACATCTCAAGAAACCTATTAGACCATCTGAGGCATTCCATATAAATAATTCTGGTATCATTCAAGTTGAATATTATTTTAACCTTCCTACATCCCTTCCAAGAAATTCCATATTATGAATACACAAGTTTTAACCAAGGATTAATATAACATCATTTTATCTATGATCCTATCTATGCATGTCTGTATTAGAAGTACAGGTATCGATCAAGGTGTAAAAAATAATCTAGATCACTACATTTAATAACTAAAAAAATTCTATTGGAATATCCAAGATATATTAAGACTCATATCTAAACAAATTAATTAACTAAATCATTTAAAGGTGATCTAAAGGGGACATGAATGTATTAATTCTATCTAATCATTTATCCTGATTCATTTAATTTTTCAATTCAATTAAATATGCAATTGATTCCATGTGAGTAAACATTCCATTTAACAATTCATTATAACTCATTTAACTTCCTCTCATTACTAATATAATCATAATTAACAAGGGGCCATGTGTGAATGTCCATGAAATTACCATTTATTATTTTTTTCTAATAATTCCATCCAAATAAATTAACCAACACACATTAGAAACATGTTTGGTTACCCAAATTATATGGTATTAATACACATTTAATTATGTGAATCTCAAATCCCATTAAAACCCCTTTTTATTCCAAGGTAATGATTCATAATTTATCATATGAATAGTATGGATACATGCGTGAGAGTCATTCAATAATTTCATTTAACATCATTAAATGACTATTGTTTTAAAATACAAGATAAAAACGATTAGTGGTGTTTTTTAATACTTATTCACATTAGTTTTTAAGGTAACAAATGTGACACACCCATTGAGTTGTTTGAATTTGGTTCAACCTCTAACAAGGATTCATTCATCATAAGGATCTAAATTATAGTATAGGTACTCAAATTTAAGGGTTACACATTTAAGGAGAAATTCATAGAGAATCTGGCATGTGAAACAATAGAATAATTTTATAAAATGAAAAAAATTTGATGGAAAATCCATAGACCACCAACCTCATTCTTAAGATTCTTCCGTCATCTATCATAATGATTTCATTCAAGCCAAAATTAAAGAATAGAAAAATTCCCTAAAAATGGTGTATTGGAACACTTGTAAATAGAATTCAATATGGAAAGTTAAACTAGTAAATGATGAAGGAGGAATCATGGACTTACCATTGGATATGCAATGTGATGAATGGAGACCGATTCTGAGATCATATAGATCAGATCCTACCAAGCCTAAAAGTGAGGAGAAACTCTCAATATATTGAAGGGAGGTGTTATGTGAATGGGGGTGGAATAAGGGATTAAGGTAAAATGAAACTATGGCTAAAAGGGTAATTTTACACCCATTAATGAGGTACATGGCTTGGATGTAAAGTTTTCCAAACCATGTGCCAACCACACAACAACATTGCTTCAAGATGGCACCCCTCATACAACTTAGTGAATAGTTTTTATAACCATGTACAACCCATACATATCCCATCTGTAATGTTTTTCAAATACCTTACAAGGATGTGTGGTCTCTAGTGAATAGTTGTAAAAAACATGTGACAACATTAAGGCCACACATGGTTGAGGCGCACAGTTAGCACTAACTATGAACTAACCATGTGCCTCCTATTGTCCTTGTAAAAGAACTAGGATTTTGAAGCCTAATACTCTTGGAACTCCACCGAACAGCTAAGTATCCTATTATTCCTTAACATCCATCTTAAAAACACATTTTAATGTTATAATGATCATAATAACATTTCTAAGATCAAATTAGGGTTTATACCATCCACTGAATGAAATGTTCAAAACAATTAAGTAATTTAAAACTAGTCCAAAACACAGGATCTTACACATAAGGTTATATGTGTAAGTGTACTGGATCATTTAAGGGTGTTTCAAAAAGGTAACCTCAGTTTTTGAAAGTATTTATAAGTTAATGTTATCATTTTATAATGTTAATCCCACAAATAAAAATGTTATTTAAGGGTAAGCTATGGAGAGGAATAAGTGTACCCAGACATAATGTAAGGATAAGAAGGAGCTATGTAAGGGAAAACCATACTTTTTAATGGTCATGTAAGGGTTGTATTGATTATCACTAGGGTAGAAATTACTTATTAAATGTTTTATAAGGTAAAAGTTTTACCCTTATCGAATTTATAGGATCTGTGTAAGAGTAAATCCATGTTACCCTTACTCTATTTCCTTTTGATAGAGATATATTAAAAATATATTTCCATGCTCCTACATCCCCAGAATAACCTTTTAGCATATTAGAACAAATTTAGTTTTGAAAAAATCATAGTATTGAATCATTGATTCAGTTTTATAAATACTAAAATGATCTGTTGCCAAGAGATGGTTTTGAGAAAAATTAAATTTTTAACATAGTTGGTGGATCTAATGTCACAACATTATCCATAGTTGTTTTATTAAAATTATTTCAACCTTAAACAATTCATTTATTGTTTACCTCCAGAGTTTGATCAGCAAAATATTCTTTAAATTCTATCTTTAAATTCCTCTTAGTGTGATCTATGTTCTTCTCTAATTTTCCATGTACAGGTAAACATCTATCACCAATGTTCTTGAGGGAAGCATTCATCAACAACTAATTACAGGTATTATTTTATGTAAGTTTATTAATACTTTTCATTCGAAATAATTATGGAAACTAAAGACAAATATTTTTTTATGATAATAATATAAAAAGTTTCTCAGAATGATATGGAATTATTATCCTAATTTATAAAGGATTATTCTAGAGATAGGAAATATTAACCCTATGTGATTTTGGACTTACAAGGTTTTTTGTAAAATGATAATTTATTTTCTAAAATGATAATAATCCATAATTAGGGAAATTAATAATGATAATTGTTCATTTTCATCTCAAATGATTCTAGTGTGAGGATTTTTTTATCACCTTTGGTATTTCATTTATTCTCAAAAAATAGTCTGGAATTATCAAGGAGTATAATTTGGAACTATCATGATTATTCATGATTTTCAAGGAGAAAAAATGATTCATCACATGTATGTTTTTACTTATTTTTTAAAATAAAATAATAGAATTGATTATTGGAATTTTTGAATATTGATTAGTAGAAAACTATAATAATAACGCATATATGGACGTGTTCTTATATGATGATATTTCTACTCTAACATTTAAACAAAATATGGTGGTTTATCCTTGATGTTCACATTGTAATATGAGGTATGATGTTCCTTACCTTTTGGGGCTCTCATATACCCTTGATTTTATGGTTTAATTTGTGTCTTATAATTGTTGTGTTCCCCATTTATGGTGGATAATATTGGGTGTGTGTGTTGTTATATAATCCATATATGATACATTTTTGATGATATTTTCTAGTGTATCTTATTCCCATGTTTGATATTGATTCACATGAGGTTGTGTTGCTACTATGTTTCTCATGAATCAATACTAGGTTACTTTATCATGATTTACCATGTTGTGTATTATCCTACCTATAGATTTCTTGTGACTAGTCCACATGAAATGGGACCATCATTATATAGTTACCCCTTAGAGGGGGAGTGTTCATGACTTTCAACAATGAGGACTATATTTCATAACAACCTTGTGTCTTGGATATAACATGATTCCTTGAGGATTCATAGAAAATGATCCAGTAGTGGATGACTTGTGGAATTCGAGTAATGTGTCTACTTGATGCCTTGTGGGTTATGAGTAGTATGTGAACTCAATGACTTGTGTACTATGATTGATATTTCTTTATCCTTACGGATAGATCTGATCTTCTCTGATATCCTTTATTATCTTTCTGAAATTGAGCTGATGTTGGTATTACTAGGGTTTTGTGGTAGTTTGGTTATCACAAAACCACTTTATATGTGATTTTGTGTATTTATTCCTACTTTTTAATTTATTATTACCATGACATGCAATTATTATACATGTACAAACTTGTTAATGATTAATTTTTGGTGTCACACAAGGTTTCATACTCGCACCCTGCACATACATCATGATGCACATATTGATTTCATGTATATGGATCCAAGAAATGGAAAGGGGAATGTACTAGATGACTAAGACATGGAGGATGAAGCTGTATGAGGGATTGTGAAAACCTCCAGGGGTTACCATAGTTTTTTATCTATATACATGACACACTTGTTACTCTTGTTTAGATTACCACTTGAGAGATTATTTATTATATATATTACATGTGTACGGTTTTATTATTTAATTTCCAAAAAATTACTATAAATTTTTGTTAATATTTTTATTACTATATTTTTATCTATGACATGATACTAAGGGTACAATCTCTTTATTGATAGAATTTGACCCTCACTGATAGTTGGAAGCCTATTTCATTTGGGGAGTCATGCACAAGGTCATGTGTCACTCTGGATCAATCCTGATTGTTTTTGTTAGGATGTTACAAAATGGTATTAGAGAAATAGTTTTATTAAATTATTTTTGAAAAACCCAGGACATAGTAGAAAAGAGATAGTTATCTGTGACATGAGTAGGGTATTTTTAATGTTCCTAGTAAGAACACATATAACGGACCTCTGAGTTACTGTGGGTTGGAATGCTGTTACTTTTTAAATGATATTTCATGTATGTTTATGTATCATGATCAAGAATATAGGATCATTATCTATATATATATATATACATTTGATTTTACTCCATGTTAGTTCATTCATTTAATTACATGAACTATTCATTCCATTTGAGATAGTTTCCCTCTAATATGATATGGCAGGATATTGTGTTATATCTTTAATTGTGTTAATTATTTGATCTAAGCATGATTTTTTGTTATTTTTGTATGTATATTAACAGGAATAATTTGTACATATGAGAATTTGGTAAGTGTGAGTAGAATTATACCATTGGTAAAGGGTAGAATCATAGGAGAACCATTGTGTGATCCCATTGATTATTTAGGATATGTTGAGTGTTCCAAATTTTTCTTCATGTTATAATAAAATTTATTATAGATATGTATGGTATGATATCCAATTGAGGAATCTAGAGATACTATAATTCCACCACCCAAGGTGTAGAAGGATTCACCCCATTACACTTTTATTCCAACATGATGACTCATGCTACCGAACCCATTCATCAGAGACTCTTTTGGATTTGGCCCATCTGAGGAACAACCTTTCAAAATACCATGTATGAACATGCTCTATATTTCCATCTCAAACATCATCAGATATTTCATTGTAATGGTGTCTTGTAGTATAAAATGAAATAAATAGGTGTTATTGAGATCATTTTCAATCTAGTTCAAACTCTTGAAGAAGGGGAGTGATGCTAGAAACCATCATATTACAAGGACCTAACATGTTATTGTGGACTACTGTGAGTCGTACTGGAAGATGATAGGGTCTTACTTGGGTGACATTTAAGGATCCATTTTTTGAATAGTAATTTCTTAACATGATATAGTTTGACCATGATCATGAGTTCATGGAGTTACAAAGGGGTTCTATAACTCTCTCTTCATATTCTAATTGGTTTATCGAGCTTCTTTACTTTAATTCATTATTGGATTATAATGAGTCAAAAATTGTTTGGAAGTTATAGATAAGCCTTAGACCATAGATTAGATGTTTGGTTTTGGGCATTGATTTGGAAATGTACACATACATGCTTCATAAGGACCTGGCCTTTGAGAATGGGATAAAGGAGGATTGGATATCAGGTTTACTTCTAACCCATTATAGGAAAGTGACAGATATTTTTCAAAAAAATATGATAGATTATTTTGTTATTTAGAAGTGGAAGGTGTATGGATCACTTTAGAGATATGGCATGCAGGTTGAGTAGTGTATATATTTATTATTCCCATTAGGAGGATTTCACCTATACATCAACTATTGATTGTTTAGATACTATTTTATGTTCTAAAAAACACACCAAATAGTGATTCAAAAATGAATAAATCTAAAGAATCTCTAGTGATTTCATCAAGGATTTAAGGGAGAGTTTTCATAGTGGTGGAGGATAGAAACAAAATTCTAATTGGGGATTCATTTGGGGTTCTCAAAAATAAAAATATTTGATAACATAAACTGATTATACATCTTAGGTAAAGGATTTTAGAGTTAATGTAGTTTTTATTTATAAATTGGATTAAACTCAATAAGATACTGGTGAGTGGCCATCCACTCTTCAAGGTATGGTTTTGATCATTATATCTTTATCTTATTCTTTTTTGAAATTGGTTATTCACATTCCTACATGTATATACAAGTAGTTTTTGGTCTTGGAGTTATCAGTTAATTTTTCCTCTGATTTATATTCCCTTGACACACTGTTGGGCACAAAGGTGGAACATATTCAGTGATGGATATAGTGATGTATAGTTGTTGATGGATATGGAAACCCATGGGAATTCATGATATTAGATAATATGATCTTAGATGTGATCATCATTATATATTATATAACCAGCTACGAAGATCACATTGATTTCAATTGGATAAGGGTTTCATTTTTTCCATAAAAGGGTGAGAGGTATATAATTAATGGAGTATAGAAACTTTGAGAAGCTAGAGATGGTCTATATTTTAGTCAACTCATGATGATAGAAGTGCATATGGTGGGATTGGATCTCTTGACAGGATCGGTGGCCTCCCCTAGGATTTTGTTCTAATTTTGGAACAATATCAAGATGTCTTTCTGGATGAATTCATAGGTCTTTATCTTGATAGAGGACTTTACTTTGAGATAGAGATCATGATGGGTGCATAGCCAATTTCAATACAACCTTATTGTATAAATCTATCTTAGATGATGGAGCTGAAGGATTAGCTTAATGAATTTATTTATAAGGGCATTATTAGGCCGAGTACTTCACTATGGTGTGAACCTATGTTGTTCACCAAGAAGGCTGACATCAATCTTTGAATCTGCATTGATAACTGGATTTTGAATGAGGTGAAGGTGAAAAATATATATCATTTTCCTAATATCAATGATCTGTTTTATTAGTTTTTCTTAGTTCAGTGGTTTTCCAAGATTGATCATTCATTATTATAGTACCAGATTAAAGTTAGAGTGGAGTAAACATAGAAGATTATGTTCCAGAGTTTTTTTGGACTATATGAGTACCTAGTGTGGTCATTCAGACCAAACGATTTCCATAATTGTTCATTTATCTCATAAACAATATCATCCACCAATATATAGAAAAATTATTTGTGGATTTTGTTAATGAAATCCTTATCTATGTTTTAACACCAGAGAAACATGCTAGGCATCTTGTGATATTCTTAATTATGCTTGGAGTACATCAGATTTATAGAAATCTATGTATGTTTTACTAATAGATTTGGGAGTTGATGTTCTTTGGGAATGTGGTGTATGAGATGGCTATATCCATAGACCAAGATAAAGTGATTGAAGTGATGTCCTGGACACATCCATAAAATATGTTTTAGATTAGGACCTTTTTTCAATTAATAAGAAATTACTAACATTTTATCCAGGACTTTTCTTGACAATCACCAACAATTAATACACTATAAAATAATGGAGTGATTCTTAAGTGGTTGGATCTGTATGAATATTCCTCTCATGAGAAAAATAGTATTTTGACTATAACTAATGTTTTTATACTTCTTGAACTAGGGTTCAGTGATGTTGTGTGGTAATATACCTCAGATATCGGGCTATGAGTAGTGATGATTCAAAGAGAATATGTTGTGACTTGTGAATCATGTCAGTTTTGACACAATGAGAAGAACTACCATACTTATGATTTAGATATAGAATCTACGGTCCATGATCTAAAGTGTTGGTGACACTATCTATTTGGTGAATGAAATTTAGTCTACAAAGAACACAAGAGACTTTATTGTAACTTCACACAATGGTACATGAACTTATGGAAGAGGATATCTTAGAGTATCTTCTAAAGTTTGACTTCAAGATAGATTATTAACTAGGTGAAGGTAAAAATTTTTCATATTCACTTAGTGGAATGATTCTTGTTGAACCATAGATTAGTGAAATTCCTTTAGAGGATCAGTGTATCTTCATGATATTGTTGGATGATTGGAGGATTTATGCTTCTGGGGATTATTGATTGATGAGATGTTATCCTTTAGTGGATAAGTCATCTTTTGGTAGACCAGGTAATGGCTGGTTAGGAAACTATACTAGTGTATTTTGTGATACAGAACTAATTAGAGGTGACCCGATATTCAGGTGTTCATTGGGAGATGAAGATGAAATCATTATACATGGGAGAGTAGTAGTACCCACTTCTATAGGAGAGGAGATAATGAGGGATTTACATATTTTTAGGTGGACGGAATAACATATAATGAAAAAGATATACCACGACTTCATATGATAATTATGCTGGTTAGGGATAAAGAGGGACATTATTGGGTTAGTTTCATGATACCTTTCCCACCATTGGTTAAAGGAAAAGCACCAATATATTAGTGGTTTAATCTATCCACTTCCTATTCCATTTGTAAATTGGGGGGATTCCTTGATGTAATTTGGGATGGGGTGACCTAGGAACCCAACGATTCATGACATTTTCTAGGTGATTATCGATTAGCTAATGAAGGTTCCTCACTTATTACCGATCTAAGAAACTCACATTGTAAATGAGAATAGAAATTAGTATGTCTGTCAAATAATATGATTACTTATATTTCCTTGGGTAACTTTATTAGATAGAGATACACATTTCCTTTCATGTATTTTTTAGGGATTTAATAAATCCCTATGGACTCATATGATCTTGATCATCAAAAACTATCCTTGGATAGATAGATATTTGTAGTGGACGATTTATATACTGAATTATATTCTATATGCTTCCATTCTATAATTTTATGGAGCTTGGGATGCGAATCTATCCTTGGTAGAGTTCTGTTACAAAAAAAATATCCATGATTATATGCTAATGGCCCCATTTTAGGATCTCTATATAAAGTTGTTCCGTTCACTCTAGTATTCGAACAAGGATGGTGAGGTAGCATTTATTAGGCCCAATAGAGTCTAGGAGTCCTCAAAGAGGGTGAGATTTTCCATGAAGTAGTGGATGACCACAAATAGTTGGAACCAATGGTATATAGACCTGAGTAAAAAACCTTTTGAGTTAGTTTTTTGGTGACGAGGGTTTGTTGTGAGTATCACCTTTGATGGGGAATAAAAATTTATAGGAGAAGGGGAAGATATAACCATGATTTTTTGGACCCATTCTGATCACTAAATTGGTAGGTGTAGTGTAATTCCATCTAGACCATCCTCTACATTATCAATTAATGAAATATGTGTTCTACATTTATTAGCTTTGTAGTTACATGCTCAATCATGTGCATGTTATAGATTGTAAGGACGTTGAGTGTGAGGTGGATGCATCTAATGAGGAGTGTTTAGTTTAGATTATAGACCATTGTGAGAAGGTATTCTAGAAGAAGATAATACCACTTTTCAATATACTTTTGAAGTATGGACATATCCTAGAGTAGATATTGGAGCAAGAGTCATATGATCAAGCTCAGTGTCATGAGTTTTTTGAGCAAGAATGTAATAGATACTATTGGTGGATGAGAAGACATTAAAGGTGGATAATAATAATATTATAAATTTTAATATTTTTTTAATCCTTATTCTGATTTTAATTTTTAATTTTTTTTATTAAAATCAGTATTATTTACAGTTTAATGGTGTTTCATATTGGAATCATGTGTTTTTGAAGGGTTAGGTAATGGTAAGATCTATTTTGCATAGGTTGATTAAGGGTAGAACCCTTTTCCTATGACATTATTAAGGGTAAGTAGCTGCTATGTAAGGGTAAAAATATTTTATATGCACTTTTTAACGGTATCATGTGTTGGGTAAAGGTAATTCTACAATATATGAGGATAACCTACGGATTGTGTAATGGTACTAGTTATAAGGACCCGACCATAAAAAATTACATAACCTTGAATTAAATGAATAATTCACATTGAGGATCCTTTCAGGTTTAGAGTTTTACAGAATTAGGACATAACTATTACATCTCAAAAGATTACTACGTAGACACTTCTACATAGTTTCCATTTTGTTTACAAATCCTGAACTCTTGAAAAAAAGATTCATGTCTAGTTCCATGTTTAAGACCACATGAATTTTCATTGATCCCATCCTTAACCCTATTCCACATTATGTTTTATTAAAAACAATTCAAAACTTGGGATGAGCATAAAAAGCTCAATATGGGATACAGAAAGAAGGAAAACTGTTAGTTTTTCTAAACAACAAGTAAACCATGAATACTTTAACATAAATAATACTTTTCACATTTAATAAGTTGTAAATACTCTTCACTGAATAAAAGATCATTACATACCGTTTTTTCACCAAAATATTACCATAAAACCCATATAAAGTACACATAGAATATAAAGGTAACTTGGGACATAAACATACATAAATGGAATTTGTGTATACCATGCCAGTCGAGTGAACTTTGCTTCATAAGTAGCCATTGATTCATCCTATAGCCTCACATCTAGGAATTTTTTTACCAGCCTAAGATGAACCACCTTCGGAAAATATTTCTCAAGAATCATACCTTTGAATTCATCCCAATCAAGAGCATCAATCAACTCACTATCACTGATATTTTTCACCATCGACCACCACTGATCAGCTTCACCTTCAAAACGGTAAACAACGAGACTATCGTTTTGATGTTCTAAACAACCCATAAAATAAAAAATCTCTTCCAGTGCTTTAATCCACCCTTCTGCTAGCACAGGGTCAGATGATCCTCTAAATGATATTGGATGTTGCCTCATGAAATGATTTACTACTGACATGTTCCTCTGTGGCTGATTTGGCTGATCTCATACATGGATACCACAACCATTTATAGCCTGAGTCAATTGTGACATCACTGCAACAAACTGTTCAGGTCTAATTCCAACCATCTCAAGTTGCTAATTTGGAAGGTTTTCTTCCTCCTGATGTCATCCCAACATAGATTCCATGTTTCCTTTGCGAAAAAACATTTTGAACACAGAAATATCTTAGGTTAAGAAACATGGTAATATGTAAATGCTCTATGATTTCAATATTAACATAAATCACTTTATAGATATTAATTTAACAATACCCTAACTCCTAAAATTTTCTAAACCGACCTATGATGCCAACTATAAGGAATCAGAATTTAAACATTACATAACTTTTAATTAAAAGAATAATTCAAATTTTGGATCTTTTCAGGTTTATAGTTTTAGAGAATTTGGACATAACTATTACATCTAAAAATATTACAAAGTAGACACTTCTACACAGTTTCCATTTATTTTAAAAAACACGAACTCTTGAAAAAAAGAGTCATTTATAGATCCATGTTTAAGATAGCATGACTTTTCCTTTATCCCATCCTTGACCCTATTCCACATTATGTCCTATGAAAAACATTTCAGAAACTTGGGTTGAGCATAAAAAGCTCAATAAGGGATACACAAAGAAGAAAAACTGCTATTTTTCAAAACAACAATTAAACCATGAATACTTTAACAAAAGTAATACTTTTTACCTTTATGAAGTATTAAATACTCTTCACTGAATAAAAGATCATTAATTACCCTTTTGTAACCAAAATATTACCATAAAACCCATATAAAGGACACATAGCATATAAAGGTAACTTGGGACATAAACATACATAAATGGAGTAACCATACGGTCAACAACCACACATATCACTAAACGGAATAGCCATACAACCGAATTACATACCCAATTCAATGGAGGTTATAATGTAACCACCCATCCTAGTATTCACGACACCTCCCGTCATTTGGTTTATCACGTAACCACCCATGAAATGTCTAAGTACCATTATAAAATCATAAGACATAAAACAAATATAAAGGAAAGAAAATATTTCCACATTTCAATCACAATATATCAATTATATATATTGACATAAAAAATCTGTTATCAAAACAATTTTCAATACCAAAATACATAAAAGAGTATAGGGTATTTATTTTCTTTTAAAAGCATTACAGCTTGTTGTGTAAGCCAAAGATCAAATAATACTAGCGTTGGCAGAAAGGTCATTGTCACTGCTTACATTAAAATAAACATTCCTTTTTTCGTTTAGTAAAAAGCTTCATAGAAAAATATTCCCATTTAAAATTCAAGGGTTTTTATACAGCGTATAAAATAAAGTTGTGTATCAAAAAAAATATGCCTCAATGAAAAGAGATTGAGACGAAGTCCCTTACCTCGTGTCTGATTTGACTCAATCGTTCTATAATCTCTTGAATAATAAATGAAAGTTAATTTATACTTGCATAAGAACCTTTTTCAAGTTTATTAATCCTTTTATATCCCTTATTACCATATTATAAACATTATGTAATCATTTATGTAAATAATTTTCGTTTTGTCGATATTTGGTACTTGAGTCAAAAATGGACTTCTTATAATTACATGTTTTTCATGTGGTCAATGGTTAATTATATCCAGAATTATATTCATGATTTAGATATCATATACATCATATATATCAATAATATACATGTATTTATAATATTATATAACATTTAGAGGTAAGAAATGAAATACAGCATTCATGGAGACGGTAAGCCGTACGTACGCATGAACGCTACACCGATTTATATTTCATATTTAATGGAATTAAAACATAATGATACATAGTAGTATTATAATTTTAGAATTTTATAATATATAATATCATTAAATATATCCTTTATACGTACCACATATGGTATGAACGAGTCATATCACATTGAGGGGGTTGTAGTCCGCACTTCCTCTAATGATATTATCACGTTTACCCATAATGGAAACCATAAAGGCATGATATAAATGGAAAATACAGAAGCATAAAAAACATAATATATATCATATATAAATACAGTGTCATCATAATGGCCACCATGAGAGGTGGAAGGAGATAATCGAGCAATCATCGTTTCGTGAGGCGTTAGTTTTCCATCCACACAAACATTATGTTCTTCATCCATTAGGTGGAGGTCTGTGTAAGTGTAGTTCTAATACTTCTCATAACCGCATCCTAGTATATTTATTATACTTATTTTGTTACAAAATAAAGGAATAAAATGAGTTTAGGGGTTGGAGAGGTAAAAATAAAAGAAAACAATTTAAGAGAAACGGTTATCTTTAATTTGTGTAACTCCCTTTGGTTTGAACCAAAAGACTTCTTGAAGTGCCTTCTAACTAAGTTAAGGATTCAAGGAGGAGGAGAGGGATTTAGGGAGCTTAATTGGGTAGAGTTCGGTCAATCCAAAAGTCTTTATAGGTGTGATTAATTGGTTAGAAGTGGTCTCCTTTTATAAGGGAGATGCGGGGCTTTTTAGGAAAGTGTGAAAAAATTATTTTATTATAAACATATCATTGGTTTAAAAAGGTCCAAAAATCATTATAGTCGAAGATAAGATGATAAATATTTTAAATAAAATCATCCAATTTTAATTGGACATGTTTTCTATAATATTTTAATCATTATAATCTTATTTATTTAAATAATTTATTAATGAGGTAAATACTGCATCATTATTGTGTCATAAATAATTAAATTTATTTGATGTATAAAAAATATAAAAAAATACCATGATGTATGAAATATTTTTATATTTCTAATAAATATTTATAGTTGAAAAGATAATTTATATAACCCCTTCTAAAGATTAATTTACTAAAACATATTTGCTTTTGTCATTTTTGCCTTTACATTAAGTTAATTAATCTAAATTGTCATTCTCACTCCCAAGTGGCTCAATGGGGTCCCAAAATCTACCCAAAGATGGCCATGATCGTAAATGACTCAACCAATAAGGTTCGGACAAATGTTAATGTAATTTTGAAATATTATAATATTCTTTTAACCTTGAATTACCCTTTTTACCTCTAACCGCGGTAAATAAAAGTCAAAAGTTACTATTTACCAAAAATTATTATCATCTTATTGAACCAAATTTTACATCTTGATAACAACCATGTATGTCGGATTTTATAAATTCAATTCACAGAAGTGGTAAAATTTTATTTAAATGAAAATGTTAGTTTTTTTAACTACTACTATGTGGTTTCACTATTCATAAAAAATTGATGTTTTTCAGAAAAATACCAAAAATTCAGCCTATGATAGATTCGATATTCCAAATTCAAAAATAGTTTTTATTATTCCAAATTCAAAAAATAAAATTTTCATTAATTAATTTTAAAATTAATTCCCATTGTTAAAACAAAAAGCGTGTTTTTAAGAAACAATAACTGTCAAAAGATTGACACTTCTTTATGTCCAATTTCAAAGTGAAATTAATTCCAATTACCAACATTTGATTAAATGGTAAAAATATATTCTAATTAAACTTTAAAACCAATTAAAAATATAATTTAACCATATAAATAAATAATATTAAAACATAGATTTGAATTAAAATACAATATTTTCACTATTCAATAAAAAATGAACTTTATCGGAAAAATTACAAAAAATTACAAAAAGTAAATTTTGATGTCCCAATTATAAAAAAAGATTATATTTGGTCAATTAGAATGTATTAATGTTACTAAAACTATATTTAATGATGTTTCTCCATTAAAAGGCGATAAATCAACCATTTAATGTAAATTATGCTTAAAATTTGATTCATTCACATTTTAAGCCTCTAACATTTATTGGATAAATGTAAATAAATTTGAATAACATGTATAATCATATTGTAGTTAGTTTTTTTCATTCCTTCCAATAAAATGGAAAGAAGTTAAGTACTATTTAAAATAATAATATTATATTATTAGTGTGCAATGTAAGAATTCAAAGAAACATGTTGTTGCGTATCGGGTACGCTATCGAACCTAGAAAACCTTTTAAAGTAAAAATAATTTTAATTCTAAAATATTAATAAATTTGAAAATATCATATTCTTCATTTACTTGGGATGTTACATCCTTCCTCCTTTTGTAAATTGCTTCCTCGCAATTTTTATTCACTTATAAAAATAAGTGGGGGTATTTATCGCTCATAGCATTTTCCGATTCCCACGTGGCCGCTTCAACCATAAGGTTTTTCCACAAAACCATTACCTGGCGAATTACCTTATTTCGCAAAATTTTCTCTCTACGATCAATAATCTGGACTAGTTGTTCTTTATAAGAGATATTCTCTTCCAACTGAACAACATCTGGGCTCAAAACATGATATGGATCTGGCATATACTTTCTCAACATCGAAACATGAAAAACATTGTGTACCTGGGATAAACATGGAGGTAAAGCCACTCTGTATGCAACTGATCCATCTTTCACCATGATTTCATAAGTTCCAGTGAACCTCGGACTCAATTTTCCCTTCATACCATAACGCATCACACATTTACATGGAGAAACATTGAGAAAGACATTATCTCCTACCTCAAAAGAAAGATCATTCCTCCGGTTATCTGCGTAACTTTTCTGTCTTCTCTGAACTGTTCTCATGTTATTATTGAATCAAATGAATTTTATCTTCAATATCTTCTACTTATTATAATCCCATCAACTTCCTTTCACCTACTTCATCCCAAATAGATGGAGTTTGACAACACTTTCTATAAAATGACTCAAATGGAGCCATATGTATACTAGAATGAAAACTCTTATTATATGAAAATTCAACCAAAAAAAGATGTTGGTCCCAACATCCCTGATTATCTAGTGAACAAGCACGTAGCATATCCTCCAAGGTCTGATTTTTTTGTTCTGACTTCCCATCTGATTGAGGATGAAAGTTGTACTAAAATTTAATTCAGTACTTAATGAATTCTGATGGCCTTTCCAAAAGTTAGAAGTAAACCAGGGGTCACTATCAGAAACAATGGAGAGGGGGACTCCAAACAACCTGAATATCTCTTTAACATACAATTGAGAAAGTAGACTCGAGACAATGTATCCCGAATATGAATGAAATGAGCAGATTTAGTCAATCGATCAACAATAACCCAGATTTCATTATTATCTCGAGATGCCTTTGGTAATCCCACAACGAAGTCCATGGATATATTTTCCAATTTCCACTCTGGCACTGGTAGAGGCTGAAGAATCTCATTCAGTAACTGTCGATCTGCTTTAACCTGCTGAAAAGTCAAACACATCATAGTAAAATCAAAAATATCTCTTTTCATTCCATCCCACCAGTAATACTCCTGAAGATCTCTATACATCTCAGTACAACCAGGATGAAATGAAAATCGGGAACTATGAGTTTCACATAACAACTCATTCTTCAACTGTGAATCCCAAGGCCCACATAATCTCTTTCCAAATCTCAAAACACAATCGTTATCAACGTTAAAATCCGGAAACCGACCCTTATAAACCAACAATACATTTTTCTACAAATCACTGTCATCTTTCTATGCTTGCTTTATTCTATCTGATAGAGATGATTCCACTAACACCTGAAACAAAACAGAATAATTTCCTGCACCAACAACTTCTATGCCAAATTTCATCAAATCAAAAATTAATAGATCTCGTTCCAAACATAACATGGTTAATGAAGTATTACTTTTTCGACTCAAAGCATCGTCCACTTTATTTGATTTTCCGAGATGGTAATGCATCATGCTATCATAATCCTTGATTATTTCCAACCACCTCCTCTATCTCATGTTCAATTATTTCTATGTGAATATATAATTCAAAATTTTGTGATTAGTATATATTTCACAATTAACTCCATTAAAATGATGCCTCTAATTTTTAAATAAAAAACAACAACAGCTAATTCCAAATCATGTGTAGGGTAATTTAACTCATGAGGTTTTAACTGACGTGAAGCATAAGCAATTACCTGATCATTTTTCATTAGGACACAACCATGTCCTTTCAAAGAAGCATCACTGTAGATAACAAACTCACCATTTCTGGATGGCAGTTCCAAAACTAGAGCATTCACCAATATTATTTTCAATTCTTGAAAACAATCATCACATTCTTTTGTCCAGATGAACTTAACACCTTTTCATGCTAACATAGTCATTGAACTAGATAACCGTGCCAAACTTTCAAAAAAACCTCCAGTAATAACCTGTAAAACCAAGAAAACTATGAATCTCAGTTATATTTGTGGGTCTTGGCCATTCTAAAACAACTTTTGTTTTATCAGGATCAACAGTTATTCAGTTTTTTGAAACAATGTGACCAAGGAATGAAATTTTTTTCAACCAAAACTCACACTTGCTGAATTTCCCAAATAGTCTCTTTTCTTTTATGGTTTGCAAGACAACCCTTAAATTACATTCATGTTCCTCCTAACTTTTGGAATAAACCAAAATATCATCAATGAACACAACCATAAACATATCCAAGAACTCACGGAAAATTCTATTCATAAGATCCATGAATCCATCAGGTGTATTTGTTAACCGAAAAGGCAAAACTACAAATTCATAATGGTCATATCTTGTATGAAACGTAGTCTTCAGAACATCTATTTATTTTACTTTCAACTGATAGTACCTTGACCTCAAATCAATCTTTGAAAAATACTGTGCTCCCTGGACCTGATCAAAAAAATCATCGATATGAGGCAAAGGATACATGTTCTTAATAGTAATATTATTCAATGCTCTATAATCAATGCAAAGTCTCATTGAAACATCTTTCTTTTTATCAAACAAGACAGGAGTACCCCATGGGGATGTTCTAGGTCAAATGAAACCATAATCTAATAACTCCTACAATTTCTTATTTAACTCTAAAAGCTCAATTTGAGCCATTTGATAAGGGGGTTTTGAAATTTTCGTAGCATCAAAAACTAAGTCAACAATAAATTCAACTTACTGATCGGGTATTATACCAGGCAAATCATCATGAAAAACATCAATGTACTCATTTACCACTAGCACATCATTAATTTGAACAACCCCTTTTTTCTACAATATGTTCAAGGTAACATTCATTTCCATCATTTACCAGTTTTTCAACTTCCTGATATGTTATCAAAAGCAAGGGTTCATTCTTGTACACAAACTGAAAACCTTTCTAAAAAGAAACCTCTTTAGCTCTGAAGTCAATCTTAGCGTGACAAACATAAATCCAATCCATTCCCAAAATAACATCGAACTCTACTAGAATAAAATCAATAAGGTTTGCGGGTAGATTCTCTCTGCACATAAGGACAAAAATGTTTTTATGTTTTCTTTTTGTCTCTACATTTCTTCCAATTGTTTTTATTGTAAGTTCTGTATTCATATCTAGAGATGGAATTCCCAATTTACTAGAAAAATTCTCAGAAATTAAAGAGTGTGTAGACCCTGAATCAAACAACACATTGGCATAATCTGTACAACCAAACAGTATACTTGATACTACTTCATTTGATGGCCCAACATCTGCTGAATTAGTTGAAAAGGATTTTTTCACCCCTTTCTGCTTGTATTCTGGCTTCTTTCCCTCAGTTGATTTTTTATATGGACACTCATTTTCATAATGACCCATTTCATTACACTAAAAACATCTTACCGATGGATTTTCATTCCCTTTTTGATCATATTATTTACAGTTACGAGCAATATAACCATACTTTCCACACCGAAAGCACTTTCTAGACTTTGATAAACATTATCGGGGATGCTTTTTACCACACTTCTCACAAGATGGATGTTTAGTTTTCGTACCTCCAGGCTTCTTTCATGAATTCTTATCCTTTTTCTGCCAACTGGACCTGTTATTCTATTTTTTGTCAAAGAACACTTGATCAATGGAAAACTCCATTTCCACCTTCTCCACACATCGAACAAGTTTTTCATAACTTTTGAACTCACAAGAGCCTGACTCTCTTTGATTTCATGGATTCAGTCCTAAGTAAAATCGATTTATATTACTATCAAGATCTCGGATGAAATTTGGTTCATACCTTGCCAGTCGAGTGAACTTTGCTTCATAAGTATCCACTTAGTTATCCTCCGGCCTCAATTCTAGGAATTGTTTATCCATCCTAAGATGAACCACCGTAGTAAAATATTTCTTAAGAAACATGTAACGTCCCGGCCAGACTTATCATTCAACCCTGTATCCAAACCGGTCTCCACATGGCCTCAAGCGCATCTCCCCAAACTCCATAAGTTTTCGACTAGTAGACGGGGCCTAGGTGAGTCCGTGGGGAGACTATGCCCTCATTACCAAAGTATCACAGCGGAATTAGAAACATACAATAGCGGAAGAAGGCAACACATAGAAAACAAAAATAGATAACCAAGAGAGGGATCTGATATATATATATATATGATGTTTCAAGTCAATACAACACAATAAAAGTACACAAATACCAAAAAGAAACAAATATTTTTCCCCATTCACATCGCAAGCCTCAGCTTGGTCTCGTGCTCTCCTACTCTGAGCAGCAAGTCAAGTACCTGTACTAGGGACTTTCCCCTTCTCATTACCTGAAATCATATAATATGCTTGGGTCCAAAACATGACGCAAACAGGGTTTAGGACTGAATTCTAGTAGGCATCCACCAAAGATCTGTGCTAATCTGTCAGTGAATAAATAAATAGGCAGTTTAATATAGAAATCATTAAACAAAGAAACTAGAAAGACCGGCCCAAAATTGTGCTTTGGCTTGGCATCACATCAAGTATCCATTCCATACATTAATCACTTCATTCATTTGTTCAAACCATTCCTTGATCCCATTCATGGAATACTCAATTCGGAAACCAGGCATCGCTCAGGAAGAAAATTCACCAACACCCTACAAGCCCATTCCGGCGAACCTCCTAGGTACCCAGCCTCACTCTAGGTGCAGTATAGTCCATCATCTGAGCCTGTCCCTGGAATCCTATAAATATGATCCGGGTATCTCCCATGACATATCATGCCCTCTTGATTCTGTCCATGGCATCTCACACTGGATCCATGATCCTCTCAGCATTTTAGTAACAAGTCTTGTATGAGTTCGTCCATGGCAACTCACATTGGTTCCATGGTTCACCCATGACTTTGTTTCACATTTTAAGAAGTTCAAAATCATTTAACTCACACGGGATGGAAATTCAAGAATTAGCATACAAGGTTAAAGGGAAAAAACTCTATACCATACTCGAAACCATTTCAATTACAATTTAATTATATTGCAATTACATTCATATTCAATTTCAATTTTGAAAAACCCACAAGGGAAAGGAAAAAAGATACCTCATAGGAATTCTAGGTCAAAACCCTAAAAGATCCATTCAAGGTAACGCACCCAAGGTGTGGTTCTAATCCAAGGTATACAACCTAACTTAAGCACATACCATCCTATTCAGATTACCTATAACCTGCTAGGTAATAACAGGGTTCAATTCCAGGTTCAAGTGACACCCCAAAAGTGGGCGTGCGACACTCCGACATATATAAACTGCTTGACAACCAGAAAAAAGCATGAGACCACCTACCTTATACTCATACTAGATAGCTCGTCTAGTATCAGGCTCTGATTCGTCCTAATTTGGAATAAATCTGAAGAACAGACGTAGAATGAAAAATCAGGGCATATGAGCCTTTATCTAATATGCGTTCATCAAAACCAGATGAATGGAGAAGTATTAAAAAGTAATTGAGGACTTACCGTTGTGGGTCCAACAAGACGAATGATAGTTGAAATTGAGATCGGATATTTGAGCAGGATCAAAATCGCTCCATAGTCTTTCTTGAGAGCTCCCAGGCGCCTCCCTCTTATGTATGGTTGAATAGAATAGTATTAGGTTAGGTTTTTGTAAAATTTAATCAATTTAATTAAATATTAATTAAATTTTCAAAACAAAGCAGGTCGCACTGTTTACTTGCATGACCTAACAAACTGTGCGGAGACTGTGAAAACCATCCTGGAAGGCAAGGGGAAACCGTATGGACACCCCTCACCGTTTCCCCAAACCGTGCGCAGGCCATGCTCCTGCCTATGCCAAGCCTGCGCCAAGGCGGACGATTTACCCAGGCCGTGCGCAGGCCATACGCAAACCGTGTGTGAGGCCATATCTAGCCTAAAACTTCATTATGGGCTCCAAACAATCCCATGACACCTCCATAACACCCTCAGTCAAGTTAGGCATCCAAATTAGGCCTCAATAGAGTAGTTAAACTGAGAAGAAAAAGTATTCGTACCTCATATGAAAACTCGGGTTCTTACAATCTTCTCCCCTTATAGAAATTCATCCCCAAATTGATCTCAAGTGGTTGGTCAAGATTCGTCTGCGAACAGCTCAGGACACTGAGCACGTACATCGTCCAACTGCTCCCAAGTCTTGTCCTATAAACGGTCGTGCTGACATAGCACCCATACTAGAGGAACTGACCAGCCTCGGAGAACATTCATGCTCCTATCAACGATACGAATCAGATACTCCTCAATGGATAAATCTACCTGAAGCGTGACCTCCTCATGCTGGAAGGTATGAGATGTGTATGAATAGTATCTCCGTAACTAAGAAACATGGAACACATCATGCATGGCTCGGTACCTCTGAGGTAACTGTAACTGATTGGCTACCGGCCAAACCCTCTCCAGAATCTCAAAAGGCCCAACAAATCTCGTTGATAACTTACCCTATCTCCCGATCCGTCAGTGCCCTAGTCTCGGTGAAACATGAAAGAAAACTTGATCCCCGACCTAAAACTCTAGGGGTTGTCTACGACAATCAACATATGACTTGTGACGATACTATGTGGTAGCCATCTACTTCTGTATCAACTAGACCAGATCAGAAGTCTCTTAAACAAGACGCGGTCCAGTAAATCTGCCTCACATACTTCTAACCAGCACATGGTTAATCGGCATGGCCTAACATATAAAAACTCGTACGGTGAAATCTGTATGTTCTTCTGATAACTTCTGTTATAGGAAAACTCACCTAGGGGAATTTGACTCTCCCATGATCCCCCACAATCCAGGACGCATGCTCGCAGCATGTCCTCAAGCACTTATATCGTATGCTCTGATTGAAAATCAGTTTGAGGGTGGTATCTTGTGCTCAGAATCACTTGTGTACCCAGTTCCCTCTAAAAAATCTTCTAGAAGCATGATGTAAAATTAGCATCCTTGTCTAAAAACAATGGTGAGAGGGACCCCGTGGAGTCGTACTATCTCCCGGATATACAAACTTCACAGCTCATCCACACTAAAGGTCTCCTTGATTGGAAAGAAATGATAAACCTTCATGAGCCTATCAAACACAACCCACACAGCATCATTACCCTGAGGTGACCTCAGCAAACCAGTCACGAAGTCCATCGCAACATCATCCCATTTCCAATCCGAGATAGGTAACTGCTGTAAAATCCCAGCTGGCCGCTGGTGTTCGGCCATCACTTAATGATAGGTGGAACATCTCATGATAAAACTAGCTACCTCCCTCTTCATACCTAGCCACCAATATTGTCGGCGCAAGTCACGATATATCTTAGTGACTCCGGGATGAACTGCCCAAACCGAAGCATGAAACTCCTGCATCATCTCCTCTATAATATCAACTATAACCCATACATGTTCATGGATACTAATAACTTCATCCTCGCCAATCGTCCGACCAGGGGAAGGGTACTCACCTGACACACCTTCCCATAGAACTGGACCTTCCGAATCTGATAGTTATATCATCCATACTCTATCCAGGAGGGTAGAAGTCATAGCTAAAGATGATAGAAAAGACTTCCCATGACTATTCTGCATATCAAGATGCATCTCAGAGAACAAGGACATAAGCTTCCATTCGTTTCTAGCTTGTTGCACTACCTGTATTTGAGTCCTCCTGCTCAATGCATTGGCCACTACATTTCCCTTACCAGACGTATAAGCAAGCTCGAAATCAAAGGAATTTTTGTACTCCACCCATCGTCACTGCCTAAGATTCAGATCACAATGAGTAAAGATATATTTGAGGCTCTTGTGGTCAGTGTACACCACAAAATGTTCTCCCAATAAATTGTGTCTCCAACATCGCAATGCATGAACAACTGCTGCTAGTTCAAGATTTTGGATTGGATAATTACTCTCGTGTGGACTCAACTGCTGAGAGTCGTACGCCATGACTATGTCTCCCTACATCAACACTACACCCAGCCCAATACCTGATGTTTCACAACAGACCGTGTAACTCTTTCCATGTTATGGCAGTATCAGGACTGGTGCAGATGTCAACCTTCCCTTTAGCTCCTGAAAGGATACTTCACAAGCATATTTCCATACAAATTTCACAAAATTCTTAGTCAGGCTTGTCAACGACGATGCTTAGTGTGAGAAATTATGTATGAAAGGATGATAATAACCAGCAAGTCCCAAGAAACTCCATATGTCAAAGAAATTATTGGGATGTTCCCAAGAAACCATAGCTCTAACCTTCTCTGGGTCTACATACACTCTTGTCTCATAGATAACCTGGGCTAAGAAGTGAATTTGATCCATCCAAAAGTGGTACTTAGTAATCTTTTCATATATCTGATGTTATCTTAGTTTATTTAGGACGATCTCAAGATGATTGGAATAGTCATTTTTATTTCGAGAATACACCAAAATATCTTCCATGAAAACCACCACGAACGAGTCCAAGTAAGGATAGAACACGCGATTCATCAAAGCCCTAAAAACCACTGGCGCGTTCATGAGACCGAACAACATAACCAAATATTCATATAAACCATACCTACTAGGAAAAGTTGTACGAGGCATGTCTTTAGGTTGAACACGCACCTGGTGATACCCTGACCTCAAATCAATTTTTGAGAACACCCTAGCTCCTCAAAGCTGATCAAATATGTCATCTATCTGTGGCAAGGGATATCGGATTT
Organism: Viscum album; assembly: GCA_963277665.1. Classification (NCBI taxonomy): domain Eukaryota; kingdom Viridiplantae; phylum Streptophyta; class Magnoliopsida; order Santalales; family Viscaceae; genus Viscum; species Viscum album. The sequence continues at coordinate 1,947,852,479 of OY728125.1, forward strand.
TAACTGTCAGTTGGTTCAGCTTTCGATAGTCCACACACATCATAAGAGTCCCATCCTCATGTTTTGAAAAAAGGGCCAGCGAACCCCATGGAGAAGTACTATGTTGAATAAACCCCTTTGCCTCCAAATCATCGAGCTATTTCTTGAGCTCTTGCAACTCCGTCGTAGCCATCCTGTAAGGAGGAATGGATAATGGTGCAACTCCTAGAAATAGCTCAATGGAGAATTCCACCTATCACTCAGGAGGTAAACCTAAAATGTTGTCTGAAAAAACATCCCTGAAGCGCTCAACTACTGGATGAAGGTCTGTTTGACTTACTCCCTGATCATCCAGAAACAAACTAGCGATCTGGGCTGTCATCTCATCCAGCCCACACAGATTTGGTCTAGCTCGGCTTTCATGGGGATTCCACTGGACCTTAAGAGTGTACACTGTACCCTCAAGTGATGTGAAAATCACCCTCAGGTAGTAACAATCAATATAGGCTCGGTAAGCTACTAGCCAGTTCATACAAAAATGACATCAAAACCTGTCATTTCGAGAACATAAAGATCCCATATGAAGTGACACTCTCCAACCTCAAGGGGGCACCCTCTGCACTTACGTACAACCTCTTCCCTAACTCCTAGTTGTGTGTCTAGCGTCAAGACTCCATCATAGTGCAACACAACTAGCCTAAGACTTTTCACAATAGGTGCAGATATTAAACTATGTAATGCACCTGTATCAAAGAGGGAAGATGAAATAATAGATGCTACTAAGATTATACCTCCCACGGTAGATGGTCTCGCTCCCGGATCCTCGGAAGTAGGTTGCACTGCGTACATCCGGCCTAAACCACAACCCTGTGATACAACCTCACTACCCGGAGCTGGCCTACTCTGGCGTCTCGGGGTACCCTATTCCTGGCTACCTCTTCCACGACCACTACCTCAGCCTGATCGGCCAGTCTCACCCCAACTCCTTGTCTGATGAGAAGCTACCGACCCTACTCCTGCATATGGAGATGGTGTGGACCCTATGTCTCTAGTTGCTGGTGGAAACGTCTTGAAAAAATGTTGAAGATAACCCATCTTACCACATGATCGGCACTTGAATGGGTCCCTCAGAAACTGTGGCTTCATGTGTCCCAGCCTACCACACTGGTAGCACCTCATATTGCTAACAAAACATTGGGTTTGACTGCTAGAATCACCGTGTGGAATCTCCAGACGATGATTCCATCTACCGGTCGCTCCCGTACCTGATCTCAATGCTGAACCGCTCTGGATCGCACCTCCAGCCTCTCTCTCAGGTTACGTTCTATGATTAGTGCCTAGTACACAATTCCAGAAATGGTAGTCAACCTGAATATATTTACCCGGGATCAGATGTCATATCTCAAACCATCCTCAAAACGGCTAGCCCTTGACAGATCATCACCCATCAGGATAGGTGCGAATCACTGAAGCTCAGTAAAACGGGCCGAGTATTCCATGACTGATAATGTGCCCTGTTCCAAAAGAAAGAAACCTCGGGCTTGATCATCCCTCTAGGTCTCAGGATAAAATAAATCATAGAAGTCCTTATTATACTATATCCAAGACATCTCCCGATGACGATCCGACTAGGTGATCACGTCCCACCACCTCTTGGCGGAATCACGCAGCATGTACATAACGAGCTTGACCCTTCTCCCCAAAGGGGTCTCGAAATGTTCAAACATAGATAGTATATCCTTGAACCAGATCTCTGCTACCTGTGGTCCGCCATCCCCTAAAAATGTAGGTGGATGCTGCTGCTGAAACTCACGTGTCAACTCTTCCATAGTTGGGGCAGGTCACAATGCTCCCTGAACGGTCTGCATAAAACACAGCAAGCTCTCCCAGAACTGTGCCTCAACACCTGTGTCTGCTACAACCGCTGGTGCCGCAGATGGCACAAATAAGTTTCTTCTAGTAGCCTATGGCCTACCATCTCCAGAACATGGTCATCTCCACTCTCCCGATGCACGACATGAGGTATCCATGGTGGCATGACTCTACAATTCCAAACACACGCCTCAGTTCGAGTTTTTAACGAGATTCGGAATTTAAGAGCGCAAGAACCAGGACAGGACATGTCAATACCTTCCTAAAAACCACGTCAACCCACAAACTGCTTCTAAAGCAAGGACTGCAGAAGGAACAACCACCAAAACTCACTAGAGTCACTACCTCTTGCCCACTCAGAATTCGGGTCTAGGTCAGGCCCTATTTTCAAAATTCATTCTTTTAACATACCTTTGTTCTAAAGATTTAACCAATGTTCCACTAAGTTCCTATCCCAGAGGACCCATAACACCTCATGAATCAAAATTTGATTCCCATATAACCATGAAATTCAATTTCATTTTTCATTTACATCCTATTGGTGCGTCATTTCCTAATCTATAAGGCCCATACTTCTTATGAATTGAAAGATGATGTCACTCTTCATTCATTTCACCCAATCTAACACAACAATAGACACACCTATCAATCAACTATCAAAACAGTATGCAATAGCTATCACAACACCTATCACAACAGCATGAAATATCAAATGCATCCTAGATAGCATGGAAAAATGAATGACATGTGATTCCTAACAAGGTGCATATATGATGCATGAGATGGAAAACCCTCATCTCATTGGGTAGCAACGAAATAGAACCCAGAATAATATCAATAGTATTGGCAAAAACCATGTGCATCACCCAACGGTGAAATCAGAAAAACTATAATAAGTAAAAGCATAACACAATTCCATACGAGGAAACTTGGATTTTCCCTATACGTGGGTTTGCAACTCTTGGGCACAATTTATTACCATAGTCCCTTCCCTTATTACTCCTGAATATATTCTCCAAATAGTAAGTAAAATCAGAAAAGGAAATTCCTCTAATACAACTTTGTAATGTCCCACCTGACTTACCATTCATCCCGGTAGCCAGACCAGTCGCCACATGGCCTCAAGTGCATCTCCCCAAACACCAGAGGCTTCCGACTAACAGCGAGGGCCTAGGTGAGTCCATGGGGATACTATGACCTAATTACCAAAGTATCACAGTGGAATTACAAAAATACAATAGCGGAAGAAGGTAACCAGTAGGCAAAACGTAGACATCAGAAATAGATAACCAATAGAAGGATCTAATATATATATATATATATATATATATATATATATGACGGTGCAATTAAATACAACACAATACAAGTACACAAATACCAAAAAGAAACCAAAATGTATCCCCTGTCGCATCACAAGTCTCAGCTTGGTCGCGTGCTCTCCTACTCCAAGAAGCAATTCAAGTACATGTACTAGGGCCTTTCCCCTTATCATTACATGAAATCATATAATCTTTGTGGGTCCAAAAAATTACCTAAACAAGGTGTGAGACTGAATCATAGTAGGAAACCACCAAAGATATGTGCTAATCTGTCAGTGAATATATAAATAGGCAGTGTAATATGGAAAGCAGTAAACAAGGAATCTAGGAAGACTAACACAAGCTTGTTCTTTGGCTTGGCGTCACTTAAAGTATCCATTACATAAATTAATCACTTCATTCATGTGTTCAAACAATTCCTTTATCCCATTCCTGTAATACTAAATTCGGAAACCAGGCATCACTCAGGGAGAAAATCCACCAACACCCTATAAGCCCATTGTGATGAACCTCCTAGGTACCCAGCCTCGCTCTAGGTGTGGTATAGTCTTTCATCTGAGCCCGTCCCTGGAATTCTATAAATAAGATCCGGTTATCGCCCATGACATATCATGCCCTGTTGAGTCCGTCCATGGAATCTCACACTGGATCCATGATTCACTCGGCATTTCAGTAACAAGTCTCGTATGAGTCCATCCCTGGAAACTAACATTGGTTCCATGGTTCACCCATGACTTTGTTTCACATTTTATGAAGTTCAAATGCATTTAACTCACATGGGATGTCAATTCAATAACTAGCAAACATGGGTCAAGGGGAAAAACTCTAACCCATACCCAAAACCATTTCAATTAAAATTTCATTCTATTGAAATTACATTCATATTCAATTTCCATTTTTAACAACCCACTAGGGAAAGGAAAAACATGCTTCATAAGCATCTTTGGCCAAAATCCCTAAACGATCCATTCAAGGCAACGTACCCAAGGGGTGGTTCCTCTCCAAGGTGTACAACCTAACTCAATCACATACCATCCTATCTAGATTACCTACAACATGCTAGTTAATAACAGGGTTAAATTCCATGTTCAAGCGACACCCCAAAAGTGGGCGCGCGACACTCCGAAATATATAAACATTTTGACAGTTAGTGAAAAGCACGATACCACCAACCATAGGCTCGTACTAGATAGCTTGTCCCGTATCAGGCTCAGATTCATCCTAATTTGGAATAAATCTGAAGAACAGACGAAGAACGAGAAATTAGAGCATATGAGCCTTTATCTAATCTGTGTTCATCATAACCAGAAGAAAGGAGAATGATTAAAGAGGAATTGAGGACTTACAGTTGTGTGTCCAACAAGACGAATGACGATTGAAATGGAGATCAGATGGATGATCAAGAACAAAATACCTTCATAGGCTTCCTTGAGAGCTCATAGGCGCCTCCCTCTTTTTTGTCTGGTTGAATAGAATAGGTTTAGTTTAGGTTTTTATAAAATTTAATCAATTTAATTAAAAATTAATTTAATTTTCAAAACACAACAGGTTGCATGGTTTACCCGCACTGCCTAACAAACCGTGCAGACCTTATTGGAAGGCAAGGCACAATTGCACGTCCACCCCACACGATTTCTTCAAACCATGCGCTGGCCGTGCTCCAGCCTCTGCCAAGCCTACACCAAGGTACACGATTAGCCCAGACAGTGCGCAAGTCATGCGCAAACTGTGTTCTAGGCCATTTTCAGCCTAAAACTTTGTTCTGGGATCTGAACAAGCCTCGGACACCTCCATAACACCCTCGGTCATGTTATGCATCCACATTAGGCCTCAACAGAACAGTTAAACTGAAAATAAAATGGATCTGTACCTCGTACAAAAACCCAGGTTCTTACAAAACATACCTTTTAATTAGTCCCAATCAAGAGCATCAATCTCTTCACTATGCCAGATATTTTTCACCATAGACCACCACTTATCAGCTTCACCTTCAAAATGGTAAACTATGAGACAATACTTGTGATGTTCTGAAAAACCCATAACATCAAAAATCTTTTCCAGTTCTTTAATCCACCCTTCTGCTAGCACAGGGTCAGATGATCCTCTAAATGATGGGGTATGTTGCCTTATGAAATGCTCCACTGTTGACATATTTCTTTGTGGTTGATCTAGCTGATCTCATACATGGATACCACCACCATTAATATCCTGATTCAACTATCCCATCACTGTAACAAATTTTTCAGTTCCGATTCCAACCATCTCAGGTTGCTAATTTGGAAGGTTTTCTTCCTCCTGATGTCGTCCCAACACAACTTCCATATTTCCTATCCGAAAAACTATTCTAAACAAAGAAATATCTTAGGCAAAATAACCTGGTAATCTGTAAATTCTATATGATTTCAATATTAACATAAATAACTTTATGGATATTAATTTAACAATACCCTAACTCCTAATGTTGTCTAAACTGACCTATGATACCAACTATAAAGACCCGGCCTTAAAAAATTACATAACCTTGAATTAAATGAATAATTCACAATGAGGATCTTTTCATGTTTAGAGTTTCAGAGAATTAGGACAAAATTATTTCATCTCAAAATATTACAAGGTAGGCACTTTTACACAGTTTCCATTTTTTCACAAAACATGAACTCTTGAAAAAAAGAGTCATGTATAGTTCCATGTTTAAGACAACATGACTTTTCCATGATCCCATCCTTGACCCTATTCCAAATTATGTCATGTGAAAAACATTTCAAAAACCTGGTATGAGCATAAAAATCTCAATAAGGGTTACACAAAGAAGGAAAACTGTTAGTTTTTCAAAACAAAAATTAAAACATGAATACTTTAACATAACTAATACTTTTCACCTTTATGAAGTAGTAAATACTCTACACTGAATAAAATATAATTCCATACCCTTTTGTAACCAAAATATTACCATAAAACCCATATAAAGGACACATAGCACATAAGGGTAACTTGGGATATAAACATACATAAATGGAATAACCATACTGTGGACTTCCACACTTATCAGTAAATAGAATTTCCATTCGGACGACTTCCATACCCAATGCATTGGAGGTTATAACGTAACCACCCATCCTCATATTCATGGCACCACTATTTATTTGGTTTATCATGTAACCACCCATCAAATGTCCATGTACCATTATAAAATAATAAGACATAAAACACATATAATGGAAAGAAAAAATTTCTAAATTTCAATCACAATATATCACATAAATATATTAACATAAAAAATCCATTATCAAAACCATTTTCAATACGAAAATATATAAAAGAGTATATGGTATTTATTTCCTTTTAAAAACATTATGGATTGTTGAGGATGTCAAAGATCAAATAATACTCACGGCAGTGGAAAGGTCTTTGTCACCGCTTATATTAAAAGAAAAATTCCGTTTTATCGTTTAGTTAAACAATTCATAGAAAAATATTCCTTTTGAAATGTCAAGGGTGTTTATAAAGCGTATAAAATAAAGTCGTTTATTAAAACAAAATATGCCTGAATGAAAGCATATTGAGACGAAGACCCTTACCGCATGTCCGACTTGACTCGATCATTCTTTAATCTAATGAATAAGAAACTAAAGTTAATTTATACTTGCTTAAGAAAAAATTTCATGTTTATTATTACTTTTATATCACTTATTACCACATTATAAACATTATGTAATCATTTAAGTTAATAATGTTCATTTTGTCAATATTTGGTACTTGAGTCAAAAATAGACTTCTTATAATTACATGTTGTTCATGTGGTCAAAGGTTCATTATATCCAGAATTATATTCATTATTTAGATATCATATTTATCTTATATATCCAGTATATACATGTATTTATAATAGTAGATAACATTTATAGGTAAGAAATGAAATGCATCCTTCATGGAGACGGTAAGTCGTACGTACACATGAACACTACTTCCATTTATATTTCATATTTAGTGGAATTAAAACATAATGATACATATTAGTGTTATAATTCCAGTATTTTATCATATATAATATCATTTAATCTATCCTTTATATGTACCACATATGGTATGAATGAGTCATATCACTTTGAGGGGGCGGTAGTCTGCACTTCCTCTAATGAGATTATCACGTTTACCCATAATGGAAACCATATATTTATGATATAAATGGAACATTAAGAAGCATAAAGAAAACATTAACATAATATATATCATATATAAATACAGTTCCATCATAATGGCTACCATGATAGGTGGAAGGAGATAATCGAACACCCATCGTTTCGTGAGGCATTAGTTTTCCATCCACAGAATCATTATGTTCTTTATCAATTAGACAGATGTTTGTGTAAGTGTAGTTATAATCCTTCACATAAAAACATCCTAAAATATTTAGGATAATTATTTTGTTACAAATGAAAGGAATAAAAAGAGTTTAGGGGTTGGAGAAGTAAAATAAAAGTAAACAATTTAAGATAAAATGTTACCTTCAATTTGGGTAGCTCCCTTTGGTTTGAACCGAAGGACTTCTTGAAGTGCCTTATGCCTAAGTTAATGCTTATAGGAGGAGGAGATGGATGTAGGGAGAATAATTTGGCAATGTTTTGATGATACAAAAAGTTTTATAGGTGTTAGTAATTGGTTATAGGTGGTCTCCTTTTATAAGGGAGAGGAGGGGCTCTTTAGGAAAGTGTGAAAACATTATTTTATTATAATAATATTTTCATTTTCAAAAGGTCCGAAAATCATTATAGTTGAAGAGAAGATGACTCATATTCGAAATAAAATCATCCAATCATAATTGGATATGTTTTTCATAATATTTTAATCATTATAATCTTATTTATTTAAATCATTTATTAATGAAGTAAACATTGCATCATTATTGTGTCATACATAAATAAATTTATTTGATGTATAAAAATTATAAAAAAAATACCATTATGTATGAAATATTTTTATCTTTATAATGGATATATATAGTAGAAAGGATAATTTATATAAACCCTTATAAAAATTAATTTACTAAAAGATATTTTCTTTTTTCATTTTTTCCTTTACATTAAATTAATTAATCTGAATTGTCATTATCACTCCCAAGTGGCTCAATGGGGTTCCAAAATAGACCCAAAGATGACCACGATCTTAAATGACTCAACCAATAATGGTTGGACAAGTTTTAAGGTAATTTTGAATTATTATAATATTCTATTAACCTTGAATTACCATATTTACCTTTAACCGTGGTAAATAAAAGTCAAAAGTTAATATTCACAAAAAAATATTATCATCTTATTTAACCACATTTTACTTGTTGATAAAAACCATGTATGTATTTTCTTTTTGAAATTAAATTCACATAAGTGGTAAAATTTCATTTAAATGAAAAATTCAGTTTTTTTAACTACTACTAAGTGGTTTCACTATTCATCAAAAATTGAAGTTTTTTTCAGAAAAATACCAAAAATTCATCCTAAGCTATATTTGATATTCCGAATTAAAAAATGATTTTTATATATCCAAATTAAAAACATAAAAGTTCCGGTAATTAAATTTAAAATTAATTCTCGTTGTTAAAACAAATGGCGTGTTTTTAAGAAACAATAACTATCAAAAGATTGACACTTGTTTATTTCAAATTTCAAAGTGAAATTAATTACAATGACCAACATTGGATGAAATGGTAAAGATGTATTCTAATTACCCTTTAAAACAAATTAAAAAGATAATCTAACCATATAAATAAATTATATTAAAACATCATTCTGAATTAAAAAACAATATTTTCACTATTCAATAAAAAATGAACTTTATCGAAAAAATTCCAAAAATTTACACAAAGTAAATTATTTATGTACCAATTATAAATACGGATTATATTTGGTCAATTGGAAATAATTAAAGTTACTAAAACTATATTTAACGATGGTTGACCATTAAAAGGTGATAAATCGTCCTTTTAATGTAAATTATTCTTAAAATTAGATTCATTCACATTTTAAGCCTCTAAATTTTATTGGATAAATGTAAATACATTTAACAAAAATGTATAATAATATTGTAGTTAGTTTTTTTCCCACCAGTACAATGGTTAGGAGTAAACTACCGTTTAAAATAATAAAATTATATTATTAGTGTGCAACGTAAGATTTCAAAGAAACCAGTTGTTGCGTATCAGGTGCGCTATCGAACATTACTACCCTTTTAAAGTAAAAATAATTTCAATTTAAAAATATTAATAAATATGAAAATATCTTATTCTTCATTTACATGGGATGTTACACTATTCATGTAAGGTTATTTATGTAAGGGAAATTAATTACACAAGGATGGTTCGTCATGCAATAAATAGTTATTAAAAGGAAGTACAATGGTATGTGTGAATTTTATAAGGGAAATAAAATAATTAAAAAATTTGTGTAAGGGTGACCTATGAAGTTTTGTAAGAGTAACCCAGTTATATATATGGTTTATAAAGATCTATGTATGGGTTACCCTAACTTTATAAAGATTACATAAGTGTGGGATTTATCTATGTAAGGGAATACCTTATTTATCAAAGGTTTATAAATTGAAAATTTTATCCCTTTCAAAAATATTATGAGATAAATAAGGGTAAAACCATGTTACCCTTACACATCATCCTTTTGGGAGAAATATTTTTAAAAACACTATATTCACATCTTCATCCCCAGATTGTCCCAATACCCTATTTTAGTTCTTTTAAATACTAATAAAAAATGGTATTGAATTCAAAGATACATTTTTATGAAGATGTAAATTCTATTTTACCAATAAATAGTTGGGAGAAAAATTAAATTTATAACTTAGTTTTCCTCTTTAACACTACGACTCTATATGTGGCTATCACTACGAAAAAATAGGCCTTCAATAGAACTAACCTACAAATTTATCCTTGCTAAAAAATTGTTTACTACCTAACAATGATTAAAGGCCATAGGATTCTATCATCAATAGAAAATCACAAGTAAAGGGGTCCTTTATTAGTTCTTTTAAAATTGTGGATAAAATCTTTATTTATCAGTGATTTTATTTCGCGTTTATAAGGGGACATATTTAAGTGTGATCTAACCCCACAATGTAGCACTAGAAATAGGGAAGTGTGCTGTAACAACACACTAAAACACCATAAATTATCAAAATTCATATAAAATTATGGAGTTTGAATTGAATAAAATTTAAAACACATATACAAGAAAAAATATTATATTATAGAGAAAAATAACTCACATTTATAAAAAAACCTCCTATGATCGAGAAAAATAAGTAACCTATACAAGAAAAAAATTTATGTAGAAATAATAAAACTCAAAAAATTAGACAAAAATTTTTAGTATAAACTAATCTTTGAGTCATACCAAAAACACTATGTATCATATTCAGTTACAACTAATTATTGCATGTCACACCTTTTCATATACATATTCAAGCATTATATTTATAAAAATAAAAAAGTTAAGTATAAGATTAAAACGTTAATAAAATAAATTAAGAAATATTATATAAAATGATGATAAAATAATCTGGGATCATTTTCTTGGTTTTGGAATTGTGATGCACATTTTAAACTAAGATGACACTAATATATTAAATAATTCACATAGATTCATACCAGTCACACCGTACATCATATTGAGGTGAGACTAATTCTTGAAAATACATAATGAATTATGAATCATTTTCCCTTAGTACCAAAATATTCTGAATTCATGTGTTTAATTTTTATTATGTTTCGTCTGTTTTTTTATTAAAATATCATTTTAAACTCAAAACGAGCACTTGAGTCATACCAGTCAAATCATGTGTCAGATTGAGGTTATACTGATTCTTACCCCTGAAAAATAACTTATTCATAATTTCACTTAATTACCAATACAATATGAGTTCGTTTCTTGGTTTTCATTGAGTAATACATTTTGAACTAAAATGTCAATTTTAAACTCACAACAGACACTTTGAGTCATGCCATGCGCATAAAGTATCTTATTGAAGTGTGTTTAATTTATTTATGTTAAAATGACGTATTATTACTTTTTATAATGAATCAAAACAATCATAACGATTTTTATTAGTTTTGAGTATTTCATTTTCCATTTTTACTCAAATTAATGTCAATTTTAAAAATAATGCACTTGGAGTCATACTAGTCACACAATGTTTCATATTTATAAGATAATGATTATTTCACATTTCAAATGACTTATGAATCATTTTATTAGTTTATTAATACAATCTCAATGTATTTTATTTGTTTTCAGTATGTCACTTTTGTTTTTTACTAAAATGTCATTTTAGACTAGAAACACGCATTTTTAGTCATAATGGTCACATCATGTATTTTTTTGATGTGAGACTAAATCATATAGGAAAAAATGGCATATGAATCAGTTTAATAATTTATTAAAACAATCTAAGAATAAATTATTATTATTTTCATTGAGTATCCCATTTTGAACGAAAATGTCAATTTTAAACTGATGACAAACACATTGAGTCATGTCTGGAACATAATGTATCATATTGAGGTGAGTTTGATTCCCAAAAATCAAAAATGACTTATGAATAATTTTAATAATATATAAAAATATTATAAATCCATTTTAATGGTTTTGAGTATGTTAGTTTTCCATTTTACTAAAATTAATGAAAATTTTAAATAAAAAGATGTACTTGGTGTCATAACGGTAATATTGTGCCTAAGATTGAGGGTTAGATGATTCATACTTGTCACAAACAACTTATGTATTTTTTTTAATAAAGTATTAAAACAATCCAAATCATTTTCTTAGATTTGAGTACATCACTTATGTTGTTAAAAAAATGTCATTTTGAATTAGAATCAAACAATTTGACTTATATTGTTCACATTGTGTGTTTACTTATGTGAGACTGGTTCCCACACATAAAATAATACTTATGAATTATTTTTATAAATTATCAACACAATTTCGAAATTATTTCTTAGTTTTAAATGAGTGATACTTCTTGAACTAAAATTTCAATTTTAAACTAATAATAGAAAATTTGAGTATTGTCAGTTAGATCATGTATCATATTGAGGTTTGGATGATTCTTATACATAAAAAATGAATTATGTATTTCATTCCAAAATTATCAAAAAAAATTGATTGTTTTTCTTAGATTGGAGCATGTCAGTTGTCTTTTTTACTTTAAATAATGTCAATTTTAAAAAAAATATTTACATAGAGTTATACTAGTCACACCATACATATAATTAAGGTAAATTATATTCATACACATCCTAAATAAATTATGGATAGTTTTCATAAAGTATCCAATAAAACAAAAAAAAATATGTTGATTACATCACTTGTGGTTTTTAGTAAAATATGATTTCAAAATGGAAACATTCACTTTTAATCGTACTCATCACATTGTGGGTCAGTTTGGTGTGAAACTGATTCATACATATCAAAAATTAATTATTAATACTTTTCATAAATTACCAAGACAATCTGAGCATTTTTTTATTAGTTTTTAGTGGGTGATACTTTTTGACTAAATTATTAATTTTAAATAGATAATGAATACTATTATTCATATTGGGATCATCAAGTTTCAGATTTTGGTTCATAAAATTCATACACATAAAAAAATGACATATGGATTGTTTTAATAAAATATTAAAACAATATAAACTTTTTTTCATAGTTTTAAGTATGTCAGTTGTATTTTTTATTAAAATTATTGTCAATTTTAAAAAAAATACCAACAATGAGTCATTCTGGTCCCATTGTGTATTGAACTAATGTGACAATGATTCCTACACATCTCAAATGAATTATTTATAATTTTCCAAAAGTATCAAAATAATACTAATGTGTTTTCTCAGTTTTGAGTATGTCACTTTGGGGTTTTTACTAAAATATCAATTTAAACTAGAATTGCACACTTTATGATACCGATAACATAATGTGTCGACAAGATGTGGGACTGATTCTTACATGTCACAAATGAATTACTAATCATTTTCCTATATAATGAATTCAATCTGATTTATTTTTCCTAGTTGTTATCTAGTGACTCATTTTGAACAAAAATTTCATTTTTAAACTGATAACAGACACTTTGGGTTATATTGGGCACAAAATGTATCATATTGAGGTGCAGTTGATTAATATTGGTCAAAAATGTATTATTTATCATTTTAATAATATATCAAAATAATATGAATATTTTTTCTCATTTTTAATATGTGATATGTTTTTTTAACTAAAATGTAAATTATAAACTAAAAACTTATTGTTCAATTCACACCATTACACCATGCATCCGATAGAGGTGCACCAGATTGATTATGTGATATGTGTTTTCCTTTCATATATCTATAATAAGAAAAAATGGCTCATTTATATGGATGAATAAAACCAATGTTTCTTGAAACTCCATATGAAAAAGAAAATGTTCTCTCTTTTTTTGGTTTATCATAGACAATTGAAGGAAAAAATGAATTCTCAAAAGATTTTTGAAAAATATTATAATAATTTGAAAAAAAGGATAATAAAAGTAACTCTGAAATAGAAGATAAATTTTTGTAAAAATTAACTAAATATGTAGTAGAAATTCACCTTTATATAATTGTGGTATACATTATTGACCCATTTTATTGATGTTGTTATCACAGTTGTAGCCTCAATGTCTAATCTCTCATGAGCAAGAGAAGCTTTGAGAAAACCTCCCACCCTCAAGAAAATAAATCCATTTGTGTAATAAAACAATAATTATATTATTAATACTATTATGAAATATATGAAACATAAATATTAAATAATACATTAATAAAATGTCATTTTAAACTGAAAACACACAATTTTAGTCATATTGAATACACTATATATTTCTTTGAGGTATGGTTGATTCCACTATATATTTTTATCCAGTAGTGAATTCAAAACTCTTGGTAAACTAACAATAATTTATTTTGATAACCCATAATGTTGAATGAATAGGAAAATAAAAATAAAATTATATCATCATGAGTGAGTCATACTTGTTGAGTACATGATCAAAGTAAAATAGTGAATCATCCTTGTTGATGAAGTGATATATTCATATAAAACATTAACAATATGTGTAAATATATTAATGTTCATTAATTTAACTAAAATAATTATTTAAATATATGTTTTTATAGAACATAATAAAATCTATATTTCCCTTCCACCATCATAGAGAGTAAAAAATCCATGATAAATCATTTACCTTATTTGATTATAATAACTCCAGTGTGACCCATTATGTATTTTTAAAAGAAACTAAACTCCATTATAAATTATTTACCACTTTTTAAAAAAATTAATCATTATTATAGCCCTTTATATAATCCAATGGGAACTAAAATCTAGTGCATCTATTAAGTGTTATTTGATTACGTTATAGAATAGTATATCCTTTTAAATATTCTTGGTGATGATAAACACTAATATAACATCATCATTATTTTTTCATCAAAATTGGAATATCCTTATTCCCATTTATTTTTTTTTGAGAAAGGTGATGAGTTTTTTAATGATCTTCTGAACATGGATCATTTTATATAATAAATTTTCACATGCATAATGAATGATACTTGTATAGATTTCAAAGGAATTTGTAATACTACATCATGCATCAAATTGATGATAGAATTTGATGAATAATTCCCCCACCCACCAAAGTGGAACCAATGTATTATTCATTTCAAGAAATTCATGATTTAGTTGATAAAATTGTTTATTTATTTATTTTTAGAGGTTTTGGATCAAGATAATTGATTCTTTTTCAAAGGAGACTTTATTTTTAATTTTGATGCTTCCTGATTTCAATTAATGAGGATGATTTTTTTTATTTTCACGGATTTCTTCATAAAGGGGTTAATGAATCCAAATCAAGATTCCCATTATTTTCCCTTCATATAATAGAAATATAAATTTCTATTGAAAATATGAATCATTATTAATATTAATGAATTTATTACCTCACTATTAGTAGAAACATATTATGAGAATATACATTATATAAATTCAAAATTGATAATCCCATTAATTCATAGTTAATAAAATCATTTATACTTCCAAGACAAACTAAACTGATTATGCAAGTTCCATATATTTGTTCTTCATATGGAATGTAAGACATATTTACATCTTTAAATTTGGTCTTTGTATGGTGTAAAATAATAATAAATGTTTCTATGGAACAAGTGGAGAGAAGGTACTCTAGGAAGGTCCTTTTAATTTCATGGCTGATCCACCGGATTGTCTTGATCTAAACTTCTATTTCTCCATCGATTTATCCATATATAATATCAAAACTCAATTCAGACCTTTTTTCATCAACTATTACATGTTTTTCATATGATTTTTTTAAGACATGCCTCATGTATATTTACAATATTATACATCCATTCTATGAAAGTTCCAATTGCATCATTGATTGTTGTAATATCCAGATCATCATATGTTATTGGAAACTTGGCAATTGGCCCATGATCTACCTCAATCCAAACTCTCATGTGATCTTTTGGGAGTTCTTTCAGGTGTATATTGTCTCTCGGGATATTATACGTCATACCCCTCATTACAAGGCGGTGTATTGATATAGACAAATTGAAATCACATTAAATTATACCCTATAAAATTTTAGTAATATAAAATTATCAGAAGTTTTACGATTCAAATTTAAGAGTAATAGTAATGAAAAAAATTTATTTCATCATGTAACATATGAGTTTAATCATAATGAATAGCCTCGCTGCTTGTGGGATCATTTAGATCATGTGCATATCATTAATCCACCACCGAGTTTTTTGATCCATTCTCTTGCATTGGTCTGCCAAACTAGATCACAAAATAATATATTACAAGGAACCTATTTGTGTATAAAATCCCTTAACTATATTATATGTATATAGATCTGATTATTCTTCTCAAAACATTGTTGTTGAGACACTCCAAAACCTAATCCCCCCAATGCATCCATATTGTTCCAGCTTATTCAATAATACTTAAAGTTGTTTTTATTATGGTATGGTTTCTGATGATTATTATGTCTAAACCATATAAAAAACTATGAACATTAATATATATTTTTATGTAATATTGTTATATATCATAATGAATTACCATTATTTCATACAAACACATGTTTTCCATATAATTTTTTATTTTAATCAGCTAGTTTACCCTCCGTATTTATGTGATCCTCCTTCCATAGCACATGACATATAATGGAAGTGAATTCATATTTTGATTCATCAATCTATATATAAATAGAGGAACATAAGTTTTTTCAAATCAAATAAAACAATAATTTTTAATTTAAAATAAATACCAATTTCTTTACTAGTGAAGCATACCACATCCTTTCTTTATAATAGGGGTACATTAGTTTTGATGTACTATTTTTTTATTTCATAAATTAACGATTTTGAATTAAACTAGGTATAAATAAATAATCTCATATACTATATTAATGACATAAATGACGATAAAATAATTAGACATTATGGAAAATGATGAAATCAATCCATGTTTCATTCTTTATAATGTCTTCAAAACTAAATACCGGGTGGGGATTTACATTCTCCATGGAATCCCTAAGATGTAACCTGGTAAGAAGAGTATGTAAGCCACTATATGCTTTTCCAGTTTCAATTATGAAACATTTCCTATATAAATATTTAAAAATAAATTAACTCTCCGAGTAATAATGATAATTAAATCAAATATCCGTTATAAAATTTTTAGGTAAAATATAGAAAGTATATCAGAACATTACATTTACGTATTCACAAATTTTATCCCTTGTATTAGCTGTACATAGTGCCTTGAATCAATATTAGTTGGCACATTCATCCTCAATATGACCACAACATAACTAATGAGCATTTACATGTTAGGTTCAATAGGTTGTCCATGTTGATTCTAACCAACCTCAAATTTTATACGTTTACATATTTCCTTTATTATTTTATTCAACACTATGATGCTACATTGTAATTTTTTCATCAACATGTTGTTGATCCCCTAAAAATTATGTAGTTTCTTCATCAACAGTCCATTCGCCCTTGATATTGTTAACATCATCATATGTAAAAGACATTGTCTTTAGGATTAGTTAAAAATTTAATTTATATTTAATAACAACAACATAAACACAGACATAAAATTTTAGATGGACTGTATGCATGCTCTATTGCAAACTAGATGAACTCATTATCTCCAACTTTATTATCTTTTGTCAAATGATTAGCATGTATCCATTTGTAAGGAAAAAAGTTTTTGTATTTAAAAAATAATAATTTCTCCACTATGATAGATATTATCTTCTAAATTCATCTATAGGTAAATGTTATAGTCAATTTTCATCCTTATCATCTTCATCTCTTGAACTATTGTTGTTTAATTTTGTTGCTTGAGATTCATGATCCATCTATTTTGGACATGAACCTATGTATATTGAACTAATTTGAGTATTATTCATTTCATGCTGGATACCAATGAACATTTTTAATGACTACTTATTTGAGTATTTGAAGTGACAAATAGGATATGTGAGATGAGTCTCAATTAAAAAAAATACAATAATTACAATTCAGGAGATGAAGTTGATGAGGATGATAGTTCCCTCACCTATATCTAAAATATAAGAGCTCTATGTCCATTGAGGTTTATGTGTAGGGTGTGAGTATAAAAATCAACATGTAAATACTAACAGGGTCTCTAAAACATGCAAGAATGCGTATATTTGAGCATATGGTAAATGTTGTAATACTCAAAATACACATATAATTCAAGTCATTTTATACCAACTAGGACACCAGGATAATCAAATGTAACTACATCATTTAATACAATTGAATTATACTAATCATAGAATAATTATACCCAATGGTTGTTCCCTATCATTCAAATCATTTAACTAATAAAATGTTAACATTTGATTCATATGGGAAAAATTATTCATCTCCCTATTGAAATAACCATATCACAGGTACAAAGAGATTTAACCTCACTCCCCTAGAATTCAATAATATCGCTCATGCATAACCATCTCATGCAATTATTTCATAAAAATCATGAAATGGGTATAGAATTTCCATTTTTTTAACAATATAATTTGATATATGAATTAGTCTTTACATAATTGGTTCCCTTAGGAAAAAACCACACAATGAATTACAAAATATATTTGTTAAACCTAACTTCTGAAAAAACATAAAGAAGCATAAATAAAACACAAATATCACATCACCCTCACCCTAGTCCTTGATGAGTCCCTATTATGTATATAGTATCTCAATTTATAACATACCATACCTGTCGTTCAGAAAATACCCATAATATTATAATATATGGTAATCAAATATAATCTATTTTATATATTTATGAGTGGTTTATGGTGTGATGTTTATTAAACATGTTCACATGTTTTAAAATTATTTATTTTTTGAAATTAATGTTTGGGTTTGGGTTATTTAACTATTTACATTATTTTATTTATATAAGTTCATGATTAGAAATTATATAAGTTCCAGATCATTTTAATATCCATAAAGGAATGTAGTTGTCATATGTTTGGTATGGAAAATTGGATCTACCTAGATTGGAAACCATTCTTTGGTCCAGATGTGGTTTCTATTCCAGATGCATTAGGGGTAACTACAAAATTAGGAACTTGATCAAACTATTGGCCATAGTTTTCTATATTCCAATTAGATGAGGATCCTTCCATTGAAATATCATATCCTGGCTTTCGAAACGGAAATAAATATGATTTAATAATAAACCTAATATTTTATATAATAAATTACCCGTATTTTTTATTTATAAATTCATTAATGAAACCATAAATTTTCTACAACCTAGATACAATGGTTTTTCAGTATCACCATTTAAGTGTGTGATCATTGTTATCTTCTTAATTTCCACTACATCAATATCAATTTTTTTTCAATTTTATCAAATTTATCATCTTGATAATATTAATAATTAATAGATATTGACTTATACCCAATATCACCATGTCAAATCAATGTATTATAACATGTTTGAAAACCATAACCATTTAAATGATATTTAATTTCAAAACTTTTCAACTTTTTTGTATGTAATCATTTCAACCAACGATATAAAAACCTGTCATTGTTAGAACATTCCATTTTAAAAATTCTATAAAATAATTAACCCTTTCCTCTTATTAATAACTTGTTCATAGTGTTTTAATACAATTACAAACAATTATCTCCAATAATAATTTTCAAAAAAATAATATATATTTTTTAAAAAAAAATTAAAATGTACCTTTATAAATAAAATACAATCAGTGAAATGAAAAATGTTTCACAAATAAAATAAAGGAAAAATATTAAAAAAATTGTTTCACAATACTCTTATTGAATTATAATCCATTCATAAAAATATCAAAATAACATCTTAAAATTTATTTTAAAAGTTTAACAACAAATGAAACTCGAATATTATTTTTTTTTCATCATATAATTTGGTTATTAATATTTTTAGAATATATATATAAATATAAATTAAAAAATAACAATAGGAATAATATATTAGTGATGAAAACAATATTAATAGTGATAAGGATACAAAAGGAGTCATACAATATCATACAACACGTTGAAAATGAAAATGTCACCTAATCTATTAAATATGAAGTGATATATAGCATAAAAATTATTAAAAAAGAAGATAATTGATTATTGTTTTCTAATTATATTAAAAATAAGTTGAAATATTATTCTACATATCATATCATTTCAGAATGATCAATATTAGTGTACTCTATGAATAGTGATGATATAGAAAGTAACATTTTAGTAGTGATAATGTTTTTGATGAAATAGTTATAATATCTGATGAGGGTTAATTTGAAAAATTCTAAGAGGAATTGTATATAAACATTAAACTATATAATTGAAAATAAACAGGGGATAAATCTAAAAAACTCTTATATTATTCCTATGTTTTCAATTTGAATTTTAAACTAACTTTATCTATACTGAAATTACTCAATCAATACAATAAAAAATTTCCCAGTATGATCATTTAAATATTTATTTTCAAAACACTATATTCAAAATCCATAATATATTATACCATAAAGACACCCCTTCACAATGTAATAATAAATATTCATCAATCATCCAAACACTCATTTAGTAAATTATTCATATCATATATGCTGTAAAAAAATTAAAAAGTTAATTAAATGTAATTTAAATGTCATGAAAAATATTAGATGATTTAGAAGACACACATTCATCAAAAAATCATTCCCCAAATATAAAATCCATAAAATAATCATTCCAAAAAATTAAACATAACCTAGTTTTCTTGACACTCATTAAATAATCATTCATTCATATATAGAACCTACTAAATATAACTTAGACACCCATTTACAATAAAATAGACATGATTTATGACACCCATTCATTAAATAATCATACAGGAAATCAACAATCCCAAATTTATAATAAAATAAAACAGGCCTTGGATGGGTGAAAAATCAGAATTATTATTAATAACTATAGAGAACTGTCAAAGAGAAGTAGTGGTAGATGAAGAATAAAAATAAGAATTTAATGATGATGGTTGGTACGGTGACAGTGATAGTGATAACAATGAAAAAAACTACGAGTGAAGGTGGTGATAAGAAGAAAAACAGTGAGGAAGATTGAGGGAGGCCAATCATAACTAGAGTTAGGAGGGAAGAGAACTAGGGTTCATCATGGTTCATAACACTGCAATAATAAAAACCGTGAAACCCAAACAAGCAATTAGTAAGAGATGTGGATGATAAAATAACAATCCTTAAATTCTAGCCTTGATTTATCTGAGAGAATGTAGGGAAGTGGAGTCGACTACTAGGGTGTTCCTTGAGATCTTGAGAATCATGACTGAATCATCCACGGTTAGGGTTTTTTTAGATTGATTGGGGAGGCCATTATCAGTACATCCAGAAAATCACTAATAAAGATACCTTTAATCAATGCTAAATTAATAATCATTGATAAAAGCTACTTTTATCGGTGCTATTTAGCACTCAGAAAGATCATGATCAATCAACACTACGAAAGAACAAATAAAAGACATATTTATCTGTGCTAAAGGTTTAACATTGATAAATATACATTTTATCATCCCCTTTTATTGCGGAAAAATCACCATCTTTATTAGTTCTAACGAAGCACTGATAAAGATCCATTTTTGTAAATATATTTATAATTATTTTTTTATAATTATAAATATATTTATATTATTCTATATATTTATATAATTATATATATTTAATAAATATATATATAAATATAGTAAATATATTCATTAATTAAATATTTTTATATAATTATATATTTTTATGTAATTAAATATATTTAATAAATAAATATAAATATAAATATATTAAATATATTAATTTTTATATTATAGTTTTCTAAATTCATAATTATTTATTCATATATATATAAATAATATTTTTAATATAATAATATTTTTATATTTATATCATTATATTTTTTTAATAAATAAATATAAATATAAATATAAATATAAATATAAATATAGTTAGTATATATTTATAAATATATTTATTTAGATATTTTCTTTATAAATATATTTTTATCATTATTAATGAATATATAATCCGAAATTCATGCATATTAAAAATGAGTGAAATTGCATAATTAAAAGTTAGTACACATTAAAAATATTTAAAAAATGTATACATTTTATAAATTAAATATAAATTATTAGGTAAAAGTATATATATTGAAGTAAATATGAATACATATTGAAAATACTAAAAAAATGTAAATAAATATATAAATAAATGATAGAATATGATTTAATTCTTGAAAAATTAAAAATGAATAAATAATACTAACTGTAATAATATTAAAAATAATTATCATTTAGAAACATAATATATTAAATGTGTTATTTTATAAGGAAATTATAAAATGAATACTAAAATTTTAATAAATTACATAAAAATTAGGTGTATGTGTTTTTATGTAAGATTTCAATGCATAAATATTTATGTGTGTGCATTGTATACAAAAATGAATTAATTTTCTATATTTATGTGAAATCAATGTAATAAAAATTTGATTTATCTTAAATTGGAAAATCAAATAAAATTCAATTATGTCTATTACATGATGCAATTGTAGTCATTATTTTTAATTAATATTATTTATTAATTATAAACAATTTTTTACAAAATATATTATTTAATGTAAGCATAAATATTTTGTATTGTATAAATAATATTTCATAAAATAATATAACCATCTATATATATTGATAAATATATATTTTTATATTTTTATATTATTTGTATTTATTAATAAATTTGTATAAAAACAATTAAAAATGAATATGATATTAATATCCTTGTTTTGAATTATTACTTTTTATTTAATTTTTATATTTTATATTTAATATATTTTATTTATTAAAATTTATAATATATATATATATATATATATTAAACTTATTCATTTCTAATAACTACTGTTTGGTTAATAATTTTTTTAATAATTTTTTTCTTGTTTTCATTTTTAATTTTTTTTATTGTTACAATTTTTTTAATTTCTTTTTAATTATTATAATTTATTCATTTTATATATCTATATTTAATATATAATGTTTATTAATATTTATAATATATATCTATGTGTGTGTGTGTATTAAATTTATTCATTTTTATCAATAATTATTTATTTAATAAAATATTTAAAATTTTCCTGAATTTATTCATTTTGAATTTTTGTTTATTTAAATATTTAATTTTTGTCATTTTAGATATCTATATATTGAAGATACATTATTTATTAATATTATTAATTTATATATATATAAATAATTTTTTTTCATTTTTATCAATAAATATTTAATTATTAAAATTGTTAATTATTATGGACCATTATCAATTAAAAAAGCACTGATAAAGGGTACCCTTTATCAATGGTAAAAAACTCTATGATATAGGTTCCCTTTATCAGTGCTTTTTACTAGTACTGATAAATACCATTGTTGTTAAAGGTCTGTTTTGAAGTAGTGTATTTTCTTAAAAACATATGAACCCTTACCACCTTCATTTTTTAGTATTTTTTATTATGTATGAGATGATAGAGATTCATTACATGATATTTTCAATTCCTATTCATGAAATAAATGTTCTTCTATTTTCCAAGCGTGACCAAAACCCTCTCACCTTTTTTCTGGAGAGAAGTCTTCATGAATGAAAAATTGAAGGTATATTTTTATACGTGTTTATTAATTCTATTGTTTTTGTAGCCTTCTCGAACTTAATGAAATATATTTTTTAATGATATTAATGTAGAAAGTTTAAAATAATGATATAAAATTATGATAATAAGTTATCTAGGATTATTCTAGAGAGAGGAGATATTTATCATATGTGATATTGGCCTTCAATAGTTTTCTGGAGGATGATAATGTTTTCTTAAAATGGTCATAATCTAAAATTTCCAAAATTATGATAAGAAATATACATTTATATATTGTACTGTTTTGGATAGATGATTGTAACACCCCCAATATTTTATGGTATGTCTCTTTTAAATTTAATTTCTTCATTAGTTTTCGTTGCACGTAACACCCTCTTAAACAAATAATGAAATACTATTATAACCATACAATTAAATTAGAGGGAATTAATAGTATAAACCAAATTGTGAAATATATAATTTTGCAAATAATTTTTAATGTATTAATTAATTTTTAATGAATAAGCCCTTATTTTTAGTAAAATCATTTTATTCTTTTAAAAAATATGTTTTCTTTAAAAATGGGTTTATTTATTTTCATGGGTAAATATTATAATCAATTTATATGATTTTCATAAATTTAATTTTTTTTAAACAAAAATCATTTTCTAAATCATTATATTAAAATTATATTATGGTGAGTTTTTGGGATTTTTTTGAAAAGATAATTTATCTAATGGATAGTGAAAATTACAAATTTCTATAAAACATTCATTTTATTTATACTAAAGGTACCTTTAGGATTTTTATTTGATATAAAGTTAATTTAAGTACTAAATAGTACTATATAATCTAATGAATTACATTTTAATCATCCTTATACCTTTTTTTGTTATAACTACATTTTTTGGATTAAATTCATTTTTAAAGGAAAATGCTTTTCATTGTGTTTTATGAGATTAATTTTTAATTAAATTATAGTACTTATATATTTTAAATTTTTAAAAATGAATTAAATATTTTGATTCATAAGTTAAAAATTTATAATATATTTCCCTATTATTTTTGGCTAATTTTAATAGTGGACTTTGTAATTTTCGTTGCAACGGTAAATGATAAATTAGGAAATGTAGGTTTGAAATAAAATTATAAGGACAATAAAATGACCCTTACACTTGAAAATTCTTTATTAAATGATTCCATTTCATCCATAATAATTTTTTTGGGTTATATGACCATTTATGGCCATTTGGATGAGGTTATGGTATTAATAATATTTTATTTAATGAAAAGTCAAAGATGTCACATTCATATTTTTAATAACTATAACATTTTTAATATGTTATTTCCCATAAAATATATTTGGCTGTAAAAATAAATATAAAATATAAAATATTTATATTTATCATGATATTTTTATATTTTTTTATTGTGATGAAATAATTTCCATAAATTGTTACAAAACACTGATGCAGTAATTATTTAATTAATGGAAAAATAAAATAAATGATATAAAAAACTAAAATAAAGATAATTTGAGTTAATTAATTACATCTAAGAATTATATAGAAACTTTTTACATATTTTGGATGTATGAAAATATTGTTTTGAAATTATCTGGTTGTATTGTTTTTATTAATGTTAATGTAATGAATAGTCCATAAATTGTCATTTTGAATATTTTATATTAAATAATATTTTATTAAATGATGTAAAATTACTAATAATATTAAATTCAAAAAAAAAAATTGTGATAAGTTTGAACATGTAATCTATGATAAATATAATGGTATTTTGGGATTTTAAATTAAAATATTGATACTTAAAGGGTAAAATCCAAGTTATCACTGTAAGAGTTACAGTGGTTAAATAAGTGTTAAAACCAAAAGATAAGGGTATTACTATGACCATAACATGTAAAAGAATTATTGATTTAATATTATTATAAAATTATCACCTTAGTCTGTAATTGTTTTTAAAGTAAAGTCTTCCATAAAAATGACATTTATATTATTTAAATCAATTATAGTTACAAACTTTCACTCTCTTTGTATTTAATATCATTTTTGGGTACACATAGGAAAAAAATCAAGATATTAATGAACCTAAATAAATATTTTTAGCATAATTAAAATATTTTTATTATAAAAATTTATTTATTTATGTTATTTAATTATATAATCACTTAAAAGTCTTGCGATTTTTTAATACCGTACTTAATTAATTAAATAAAAAGTTAAATAAATGATATCAAAAATATTAATTTTGTTATTATTTGAATTATCTAATGTGTGTAATAAATATTGTATAAATATATGATATATTAGAGTGTTTTAAATCATTATATTCTAATTTCCCAATTTTCTTGATCTATTTAATGTCAATGTAAATGAATAGTGTTAAAATTGACCTTACTGATAATTTATCCAATTTTTTTTATTAATTTACATAAAATTCATAATAATATTATATTCATCATTTTATTTTAAAATAGTTTAAAAAATAATTGAAATCCATTTATTGGTCATTTTTTCATTTATAGTGATATTATTAAACCATTTTGAATAAAATAATGGTTACTATGGTTAAGGTAAAAAAACAAATAACCAACGGGTGAATAAAAACTAGAAGTTATAAAATGTAACAAAAAAATTTATAAATTATATATTTTTATGTTATTAAAACCATATAATATATTTTCATTGAATCCATTTCTCTTTTTAGGAATGTTTCATGATAAATTAATTTATTATAATGTAATACTTTGATAAATTCCAAAAGTGTCTCTCACGTTAACTATAAAAGGGAACCTCCTTCCTCCCTTCGTTACACCACTTTGAGCCTTCAATTTCGAAAATAAACCTTCTAATTTCTCCTAAAAATATCATTATAAAATTTATTATGGATAAATTTATTCCGAAAGACCAACCCTAGATCCCTTAAAAGATATGTAAAGAAGTTCACTAAAGAACAGGTAACTGTCTTTTCTAAGTCATTCAAGTTTGTTTCTTATTCTACATCCTCTACATGTGTTGTTTCCATACTAAAATAATAAATCTTGTATAAAATTTGTATATAGAATTTATTATTATTATTAAAAAAACATATTGTACCTTTCATCCATCAAATGAAAAACAAAATCACCACACGTGTGTACGTACAACTTATTGACTCCATGTAGCAGTGTAATTATTTATTCATCACCACATTACATGCATGGTTCTAGTAATTGATATTTAAGATTTATATAAAAATTATGAAAAGATATTTATTTTATAAAATTAATATACCATCCACTTACTTACCATTTCATCCATTTATAAATGATATCATCACTCGTGCGTATGTATGACTTACTATCTCCACACAATGATGTGAATCATTTTCAATGTAAAATATTCAGAAAAAACTCTAAATATATATTTAATGAATAAATATGATATTTATGAAATTAATATTATTCTTGATATGATTTATTTATATACTATGTAAGAGAACCAAAAATTCCAAGACCAAACAAGCCAGAGAAGATAAGGCAATTAATGCCCGAAATAGTGAAATGAAAAAAATAATATTAATAAAAAAGTGGTAAAAGTTTATAATGGGATAAAATATGATTCCATAAAAATTAATATGATTCTATTTTAATTTAATAATATGTTTAAAACCACATTAAATGAATTTCATACACATATAGAGTAAATCGTACACAAGGAAAGGATTATTTCACAATCTCATTATTATTAGGGATTTTTATGTTTATGTTCTTGCTAGGAAATATTTCTATTCCATGTATATGATATCTAAGAAAATTGTAAAAATTGTTTTTAATATTATCCTATGATTATTTAAAATCATTTTTACTCATATTTTAATTTTTAAAAAATAGTTTGAAAATAATATTTTTGTCATTTCCAAACGAGGAGCTTTATGACTTCTAAAATAAACTGAAGGAATGTTTTTTAATATATACAACATTAGTGAAATTTCCCACCATTATGACACATTAATGTTTTGAATATTACTTTTCATGTTAATAAGATTATTTTCAATTAATATTTTTCTTTTATAAGTTCTCATCTTATTAAATAAATTATTTCAAAGTAAAAAAGGTATTCCTCTCAAGAATTTTTAAATGCTTTTGTTAGATTATTTTCATATATGTCAATACCCTTAATTGAAACTTAATATTAATTATGGTTAATATCTTATGATACCATCTACCATATGTTATTTAAATGTCTTAATGTGGATGTTCTATTCTAATATCATTCATTATATAACTCTAGATGCTTTATAGTTAATGTATTCACATTTCATAAGGAATATTTTCAATACGAATGTTTATGGTATTTATGTTTCATCCCTTTTATGTGAGGAATGAATTGGATTTAGTAAGTGATATAAAAGACCCAATATAATGCCTCAATGCATAAGTAAGTCTCATTAGACAAACTATACTAAGTTTTGGGTCCTTACCCATTTATTTAGACTTTTTTCCAAGGCTTTGATGATATGTTTTAGATGTCAATCATTTTTTATTCCATCATTATGATATTAGTTACTGATATTCCAAGTGATTATTTTTCATGTATAATATCCATGGATATGTTTCATTGTCATTTATTTACTTATATATCATTATGTGATCATCTTTTATTTCATCCATATTATACACATGTTTTTTATTAAATGTAATGTGTTTCAATTATTTACCTTTCTATATATTTTATTCCATATCTACTCATAAATTCCTTTTTATGATTACCCCTGCTGAGAATACGAGCTCACCCATTTATTATGATTTATTTTACCTTAGAATATGAGGAGGGCTCGCGTGGTTGGTATTTAGGGATATACTAAGGGGAATACTATATTTATTGATTAAAATTCATTTTTTGATTTATGTTTTAAAATGTAATTTGAATTTCAATTATGTATCTAGTTTACAGGGATTATCAAACTATTTTCTCATTCAGGAAGTGATTACTTGAATGTAGTTCCATTTTAATAATGTAACCACTAAAAATGGCCTATTGGGGTCAGGTTCATTATAGTTTCTATTAGAAGATCTTTAATAGAACCCATAAGATCTAGATTTAAAAAATATATATTATAGAATGAAACCCTACGATATAATTTTCAAATATTATTAATGAAACAAATATTTTGATATAGAGATTATTTATACATAAATTTTCAACTTATTTATGTGTTTCGGTAGTTTTGATATTATACATTATGTTTCATAATGTTATGATATAATATAGTGTATGCCATCATTTAGAAATGGTTTCTTATAGAAGGAATGGGAAATACATCAATGAAAGTAATCCAAAGATTAATAATTATTGTCTAATTTATGGGATTAATTCTATATTTCAAAGGGAACTGGTCTCCCAAACATTCTCATCAGATGAGGAAATAGTATCATGTTCTAAAAAAAATAAAGAAACAATTTTCTATGTATTATGGATTTATATGGAAGCACGATAAGAAAAGGATAATAGGGGAAAAGTAAAATTAATAGGTGAAAGAATGATTTTCTTACATGTGATAGTATTGAAAAGAAACACCCTAGTACATCCTTAAAAGGAAATGGAGTTCGCAACAACTATGATGAGAAATGCTACCAGACTCATGATTTTAATGGAAAGAATGAAGTATTATAATGACTCAATTTTAATGCGATGGGTAACTATGAAAATTAATATACCTATAATCAAGTGAATATATATTAGAATAGGTAAAGGGATCAAGGAAATTATTATGGTGTCACTATAGTCAAAGTGGAATCATTAAATTATTTGTTTTTTCAATGATTCTGAAGTTTAACTACTCATAGAATGGATAAATTTATACTTTAGAAATAATTATTTGAGGTTGAAGTATGATTTATCTTATTCGATAACCTATGATAACCAATTTTGTTTTTATAAATATTTTTTGGATGAATTAATTACATAAGGACCTTATGATTCATTAAAGGTGATTTAGGTATGAAAAATTAATCTTGAATATCCATTTCCATGCATGAGAGATGAAGTGAAAATAGATCCAAGAACAAAAAATATATCATATTATTCTTATGAAATGAAAATAAATAAAGTTTATTATTTAAAATTCTTCCAATAAAATAATCTTCCAACTCTAGGATAATGATTTTAGTATAAAAACATCATATATTTACTTTTCTTTCTGATAAATCAATTATTTTTTAATTGGTCTATGATTTATGGTTTTGTGATGGATAAAATTTTAACAACATTGTTCTATATCACTCTCCTTCATAACATTATAGTTTGATTTCTCTTCCATGTCCATATTTTCTATTCCCACTAATTTTATCCTCTTTGAAATCCATGTTTTGTGGTGACCTTCAAATTTTGTGTTCCCTATTTTTAAGAGAATGTTTTGTTAACCCTTTTTAAAATGTGGGTTTCCCACATAAGAATTTTTTGCTATAAAACTTTTATTTTTAAGGTAAACTTAAAATCAAGGGGATTAAATTAATTTAATTAGGGTAGAATATAACAACCCGAGATTTTATTTTTTTTCTCTTTTAAGATTAATTTTCTTAATAGCTTACATTGAAAACAACACCCATCTTAAACGTACAATGAAATTAGATTATAATATTTTAGTTTAATGGAGATAATTAATTGTATTAAATAAATTATGAAATATATAATTTTATAACTCATTGTTAATTTATTAATTTATTATATGGGAATAAGCACTTAATTTTATGTAAAATCATTTTATTCTTCAAAACATATGTTTTCTTCAAAAATGGGTTTCTAGATTTTTATGACTTAATTTTGTAATAAATATCCAGAATTAATATAAAATTGATTTTATAAAATTAATATAATTTTTCTAATCATCATATTAAAATTATCTGTTTGTGAATTGTTGTGAATTTTATGAGAAGATTGATTTCCAAGTGAATAGTGAAAATTACAGTTTTTTATTAAACAGTCATTTTATTTATATTTAAAAGTAAATTAATGATTTTAATTTTTTATAAAGGTAAAATAAGTAATTTTTAGATATTTATAATCTAATTAATTACATTTTAACAATACTTATACCATTTTTTAGGTATATGTACATTTTTTGTTTTAAAAATGCATTTTTTCAGAAAACTGCTTTTTGTTGCATTTTGAGGGATTAATTTTAAATTAAATTATTAAAATTATGTGTTATGGATTTTTAAAAATATATTAAATATTTATATTCATAATTTAATTATTTAGTAAATAGGTCCATTTTATTTTTGGCCAATATAAATAGTAACCTTGATAATTTTTGTTACAATGGTAAACAGTAATATTGGTAATATAGGATAAAAATAAAATAATATGGATAAGAACACGACCATAATATTTACATAAATTTTATCATATAATTTAATTTTATCCATAATAAATTTATATTTGTTAATGTGACCGTTTATGGTTATTTGGAAGAGGTTATGATTTTTATAATATTTTGTTAAATAGAATGTCAAGAATGTCACAATAATATTTTCAATATGGTGGTATCAAGAAGATATCTTCAACGTTAAATATTAAATTTAAGGATAAAATATTTATCTTTGTAAGGGTATTTTGTTTATAAATTTGAATGAATAAATAATTACATGAAATAATTACACAACACTGATTCATTAATTATTTTATTAATTGAAAATCAAATAAATAATACTAAAAATATTAAAATAAATACATTTGAGAAAAATAATTTCACCCATTAATTTTATTGATTGATTTAAAATATATTAGATTTATTAAAATATTTGGTTAGAAAATAATTTTTTTTATTGATTTTAATAAATTCTATATAATGAATAGTTCTTAAAATTGACATTATTAATATTTTATAGTAAATAATATATTATTAAATGATATAATATTATTATAAATATTATATTAAAAAAATATTTTTATAAATTTTAAAAAGTTCATATATTATACATTTATGGGTAGTTATTCATTTTTTAGCAATAATATAGACCCTTAAAGAGTAAAATCCATGTTGCCATAGTAAGTTTTAAAGGAATTAAATAAGGGTTAAAACAAAAAGATTATGGTATGAACATGACCTAAAGTATTCCAAATTTTTTTTTTAATGAATATAATTCTACCATTATCATAATTTAATCTAATTTTAGTAGTCTTATAGACAATTGTCCAAATAAATGATTAATATATTATGTAAATCAGAGATAGTTACAAAATGTAACTCTCTATGCATTTAATATCATTTGTGTGTCCACATAGGTGACAAATCATTATATTTTCAGAAATAAATGTATATGTTTATCTAAATATAATTAGTTTCATTATATAAATTTATTTATAATTCTTATAAATTATATAATTACCATAAATTCTTGTGATATGCTTATATAGTATTTAATTAATTAATATAAAAATAAAATAAGTGATTCTAAAAATATTAATATTGATATATTTTGAATATTTTAATGTGTAAATTTATTATCTAGATACATAAGAAATATTATATTGGTTTTAAATAATTATATTGGAATTTCCACTTTTTCTTAAGGTATTAGAAGTCAATGTAAATAAATTATTTCAAAAATGATACTAGTGATAATTTATCAAAATAATATTTTATTAAATTATTTTAAAATAATTAAAATAACATATTAATCCATGTTATTTTAATATCGGTTTAAAAATCCTAATTTTTTCTTTTGTTGATCATTTTTTCAAGAGTAACAATATAAACGCTTTATGAATAAAAAAATATTACTATGGTTAAGGAAAAAAATAAATAACCATTGGGTTAATCAAAATGATTTTACCTCAAATGACACCATTAATAAGTTATATATCTTGATGTTAATAAAACCCTATCTTATATTATCATATAATAAATTTCCATTTTCATTCATTTTTATGATAATTTAAGATATTATAATTTTATATTTTGGAAAATTCCACAAGTGTCCCTCAGCTCAATTATAAAAGGGAACAAACATCCTTTCTTATTTACAGCACATTGAGAATTATATTTTGACCAAACCAAGACCATTTAATTTCAAAACATAATTATCCATTTTATTATTTTTTTTTCTTTACAAAAAGATCAACCCTAGATCTCTTAATAATATATCTAAAGGATTTTTTCATAAAGAAGACCAAATTGCCTTTTTCCACATATTTCAAGTTTATTTGTTCTTATACTTCCTCTTCATGTTTTTCCCATGATAAAATAATAAATTAAGTATCATATATATTGTAATATCTTATTATGATTATGAAACAACCATATTATACCATTTATCAGTCCCATTAAAAAGAAAACCATTGCACGTGTGTACGTAAGACATACCTTTTCCATATAGCGGTGTAATTCATCTTTTACTACAACATTAGATTCATGGTTATAATAATGTAAATTATGGATATATATTATAAATATTACATGAAATTTATTATGTAAAACTAATATAAGATTTAGTTACTTACCCTTTCAACCATTTATAAATGATATCATCCCTTGTGCGTACGTACGACTTACCGTCTCCATGCAGCGATGCAATTCATTTTCTTTGATCAAAATTTAAGAAAGGTTATAAAATTTTATTTATTTAATAAATATTATATTTGTGAAATTAATTTTATTATGGATATTTTTAATCTATATAATATGTTAGTGAACATGGAATTTCTAGGAAAAACAATCATGAGAAGATAAGGCAATTAACACTCGAAATAGTGAAGTGAATAAAATATTATTAATAAATGATTGGTAAAATTTCATAAGGGGATAATATATGATATAATAAATATTAATATGATTATTTTATGAGTTAATAAAATATTTAAAACTATTATACTTGAGGTTCAAACACATATGAAGGAAATTATACCTAAGGTAAGTGTTATTTGACAATCTCATTATTATTCAGGATTGATTATATTAAAGTATCCATAGGAGAAAATCTCTATTCCATGTCCATTTTCTCTATTACTATTTTAAAAAATGTAATTAATATTATACTAATGACATTTAAATCCATTTTCCCCATGTTTTTCTTTTTACAAAATAGTTTGAAAAGAATCATTTAATCATTTACAAATGAGGAGCTTTATGACTTTTCTGAAAAAAAATATGGAAGGAATGTTTTTTAACATATACAGAATAAGAAGATTTTACCTCCATCATATTGAATTAATGTTATTCATCTTCATTTATAATTATATTAGCTTATTTTCATTGAAAATGATTTATATTATAATTGTGTGACTTTTTAAATGAATGATTTTAAAGTAAAAAAGGTATATCTCTTAAGATTTATTATTTAATTTTATTAGAGTATTTTCATCTATGTCAACACGCTTTATTGAATCTTATGGTTAATTGAGGATGATATCTTATGATAACATCTACCTTATTTTATTGAATGTTTTGACTATGGATGTATTATTCTGATATCATTCATCATATTTACCTTGGTAGCTTAAGGTTAAATTATTCACATTTAATATGATAGATTTTCAATATAAATGTTTATATTTTATTTGTTTAAACCATTTTACATGTGGACTGAATTGTAATTAGTAATTGATGGTCACAGCTCGCTATATCCCTTCTATGTATCAGTATGTCATAAGAGACAAACCACCCTGTGTTTTGGCCAAGCCCTTAACTATTTATGTAGACTTCTTGGTCAAGGCCCTAATGGTATTGTTTAAATGTTCGCAATTATGCATTAAATCATTATGATATTATTTATTGATATTATATATGATTATTTAACTAATAAAATATCCATTGTCAAGTTTAATTCTTAGTTGATTATTTATGTATAATTTTTATCATCTTTTATTTTAACTATATTATACTCGTGTTATTGATCAAATATAATGTGTTTCTAATATCTACCTTTCTATATTTTTTATTCCTTAATTACTCATAGAATCCATTATACGCTTAACCTTACTGAGCACCTAATATCACCCCTATATTATGTTTTATTTTTCCCCAGGATATGAAAAATTAGTTTTTAGTAAATATAAGGGATATACTAATGGGTTTAATGGAATTATCAATGAAAATTCATTGTGTATTTTATGTTTTAAAATTTAATATGAATTTCAATTATGTAACTAGTTTACCAACACTAATAAACTATTTTGTCCTTTAGGATGTGATTCCTTTTATATAATTCCAATGTAATAAAGTATCTACCATCCTTGGGTACTTGGGTTGAGATCTTTACAAGGATTTATTTATCACTTGTGGTTTTTTTTCTTTATAAGAATGTTTTGTTGAATTATCATAGAGGATAATTTTATATTTTCATGATTATTATGGATTTTTTAAGAGAGAAAATGATATTATCACATGTATGTATTATTTATTTTTGGAAATAAAATGATATAATTAGTTCTAGGAAACCTCAAATATTTACATCTTGAAAAATATGATGATAAAGTCTACGAGGTGGTGTTCCAATCTATAGTTTTTCCAAATCCATATTTTGAACAACCCAAGGTGGTTTATCTTTGATATTTACATCATAAACAGAGGTAGAAACTTCTTTATCTTTTGGTGATTTGATATAAACTTTTTATTATTGTTTAATTTAAGTGTCATTGTGATTGTGATATCCATTAATAGTTACTTATTTTAGGTTTGTGTGTGTTACCATATTACCAATATATGATCCATGTTCCATGAGATTTTTATGAGTAGATTCTTTCCATGTTCAATATTGATTTACACAGGGTTATGTTTCTTCTATGTTTCTCAAGATTCTATGTTATATATGTTTTTCATTAATTACATTGATGTGTATTTTTCTACCATTGGAGGTATTATTCTTGTTATACATGACAGATGACCATCATGGTATGGTTACCACTTATAGGGGGAGTTAAAATGAATGGTGATGATGATAATATAGGAAGATGATACACTTTTTCCCATATTTATCTCAATTCCTTCCTAATTTAGAGGGAATATTACAATACATGATGCCTAGTGGATTCTGAGTAGCATGTTAACTCGATGCCTTATAGATTTTGAGTAATATTTCCACATAATTATTTTTGAAATCCAAGTGACATGTCAAAAGCCTTGCATATAGTTCTAATATTTTCTAATATCCATTATTATAATTTCAGTATGGATCAAATGTTTGTACGAACAAGGGTTTGAAGGTGATTGATTAAGGCACAACTTCTCGATATGTGATTGTGTGTTTCTATGCTTGAGTTCACATTTATTATTATAATGATATATGAATGTTATATATTTGAAAACCTTTTAAGGAAATTTTTTTTCCTACTAGTTTTCATTCTTACTTCCTATATGATCATCTCTATGCATGTGTACAATTCATGTATATGGACATGAGTAGGTTCAAGGTGCTCATGGAAGATGGTTGATCTCAAGGGCATGAAGCTAGATATGGGATTGAGATATACTATTAGGGTTAACATAGTTTTATTTATTTATTTACCTAAAACACTTATTTAATTTTCCTAGATTTCTTATTCAGATCCAATTTATTATCTGAATGGACTATGTAATCTTTGATAATTTAATTTTCACATAATCACCCTATTTTATTATTATCACCTTTTTCTATATGACATAATGATGAGGATATAGTATCCCAATTGATAGACATAGACCTTCATGGACAGTCAGTAGACTCTTAAGTATGGGGAGGGTTGTGTGAGGTCATGTGAAACTCTAACTCAGACATGGTGGTTTGGGTTGCGATGTTAGAAATTATAGTGAGTCAATACCTATTTACGATGCCATGTGTATGTAATATTGATTTCATAGAACTGGTTTCATAAAAATTGGTATCAAATTTAATCCTTGCTAAAAATATCATCATTAAACGATCGTTAAAGGTATTATAATATAGTTTTCAGAATATTTATAAAGGTATATTTTCATTCAATGGTATTTTTCATTATAAACCATGAATATGAAATTGGAAATGACAATGTTTTTATGATTCTTAATGAAAAATGATTTTTTATAAATTTATGAGTTTAATATTAATATCATCATTAAGAATAAAGCTATTTTTTTACTTATTTATATTATATATTATGATAAATTAAATTCCTATATTCATCCGTAATATAAATTTATAGCATAGTTAAAGTAAGTGGTCAAACCAACCAAAACAATAAAATATCATAATTACTATATGATTTTGAAGTGATTTAGTTGTAATATCAATATAATAGAATAATAATGGCCATATTTAGTATTTATTAGTTTAATATGTTACTATTTTAAAGAATTATGAGAATATTATAACCATTATGATGTTTTTTCATAGGATGAATAAATCATTTTTTCTCTTAGGACACTCTTTTGGATAGTTGAATTTACCATTGTTGTTTACTGTTCATATTTTAAATATGTTGTCAAATATGAAATTATAAAATCCTAATAAGTTAATAAAAATAATATTTATCCATTAAACCCATTCAAATTTTCATCCATGTATAGAGGTAATGAATATAAAAATGAAACTCAATCCTTCCATGGAGTTGGTAATCGATATGTACAAATGGATGATTATTTCATTTTCTAGAGAATGGGTAAATAGATTAATATTTTTTATATTTTAAGAATATTAAATATGTCAGAAATATATTAATTATATATAAAATTCCCTATTAGTTCCATCTTATTAAGGAATTTTTTGAAAAAAAATTATGTTTCATCATGGAGGTTGTATTCCATAGAACAAATGAATGATGGTTTTGTACTACATAATAGAAAAGGGAAAGAGAGTTAATTATCATATCATAATAATAATAATATACCAGTATAAATATGGCACATATGTTATCATTTTTAGATGTTTTAAGGGAATGGTTGGAATAATAAGTGCACATTAATTAATAGAAATAACAATGGAGTGATTAGAAATTTATACCTCACTTCTTGTATTATCTCTTTAAAAAGAGGATTAATCCTTTGAGGGAAAACTTTTCAGAAGACCACAACATCATAAATGGGTATAGGAATGTTGATGAGAGTTTTGGTTAGATTTTTGTTGAAAATATACAGGATTTTCTCGATGATGTGTGAGTAGAGTAGTTCTCCTTTTTTAAGATAAAAAGACTACATCTTTTTAAATACCTAAAACTTTTCAATAATGAGAGGTCTCTCTCAAGGAATGTAGCTCTAAAATTGGGAAATAATGTTGATGGGAAAGGATAACTTCAATAAATGACTCAAACACCCATTACTACACATCCTTTAAACATTTGTGTTATATTTCCCTCTTGGTTAAACCCTTTTACCCATTTTGATTTTTACTGAGATAA
This sequence comes from Viscum album, assembly GCA_963277665.1. NCBI lineage: Eukaryota > Viridiplantae > Streptophyta > Magnoliopsida > Santalales > Viscaceae > Viscum > Viscum album. The sequence continues at coordinate 1,947,890,296 of OY728125.1, forward strand.
ATAGTTTTTACCAAAGTGACTTATCCTTCATGACTGAAAATAAATTGGTCCTTATTATATAATTTTGATATAATGTTTCTAAATTTTAAATATATTTTTTTTATATTAATATTATATTATTGATAAAAATTAATTTTATAATACTAAATATATAATGTATTGAACATATATATTTGAAAAATGTAATTATGTTTTTTAACTGTCAAATATGCAGTTGTAAATTAAATAAATTTTTTATATAATAATGTCTCTTATAAAATAAATATTTTATATTATAAAATTTTTACATGAATTTATAATTCCTAATTATATAAAAATATTGTAATTAAATGTGTGTTATTTGTATAGACATTATTTTTCACTATTTACATAAAAATAATTATTTCCAAAAACTAATATTAAGAAAATATTAATATAATAAATCTAAAAAATATGTTTATTTATTAAAATTAAAATTCAATAAATTATATATTTAACACTTAGTTAGAAAATTTGAAATATAATGAAAAATTGTTTTTTTAGAAAATGACATTTTCAAATACTAATGATTATTATATTTATTTCCTATCGTTTACAAACTAAATTCGTTTTAACACATTATTCATAAAATATATAATTTATAATTATTAATCATATTCTTCTAGAAATAGAAAAACATGTCTCATAAAATGAATTTTTTAAAAAAAATACATTTTAATAATAAAATTGTTTTATTAAGTGAATTTCATTCATTTTTAAAGATGGATTTATTTTCATTCTATATATATTTCATTAATCAGTTAATATTATTCATTCATTAAAATAAAATGGTTTTTTTTCATACCTATACTTAAATAACTATATTTTATCTAAATATATTGTTGTTTGTGTAGGTTTAGTATTTCATTTGGAGCAAGCTATCAATAAAATTAATTTATTTAATGTAATAAGATATTAAATCTCAAGGTGTTACAAAAAATGTCACAATGGACATTTTCACTTGAATTACATTACCTACTTAGGTGAATGATGTTATATATGTCATTGTTGGCCACCACACCATGTCTACACATTTGTTAGATGAAAGGGAATTCTTAAGACTTGAGAACCTTGCTCTCATTTATATTAATGAAGTTGCGAGACTTCATGGAGAACCTATATCAATTATATCTAATTATGACCCTCAATTAACATAGTAATTCTAGAAGTTTCTTTTAAAGATCTCTTGATACTGAGATATGTTTAAGCGCCTTCTTCCAACCTGATATTCATGGTCATTCTAAAAGTAAAATGTAGACATTAAAAGACAAGTCGATATCTTTATCTCTTAACTTTAATGGTACGTCAGATCAGTATCTACTTATGGTGGAATTTTAAATTAACAATAAATTCCATTCAAGAATCTAGATGGAGCCATATTAAGCAATGTATGGGATGAGATTACATACACAATGTTTTTTGGATGAATTTTTAGAAAGTAAGATAATAGGTTTAGAAGATGTTGAGATGTCAATTCTGGGGGTATGGACTATTAAAAATCATATTGTAGTAGGTCAAAGTAAAAAAACGAGTTATACTAATAAACAAAGGAAATATAAGGAATTTAAATTGTGGGGTCATTTGTTATTAAATTTATACACATAAAAGTGAGTTATATGATTTGGTAAAAAAGAAATTATTCCCTAGGTACATTTGTTCTTTTTAAATTATAGAGAGAATAAAATTTGTAGCTTATCACTTGGATATTCCATAAAAACTATCCAAAGTACAAAACGTATTCCATGTGTTATTATTAAGGAAATACAAGTCAAATCCGATTCAAATACTCACATATGATGGAATAGAGATGGATTATGAAGTTTCTTATAATGAAGATCATTCCTAGATTATAGATACTAGAGAGAAAATATTATAGATTTATATAACTCGATTGGTGAAAGTAATTTGGAGGAATCATATGAAAGATGAAACAATTTGAAAAACTAAAGACACAATGATGATTAGTTAACTAAATTTCTTATGAGATGAAAAATATATCTATTTAGATGATGAAATTATTTACGGGGTAAGAATGTAATAAATTACCCCCAACTATATCAGGTAAACAATACATCCCAAAACCATTACACAATGAACAATCTAAAGATTCTTTACTCAAGATTATTTATAAAAGGTATATTTATAAATTATAGACATTATATTTGATAAAAAGGAATAAATTATTGTATCCATTATCTAAAAATATAAATATGGTGAATTTTCATAGATTTCCAAAGATATTTGAATTTGTGGGTGAATAGTGAATAATTCAACTTATTAAAATTAATACCATAACTAGAATATAAGAATGAATTAAAAATTTATGAAAAAAATTTCTTAAAAAATTATGGATGTAATAAGTAAAATTATCTATTTAAAATATTTATTTTACTTTAGAAACCAATTTTTAACATTTTAGAACTCATGTAATGTTTTTTCTAATAAAAATTATTTTTGGTATTTTGTTTTAATTAATTATTCAGGTGATTGATTTCAGCTTTGGAATGACAGAAAATCTAAAAAATTATTATTTTTTATTAATAAACCAAATAATTTTATAAGTAGAAGAAACATTTAAAATTTAATTGTGAACAAAATTTTTATGCTAAGAAATACACTTGAAAAAAAGGTTTTTACCCATTGTGAGAACATATATTAAAAGTAATTTTTATGACTAATGAATTTTGTTTTTGAGAAAATTATTTCAAAATTTGAAACAAATTTTCAAATTAGGTAATTAGATAGAGTTTTATTTTTCTTATTAAATGAATTTACCAAGGCCAAAAAATAGTTACAATAGAAAAAGTAAATTAGGGTAATAGTTAAAACTAAGAATAAATGAAACCAATTCATCAAAAAATATATCCAAACGAATTTTTGGGGATTAATTGACTATGTTTTAACCTATATAAAATATTTTATACATTAGAACCCAATTTCCTTTAAAATTTACATGACCTTAAATTAAATATTGGGTATTTACAAAAGTGTTACCAATCTCACTTATAAAAGGATACTTCCAGTACCCCATTACATACACTCTAATATTATAATTCCTTATAAACCTCTACAAGTTTTACGCCCCCCATACTGTTATCCCATGTTTGGTATCTCCTTGTTCTATGAAAATTCCCTAATTACTCCATTTCTATGAGGACCTCCAAGAGATGGGTCAAATTGTTGACATGAAAACTATTCACTTATTAATTATTTATTTATTATTTTCCTTATCAAAATATATATTATTGATTATAATATAATTAAATAATTTTTATTTTGGTAATAAAATTTTATTATAGTAATGGTATTGTCATTATCTACCCATCTCATTTCATGAAAAAAAGGGAATGTTGTGCATCTTTGCGTGAAAACTACCACCTCTACAAAGAAACATGTTTTGTTTTTGATAACCACCATACATGGAATGTTATGAAAGATTATTTAATGGATAACTATTATATTTCTTATTTTTTTATGATTCTAATAAGATAAAATATTTTCTATGTTTATCTCATTTTATAAAAAATGAAAACATCATCCATGTGTATATTAGGATTACCACCTCCACATAATGATCTATTTCATTTTTCATCTCCTCCATACACGGCCTATTAAAAAATGAATTTTATTAATATATAATATTTTAACGATTATTTTTTTAATGAATAGTGTTATGTAAGGATAAAAAATGAATTAACAATCATTACAAAGTAACCTATTTATATTAGTAAAACACTTGAAACAAGATCATTATCCTATAATTTTTGTAAAACCTAACAACGAATTTCGTATATTTAAAATTAACGTAAATAAATTATATAAATATAAAGATTAAAATTTATTTTTTAATATGGTAATGATTTAATTTCTTTCAAATAATGTGTCTGGGAATCATCATTATGAAAAAAATACAAAATAATTTAAATTATGAGAATATGATAAAGAAAATAAACATTTGTTAACTAATATATGTGTAATTAAGAAGAAAAAATTGAAAATATAAAATTTAATATAAAAAAAATATAGTTTATAAATAATTTATTATTATTTTTATTTTAATTATATATGATTTTAAATATATTTTGAAAATTTTGGGTATAAAAGGTAGCAATTCAAAGTATAAAATTCTAATCATTGAGATGCATTTTTTTAAGCAACTATTTTCATCTAAAATGTATATATGATACACATATTTTAATATGAATATACTTATTCATATTATATAAATATATACTTTATGTTTTATCATACAATATATTTTTATTCAATGGTTACCACTAACAAAAGATTTTTTCCAATCTTGATTCATTTTTTTCGAGATTATTTCTCCTCCTTATCTGTAATCTTTTTCCCTTCAATGTTATAAATTATTAATTGAAAAACAAAAATTATTTTATTATGACCATCACAATTCTCTATAACAATTTTTAAATTTAATCCTTATTACTCTGTTAATTATATGGGTTTCATTAAAATTATTTCGAAAAATTATTCATTCTCATATCTTTTATCTTGCACTCTATTACAAACATATCCGTCGATTGTTTTCAAGAGTGCATTTCCAATATTTATATTTGTATGTAATGTTTTATAAAAAACATCTATACATCTTCTTTAAATTTATATTTAAATATAACTTGTGAATTATTTGTTTGAGTAAATTTTATTTTATTTACAAAATCTGAAATAATTCTTCTTTTAAATGATTTTTATACTAACAAATTTTCTCACTTCTTTCATTAGTTTTCATTAATGTACTTACTCACCAATTTTTTAATGCTTGTCAATGAAATTTATCTTCTATTTTTTATGTGATATTTTATAAAAATGGCATCAAAAATTTAAATAGTGTTTATTCTTATTTCTCAATGTAAATTTTTACTAATTTATATAGGTTTTTCATCTATGTTTGAATCCTTTAACATTTCTGATGTTATATAAAATATATGCTCAAATGATATCATAAACCTTGTTTTTCTAGATGTCTTATGATTCTATAATTCCATTTATTTAATGGTGAAATTAATGATATCATATATGTTTTTATTTTAAATATTGATTTTTATTTATTACTAAGGAAATTTGATTTTCCATTATTTTTTATTCATTTATATTATATGGTGAATTAATTGTACCTATTATGTGATGTGTGGTCCCTCTGATATCCCATTGATGCATATGTGGGTATTATGAGATAAAATATACTAATTATTTAGTTCATAGATTACTTATTTTTGTATGTGAGGCCTTGATTGTAATATTGTAATGTCTAACTTTATATATTATATCACTATGAATCCAATTATTTGTATCCATATGCTTGTTTATATTATTATTTAATCATTGGATAAATTTCTCTATCATGATATTAATTATCTGGAAACACTGATTATTTTTTTCCTTTTTCGTATTATTCATTCCTTAGTTATTATATGATATCTTTTTTGAACATTTCACCTTTCTATATATCATATCTCACCCTATTATTTTGTTTCTTATAACTGGGGTATCTATAATGGAATTATGAAGGATTTTTTTGATATAATAGAGTAAATAATATTATTATCCCGATAATTTTTATATGTATTTCTTGTTTGGAAATTTAATGTGTGAACCATGTATATATATATTATGTTAATACTACTAAACAATTTGATCGAATATAATTTGATCTCTTATATCTTATGATAATGTAATATATTATCCATTAGATCTAGGTTAGTGAAGTCGAGGTTATTAAAAATACTCTACCTTGAATTTATAGTATCTCATCATCATCTTAAATATAATATAATGGTAGTGCTTCGTTTAAAAAAATTCCTTCATCACCCATTTATCAAAATCTGATAGTTTGATCTCATTTACCCGATAAAGGAGTTATATGTTGATAATTATATTTTTGAGAGTGTCCCAAACCTTCCAATGTTGAATATCAAGGTGCATCTTAGTGAATAAGATTATAAAATTATATTAATTATTATCCAATATCACCACCTATGCATGGGCCATATAACTGATCTTGTAATTTACAACATTCTACACCCTAGGGTTTTACATCATCTTGGATTTGAATTAATATGAATAATTAACCAATAATTTATAATGAATAATCATGTATTATTATGAGAATATTTACTTTAATATATTTTGGTCAATATTCAACAAAAATATCTCACATATTAGATAGTAAACCTAAAATCTCAATGGTGTACCCATAAATATTTTTTCCAAATAAAGAGCTAGATAGTTCCCCTTATGTGCCCTTAATTTTTGGGACCCAAAAGTAACTACTTTTCTATCGTTTATCAAAATTGTTATCATACCAACTCTTGATGAATCATAGTTTAAGGTAAAATCTTTATCCAACTTCAGTAATATTGAATTACGCATATCCATCAACCATCCCTTCATTTTGTATGAAGGATATATCTCAAGTATCAAACTTCTATAGCTTTTCTACATTTTTTGTCAGAGTTTTAATAGATATTTCCAGTCTTGAAATGTTATGAATGAATATACTATAGTAATATACTAATACCAAAAATCTAAGGATCCCAAATACATTCTTGAGAAAATCCCAAGAAACCATAGTCATATCTTTCTCAAGGTCCACTGATATATATATTACTATGATATCTTTTGGACTAATAATTGGACCTCCTGGATATAAATAAAACATTGAGATCATAGAATAAAGATAATTCTATATCAGTGTTCCAAATACAATATATATTTCTTAGTGAGGATCCTTCTTTATCATTTATTATATAAGGTTGTCATTAATAAGAAAATAATAATATTATTGAAGTGTGGATAGAATAATTTATTTATCCTATCTTAAAAATAAATTTCATGACTATCAATTTGAATGAAATTATATGAAACTCATACAAGAAATATATTTTTTAAAATAAGTGTATGTAATTTACAATATCATTACCTATATCTGGTGATAACCCATTATCACATTGATATTAAAAATCTACCAGGATCATGTCATCTAATCAATCATGTCATCTATATATAGAATAGGAAATAATATTTTTATCATTACATAATTTAGAATTTGGTTATCCATGAATTATAATATATAATCATCACTATTATAAGTTAATTGAAGAGGAGTAATCAAATATAAATTTCATTTTTGAATATATCTCTACACCTTCTTGTCCTCTATTTGAACCTTTATGACTTCCAATTTATCTAGATGTATGCAATGTGGAGGAATCAATATTATATCAGTAAATTGAACTAGATTAATAGTAAGCTCAAAATATATATCAATAAATATCCCTAGTAAATCCTTATTAATTACATATTAAAATTTATCCAAAACCAAAAGAAATTTATTTATCTCATTTTTTATCATCTTTTAAATGTATTCTCATGAATTAGGTTATAATCATAACCAAATGTCAATATCCATGTCTTAAATGGACTATTTTAAATTCTTACTCCCTAATAAAGGTATAAACAGCACCTGAAATGGATGTGTAAGATACTTTTATATTATAATAGTTAATGTTTACTTGATAATTAGTTAGAAAATGCATTCCAAGGGTCACATTAAAACTCCATATCTCTAAAAAAATTAAATCCAAGAGATGACCAAAACCAAAAATCATAATGATGAAAATAAGTCATCTATGAATATCCTTAGATAAAACCCCTTATATTGAATCAAAAATCATTACTCTCATAGGATACAACACAACTAAACCTAGATCAATAACTAACTAGGACTAAATACATGTGTGTGAAACACATGCGTTGAATAAAATTGATATAATGGTGGATAAAAATAATATTATACTACATATTGTTGATGTCCCCAAGCCACTATTAAGTATATCCTACTCCACTCGGTAAAGATAACCTAATCCTACTCCCTTTCCTTAGATCACTATCTACTGACTTCCTTGATCAGCACTAGTTTGATGCCTTTGCTAACCTTAGGGACTATGTTTTTTTTCCATTTTAGGACCAACTAGAAGAACCCTAAATATCACCTTACAGTAATATCCTAGACCAAACACAAAATAATTAAGCCTATAAATCTCCCTCCACTACTTAACTAATAATAACATTGAATTTTTTTACTTGTCACATCTTCTGACATGAATAAAACTCCAATGTTTGTCTGTGGAACTACGATCAGATATAACCCACCCTATGATACTGGTATCACATGGGAGGAGTCCTCCCACATGGGTAAAGTGATGAACCGTGCCCCTAATTTCACTGTTCATTATATCCCTAATAATATTCCTTGATTTTTTTTCATTACATATTTATCTACTCTCAAAAACAGTATAGGAATCGAATATCCAAGGAATAATTCTCCTCACTAGCTTCATATAGAAAGTGATAGACTCATTTAACACAATAAAATAAGTTTTTGAAAAATATTCACTGGAACCATAATCATATATAATGTGAACCAATATAAATATGACTTAAATTATACAATTATCTAATGGTTTATATAATTCATCTCACAATGTCGTACATCCCAAAGAATAAAAGGTTTAGTGTCTTGGAAATTAGAAGCATAAACATATTATTTTAATAAAATTATGAACATTTAACCATAATCATGATCCTCTGACCCTTTTCTAGATAAATCACAAGATGTAATCATATTGATAACCTAGGGATTTTAAACATAAGAAAGGGGTTATATTAGATTCTCATTAAGGGTAAAACATATTATAACTTGACTGAAAATTGGAGGAAGTTAAAAATATCATTATAAAAGATCAAAATACCTAATATGATAATCATAACACTTTTTAGCGATATATTAGATCATTTAGAAGATGATTAAGGAAGAATAGAATATTATACATGTCTCAAATCTCATCACAATAGTCATATAACATGATATCAAGCTATAAAGTTGAGAAATACATTAAAAATAAGGCATTATAATGATAATATAAAATTTCATGGAATTGAAATTCTTATTTATAATTTAATATGGATTGATTAGAAATTTAGAAATATATAAAAAACATAAGAACTGGAAAAAATATTTTAGAAAACCCAGTATTCTTTGGTTTATGTGAACAAAATCATTATGTCTATGCTTAAAAATGTGAGCAAACCTATCATGCCCACACCAATGCGAACAAACAATTTATTTCTATGCCTAAATAACTCATGATATATAAACGTAAACCAATGGATTTTTGGATGATATAGGAACAAAACCATAATCATCCTTACATGTGTTTCCCACTTGAATCGTATCATAATTATATCTTAAGAAACCAATGGAAAATAATGGGTTTCTAAAACATTCAAATCACACAAAATAACATCATGAATTGAAACATTTGATACCGAAAACCTAATTATCTAAATAATCACCTAAATAAAATATAATTTGAAAAATGAAACAATACTCTATTTAATATAGGTAATTTAAAATATAGAGATTAAAATTCAAAAATATCAAAAATATAATTCTTGAAAATATTTTGAAAACATCTATGTAAAATTCTGATATATGAAACTATTTTTAAAATGTCTCATTTGTTTTATTAAAAAATAAGAAATGAAAATAATACATGAAAAATTATTTTAATTTAAAAAAATTTATCTTGAAATAAAAAGAGTACATTATTTAATATAACGTATATAGAAATTAGAGTTCAACAAGAAACAATATTACTAAAAGAAAAGAGTTTTATTTACCGTGTCCATTACCATTAAACTTTATTTATGAAAAATATTTTTAACCTTAGGTATCATAAATCTAAACAACTTAATTACCTATTTTATAAAATTATTATTAAATATTTAATATTGAAATATTTATTTATTTATAACCTATATTAATAACAATTATCTTCATGTATAAGATTTTTGTAATATCTTTTCAATGTTGAGTTTTCATATCTTCAACGTTTTGCACAAACTTTATAATGTTTATATCCTTACAAACTATATAGTAGAAATTTATATCATTTAGGATAATTTAATATATAACATAAATTAATAAGAAATCTCTTATATCATTCTATAAGTGTTTTAGTTACCCTCTGTGAAAATGGATTTGGTGATGGATAATTTTAGTGATTTTAGAAAAAGAAAATGTTACATTAATACCATGATAAATACTAAATAAAATATTTCCCTAACAATATTCGCATAATTGTTTTCTTATTATTCTATAATAATATAAGTTTTCATGTTCCCATTTTCATCAAAAATATAGTTTTATAAAAAAAATTATAGGTGGTTAAGCTCCTCCATTCTTGAACACACATTATAAGTGAATAGTACAGTTTTGTTTTGAAAAACCCTTTAAATTTTGATAATTTAATTTCACAATTATTGGATAAAATTATTCAAAAAGAAAAAATGAGTAAATTGAGAGAGTTTTGGTTGAGCCACACCTAAAATAAGATTAAAAAATAGTTTTTAACATGAATTGGCCTTTCCACCTTTTTTTTATTTTTTCAAATTCACTTTTTACTTGGTAAATAGTTTCCAATAATAGTAGTTTATTTTAATAAAAAAAATTAAAATAGTTTGGTCACCTAATTAGATCCTTGTGATTTCAAAATATTAAAATATTTTATCATATAAAATTTCTTTTGGTATGAAATGATAATTTTAAAATAAAAACACTTAAATTAGTGAAACCATTTTTGAAAAAAAAATAATGTTATTCAGATATTAAATTTATAAATGCTAATATTAACATGGTTACTAATATTAGAAAAAAAAATTAATTTTCTAAAGAAATCCTACAATGAATCTCACCATGAAAATACATGATTTTAAAAGATGTCAAAAAAACGTTTTTATATTAATGTAACATTTTATTATTTATAAAAATGTATGGAAAAAGTTTTCTTTGTATAAAAAATATTTCAAAACGAATAATTTTATTACATTATTTCATATTCAATTTTTTAATGGTTTTTAATTCATATAGGTTATGGTATCATATTTATAAAATCACAATAATTATAATTTTCATTAATCCTTCATTTTCAACTAAAAAAACACTTTTATATTTTTTTAAAATTCATAATAAGTAAATTTTGATATGAAAACATAAATAATGAGTTTTATGTTATCTAATTAAAATTATAAAATTTGAAAGAAAATATGTTAGAGTACTTTCTCTCATCACATCCTCAGGTTTCCATTTAGCATCTTCTAACTTATGATTTCTCCATATAACCATTAACCTATGAGTATAATTTTTCATCAAAACATTATATATTCAATAAATAATTTCCATTCGTTGTTCTATATATGTGAGATCATGTTGCAATTACATAGCTTTCAAGATTAATACATGTTGAGGGTATGGTATGTACTTTCTCAAAAAGTTATACATGGAAAACATAATTTACTTTGGAGAGGTGTGGAGGATGTTTTATTAGATTGTCTGTAACCACACTATGTTCAATGATCTCTATGGGACTGATGTATCTAGGGATCAACCTTCCTATCATCTCAAATCGTATAACATTCTTCAATAGAGATATTTAAAGGATTTTTTTACCAAATTTAAATTCTAGATCTTATTGAATATTATCTTCATAAAACATTTCCATCTTTTTCCACTTTAATGTTTCATTGAATAGTTTGTCCCTTATCCTTAAATTCTTGTAAAATTTATAAACCTATTAGCTTCCTCTCTCCAAAATCATCCCATTGTGTTGAAGTCTAACACTCTACTCATACATAGATTGATGTTGTGTCATCTAAATTCCATAATTGAATCTGTTTTTTTATGATAACTCTATCAGGGGAAGGTTTTGATTCCAACATCCTTAAAATCAATTGAATAATATCACAAAAAATCCTCTAGAGTTTTAATTATCTTCCCAAGATGACTATCTATCTAGGAATGACATTCAATACCAAATCTCAGATTTGTCTCTAAATATTTATGGAAAATTTTTAATAAACATGAGGGAAAAATTATATACCAATTATATACAATGCATAGTGGAAATCTGTCCAACTCACTAATTTTTTTAAGTATATCATGGTAGGTTGATCAAGGGATAAATGTTATTTGATGGAAATATAATGAACTGACTTTATAAGGTGGTCAAATATAACCTACATAGAATTAATTCCTTTATATGTTAAGGGGAGTCCTTTGACAATGACTATGGTGATGTTTTCTATTTCCATACTGGTATGGGTAATGGTTTCAACATACCCTTATAATTTTTTCATTTTGTATTAACTTTCCACAATACCAAGAATTGGGATATTTATTCCTTAATCACACTTTTCATTTTATACCACCAAAAGATTTTTTATTTCTTTATACATATATATACATCATATATTTATATGAAAGGAATAGAAATGTGCATAATCCAAAATACACTACTTTAATTACATATTTTCTAGGAAACATGTCTGGTTTCAAAACCATATAACTCTATCATTATTAGATTAAATATTTAGAATTTTATATAACTTTTTTGCAACCCCACATTATATTTTTTGACATTTTCAATCTTTATGGGAATGAATGATTTTTCAGTTAGTTGGGAATAATAGGATTTTTCTCCCCCATTAGGACTACAAGATTAATCCCCTATAGATCTTTGTGTATTGGGTACTTTTTAATCCTCGTCATGGAAACAATAGCATGTTATTTCCTATTAAGATAATCCACCACAAAATTATATTTCCCCTATTTAATTTTTTTTGAAAAGTTATTGTCCTTTATCATCTCAAACCTTATCCTTTGGTTATGTTTAATTCCTTTTGCCTGAATTATTATTTCATATAAATTTTATTTTTTTTATATTTTTTTTCTAAACTATAAATATACCATTATGAAAGAAGAAATAGTATACCTATTTGATTATGTTTTAGGAATGATGTAAGATTTCCCATCAGATACAAATATTAATTTCTCTTCATTAATTTTCTTCATAAATTTTATATTTTAACTTCCCAAATGTGATATAAATAACTATTTCTGTGATATTTTATTGTTTCATATAATTCATACTAAATGATTAAATAGAATGATATGGGGTGTAGTGTAAATGGTGGGATAGTTCCAATAATGGGTTTTATCAAGATCAATGGATATTAAATGATATCTAAACTTATATAAATTTTTTTGGAGGATTATATTTGGACCATATCCTCATATCTTCAAAACTCTATCATTTTTGAACCACTTTACCATTAATTTATTTTTCCATTTAATGAAATTATTTTGGTTCAATAATGGTAAAATTGATATTAAACTTATCATAGGATCTTCACTGATTTCTCTCTCATTGTGGAGGCATATTTTTTATTTTCATCTTAAAATAATTTATTCAACTTCTAGAAATTTCAAATGATTTATGAAGTTAAATAAAATTTATTCCAATATAGACTGATCATATAAAAAAATCCATATAATTAATTATTATAAAAAATAATACTAAATCAATTTTTATATGAGGGATTCAATAATTTAGTTTAATTTTATTAATTTAAAATTTTAATGTAAAAAAAATCTATTTTAACTATTTTTATGACGGGGGTTACTCAAAAAAGAAATTTCTAAATATTAAAAAAGAATTTTTAAAATAGGTGTGGTTTTCCCCTTCTACTAGAATTTTATAGCCCCCCTATATAACACACCCCTGTCTCCCCTCATAATCTTTTCCCATAGACATGATATTATCAAATATTTTGGTATTTAAGACTCCATGTAGGTTTCAGAAAGAGGAAAAACTAATTCTTAAATTTTATTTTTCACCAATATTGTTACCATAAAATTATATTTTATAAAATGTATTCTAGGATCACTCATGCACCCCATCGCCCTCTCATTGATCTCACACTGATCCATTTCTGTGTTCATACCACCTCCCAAAATCCTATCTCAATCCACATACTAAATTAATTAATTATAAACAACTATATTTAATTATTTAAATTATTAACAAATGTTTATTCAGTATATGTATATATCACACTTTTCTATGAATTCATAATGTTTCCAAATATAAAATGAAAACATCATTGCTACTATATTTAAAGCATTCCATAAAACCTTTATCACATTCCTCTATCTAAAGAAACTTTATTCCCTTCACTATCAAATTTGTAACGACCTGAAATGTAATAAATAAAATTCTAGTTTTCATTTAATTAAATTTATTTTCATGTAATATTGTGATAGAAAAAAATCCACTTATTTTTCATTCTTATATACAATTTGATTTAAAATCATCTTAAGTATCATAACCATGGATAATATATCCATTTAAAAATTATCAAATGATTAGTATAAATATAGGGTTTCAACAAATCCAATTGACCCAGAAAAAGAAAGTAATGACCTCAACCAGTAGGATCATACTCAGTGAAGTCCATTTTTCAATGCTTCTGAGAGAGAGAGAATCATTTTTATTTTCCTTTTACCAATTCCAATCTAATATCCAATAAAATAATCACGAGTGAAACCATTTATGGGAGAAGTTCAAGCTCATAGAGGTCATGAACAAAACAATCTATGTCAAACCACCCCATGAAAGTCCCAAAGTCGCATACCATACACTAACAATGTTTTCTGGTATATTAAAGGGATATTTATTAAGACAATATAATTATGAGTATTTATATTATTATTTTTTATAAAAAGATGAATATATTTTAACCATATTATGGTAACTTTATAAATGATTTTATTTCGATATAATAAAAGAAAAATAGTTTTTTTTGGTAATATTCAAATTCTATTAAGGAATTTATTTTGGCTAATTAATTGATTTTTTAAATGAAAAATATTTTAATAAGTTATTTATATAAATAATTTTTATTAAATATAAATAATCATATAATATTTTTGAAGTCAAATGTAATTTTTATAATGGTTCGGAAAATATTTTTATCAAAACACAACATTTCACTATAAGTTTTGAATACTATTTTAAAAGTGAAAATACATGCATTTAAAAACAATTTAGATAAAATGAACATTTTTTGGGATCGTAGTGTTGAAATTTTCCAATGGTGAATTTTTCTAATTTTTCATAGACAATCGAATTTTTAGGTTAAAAATAAATATCGTATAAATATACTTTGTGTATTATGAAATCAAAGTTACCCAAAAGTGATTTAATAAATAATATAAAGGGTATCTATGAAATATTTTTAAAATATAAAATAATTTTATGTCATGTTTATTTTATTAATTTTATAAGGCACTTATGAATCCTCCAAAACCATTAATATATTTTAATGTTTTAAAACCATTTCATTAAGAGTATGAATCACCTCCACATAAGCAAGGATATTATTTTATTAAGTTTGGAACTATGAATTATAAAATAATGATAACCACATCCATTTTTCGGAAACCATGGGAAAAAATAATTAGATGTTATGTAGTTTTAGTTATTTTATTATATAGATTCCAAAAAATAAATAATAAAAAATCCCCATATTTTTCTATATAAACCCACAAAATCACCCATTTAACTTCCTTAAAACTCTTTGGAGAACGTCAATACTATACCCTCCAGGCTTATGAGTCCTCTCTCAGTGCCCCCATGCCCTAAAGAATCCCCTACCATGTATTTGGAGTCACACACTCATGTATGGGATCTTTTCCATTCTCTTTTTTCCAAGTATCTTATTTACCTTGAGAATTTTATATTTATTTAATTATGATGGGTTATGTTATTAAATATACCCCTTAATATATAATTTATGAGAAAATTATGAGATACCCCTTTCACTCTAAACTACCCGTTTTTATGAATTTTTATGTGAAACTTTTATGCTGCCAAAATTTCACCATAATTGTTTATGCCAAAAAACAATTGTGTATTGAATACCATATCCAATACCTATCAAGGGTATTAACATTTATAAATATATAACCATTTTAATTGGGACATACATTTATTTTTTATTCACTCTATGATCTTTTAATAAAATATGATGTTAAATGAATCAATGCAGTATGATATGTGGGGAACACTTATTCAGGAGAATGAAATTAATGTGATAGGTGTGACCATAATTATATAGCCATATAATGCATTGAATAATGTTTAGTCTCATGAGACATCATTCTGGGATAGGTAGTGAATCTGATTTCTTTATGGGGATTTATCCACCAAGATGTCTTGGCAGTTTTTCCTTGAATTATGTTTATGAAGTAGTGTTCTAAGTTGTTCCCACATTTCCCAAGTTAGGATTATCATGATATATCATTTATAATTGATCATGTTTATGATTACTACTATTTTTAAACCCCATTTATATTCCCTTTTGATAACATGTATTACCTTATTCAATTTTTATTCCCTTACTAGGATTTATAACTCACCCATTTATTTTGTTTTTCCCTTGGTTATCCCCTGTAGTTTTAAATTCTGAGGAATTTTAAAATAATGTTATAGATGTTTTTTATAATATTGTTGCATCCCATTTTCAAGATGTTTGTATATGTATCTAATTCCAAAGTAAACTATAATTATTAATCTTCTAGGTTTTATTTTGTGTATTTTAATGTATTAAATCATATATTAATGTAAAATAAAGAACAATGTTGTTATAGTTGGTATTAGAGGAAAAGTTTAGTTATGTTTGGGATTATGATTAGAGAACATTAGAGAAAGCCTAATGCATAAGACTATATAAAATAAAACATCCATAGTTTTTATAAATTATAGAGTAAGTGGGTTTTCAATAAAATTCATCACTTTTGAGATACTACAAGTGGACATGGTTCTGGATCAAATATACCTAGGGGTAAAAACTCCAATAAGGTATACTAGGACTGACTTTTTATAACCAAGTGTATGACAACGAGCCTTACTCTGCACCTACTTTGACACTCTTAGGAAATATAAATTGGTAAATTTATAATCTCATTATGAACCATTATTAAGGGAACAAAAAATTCCCATAGGAATATATGTTAGTAAATTGATCATGGATAACATGGATTGAAACATTAAAATTCATAGGTTGATGAAATATACATAATTTATAAGTTGTATGTTTAATTTCATTAAATTATTATTTCGGTGTTTAATAGTTTAAAAATAATCATCCCTAATTTTTATTTTATTCTGTCCAATGTTCAGAAATAGGGGTAATCAGGTAAAAAATCATTGTGAAGGGAAATGTGAAGACTTTCCCACAAGATTCCCAACCCGATAAGAGAATGAATCGCTAAATTCATGATGATACTCTCTCAACTGACTCAGTTTCCTAATAGAAAACGAGATCATGATGAATGTCAAAATCCCACTAAGAAAGAATAGGCTACAATTGATACCATTATGAGAAAAAGGCCTTATACTTTCAATGGATCATTTGATTCCTTAATAAAGGAAAAATGGATCAACTCCATTGATAAGATATTTTTAATCATACCATGTTATGAATAATAAGTAGTTATATTATATGTTTATCATATGGGAGGAGAATATGATTAGTGGTGGAGATTGATCAAGAACACAATGCATGAGGAAGAGATTGAAGGTAGAGTAGTCTATGATACTGAAAAATGGGGAAATTATTTAGTACAACTATTCAAACATCACCACTCATTATGGAGGTAGAGTAGTCTATGATACTGAAAAATGGGGAAATTATTTCAACCCATGTATATAACTCCTCCCCTATCATAATTTGTGGGTATAACTTCCCTAAAAACCTTGTCCTAATCCCTTTGGTGTAATTTTATGAAATTATGGTCATGGATTGTCTTTAGCAATATTGTGGAAACATAAATTTCAATGAGAAGGAAATCAATCTCTGTATTGTGAATCGACCCCTGATTTTATACAAGTGATGAAGGAGGATGTATCTTATTTGGAATCAACATCACATGAATGGATATTATTTACCTTTGATAAATAAAATCTAGATGAAATGATTAAGTCTAAGGAAATAAACATCATCAAATAAATCCTTATTATGAGGGAATATGTTGATCTTTTTCCCAAGGAATTTTATGGTCTTCCTCCTAGATGAGCGGTTGAATTTTTTATCGATCTTATACATAAGGAATTTACATTGTCCAAGAATTCATATATAATAGATATTGTGGAACATGGTGTGCTGAAGAAACAACTATATAAGAATCTGGATAAAGGGTTCATATGCCCAAGTGATTCACTATAAATAGCTATAGTCCTCTTTATTAAAAACAAATGTGAATTAATGAGAATTTTTATAGATTATTATGAGATCAAAAAGATAATGATAATGAACAAGTATATTCTACCATGAATTGATGACTTTTTCGATTAGTTGTGGGGTGTACAATACTTCTCCATGTTTGATATCAGGTAGGGATATTACCAAGTTAGGTTGAAGGAAGATATCCCCAATATTTCATTCGGTACAATGTATGTGAACTATGAGTTCATAGTATTTCTATTCAGTATCACTAATACTCCTAAAATATTCCAAGAATCGATGGATATAGTCTTTTTATATCACCTCAACATATGTTTGGTAGTTTTTATAGATGATATTCTAGTATTATGGAAAACTAAAGAGGATCATAAATAGAATCTTCATACTGTTCTAATGAACTTATAGAAGGATTAGATTTAAGTAAATTAAAATGAATTTGAGTTCTAGTTTATGTAAGTTTCATTACTATGAAATATCATCATAATAAATGCGATATTTTCGGAACCTTAAAAAAATTATTCAATTAAAGGATGAATGAGGCCAAAATCTATGAAATATATATGTAGTTTCCTTGAATTTTAATGGTATTATCATAGATCTTTGAGAAACCTATTACTATTGTAAAACCCTCTAACAGAGATAAATCAAAATTAAGTCATGTTTTATTTTAATGAATAATTTGAAGAGAGATTCATGGAGCTGAAAAGAGGGTCTATCTTTACCCATGTACTTATACTACCCACAATTAGAGAACTTTTAATACAATATATCAATGCATCAAAGAAGTGTTTGAGTTTTTTGTTAATGAAGAATGAAAATGACATAGCTTATGCATCTTGGAATTTGAATGTTCACAAAAAAACATCCTAACTATTGATCTAGAGTAGGTTATAGTGGTATTTGATTTGATAATATGGTGATCTTATCTCATTGTAGAGATGTTTGAATTCATATGGATCAAAAAACATTAAACTATATTTTCACACAGAAGGAGATGAATATGCACCAATGAAGATGGTAAGAGATGATAAAGGACTACAAATACTCAATTCACAACCATCATGGTAGTGTGATTAAAATAGAGGATGCTCTATGTAGAATGAATCCAAAAATTCAATAATTGATGAGAATTGAGAGTGAAATGATCTTATTAGATTTGGAAGGATGGATATTGAAATCATAAATGATGGAACTTCATTAGTACTTTCAAAAATGATCTCTCAGTCATCAATTCTAGAGAGGTTATAGGACTATCAAAGAGGTGATGTGGGAATTTAGGAGAAAGTGGAAACTATAAGCAAGGGAAATCCATGATGTTCAATTATAATTTTGAATGTGTTGTAATATTTGGTTCAAGACTATGTGTAAAATCAAATCCTGATTCAAAGAAGGAGTTGTTGGATGATTCACATTGATCAACCTTCTCTATCCATCCTAGATTCACAAAGATGTATCAAGATCCACAAGAACAATATTAGTAGGACAAATAAATGAATGAGATCATAGAATATACCTTAGTTTTTCATCTATGTCATCAAATGAATGAATAAAGGGAACGATCTAAGGGGATGATGAAACCATTACTCATACCAACCTGGAAGTGGGAAAACATCACCACAGACATTGTCACAGGACTTCCAAATAAATCATTAAGAAATAATTATCTCTGGTTTGTATTGGATCATATTATAGATAACATACACTTTTTTGTGATTTGAGAGGATTTTCCACTATATTGACTTTCACGTATATATATCAGAGAGGTTTTAATGCAACATGTATTACCACTATCGATTGTATGTGATCAAGATTCAAGATTCACCTAAATGTTCTGGATATGTCTCTAACATTCTTTAAAGACTGAGTTGAACATCCTTATTTCAAATTATCCTCAAACTAATGGATATTCTGAGCAGACTAATCATACAATGGAAGTCATTTTGGGAGCATGTTATTTGGAAATCAAATGATGATGGGGCCAACATATGCCTCAGGTCGAGTTATCATACAACCACAGTTTCTACTCAATCATCCAAATACCCCCTATAAATACCTTTATATGAAGAGGTATAGAACACCTATATGTTGTAGTGATGTTTTTGTAAAAAATTCTATGTCATGAAATGGTTGACAAAATAGTGAAAAATATTAAGACCATTCAGCAGCACATCAAGTCTGCTCAAAGTTAAAATACGATCTATGCTGACAATTGTTGACATGACCTAGAGTTTGATGTTAGAGACATTGTATTCCTCGACATATCTCCACTTAATAATGTGATGAAATTTGGATAGAATGGAATGAGAATTCTATGATACATCGAACCCTTTGAGATCCTTGATCACATCAGAGATGTGGCCTACCAACTTGCAATCCCCCATAACCTATCTCAATTACCAGATGTATTTTATGTGTCCCTATTGAAAAATTACATACCAAACCACTCACATGTACTCAATCCATAGCTGGTATCATTGTAGAATGGTCTATCATATAATGAGAAGATGGTAAAGATCATATATCATAGATACAATGTTCTAAAAAATAAAAAAACAACTCCTCAATGTGTGGTTGACAAATAAATATTTTGAAAAAGATACATGGGGATTAATGTAAGTGTTGAAGTAGAGTTAACCTAATCTTATTTAGTGTGGCAAATGAAAACTTTGAAGGTGAAATTTATTAAGGGGGAAGGATTGTAATGACCAGAACAGTTATAAATTAAATTCTACTTTTTATTTAATTAAATGTGTTATTATGTAATATGGTTATAAAAAACACAATCAATTATTTTGTTTTATTATATAACATTATATTTAGAACTATATTAAATATCATTACCATTGATAATATAGATGTTGACTAGTGATCACATGACTAGTATAAAAATATGGTTTTCACAAATCAAACTGACACAATCTGATGGCCTCAACCAGTAGTATTGTACCTATCTAGCCTATTTGTCAGTGATTATGGGGGATATAGAATAACTAGGATTTCCACATGACCAAGAACCAGTTGATATACATAATATTAATCAAGAGAAAACCCATTTATGGGAGAATTTCAAGCTCATGGAGATCATGAACCAGACAATGTATGCCAAACCACCCCATGAAAGTCTCACTATCATGCAGTCTACTCTTTGAGAGTTTTCTAGTGTAGTAAAGGGATATGTATCACTACCATATAATTATGAGTATTTAAATTATTTTTTTATATAATGATGAATATTTTTTCAACCAATTATGATTACTTTAAAAATAATTTTTTTTATATAATAAATCACAAATTGTGTTTTTGGGTAATATTCAAATTCCATTAAGGAATTTATTTTCATGAATTAATGGATTTTTTAAATAAATAAAATTTTAATAAATACTTTTTATTAAATAATTTTTATTAAATATAAATGATCATATAATTTTTATGAATTCAAATTTAATTTATATAAGACTTAAAAATTTGTTATTGTCAAAAAGCCCAATATTTCTCAATAAATTTTCATTACTATATTAAAATATAAAACTCAAATATTTAGAAAATTATTTAAATTAAATTACTATTTTTTTGGAATCAGAACATTGAAATTATCCAACAGTGAAGTTTTTATAATTTTATGAGATAATCAGATTTTTGGTAAAAAAATAAATATAGTATAAATATATGTTATGTATTATGACATCATAATGACTAAAAAGTTATTTAATAAATAATATAAAGGGTATACAGGATCAAATATATGTTTTAGCGTTAAAATAATCTTATTTTATGTTGATTTGTCTTATTTTATAAAGCCCTTATTAATCCTCCAAAACTAATAATATATTTTATGTTTTGAAAATCATTTATTTAAGAGTATAACTCACCTTCACACAATAAGGGGTATTATTTTATTAATTTATGATCATGGTCTTGTAAAATAATTAGAACCACTCACATTTTGATGAAAAATGGGAAAACCCATGGGATGGTTTGTGGTTTTGGTTATATTATTACGTAGAGTCCAAAACCTAAATAATAAATAAATCCAACCCTTTCCCAATATAACCCACCAAATATACCATTTCATGTCACTAAAAATCCTATAATCACGTCCATACTCTTATATCCTCTCTCTCAAGTCCTCCCAATGTGCCCCCATGCTCTCAAGAATCCACTCCCAAGTATTTGGAGTCATACACTCAAGTAAGAGATCTTTTCCATTCTCCTCTTTATTCAAGTATCTTATTTATATTATATATTTTATCTTCATTTACATATGATGGAATAAGTTTTTTAATATCCACCTTTCTGTAAAATATATTTAAAAATTATTAGACACCCCTTTCTCTCTCATCAATCAATTTTTATTAATTTTTATGTGAAGTGTTATGCTGTCAAAATTTCACCGTGATTTTCCATGCCAAAACAATTATGTAGTGAATACCGTACCCATTTTATATCAAGGGTATTCACCTTTATACAATTATACCTATTTGAATTACGACCTACATGTATGTATTACACATTCACTAATCTTGTAATAAAATATGATGTTGAATGAATCCATGTTGTATCATCTATATGGCACACTAAAGAATGAGAACGAAATGAATATGGACGATGGGCCCCAAATTATATAGCGCTCCAATGCATTGGGTAATATTTAGTCTAATGATACATCATGTTGGGATAGGGATTAAAATTGATTCCTTTTGGGTAATTTTTCCAAGATGATGTATTTTAAGTTAATCCTTGAACTATGTTTATCATGTAGTGTTTTATATTGTTTCCACATTTCCCTTGTTATGATTACCACGTTATATCATGTATCAGTGTTCATGTTTATGATTCATACTATATTTATGCCCCATTTATATTCCTATTGTCTAAAATTTATCACCTTAATCAATTTTTGATCCCTTATTGGGCTATATAGTTTACCCATTTCTAATATTTTTTCCCAGGTAATCTCATGCATTTTTAAAAGCCACAGAATTTTAAAAGCATGTTAAAAAAAATTCACTAATATTTTTATATCCCATGTTCAATATGTTATTAAATATAGCTAATTCTCAAAGACAATATTATAATAAAACATATTGGTTATATTATGTTTGATTTTATGTATTAAATCATGAATTAATGTGAAATAAAGAACTGAGATGTTAAAAACATCGTTAGTAGATTTTATATCCTCGATAAATGTATCAAAAAGCATGAGTAATAAACTATTAACCCATGAAATCTATAAATACCAGTTATTTTGGTTATTATAGTCCTTTTTAGATGAATTATATCTTTTATGGACACATTAATATGCTCTTTATTATGATTACATGACCTAAGAATGACACCTTTTATCCATAATTCAAATTTGATAATGTTTTCTTACAACTTCTCTTTTACCTTGGTATCTAACACAATTTTAATTTGATCTTATAATATTACTAAAAAATTGAATATATAATAATATAATTAATAAATATAACCAAAAATTGATCAACGTAGTCTCTAAAGGTTCTATTCATTAGATCATTGAAGATTGTGTGATAATGGGTAAGTCCAAATGGCTTCATTATAAACTCATAACGTCCATACATTGTGTGAAAATATATCTCATAAATACCCTCCCATGTTACCATTGATAAGTGGTTTCCATTTTGATGGTCAATCATTGAGAATCATTGATCTACATGTATTTGATATAATAAATCATCGATATGGGGTAGAGGAAACCTTTTTTATCATGATTTTATTAATCTCATTATAATCAATGTAATATTCCATTGATCTATCCCTTTTCTGAAAAACCAATATTTTCACTCCATGAAGAATCCCCAGGGCATATAAAGTACTTCTCTATATTTTTATACAATATTTTCTTTAATTCCTAAAATTTGATGCGATATTTTCTATATGGACTCCTTGAGATTGGCATTTATCCTTCTGTGTGTTTTATGGAAAATACAACCTCACGCTCTAGGGGAAGACCATGAAGTTCATCCTAAAATACATTAGTATATTCTCATATAGTAGTAATGTTTTTAATTATAACATCCTCTACAATCATTTGAGCCTAGAGTGCGAAGTTGTTGGGTTCTATATCCATCATTTTAGAATTTTCTTCCATATGTATTTCAAAATCATCCTCACATAGATACATTATAATAAGATGATTTAGGTTATAAAATGATACATTATTTTATATATAGTGGATATGTTATCTTTATAGGTAAATCCAATACATAATCAATATTAAATAAAATTAGACTAAAGGAAGAAGAATTATATCTTCATTATGTATCCTCCAAAAAATATAAATCAGAGTGTATTTTTTAATCTTAGACGTGGTCATTATTCTGCCAATGGGTTTTCATCCGTAGTAAGATTTACATTGTTTTGGGTAGTGATTCTAAATTTTTAGAAAACATGTGTGATATAAAACAATATGACAAAGCAGAATAAAAAAAGCTACATACATATCTATAAGGGAGATTAAGTGTACCTTTAATCACATCAATATCTTGATCTACCTTAGTAATATTTTTCTCAAATTCCTTTCCTTGTTTCTTATGTTTGGAAGGTTATTGGGTCTTATTTTATTCATTGTTCTAAGGTGTGTGGAATTAATTCACAAAATTTTTGAAATCATTTCATATGAAGTCTTGTAGTGTGAGCGGAACATTAGAATGGAACTTTTTATATTCTATAACGTTAATTATCCCCTTAGCCTTTGTTAGATAGTTGTGGTCCCAATATACTTCTTTACAACCCATAATAACTTCCCAAATCATTTTATAAAATTACCCAGGTACATTCTCCCACATATATTGCATGTAATAAATTCAGTTTCTTCCCAATATGTGTCTGATCATTAGTGCCAACTAGACCACCCACATTCCTTTACTTTTCCCTAGAATATTTAGAGGTTCTAGCTTCTATCTCAACCATAAGGGAACTAAAAAAATATCTTCATGGATTCTGAATTATCTTATGTATAATACCCATTAAATTTTAGGATTTATGATAGTAAATAAATGATTGATTTTACTATAAATTTCATAGATAAAACCAGAGGCATGCCTTACAAGTCATGTGGAATTTTATTTATATAACCCAACAGAATCATCCTATTTATTCTTAAATTCCAAGAATTACCACTCTTCTTATGTATTTAAATTCCATGTAAAATAAATAATTAAAAATAAATTCTTTAATAATCCTAATTCTATAGAGTAAGTATCCTACTTTTCCATGGTGTTATTAATGAGACTCCACCTTTAGTCTGCATCATATTCTAATTGATATACAGAAAACAAATTCTTATGGTCTGAGCACTGGAGAATAGAAAATATATTTTTCATTACATTGAACCACATCATATAAACTAATATATTTATAGAATAACTAAAATAGGCCCGCCATTTCCTTGAAATGACATGATAACTAGTTTCTCCCTCTTTAGTGTGATTTTGGAGCTCTATTTGATTTTGGTTGTTACCCACAAACGGATGTAGTTACGTGAGTAATAACACATGGTTTTATATTCCATCGTCAATCTCATTAGGTCTATCATTATGACAATATCCACAAAATCCATTGTGTCCATTATTATATTTTTTCTTTTGAGTTCCCTCCATTACCTAGACTAAATGAAAACTGGAAATGAGTATACTTATATTAATTATTGTACATAAAAAAGAAACTATAAACTATAAATAATGATTTCATTTATGACATGAAAATTTTATCCTCTGAATTTCCATGCTATCCATTATTATATTTACAACTACACTAGTAATATATGTTCTAATACTTTATAATGTTTTATAATGATAATTTCACTAACCAAATCATATCCCATGGTAGTGTCAAACTAGGTTTGCATTAAGGACCCATTAACCATGAACTAAAATAATTTTCAAGATATACTCAAAAAACTATTTTTGGGGTTACTGCCTCTATATGTGTCTATTCCAAAACCATGTACACTTTTTGTATCTAGATAGGAATGAATTATTATAAATATGTTATAATTAATATATTAAAAATATATGAAGATGTTATATTAAACTTATAATTTATTTTATTTTCATACAAACTAATATAAAAAAAATAAAAATAACACTACATTGATACCATATTTAGAGACCCATGATACAACTATTTTATATAATACAATAATATCAAGTCTTATATAATACATCTACCAATTTTCACATATCCCAAATACATAAAAGCATAGTATCTTGAAAATAATCTATAAAAACTTCTTATTTTATGAAAAGTGTGAACAATTTTTCCAAAAAATGGTCTTATAGACTCTTTTATAGACAAATCAAACTATTTAATCATGTAAATAATTTGGGGACTAAAAACATAAGAAATATTTGAGATCAAACACTTAGTAAGGTTAAAACATATCATTACATGATGTAAAAGATGAGGAAGACATAAATATTATAATAAAATATAAAAATACCTTAGATAATAATAATAATCAAATATTTTAGAGTAACATAATATCCTTAAAAATATCATCTGGGAATAATATAAATTATGAACTATTTTAAAACACATTCCAATAGTCATATTACATGAGATCATGACATAAAAGTGTGTAATATATTAAAAATAAGGCAAAATCATTATAACCTAGAATTTTATGGAAATGAAACGAAACCTAAGAATTTAAATTAAATAAGTTAAAGATATAAAATATAGAATAATAATATGAATATGAAATATTATTTTATAAAAATCATTATGTCCATGATTATGTTAACAAACTCCTTATATCCATCTTGGAAATATGAAAAATCCATTATGCCCATGCCAATTTGAAAAACCTCATTATGTCCACCCCTGACTATCTCATAAGATATAAACAGAAACCAACTAATTTCAGGGTGATACATGACCTAGCCATCATCATACCCACATATATTTTCCACTTAAATTGATTCACCATCATATCTTAATGAACCAATGGAAAATAATGGGTTTCATAAAAATCCAAATGGTATAAAATAACATAATTATTGGAATCCTTTGATACCTGAAACATAATCAACAAAAATAATAAAATAATATTATAAAATGTAGCGTGAAACCTGAAACATAACTCTATTTGATAGATTTATTTTTAAATTTATATAGAAAAATGAAAACCAAATAAAAAATGATTTTTCATGATGTTCATTAAAACATCAATGTAAAATTCATTGTTATGAGTATATTTAAAAAATGTAGCTGTTATTTTTTTTTAAAAAAGTGAAAATAAAATAATTAATGAAATGGGATTTTAATTTTAAAACTCTTTTCATTATAAATAAAAAGGGGATATTGTTCAAAATGAAGACCTAGAAATCATGGATTAACAAGAAACTTTATAACTTAACGAAAAGGGTTTGAGTTACCAAGTCCCTAACCATTGCACTTGATTTCAAAAAAAAAGTTACTTAACCTCCTATATCATAAAGACAAAAATCATAATTAAATATTTCATAAACCTATTCTTACAAATATTTATATACACCCTTCATTAATAATAATTCTCTTCATGTATAATATTAAAAAACCTCTTTTCAATATCATGTGTTAATATCTTTATTCCTTTATGAATTATTAATAACTTTGACATCATTAAAAAATATTTTATTCCATATTATATCATTTAATATATGTAATATATAACTTACATCAGAATAAAAATATATTTTGTCATTCCATAAGAGTTTTAGTTATGCTATGTGAAAATTGAATCGATGTTTTCATATTTCACTGATTTTATCAAACACAAATGATACATTTATAATAATTTAAATACTTAATATAATATTTCCAAGAGCATAAAAAATAATTATTTTATTATTATATTACAATATTATTATTTTTTATGTTCCCATATATAAATATAAAATATATTTATATCCTTTTTATATAGGTGGTTAAACATACCCAAAAATTGACATGCTTTTACTCAATTGTTGAGAGTGGTTAAAGTGGTGTTTAATTTAATATAATATCATTAAAAAGAATCATAATGATATTATTTTTTATTTATTATGATCTTCAACCATATTTTAGTATGTTTGGTTATATAATTAATGCTTATAAAAAATGAAAATACAACTCTTCACCGCGGTGGTAATCTACACACACACGGTTAATGTTCCATTGTTTTTATAATTGGATGGAATTGAATGAACAAGGGTTGTACCATTTATATAAAGAATAATATTATAATAATGATAATTAATTATTCATATTATTATTGTGATAATATATTTTTAAATGTAAAATTAAGAATAAAAACTTAAGAAGGAGATAATGATTTCCTTGCAGACATTATCTTTCCATTGAAGTCCACATGAAATCAAAGGGATCATGATAACTATTAGTGACAAGGGGATTATGTTATTTGTATAGGATTATTGTTATAATAAAATGAAATAGTTTCAATGATTAATTTTATAGGATAATTGAGTCCCAAAGTTCTTGAAGTGTTGTATTTTTATGAGGGAATAGAAGGGTAGTTCTGGAAATACCAAATAAATTTCAATAATTGAATTTCACTCAAAATGGGAAGGGGATTAAAAACTAAAAAAATAAGAAAATCAGGTGAGTTTTGGTTGATAATAATATCATCAATCCATTTAGACACACGATTTGGCCTTTATCCCATATAAAAAGTCTATTTACCATTTTTATTTTTTACAGGGGAAAATAGGTTTTAATCATAGTAATTAATTTTAATAGCCTAAATTAAAATTAAAAATATCACTTAATCTAAAAATAATAATTTAAAATTGTAGGAAAATTTTATCAAATAAAATTTATACTAGAATGAAATGTTAACTTTAAAATAAAAATACTTAAATTCATAACATCATTTTTTGGAAAATAACATTATTACAGTATTAAATTTATAACTGATAAACTTATCATTGTTACTAATTTTAGGGACATAAATTTATTTATTAAGAATTTAGTACATGATATTAAGATTACATGTCAGTCGAACCGTCAAACTCACCTTGAAAATACTTTATTTAAAAACAATACCAAAAGTAGTTTTTTACATTAAACTAACATTTTTCTTTAATTTAAAAAATGTTTCTCATGGATTTATATATACACAGAATTTATAAAAAATTTTAATTTTTTTATTAAGTTAATATTTTTTTATTTAATCGTTTTTTAATATTGTTGGTTTTTCTTACTTGGTGATTAAATCATAGAAAATATAATTTTTTGTAAATCCCTTATTTTTTACTCAAAATCAACCTTTATAGAAAATACTCTAAATTTTATAATATGAAAATTTCAATACGATGAAGTAAATTTTTTTACTTAATCTAATTTATATTATCAAATTATAAAATTTATTTTTTAAAATAATAAAAAAAGTAAAATTCTTTAATAGAAAGACACACATTTTTAACATTAACTCATATTAACTATTTATCATATAAGGGTTATGATTTTTAATTGAATAATCTGTATAGACCCAAAATCCTCATACATAAATATTACATATTTTAGATTAATTTTCAATATATAACATATTAATACATTCCTGAGTTGGTTAGTTCTAGTGACTTTGGAAAAACAGATACTTAAAACAACAACTACATAAGTGAGCTATGTCATCTCTCAAGAAGTTCTTCATAAATAGAACTCTTCTTATACATATCATAAATAATACCATTATTCATATCCTGAGAAATCAAAAATAAAAAAATGGGAGAGTGGAGATGCTCAGTAAGGGTATACAATAGAGATATGAACATAACATGAGCATAAGGGTATGAAAGCATGAGAATAACATTTCAAAATCATACCTGGTGTATCATAAACCATAAACATGATTCATGGATGAAATCTTTAAAGTTCATAAGACATGAATAATAATGAAAAAAATGATCCATGTGAACATAAAATTGTTTTAATACATATATTTTTGGTATACACATAAGCATACATAATTTTATGTCAAGGATATCCATTAAGACATTCCTAACATGATAGGCTTCAACAACCCACTAATATAACTGCTTCAAGATAGGGATAAAATATCTTTTACCCTCTTTAGGTCTTGGGATATCCTTCAGTGTACCCTCTTTATGGATTAAGATAACCTCCCATTTACCCTATTTAATACATGGGAAAACCTCCCTTGTACCCTTTAAGCATATATAACTTTAATCAATACCCGATATATTATATAAAGATATCGATTCCACCCAAAAAATAATCCGTATATTTTTGTTTTATAATATCATTAATTAGTCAGCATATCATAAGTAGTGAAATAAAATTTATTTAAAAAACGTTTCATCTTTTCATCATAGCATAACCCATGGAAAAAGAATAGTTTTAATAAAAATATTATCATCAAAAGTATTCAAAAAAAGAATAAGAATGGTATATAGAGTTTATATCCATATTAAATCATTATTAACATCAAATTATGTCATCATATATGGAAAATTAATTTGAGAGATCACATAGAACATTTATTCAGGAAGATTTATCATTATTTGTGGGTATAACTTCCCTAAAAACCTTGTCTTAATCCCTTTGGTGTAATTTGATGAAATTATGGTCATGGATTGTCTTTACCAATATTGTGGAAACATAAATTTCAATGAGAAGAAAATCAATCTCTGTGTTGTGAATCGACCCCTGATTTTATACAAGTGATGAAGGAGGATGTATCTTATTTGGAATCAACATCACATGAATGGATATTATTTACCTTTGATAAATAAAATCTAGATGAAATGATTAAGTCTAAGGAAATAAACATCATCAAATAAATCCTTATTATAAGGGAATATGTTGATCTTTTTCCCAAGGAATTTTATGGTCTTCCTCCTAGATGAGCGGTTGAATTTTTTATTGATCTTATACATAAGGAATTTACATTGTCCAAGAATTCATATATAATAGATATTGTGGAACATGGGGTGCTGAAGAAACAACTATATAAGAATCTAGATAAAGGGTTCATATACCCAAGTGATTCACTATAAATAGCTCTAGTCCTCTTTATTAAAAACAAATGTGAATTAATGAGAATTTTTATAGATTATTATGAGATCAAAAAGATAATGATAATGAACAAGTATATTCTACCATGAATTGATGACTTTTTCGATTAGTTGTGGGGTGTACAATACTTCTCCATGTTTGATATCAGGTTGGGATATTACCAAGTTAGGTTGAAGGAAGATATCCCCAATATTTCATTCGGTACAATGTATGTGAACTATGAGTTCATAGTATTTCCATTCAGTATCACTAATACTCCTAAAATATTCCAAGAATCGATGGATATAGTCTTTTTATATCACCTCAACATATGTTTGGTAGTTTTTATAGATGATATTCTAGTATTATGGAAAACTAAAGAGGATCATAAATAGAATCTGCATACTGTTCTAATGAACTTATAGAAGGATTAGATTTAAGTAAATTAAAATGAATTTGAGTTCTAGTTTATGTAAGTTTCATTACTATGAAATATCATCATAATAAATGCGATATTTTTGTAACCTTAAAAAAATTATTCAATTAAAGGATGAATGAGGACAAAATCTATGAAATATATATGTAGTTTCCTTGAATTTTAATGGTATTATCATAGATCTTTGAGAAACCTATTAGTATTGTAAAACCCTCTAACAGAGATAAATCAAAATTAAGTCATGTTTTATTTTAATGAATAATTTGAAGAGAGATTCATGGAGCTGAAAAGGGGGTCTATGTTTACCCATGTACTTATACTACCCACAATTAGAGAACTTTTAATACAATATATCAATGCATCAAAGAAGTGTTTGAGTTTTTTGTTAATGAAGAATGAAAATGACATAGCTTATGCATCCTGGAATTTGAATGTTCACAAAAAAACATCCTAACTCTTGATCTAGAGTAGGTTATAGTGGTATTTGATTTGATAATATGGTGATCTTATCTCATTGTAGAGATGTTTGAATTCATATGGATCAAAAAACATTAAACTATATTTTCACACAGAAGGAGATGAATATGCACCAATGAAGATGGTAAGAGATGATAAAGGACTACAAATACTCAATTCAGAACCATCATGGTAGTGTGATTAAAATAGAGGATTCTCTATGTAGAATGAATCCAAAAAATCAATAATTGATGAGAATTGAGAGTGAAATGTTCTTATTAGATTTGGAAGGATGGATATTGAAATCATAAATGATGGAACTTCATTAGTACTTTCAAAAATGATCTCTCAATCATCAATTCTAGAGAGGTTATAGGACTATCAAAGAGATGGTGTGGGTATTCAGAAGAAAGTGGAAACTATAAGCAAGGGAAATCCATGATGTTCAATTATAATTTTGAATGTGTTGTAATATTTGGTTCAAGACTATGTGTAAAATCAAATCCTGATTCAAAGAAGGAGTTGTTGGATGATTCACATTGATCAACCTTCTCTATCCATCCTAGATTCACAAAGATGTATCAAGATCCACAAGAACACTATTAGTAGGACAAAAAAATGAATGATATCATAGAATATACTTTAGTTTTTCATCTATGTCATCAAATGAATGAATAAAGGGAACGATCTAAGGGGATGATGAAACCATTACTCATACCAACCTGGAAGTGGGAAAACATCACCACAGACATTGTCACAGGACTTCCAAATAAATCATTAAGAAATAATTATCTCTGGTTTGTATTGGATCATATTATAAATAACATACACTTTTTTGTGATTTGAGAGGATTTTCCACTATATTGACTTTCACGTATATATATCAGAGAGGTTTTAATGCAACATGTATTACCACTATCGATTGTATGTGATCAAGATTCAAGATTCACCTAAATGTTCTGGATATGTCTCTAACATTCTTTAAAGACTGAGTTGAACATCCTTATTTCAAATTATCCTCAAACTAAAGGATATTCTGAGCAGACTAATCATACAATGGAAGTCATTTTGGGAGCATGTTATTTGGAATTCAAAGGATGATGGGGCCAACATATGCCTCAGGTCGAGTTATCATACAACCACAGTTTCTACTCAATCATCCAAATACCCCCTATAAATACCTTTATATGAAGAGGTATAGAACACCTATATGTTGTAGTGATGTTTTTGGGAAAAATTCTATGTCATGAAATGGTTGACAAAATAGTGAAAAATATTAAGACCATTCAGCAGCACATCAAGTCTGCTCAAAGTTAAAATACGATCTATGCTGACAATTGTTGACATGACCTAGAGTTTGATGTTAGAGACATTGTATTCCTCGACATATCTCCACTTAATAATGTGATGAAATTTGGGTAGAATGGAATGACAATTCTATGATACATCGAACCCTTTGAGATCCTTGATCACATCAGAGGTGTGGCCTACCAACTTGCAATCCCCCATAACCTATCTCAATTACCTGATGTATTTTATGTGTCCCTATTGAAAAATTACATACCAAACCACTCACATGTACTCAATCCATAGCTGGTATCATTGTAGAATGGTCTATCATATAATGAGAAGATGGTAAAGATCATATATCATAGATACAATGTTCTAAAAAATAAAAAAACAACTCCTCAATGTGTGGTTGACAAATAAATATTTTGAAAAAGATACATGGGGATTAATGTAAGTGTTGAAGTAGAGTTAACCTAATCTTATTTAGTGTGGCAAATGAAAACTTTGAAGGTGAAATTTATTAAGGGGGAAGGATTGTAATGACCAGAACAGTTATAAATTAAATTCTACTTTTTATTTAATTAAATGTGTTATTATGTAATATGGTTATAAAAAACACAATCAATTATTTTGTTTTATTATATAACATTATATTTAGAACTATATTAAATATCATTACCATTGATAATATAGATGTTGACTAGTGATCACATGACTAGTATAAAAATATGGTTTTCACAAATCAAACTGACACAATCTGATGGCCTCAACCAGTAGTATTGTACCTATATAGCCCATTTGTCAGTGATTATGGGGGATATAGAATAACTAGGATTTCCACATGACCAAGAACAAGTTGATATAAATAATATTAATCAAGAGAAAACCCATTTATGGGAGAATTTCAAGCTCATGGAGATCATGAACCAGACAATGTATGCCAAACCACCCCATGAAAGTCTCACTATCATGCAGTCTACTCTTTGAGAGTTTTCTAGTGTAGTAAAGGGATATGTATCACTACCATATAATTATGAGTATTTAAATTATTTTTTTATATAATGATGAATATTTTTTCAACCAATTATGATTACTTTAAAAATAATTTTTTTTATATAATAAATCACAAATTGTGTTTTTGGGTAATATTCAAATTCCATTAAGGAATTTATTTTCAGGAGTTAATGGATTTTTTAAATAAATAAAATTTTAATAAATACTTTTTATTAAATAATTTTTATTAAATATAAATGATCATATAATTTTTATGAATTCAAATTTAATTTATATAAGACTTAAAAATTTGTTATTGTCAAAAAGCCCAATATTTCTCAATAAATGTTCATTACTATATTAAAATATAAAACTCAAATATTTAGAAAATTATTTAAATTAAATTACTATTTTTTTGGAATCAGAACATTGAAATTATCCAATAGTGAAGTTTTTATAATTTTATGAGATAATCAGATTTTTGGTAAAAAAATAAATATAGTATAAATATATGTTATGTATTATGACATCATAATGACTAAAAAGTTATTTAATAAATAATATAAAGGGTATACAGGATCAAATATATGTTTTAGCGTTAAAATAATATTATTTTATGTTGATTTGTCTTATTTTATAAAGCCCTTATTAATCCTCCAAAACCAATAATATATTTTATGTTTTGAAAATCATTTATTTAAGAGTATAACTCACCTTCACACAATAAGGGGTATTATTTTATTAATTTATGATCATGGTCTTGTAAAATAATTAGAACCACTCACATTTTGTTGAAAAAATGGGAAAAGACATGGGATAGTTTGTGGTTTTGGTTATATTATTACGTAGAGTCCAAAACCTAAATAATAAATAAATCCAACCCTTTCCCAATATAACCCACAAAATATACCATTTCATGTCACTAAAAATCCTATAATCACGTCCATACTCTTATATGCTCTCTCTCAAGTCCTCCCAATGTGCCCCCATGCTCTCAAGAATCCACTCCCAAGTATTTGGAGTCATACACTCAAGTAAGAGATCTTTTCCATTCTCCTCTTTATTCAAGTATCTTATTTATCTTATATATTTTATCTTCATTTACATATGATGGAATAAGTTTTTTAATATCCACCTTTCTGTAAAATATATGTAAAAATTATTAGACACCCCTTTCTCTCTCATCAATCAATTTTTATTAATTTTTATGTGAAGTGTTATGCTGTCAAAATTTCACCGTGATTTTCCAGGCCAAAACAATTATGTAGTGAATACCATACCCATTTTCTATCAAGGGTATTCACCTTTATACAATTATACCTATTTCAATTACGACCTACATGTATGTATTACACATTCACTAATCTTGTAAT
Source organism: Viscum album (assembly GCA_963277665.1). Classification (NCBI taxonomy): domain Eukaryota; kingdom Viridiplantae; phylum Streptophyta; class Magnoliopsida; order Santalales; family Viscaceae; genus Viscum; species Viscum album. The sequence goes on from OY728125.1 coordinate 1,947,926,050, forward strand.
AAAATATTATGTTGAATGAATCCATGTTGTATCATCTATATGGCACACTAAAGAATGAGAACGAAATGAATATGGACGATGGGCCCCAAATTATATATCGCTCTAATGCATTGGGTAATATTTAGTCTCATGATACATCATGTTGGGATAGGGATTAAACTTTATTCCTTTTGGGTAATTTTTCCAAGATGATGTATTTTAAGTTAATCCTTGAACTATGTTTATCATGTAGTGTTTTATATTGTTTCCACATTTCCCTTGTTATGATTACCACGCTATATCATGTCTCAGTGTTCATGTTTATGATTCATACTATATTTATGTCCCATTTATATTCCTATTGTCTAAAATTTATCACCTTAATCAATTTTTGATCCCTTATTGGGCTATATAGTTTACCCATTTCTTATATTTTTTCCCAGGTAATCTCATGCAGTTTTAAAAGCCACATAATTTTAGAAGCATGTTAAAAAAAATTCACTAATATTTTTATATCCCATGTTCAATATGTTATGAAATATAGCTAATTCTCAAAGACAATATTATAATAAATCATATTGGTTATATTATGTTTGATTTTATGTATTAAATCATGAATTAATGTGAAATAATGAACTGATATGTTAAAAACATCGTTAGTAGATTTTATATCCTCGATAAATGTATCAAAAAGCATGAGTAATATACTATTAACCCATGAAAGCTATAAATACCAGTTATTTTGGTTATTCTAGTCCTTTTTCGATGAATTATATCTTTTATGGACACATTAATATGCTCTTTATTGTGATTACATGACCTAAGAATGACACCTTTTATCCATAATTCACATTTGATAATGTTTTCCTACAACTTCTCTTTTACCTTGGTATCTAACACAATTTGAATTTGATCTTATAATATTACTAAAAAATTGAATATATAATAATATAATTAATAAATATAACCAAAAATTGATCAACGTAGTCTCTAAAGGTTCTATTCATTAGATCATTGAAGATTGTGTGATAATGGGTAAGTCCAAATGGCTTCATTATAAACTCATAACGTCCATACATTGTGTGAAAATATATCTCATAAATACCCTCCCATGTTACCATTGATAAGTGGTTTCCATTTTGATGGTCAATCATTGAGAATCATTGATCTACATGTATTTGATATAATAAATCATCGATATGGGGTAGAGGAAACCTTTTTTATCATGATTTTATTAATCTCATTATAATCAATGTAATATTCCATTGATCTATCCCTTTTCTGAAAAACCAATATTTTCACTCCATGAAGAATCCCCAGGGCATATAAAGTACTTCTCTATATTTTTATACAATATTTTCTTTAATTCCAAAAATTTGATGAGATCTTTTCTATATGGACTCCTTGAGATTGGTATTTATCCTTCTGTGTGTTTTATGGAAAATACAACCTCACGCTCTAGGGGAAGACCATGAAGTTCATCCTAAAATACATTAGTATATTCTGATACAGTAGTAATGTTTTTAATTATAACATCCTCTACAATCATTTGAGCCTAGAGTGCGAAGTTGTTGGGTTCTATATCCAACATTTTAGAATTTTCTTCCATATGTATTTCAAAATCATCCTCACATAGATACATTATAATAAGATGATTTAGGTTATAAAATGATACATTATTTTATATATAGTGGATATGTTATCTTTATAGGTAAATCCAATACATACTCAATATTAAATAAAATTAGACTAAAGGAAGAAGAATTATATCTTCATTATGTATCCTCCAAAAAATATCAATCAGAGTGTATTTTTAAATCTTAGACGTGGTCATTATTCTGCCAATGGGTTTTCATCCGTAGTAAGATTTACATTGTTTTGGGTAGTGATTCTAAATTTTTAGAAAACATGTGTGATATAAAACAATATGACAAAGCAGAATAAAAAAAGCTACATACATATCTATAAGGGAGATTAAGTGTACCTTTAATCACATCAATATCTTGATCTACCTTAGTAATATTTTTCTCAAATTCCTTTCCTTGTTTCTTATGTTTGGAAGGTTATTGGGTCTTATTTTATTCATTGTTCTAAGGTGTGTGGAATTAATTCACAAATTTTTTGAAATCATTTCATATGAAGTCTTGTAGTGTGAGCGGAACATTAGCATGGAACTTTTTATATTCTATAACGTTAATTATCCCCTTAGCCTTTGTTAAATAGTTGTGGTCCCAATATACTTCTTTACAACACATAATAACTTCCCAAATCATTTTATAAAATTACCCAGGTACATTCTCCCACATATATTGCATGTAATAAATTCAGTTTCTTCCCAATATTTGTCTGATCATTAGTGCCAACTAGACCACCCACATTCCTTTACTTTTCCCTAGAATATTTAGAGGTTCTAGCTTCTATCTCAACCATAAGGGAACTAAAAAAATATCTTCATGGATTCTAAATTATCTTATGTATAATACCCATTAAATTTTAGGATTTATGATAGTAAATAAATGATTGATTTTACTATAAATTTCATAGATAAAACCAGAGGCATGCCTTACAAGTCATGTGGAATTTTATTTATATAACCCAACAGAATCATCCTATTTATTCTTAAATTCCAAGAATTACCACTCTTCTTATGTATTTAAATTCCATGTAAAATAATTAATTAAAAATAACTTCTTGAATAATCCTAATTCTATAGAGTAAGTATCTTACTTTTCCATGGTGTTATTAATGAGACTCCACCTTTAGTCTGCATCATATTCTAATTGATATACAGAAAACAAATTCTTATGGTCTGAGCACTAGAGAATAGAAAATATATTTTTCATTACATTGAACCACATCATATAAACTAATATATTTATAGAATAACTAAAATAGGCCCGACATTTCCTCGAAATGACATGATAACTAGTTTCTCCCTCTTTAGTGTGTTTTTGGAGCTCTATTTGATTTTGGTTGTTACCCACAAATTGATGTAGTTACGTGAGTAATAACACATGGTTTTATATTCCATCGTCAATCTCATTAGGTCTATCATTATGACAATATCCACAAAATCCATTGTGTCCATTATTATATTTTTTCTTTTTAGTTCCCTCCATTACCTAGACTAAATGAAAACTGGAAATGAGTATACTTATATTAATTATTGTACATAAAAAAAAACTATAAACTATAAATAATGATTTCATTTATGACATGAAAATTTTATCCTCTGAATTTCCATGCTATCCATTTTTATATTTACAACTACACTAGTAATATATGTTCTAATACTTTATAATGTTTTATAATGATAATTTCACTAACCAAATCATATCCCATGGGAGTGTCAAACTAGGTTTGCATTAAGGACCCATTAACCATGAACTAAAATAATTTTCAAGATATACTCAAAAAACTATTTTTGGGGTTACTGCCTCTATATGTGTCAATTCCAAAACCATGTACACTTGTTGTATCTAGATAGGAATGAATTATTATAAATATATTATAATTAATATATTAAAAATATATGAAGATGTTATATTAAACTTATAATTTATTTTATTTTCATACAAACTAATATAAAAAAATAAAAATAACACTACATTGATACCATATTTAGAGACCCATGATACAACTATTTTATATAATATAATAATATCAAGTCTTAGATAATACATCTCCCAATTTTCACATATCCCAAATACATAAAATCATAGTATCTTGAAAATAATCTATAAAAACTTCTTATTTTACGAAAAGTGTGAACAATTTTCCCAAAAAATGGTCTTATAGACTCTTTTATAGATAAATCAAACTATTTAATCATATAAATAATTTGGGGACTAAAAACATAAGAAATATGTGAGATCAAACACTTAGTAAGGTTAAAACATATCATTACATGATGTAAAAGATGAGGAAGACATAAATATTATAATAAAAGATAAAAATACCTTAGATAATAATAATAATAAAATATTTTAGAGTAACATAATATCCTTAAAAATATCATCTGGGAAAAATATAAATTATGAACTATTTTAAAACACATTCCAATAGTCATATTACATGAGATCATGACATAAAAGTGTGTAATATATTAAAAATAAGGCAAAATCATTATAACCTAGAATTTTATGGAAATGAAATGAAACCTAAGAATTTAAATTAAATAAGTTAATGATATAAAATATAGAATAATAATAAGAATATGAAATATTATTTTATAAAAATCATTATGTCCATGATTATGTTAACAAACTCCTTATATCCATCATGGAAATATGACAAATCCATTATGCCCATGCCAATTTGAAAAACCTCATTATGTCCACCCCTGACTATCTCATAAGATATAAACAGAAACCAACTAATTTCAGGGTGATACATGACCTAGCCATCATCATACCCACATATATTTTCCACTTAAATTGATTCACCATCATATCTTAATGAACCAATGGAAAATAATGGGTTTCATAAAAATCCAAATGGTATAAAATAACATAATTATTGGAATCCTTTGATACCTGAAACATAATCAACAAAAATAATAAAATAATATTATAAAATGTAGCGTGAAACCTGAAACATAACTCCATTTGATAGATTTATTTTTAAATTTATATAGAAAAATGAAAACCAAATAAAAAATGAATTTTCATGATGTTCTTTAAAACATCAATGTAAAATTCATTGTTATGAGTATATTTAAAAAATGTAGCTGTTATTTTTTTTAAAAAAGTGGAAATAAAATAATTAATGAAATGGGATTTTAATTTTAAAACTCTTTTCATTATAAATAAAAAGGGGATATCGTTCAAAATGAAGACCTAGAAATCATGGATTAACAAGAAACTTTATAACTTAACGAAAAGGGTTTGAGTTACCAAGTCCCTAACCATTGCACTTGATTTCAAAAAAAAGTTACTTAACCTCCTATATCATAAAGACAAAAATCATAACTAAATATTTCATAAACCTATTCTTACAAATATTTATATACACCCTTCATTAATAAGAATTCTCTTCATGTATAATATTAAAAAACCTCTTTTCAATATCATGTGTTAATATCTTTATTCTTTTATGAATTCTTAATAACTTTGACATCATTAAAAAATATTTTATTCCATATTATATCATTTAATATATGTAATATATAAATTACATCAGAATAAAAATATATTTTGTCATTCCATAAGAGTTTTAGTTATGCTATGTGAAAATTGAATCGATGTTTTCATATTTTACTGATTTTATCAAACACAAATGATACATTTATAATAATTTAAATACTTAATATAATATTTCCAAGAGCATAAAAAATAATTATTTTTTTATTATATTATAATATTATTATTTTTTATGTTCCCATATATAATTATAAAATATATTTATATCCTTTTTATATAGGTGGTTAAACATACCCAAAAATTAACATGCTTTTACTCAATTGTTGAGAATAGTTAAAGTGGTGTTTAATTTAATATTATATCATTAAAAAGAATCATAATGATATTATTTTTTATTTATTATGATCTTCAACCATATTTTAGTATGTTTGGTTATATAATTAATGCTTATAAAAAATGAAAATACAACTCTTCACCGCGGTGGTAATCTACACACACACGGTTAATGTTCCATTGTTTTTATAATTGGATGGAATTGAATGAACAAGGGTTGTACCATTTATATAAAGAATAATATTATAATATTTATAATTAATTATTCATATTATTATTGTGATAATATATTTTTAAAAGTAAAATTAAGAATAAAAACTTAAGAAGGAGATAATGATTTCCTTGCATACATTATCTTTCCTTTGAAGTCCACATGAAATAAAAGGGATCATGATAACTATTAGTGACAAGGGGATTATTTTATTTGTATAGGATTATAGTTATAATAAAATGAAATAGTTTCAATGATTAATTTTATAGGATAATTGAGTCCCAAAGTTCTTGAAGTGTTGTATTTTTATGAGTGAATAGAAGGGTAGTTCTGGAAATACCAAATAAATTTCAATAATTGAATTTCACTCAAAATGGGAAGGGTATTAAAAACTAAAAAAATAAGAAAATCAGGTGAGTTTTGGTTGAGAATAATATCATCAATCCATTTAGACACATGATTTGGCCTTTATCCCATATAAAAAGTCTATTTACCATTTTTATTTTTTACAGGGGAAAATAGGTTTTAATCATAGTAATTAATTTTAATAGCCTAAATTAAAATTAAAAATATCACATAATCTAAAAATAATAATTTAAAATTGTAGGAAAATTTTATCAAATAAAATTTATACTGGAATGAAATGTTAACTTTAAAATAAAAATACTTAAATTCATAACATCATTTTTTGGAAAATAACATTATTACGGTATTAAATTTATAACTGATAAACTTATCATTGTTACTAATTTTAGGGACATAAATTTATTTATTAAGAATTTAGTACATGATATTAAGATTACATGGCAGACGAACCGTCAAACTCACCTTGAAAATACTTTATTTAAAAACAATACCAAAAGTAGTTTTTTACATTAAACTAACATTTTTCTTCAATTTAAAAAATGTTTCTCATGGATTTATATATACACAGAATCTATAAAAATATTTAATTTTTTTATTAAGTTAATATTTTTTTATTTTATCGTTTTTTAATATTCTTGGTTTTTCTTACTTGGTGATTAAATCATAGAAAATATAATTTTTTGTAAATCCCTTATTTTTTACTCAAAATCAGCCTTTATAGAAAATACTCTAAATTTTATAATATGAAAATTTCAATACGATGAAGTAAATTTTTTTTACTTAATCTAATTTATATTATCAAATTATAAAATTTATTTTTTAAAATAATAAAAAAAGTAAAATTGTTTAATAGAAAGACACACATTTTCAACATTAACTCATATTAACTATTTATCATATAAGGGTTATGATTTTTAATTGATTAATCTGTATAGACCCAAAATCCACATACATAAATATTACATATTTTAGATTAATTTTCAATATATAACATATTAATACATTCCTGAGTTGGTTAGTTCTAGTGACTTTGGAAAAACAGATACATAAAACAACAACTACATAAATGAGCTATGTCATCTCTCAAGAAGTTCTTCATAAATAGAACTCTTATTATACATATCATACATAATACCATTATTCATATCCTGATAAATCAAAAATAAAAAAATGGTAGAGTGCAGATGCTCAGTAAGGGTATACAATAGAGATATCAACATAACATGAGCATAAGGGTATGAAAGCATGAGAATAACATTTCGAAATCATACCTGGTGTATCATAAACCATAAACAAGATTCATGGATGAAATCTTTAAAGTTCATAAGACATGAATAATAATGAAAAAAATGATCCATGTGAACATAAAATTGTTTTAATACATATATTTTTGGTATACACATAAGCATACATAATTTTATGTCAAGGATATCCATTAAGACATTCCTAACATGATAGGCTTCAACAACCCACTAATATAACTACTTCAAGATAGGGATAAAATATCTTTTACCCTCTTTAGGTCTTGGGATATCCTTCAGTGTACCCTCTTTATGGATTAAGATAACCTCCCATTTACCCTCATTAATACATGGCAAAACCTCCCATGTACCCTTTAAGCTTATATAACTTTAATCAATACCCGATATATTATATAAAGATATCGATTCCACCCAAAAAATAATCCGCATATTTTTGTTTTATAATATCATTAATTAGTCAGCATTTCATAAGTAGTGAAATAAAATTTATTTAAAAAACGTTTCATCTTTTCATCATAGCATAACCCATGGAAAAGGAATAGTTTTAATAAAAATATTATCATCAAAAGTATTCAAAAAAAGAATAAGAATGGTATATAGAGTTTATATCCATATTAAATCATTATTAACATCAAATTATGTCATCATATATGGAAAATTAATTTGAGAGATCACATAGAACATTTATTCAGGAAGATAAATCTTTCTCTTTTAGTCATTTATTTAAAATCTAAAAATTTAAAAAATTTAAAATATAAAATTTTCATTGAATATAAATTCTGAAACATATAAGGTGATATTTATATCATTTATTAGTCAGGGAATTAGTAAATAATATTTATGTTCTACACATTAAAACAATGATTCTTATCATATTTTTTGGTAAATAACAAATGGGCCTTGTATAGAAAATGACAAGAATATGAAATTCAAATTTTTTTAAATTTTTTTAGAAAAATTGTTATAAATGACTTCAAAAATTATAAATTAATATTTGTACCTTATTGAATTTTTTAGAAAACATTTATATGATGAAAAGGGGGTTCTGACCAAATAGAGGAATAAAGTTGGTTTTAATAAAAAACTATTTTAGAACCTTGAGTGCATAAAGATAGAAAAATAAAGGAAAACAATTATTATTAGATAATAAAAAAAGGAGGATAATATTCATGATTTTATTAATAAATATATCATAATATTTCATAATCATAAGATTAATAATAATTAATCCGGATGAACAACGAGGTTTTATCATCAAATCCTTACTACTTTGGTGACTTTTAAATTGTAAGCCCCATGAATTCATAATATAAAATTTAAATTTAAATGTCATAATAATAAGTAATTTCAAGATATAACATGTCAAAGGGTCTTTAGATACACCACATAAAATTTTACAGGTTCAAAACATCACATGTGTCCCAAAGAAGAGTGTTTTAGAAAAAAAACCCTCACCTAAAGACTTGAATTCCTTAATACACGTTAAAACATCATATATAATAAATATAGGTTCATTATAAATATATTAATGAACCATAATTATATATATCATACCATATATTATTTACTCATTTCCTTTCATTACATTTTTATTAACAATTCTTTGTTACAATCAAGATTTGGGGTAATAAATACTTTATTTTTCAAGTGCGTTTTTATTGAGTATTTATAATTATTTTTCTTGGATCATGGTTCAATATTATAAAAACCTTTAACAATTATATAAATACCATATATACTAATAATATATTTATATATATTAATCAATTAAATTTTTATAGAGAAAATTAAATGCTTTGTTCATGGAGAGGGTTGGTCGTATGTTTGTATAAATATTGTTCAAATTTTCATTACAAATGTAATGGAAGGAATAAACTTAATATAAAAACATTAATGTTACATTATTATGTCCTATTTCTTTCATATATTCATTAAATATTTCCTCATTACATTCTATATAAAGCATTAGTGTAAAATGAATCATATTGTTTTGTGAGATGATAGTCTGTCGTACACACGAGCGACGTTATCGTATTCACATTAAATGAGAAGTAATGAAGGTATATGTGATGTTATTAATAATTAATTATAATAAAATCATAATTATAATATATAAAAAATATAACCATCATCATATTCAGTCATGAGTTGTGGTGATGGAAAATGAATAACATCAGTTTGTGAGGCGGTAGCCCACCGTACACACGACTGAATGTTCTATTTTCCATTTGATGAAAGTTAAGATAGATGTAGGTAATAAAATTAACATAATAACATGTAAGTATATGGTAAATAATATTTTTTTCATATAATCATATATTAGGAATATTTTAATGAGGTGTAAGAAGAAATAAAACAAAAACAAAAGTTTAAAATTTTTACCTCTTTTTTAGAGACCGTCATTAGGATTATACCTATATCCATCATAAGAGAGTTTAATAATAAAAATAATAATACTAGAATTTGTGTAAGTAATTAAGGAATTTATTTGGGAAGGTATGATCCAAATCAAATAGTTTTGTAATTTTTAAGCGTAGAGGATAGGATGTGGCCTTTTATAATTTGGGGAGAGGACACACAAGGAATATTTGAAAAGAATAATGTATACCCACATTTTTCACATTACAGAAGGATAAAAAATGATTTATTATCATAACATAGAAGATACATTATCTATATATTTCCATCCAATTTATATGGAAAATTGTTTAGGTTGTCTTACCCCTTATCATTTTAGTTTATCCCCTAGAAAACATGTTTTATCCTTAACTGTGATAATCGTTTTTCTATTTTTACTATTATTTTTGAACTACAAATATGTTTTACTTATTATATAATATAAATTATTATATTTAAAAAAGGGAATCCATTTTTCTTAATTATATTCATAGATGGAGAAAATTTTAATTTAAAATTAAACATAGAGACAAGATGAAAACTCATTATTCTACAGAGAAAATTTTCAAATGGATAGAAATTGTTTATAAAAAAATTCAATATAAATATGATTAAAACAAATAAATTGGAATAAATTTAATTTAAATGTTCTTATTTTACTTTTAAAACAATTTTAAAATAATGTATCCATATAAATTCATTAAAAATAAGTTAGTTTTCAATAAAAACTACTATTCATAAAAAAATTAATCGTTTCAACAAAATCTCAAAATTTTACCCAATGTTAATTTTGACATTTTGATCTGAAAAATAATTTTAATTTTGTTTAAATAAATTTTTAGAAATAGGAAAAATTACATTTATAATTTTTTTCACAGAATGAAATAATTTTTTTTTTAGAAAAATTTATTTTCAATTCATATAATGTCTTATGAAATTAGTAGTTTTATTAATATGTTCTATTTATATTTAAAAATTATAATTAAATTTTAAAATGTATTTATTCATATTCATACAAACAGTTTTAATAGCGAGTGTATAATAGTTATGTTTAAATAATAATATTGATAATATATTATGGTATATTAAAACTCAGTGTTGTGTATAGTGAAAGCTATCGAATAAATTTAATTTATTTGAATAATAAAATTTCATAAAAATTTAAGGTGTTCTATAATACCTCATTAAAATTAATTTCTCCTTAAAATTACTCACTATAATAAAAAATTGAGTCTACCTTTCCATCATCACATCCTCAAGTTCCCACATAACTTTCTCTATCTTGTGGTTTATCATAAAAATCTTAACTGGATGAGTGATCTTATTTTGTAGAACTTTATTTACATTATCCAGAATCTCCACCAGTTTCTCCTAATAATAAATATCATTATCTAGTAGTATGACTTATGGGTTGGTTATATTTTATGGGTCATATATGTACTTCTTCAAGTTAGATACATGGAACACATCGTGAACCTAAGAGAGGTTTAGTAGAAGAAACAATTGATAAAATATTTTATTAATATTATAAATAATATCAAAGGGAAATATATACCCAGAGATTAGTTTTATCTTTTTTCCAAATATCATTACCTTCTTCCATTGTGAAATTCATAGAAATACTTTCTCACAAACTTCAAATTCCAATTTAAATTAATAATTTTAAACATAACTTTTCTTCAAACATTGGGATTCCATAATGTGTAACTAAATGAAATTAGGATTTTATTCCATTTATTTATCTATCTCAAGTACCAATATATTTATTTTTAAAGCATAACTACAATACATTATATTTATACACTTATTTATATATTTGGATTTATAATGAGTTATATGTATTCTTAAGTAAAATATGTTGTGGTAAGAAAACTCAACTATAGGACGGTGTTGATCCCATCTACCTTTGAAATCCATAGAAATAGATCTCAAAAAATCATCTAGGGTCTGAATTTGTCTCTCATATTGACCATATTTCATAGGGTGATTCATAGAATTGAAACGAAACTCTATATCTAGATCTTACTGATGAATTCCCCAAAACATCAAGTAAATCGTTGATCCTAATCAGATACAATGGAGTATGGTACTCCATTAAAACAAACCATTTCCATAATGTATATTGTGGAAATATAATCAATAGAAAGACTTATTTGATAGAAATAAAATGTGTGTAATTTTTAATAAAACCAACTTTGACTCATATAGCATTATACCCTTTTTATGTTTTTGGATTCCAAGAAAAAATTCCATTGTGATGTTTTACCATGTCCATTCTTGTATGGATAATAGTTCTAGAATCCCCTTATAATTTTGTCTCTCAGTATTAACTTTATGAAATAACTTGTACTGAGATACATACTAAATAATATCTCACTTCATGTTGTCCCTTTATAAATACTCTTTTTCACAGGCCAGTGGTAGACATTAAACCATTTTCATCCTTCAATTGTCGATTAAATCCCCACAACCTTCCTGGATGTGATAGGTTGTCGCTCAACTTGTGTGTTATCTGTTTCCCAAACTATATTCAACTAATCCCTATAACATTCTTGAATTTCAATAACTCATAATTACTTCAACAGTAAACATAATATATACTCTAATGGTTTCTAATACCATTAATAACATGTCCATAAATGTAATTCCTCTTCAAATAATGTTTTCAATAAAACATATGAAAACCCAAGGTGTTGTATTTCCATAAATTTCAATAATAATATATTTAATATTAATAAAATTTTAGCACATAAAACCTGAAAAGGGATTATTATAAATTTGATCTTATGATCAAACAAAAAATCTTATACCTATGATGGTATCCATAACTCCTAATTTAATCTCACATGGAGACATATATAATTCCAAAAGATAATCCACCCTTTATAACTTAAATAATCTTGTATACTTGATATAAACATTTCTTTTGTGATACATGGTTCATCTATGTAATGATGGAATAACAAATTTGATTTCATTATTCCAGAATCCATTTAGAGGGAGACAATCAATTCTTAGAATCACATCAAATTTCACTAAAGGATGAACAAAAATATTTTTATATGTTCCATTTATACTAAATCCAACATGAAATTCCCAACTCAATATTAGAATATAAGTGTTCCCTAATTATCATGTTTTACTTCTTCTATTTTCATTACACAATATTTAATAGTATCATTCTCTATCAGAGTTTGTTGTTACTTATTATCCCCATTATCCCTTGGATTAGTGAAGTAATTAACATAATTTCCAAATTCATTTCACTGTAAGAACTAATGTGTGGGTGGTGAATTTTGTGGTGATTTCCCTCAATTATAATCATTTTCAAAATTCATCCCATCAAGTTTGTATTCAGATACATGATGGTCTTCTTTTACACACTTAAAATAGTTAGAAGTCCTCTTAAGTAAATTTATACGTACTTTCCTTCCACACATCAATATTGAAGGAAAGATAATATTCTATTTTCTATGGTTTTTAGAGTTTCCATTGAATTCCATAATTCTTTTCATGTTAATAAAATGAGATTTAGGGGTAAATCTAAACTAAATTTCCACCATGAAGGAAAATCAAATGATTTAATTATAGATACTAAAGTAATTTATGGAGAATTCTTTTTTGTACAGTTGGTTTTAAGACACTAAATAATCTATCATCCTTAATATCATGTTTAATGATAAAAATATAATTGTACCTCTAAAGTATTTTAAAAGTTTCTACATAGGAACCAATAGATTCAATATCCATCTATTTTAGAACAAGTAATTCCACCTCCATTTTCATATGAATAAAATCATGAATGTACTTATTGAAAAATAATATCATTAAATCATCCCAATCTATGGAGTCAATTTCATATTCTTACCCTGTAATCATAATAATAGTACACCATAAGTACACTTTACATTATAAATGATATAAAAACAAAATGATTGTTTCATGTTCTAAATACTGGAAAAATGAGAATATAATTTCAATATTATTGAAACATTACTCGAAAACAAATGGATTAGTATAACCACTAAAATAAGGTGGGTATTTCATCATCAATAACCCATCAAAAAAATTCCCCTTCATTTCTTGTTTGGAAGTTCAATATGATTCATATCCTGAGAATGTTGTGTGAGAATATCAATAATATTTTTCATTCTAACTACCATAATTTTTTTTCTCGGTAGGATAATCATTGCGTTGTCTATTTCATTTAGTATTAACATGGTTCGTTCGTGATCCATCCATTGACTAAAACCATAAAACATATTTTATGATACAATAATCATAGTTAGAAACCACATAATCATGGAAAATAAATTATAGTATATCTAAATCATTACAACTTCAATTTTTTATTTGTTACCTTAGATTTACCCAAGTTTATTCATAGTTAATATTAAAATCCTAGACGATGATTCATAAATTTTTTTGTAATTTACAAATAATATCCCCTATGATTTGAAAATAAGGCGTGCTATAATCCCATTATTAAGAACTAGGTAATACTCGAGTCAAGTACGACATGACATTATTAGAGTTATTACCCCTAGGTACTTTTGTAATAAAACAATGTCCAATTGTAGTATCTAGGAAGGGATTTGATTTCTTGGAAACTAATATCTATATTCTTTAACAATATTTCAGGATATTTTTTATACATAGAATTATCCTTATACATATCCTTATAAATATCTCAAGGGATCTTACTAAGGTTTTATAATCCTAGTTTCCAAATGATTACTAAACCTCACTCTCATACCAACTGTAATGATCCAAACTTCTCATACACACATATTACACCATTCTAAAAAAATATTCTTTACATAACACATTCAGAAAAATTGTTTAGGATTAGTGTCTTTGGAAATTTAGATACTTAAAAAACTGTTTCATTGGTGATATAATTCTTCTCCCATCAAGTTCTTCAAAACTTGAATGCTTCTTAATAATATAAAATATAATACCTATCTTTTTATCCTCAGAAATAAAGCATAAAAATGTGTGAACTTAGATGCTTAGAAAGGTTAAACAGGGGAGATATCAACATATCAGGATCATAATGGAATGAGAAGATGATAATAACATTTGGAAACCATAATGAACATATAATAGATACGAAAATTGAGTCATGGAATAAATATATATAGTTAATAAGGCATTAATCATAATCAAATCAAAATAAAAGACCCATGAGAATAAAATATTAGAATAAGTCATAGATTCATGGAATACACATATGAATAAAAAAATTATGTTTATTATATCCAAAATGAAATTAATAACATATTCGGATTAGTATCAACACCCATGTACCTTCATCAAGCATAGGATGATATCCTATTTACTCTCTTTCGGGAATGAGATAACATATCATGTACCCTCTTTTAGGGTTAGGATAACCTCCCATATACTCTCTTTCAAGCATATAAAACCACATATGTACCCTTTAAACTAATATAAAATTATTTATTTCTCAATTAATTAGAGTTATATATAGTTCCTACCTACCAAATAATCTATACATTTTTGACATCTAGATCATACAATAATCATCATATCATAACTTGTGAAATAAAATGGGTTTCATAAACATTCAATAATTTCATCATAGCATAACCAAAGGAAAAAGAATTGGTTTTGTAAAAATCTTTTCATAATAAACATAAACCATTAATCTAAATAACAATATTTGTGTCCTTGTTTAATATCAACTACAAATTATGATTAATATTAAAGGATAACATCATAGATGTGAATTTGTTTTGAAATATCACATGGAAATTTTCATGAGGAAAATATCATTTTTACATTAAATAATTTTTTTTAAAATATAAAAAAATTATAAATATTAATATTTTTTGTAAAAAATTTGGAATATTATAAGGAAATATTTAATTTATTGATCATTTATTGAAGTATGAAATACCGCTCATGTTTTACATATTAAAATGATGATTTCATTCAAATTTTTAGTAAAATAAAAATTGGGATTGTTTGGAAAATCATAAGAAGATTCCATTCAAAACATTTTTTAGAAATTCAAACAAGGTTAAAAATGAATTCAAACATTTTTAGATGAATATTAAAACATTCATGAAAACAATTTTAGAAAACATTAATATTGAAGTAAATGGGGTTTCAAGTGAACAGAGAAATAAAGTTGGTTTTCATTAAAAATATTATTTTATTATCTTTAGTACAAAAATAGAGTAAATGATGGGAAAATATGTATTTTCAATAAATATATAGAGGTGTTTAAATTTTATAATCTTCTTGATAAATAGATTATAATAATTCATCATCCAAAGAAAAATCATAAACTATCCTGATAAATAATGAGATTGTAACATCAATCCTATAACAGTGGGGAAAATTTTGAATCATAATCCATGTGAAGGAATAAATTTAAATTTAAATTTTAATAAATTAGATTAAATAATTTCATAATATAAAATTTCAATGGGGTTGTGTATGAACCATATCAACAAATATAGGTGGAAAACATAACATGTGTCCGAAAGAAGATATATTGAGACACAAACCCGTCACCTTAAGTCTTGAATTCATTCATTCACATTCAAGCATACTTTATAATAAATATAATTTTGTTATATATATATATATATATATTCATGAACCATAATTATATATATAATACCATATATTATTTACTTATGCCATTTTATTACATTTTTATTAATAATTACTTATTAATATCATGTTTTAGGTAAAAACTACTTTGTTTTTCATGTATTTTTTTATTCAAAATTTTTTATCCTTTTAGTTTTACCAGGGTTACATAATAACAATAATTTTAAATATCATATAAATATCATATATATTCATAATATATGTATTTATAGTAATCCATAAAATTTACAAACACTAAATTAAATACCCTCTTCATAAAGATGGAACGTTTTATGTACTCATGAACATTGTTCCCATTTTATCAATGGATAAATGAAAGGAAGATAAATAATATATAAAACTTATTTATTAATTATATTTTTACATTTATCAAGTATATTAATTAAATTTATCATCATTAACATCAATTTAATGTGTTAGTGAAAACGAATCGCATTGCTTCATGAGATGGTAGTTCGCCCTACACATTAGCGACCCTATCACAGTCCCACAAAATGGAAGGTAATAAATTATATATAATTTTATTGTTATATAAGAATAAAAAGATCATAAATATCACATATAAAAATTAAATTCATCATTATAACAATTTGTCAGGGGTGGTGATGGAAAATGAATAACATTAGTTCACAGGGCAGTAGTCTGCCGCACACACGATCGACATTTTCATTTCCCATTTAATGGAAGGGAAGATAGATACTGTCCATGAAATTAAAATAATATCTGATAAGTATATGGGAGAATTTTTTATTATATTATCATAGTTGAATAATATTTTAAGTAGTTGGAAGAATAAATAATACCAAAAATCATGTTTAAAAATTTTACGACTTCTTCATAGAGCCTCTTTAAGATTTTACCAAAATCCATCTTAAAAGGTATTAATAAAAAAAATTAGGTCTACAGGATTTGGGGATTTAAATAAGTAAATTATTTGAGATATAATCTTCTAAACCAATGGGTTCTGAAAGTGTAATGAAGAGAGGGGAGGGTGGCCTTTTATAATTGGTGTAGGGGATATATATGGAATTTTCGAAAAGAATAACACATACCCATGTTTTTGACACGAAAAAGTAACAAATATAGATCATTATCAAACCTTATATGTTATAATTTCAAAATATTTCTGTAAAATATATTTTTAACATTTTTCAAGGTCAATTTTCCATCAATTTTTAGTTTAACCCCAAATAATCATGATTTAACCTTAATATTAGTAATTATTTTTTACCATTTTTACTATTTAATTTGAAAAAAAAATTAAGATGATCTTATTATATAATATTAATTATTATTATTAAAAATATGTAATCCATTTTTCTAAATTCAATTAACATAAGTGGAAATTTTTTATTTAAAACTAAACCCACAGAAGCGATGAAAAAACGACGTTCCAAAGAGATGATTTTCAAAAGATTAACAAGATTTTATATCAATATTCAATATTAAATTGATTATAATGACGAAAATTGGATTAGTTAAAATATAATTGATCTAATTTTTAATTTAAAATAATTTTTTAAAAAAATTATAAACTTATAAATTCTATAAAAAGGCAATTTTTAGTAAAAATTGTTAATTTTCACTATTCATAAAAAATAAAACTTTTTCGAAAAGTCCCAAAAATTTAACAAAATATAATTTTGAAATTTTTATTAAAAAATGATTTTAGTTTTATCAAATAAATTTTCCAAAATTTTAAAAAATTATTTTGACTATTTATTCAAAAAAACAACAAAAATGTTTTTTTGAAAAAAAAGTATTTTGAAAGCATATAAAGACTTTACTAAAAACTTATTACTTCTTTATTAATATTTTTTATTTATATTTAACCATAATAATTCATTTAATAAAAAAATTAGTTTATTAAAACAATTTTATAACTATTTTATATTGGTCATGATTAAATAATAATATTAATATTATTTCATGATTCGTTAAAAAAATTTGTTGTGTGTAATGCATGATTTTGAACAAAATAATTTTCTTTGAAAAAGAATATTTCTTAAAAAACAAGGTGTTATAATTACCATATTAGGATAATTAATAATTTTATTCTAATATTTTATTGAACTTTTACATCAGGTGTTATATAAACGACAAGTTATCGATCATTGCATTATTTTTTTTAAATATATAAAATCTATGGTTGTTAAATTATAAATACCTATAATATTCATAAAACCATATAAACATAGTGGTATTAACACACAAAATATATAAGATATTTTTTTAGTATATCAATGTATCATGCGGTGTAGTAAAATGTGTAAATGTATCCCTAAAAAATGAGTATAAACATCTAATCTATTATTTACCTCAATATATCTGGAAAGAATGTATCAAAGAAATGAGCCTGAAACTCATTCCAAGATATCCCCTCATGCTTCTATTACATGAATTATATGGAACTTCTATTATTCATTGGTTCTCCTGGTATTTACAAAGAAAACACTTCCCCTCTCTTAAGAGATTCCTTAATCAGACCTATGTAATTCTATACAGACTCAACAAGAAATATAATATCCTATAAACCACCATAACCCATAAAGAGTGGTATATGTTACATATAAAAATATCTAATCATATTTTAAATATAAGAGTATTCTCAAAAATTCCCATGATCTATAGACTATATAGAATTTAGTATACTATGTTAAATATGATCATCCATAGTCAACCATGGAGCTAGAGGAGGCTCTAGTGATACATATAAGACCCATATAAGCTATGATCAAGTAATAGAAAGAGTTAAACATTTTTTAAATTTATTATTATTCCACTGGTAACTTATATGAAAAAATGGTACATATGTTTTTATTGACACTTTATATAACTAAAACGATTTCACAAATAATATATTAATTACACAAACATGTATATGAATGACATGTTAATTATATATACTAAAAATATTTCATGAATTCATAAACATTATCCACCTCGAGAAATATATAAAATTATAAAGAATAAATAACAAAGAATATTTTTCAAAAGTCATAAAATCACGGAAATTTAAAACTAAAAAATCATATAAAATGGAAACTTTTAATTTACCCATATTTATTTTAGTAACCTACATGTATAAGATTTTCCTTTCTTTCAAAAATTCCCATATCCAATTACCCAGCCCCAAATAGTATAATAAAAAAAATTAATACCACCTTTTAACATACCTTCCTTGGTCAACATAAACAATGCCATGTTGGGGAGTCATGTCACCTTAGGTGCACCTCCAGTTTAAATGTGAAATTATGTCCAATGACCAAAATTGGATTAAATGGTAAAAATATAATCTAATTATACTTTAAAATCACTCAAATTCATAATCTATCACTATTAATTATTTCGAATAAAAAATTTGTTTTTAATTAAAATTTAGTAATTCTCACTATTCATCAAAATATGCAATTTATCAGAGAACTTCCCAAAATTCACCCTAAGGTAATTTTGATATTATGACTCCAAAAATGAAGTTCATTTTGAATTATGAAATTTATAAAATTTCAAAAAGTGGGTATTACTATTCATAAAGACTAGTTTGATTGGTTGTGGTGTGTTTGAACTCGAAGTTGCATACACGACACGCTACTGTATTATTCAAAGAGAATCATACCGTGGAATCTTGGGGTGTTAAAATCTCTCCATGATAGTGATATATTAAAATATTCCCTCTATACAGATTCGGAATTCATCAATGGGTTTATAAGATTTTTTTATACAAAATCCATGCTAGTCCATTACAATATCTTTAGATTCCCTAGAGTTATGGAAATTTCCCACTTTGGAAGTTTCATTAGTTTCCCCAGTCTTGGTGTCCTAGGAATGTTTTCAGTATCCCTCCATATATTAATGGATATCATATAGAGATTATAATCTCTCTATTCTGTCATATATGACGAAATTATACTAAATTATTATATGTTGCAAAACTTTTGTCCCAAAATAGCAAGTCTGCCAATTCTTAATGAGACATGTTGATTAATTGTTGAATGTTTATGTGTATTTTAGACTAAGACATTACTAGGGGTGGATTTCCATAATTTTATCAACCAACTCTTGGTTACTCCACCTAGAAGGGTCAATGTCATTGTAATCATTTGACATAAGTTATCTTTCTATTTATATTTGATCATTATATCTTATTAAATATATAGTATGAATGGATACTTCTTTCAATGTTACTAATGTTCAGTAGTTTTCAAGTTAACTCCTTTATTATTAATTCGATGATATACATTTGATGGTTCATACCATAAAATTTATTAATATATCTCACCTAAATCAATAGTCACTTTTATATAACACCATTTGTTAGAATATAAATTTCATTTCCCAGTACTCAAATCCACGTGTCCCTAAACCCATAGAAATTTGATAGAGGTCACTATATTTTCTCCCCATTTAATCAATTTGAGTATGAATAATCAAGGGATATATATTCTTCCACATAATTTTATACATCATCCAGTTCATGGTGGTATCCTCAATGTCAGAAAATGACTTATCCTTTGCAACTAGAATATATTTCATGATATAGTCACTTATTGAAGAATTTCAAGTAATTGGAATGGATATAATAGAAATTTTATTCATAATTCATATTCTAGGATAAATTTACCTTGAGGAGTCTTAAATGGAAAATATCCCATGGATGTCGGGAGCAATAAGTACCTCTAGGGATGTTCCATGAACATCTTATTTCGTGGACTCATAAGTTGTGATACCACATTCTGGAGTAGGGTCCTCAATTTCATCAGATGAGGATCCCAGCTTGATTATGTCCTCCCCCCACTTAACTTCCTCTTGTGATTCTAATATATATTGAATGTTTTGTCTGTGTGTTATTGGTGTGGTCCCCCACAAAGCCATGACATAGTATCATTCAATCCATAATTAAGAATATCCTAAGGAATGTATGAATGAAGATTCATTTGGATGTATAATAATCAGAGAATAGATGTCTATTAATGTCAATATCTTTCAAAAATTGTGCATTATCAATGGAAGATCCCCACAAAGCACATGATAAAATTGAAACAAGTTCACCAACATGATATACTGAAATTGGTTCCCTATACTCGGTAGAATTTAGGGTTCAAATGTTGTGACTCTATAAACCCTAGTCTGTTCAGACTCCATCCCATATTGTAATCCTATATAAACAGAATATGTATAAATCATTAATATATACCACCATGAATCTAATAGGGGATTAATAGGTAATACATGTAAAATTATAATGATCCCCTAAGTGTTGTAGGGATCAAACATTAATTCATAAGGGGTTGTAGTTGGGGTTTGGCTTAGTGGTAAGCACCCTTTAATTATACAAGAAAAATATGGGTTCAAAACCCATTAAACGCAGGGTATTGTAGCATGTACTATAGACTACAGTAGAAGTGGAAACACTATAGGAACGACGATCACTGTAGCAGTGGCATGTCATTGTAGTGGTGGCAGGACACTGTAGGAGTGGCGGGTACTATGTGGTACTGTATCAGGTGGGTATTATAGTAGTAATATTCACCAAATGGGCCTTGAGCTAGATATGTGGGCCTACAGACCATGTAATGAGCTAAATACCCACTAGGCCATCGAGCTTTGTAGTGGGTCTCCCTCTACCCAGTTAAAGAGGTCTTTGCTTTACATTAATAATAAATGAGGATTCAGCCCCAACCCTTAAAAAAATTAATTATTAAGGGGTAGAAGTAGGAAATATCAAATAGTTTGGGCTAATGATAAAATCTAGGATCCACGAATGTGTGTCTTAGGACATAATAATCATGATGAAACATTATCTATCCATGAAAAAACTTTATCAAGGCGTATGTATATTGAAGGGATTCAGTCACATTGAACTTAACTCACTACCTAATAATGCCTTACTAGATTCAGAATGATGATATTCATCATTACATAAGAGGGCATTTGTACAACCATCATGAGAACTATAGTTTTCACCCAAGAACTTTCATCTTGTATAACAACATTTATATAACCATCTATTAAATTACATGATTTTCAGTGTATATTACATCACTTACATCCCAAATACTTTTTTAGATTTATATATTTATAGAATTAAGAATGTTTTTACATTATAAATTAGACACATCCACACAATATCCACTTTTTCACAAAACATGTAATTTATAAAGACACATTTAATACAATGACCCGACTCACATCAGACACATGGATGGCCTTGGAATATGGTACTTTTACGCGCACACACACACACCCATATCCATGAAATAATGTATAAATAATAATAAAAAACTGATAACAGTGCATGAATACATATATATCTCTTAAATAGAGTACTAGAAATCATTAAAGTTAAAAATAAAAGCCCAATTTTTTTAAAATGATTCTATCCCACTATGAAATATGTAACTACTATGACATGA
Source organism: Viscum album (assembly GCA_963277665.1). Taxonomy (NCBI): domain Eukaryota; kingdom Viridiplantae; phylum Streptophyta; class Magnoliopsida; order Santalales; family Viscaceae; genus Viscum; species Viscum album. The sequence goes on from OY728125.1 coordinate 1,947,948,800, forward strand.
ATGACTGGCACACACCTCACTCTGTCTAGCCCAAAAATATGCTCCATCCACTCTCACTCCTCCAAGGATAACATAAAGATACCTATCACATAACCAAGACATGACATGTGCGGGAAGATTTCATGCAGGGGTGAGTATACAAATGATGATTAGGCACCCTAAAAAACCAAAATAAAATGAAGTAACTGAAAGTAAATAGTTATATCAACCAAAATCTAGTGGAGGAAACGCAAGATGGAGAGATGAAAGATAATGTTGTCACAACAATTCCTTGGATATACATGACTTGTCATCTCATCACCACCTAGTATGTGAAACCAAAATTAAACACATCGATAGATCTTCTAGAATATCCAAAATATAATCATAACATAATCCAAGTCTCACGGTCTCAAACATAAGTCCATCAACATAAACCTATATTAATCTCAAAGGTATCTCTCGCTCGAGATTACTCACTCCATGAGCCTTACTATCCCTGATAGAACTCATATGATAAGTATCAAACATCAAGCATCAATAAGATGATGGAATACCCCTACTATACCTAATATAATCCACCTAAGATCATGATATTTTCTTATTTATAATAATTTGTTCATGATATAACTTAGAAAAACAAAAATCAAAAGTAAAGGATCACACCCAGGACTACTAGGGGACACTACGAACCCTAGTTGAAACATTGTACACAGAATGTGTATCACAGAACAAATAAAATCTATAACAACTTTCTAAGTAGGGGACCAACAAACCTGTAGTAATAGTCAGGCTGATTCCTTAACCCCTACCTCAAAAAAACAACATGGTAAAATATTGTAGATATCAATACATAGAAATGGAATCACACCTTGGGATCATGAGGTATTTCTTAAACCCAATCTAGATTAACTCTCCTATAAGGGTAATGATTCCCATGTAGTGTTGGACAAAATGACTCCAAAAAACCTACCAAGGGAAAAAGATAGAGGATTCCACCATGATCCCCTCATAAAAATTCAAAAATTATACCCATGAAAAATTCCTTTGTCGTGTCACAATCCTATGATAATGACATGATTCCACACTATATTGTCTTAGGATCTATTCAAGAGAACTCACTCAATTAATAATAGTATATAAATCGCTAATAAAAGAGACCCACAATGTCACCTTATGTCACATACCTAACACTAAAACCATGGAATCCATTGCATCCTATGTGGAAAAATACTTTGGATAGGATACTCATGAGCCTCTATATGATTTCTAAAGATAGAGATTCATGAGGGAAACATCTCTAAAGAAACTACACGGCGTGAACTCATAGTACATGGCGTGTCTCTCATAAATGAACCATGATCATATTCTCTCTTGGTACTCGTTGTATACAAAGATCATACAAGAAATTTACACCATGTCACATAACATGTGTCCTCATCCATACCACTGGTTTTGTCCTCACCCACACGTGGACTAGACCACCATGTATCTATACATGACATGTACCCTTGGTACATGGTGTTTCTCATGTCCAGTAGGCTAGATACCCTAAGAGGGGGGGTGAATCAGGGTATGATAACATAAAATACCTTCCCCTTTTGATCTTGTTTTGTTGTTAGACAAAACCATCTTCTCTCTCTCATTCCCATTGCAGAGTATGAATGAATCTTAAAGCATGCACAGAAAACAAAAATTTTACTTGGATCACCCTCACTGGGCTACGTCTAAGAAAAATACATCGGTGATGTGCCTATGTACCAAATCCACTATAAGTGAACTTATGTTTACATGTTTGAAAAAGGATATATATACCTCCTAGTTTACAACCACTCAAAAATTGAGAACACACTGCTCTCTCAACTGAACTGAGCTCACTGCTACATCAGAAGACCCACTCACTGTTTATAGTCTTGTAGGTTTCTTCATTATCACTAATTAATGCATCCTTTATTGTATGTAGATGCTCTATTGATATCTAAATTTAATTTACTAATCAATTCCCATTTTCCACTGATCATTAGGCAACACACTTTGGATATAACTTCACAAAGCACCCTACTTTGCAAAGCTCCCAATTTAAAGAAGCTCAAACAAGACTTTCAGACACTCCTTCCGGTTCATGAAGCACACACCATCGCAGAGATCACTACCTCATGGAGCAGAGTACATCATGAAGCTCAGACCTTTGAAAATCTCAAGCCCTTGAAAATATTAGGCTTTCACAGAGCTCATGTCGTCGTAGAGAGACTTCCTTCACAAAGAAGACCGAGACAACGCGGAACACAAAACATTTGAAAAGCTGAATTAGCCACCCTAAAGATCTTTCTTTCACAAAGAAAACTGCCTTTGAAAACATCCTTCATGAGTTTAGAGAAACAAATTTTTCATGGAAAACAGGTTGCTCCTCTCTAGGGGGTCGAGGCTTATTTATAAGAGTTTTTACTGACCCTCAAACCTTCAGCGCAAAGTCAGAACCACATCAGCTCAAATCGCGAAGCTCTAAAATTTCCATCGAAATTGTCTCTATATTGTGAAGCACTAAAACAAATTTCAAATCACAGATCTGAAGGACCCCGGGACACCCTGAGAGGGGAGGGGTGAAACAGGGTGATCACTTTTTCTTTTAATGTGATGGATCATGTTCCCACGTTGGCAGGAACTTGTTGAACCTGTATGATGAATATGATCAGAAAGCAAACATTCACATGCACAGAGAAGACACAACCCTTTTTACTTGGTTCACCACTAAGGGCTACGTCCAAGGAGCATACGCCGACAGGTTTTCGGTCGTACCAAAATCCATTATGATTCACTAGCGGTAGATTACAAAAGTTCGGGTACAGTTACTCTGTCCCAGGCTCACTGCCTTTACAAAGTTTCAGGGATAGCCCACTACTCCCCTCGGGTCACTCCCATTGACTCCCCCTGGCTCACTGTCGTTGGTGAAGTCCCACTCAGTTTATAGACGTGAAGGTCTCTTCATCATTTTCATGAGAATGCAACCTCTGTTGTATGTAGATGCTCTATTAATGTCCGATTCTCACCAGAATCAGAATATCACATTTCCTCGAATTTATCAGGTAGTCTCCTGGCATTCGTGCAGCTCCAAATAGGCCGGCGGGCTTCAGCAAAACCTGGCATGCTTCTCCAAGCCGGACGCGCAAGTCCCAATACGGCGTGCAAGTCCAAACTGGCACGCATGTTTCACCAACGCACCTATGTGACGCTTCCTTCCTCGACAACAAACATGCACGGTTCACTTCCTTTCTCTCCGAAACCGCCTTGGGCGCACAGAAGACAACCGGCGCGCAAGCTCTACTTGCGCGACCATACTACCACCTGCACGGCTCAACCACCTGTGCGACGAGAGCTCAAAAAATATCTCAGTCTTGAACTCCATTGAAAAATAGGAGGGGTGGTCCAATATTTATAGGCAAACTGGACCCCCTGCACGGAGGTGTGCAAGTCCATCATTGGCGCGCAAGTCTCTTTTCCCACAACCTCTGTCGCGCAACTCACTTGTGCGACCCAAACAATACTTGCGCGACCTTCTTTCCTTAGCCAAATTTTGAAGTTCTGATCCTCAAAAACATATGGTACGCAAGTCTTTTATCATCCAAGACCTCGGCGTGCAAGTATCTTTGACAAAAAACTTTACTTTATTGGCCAATTTTCAGGCCCAAAAATTTGGCAAACACTAGGAAACCACGCCACCTTCACTACTATTTTCTGCTTCAACGATATGATCTCTTTGGTGGTACACATCCTGAACGTCCACTTAGGATTGACAACAAGAAGAAACCATACACCAAATCATGCTTTGAAGACCCTGGTTCCAACAATCTCCCCCTTTGGGTTTGTTGGCAATCAGAATAAATTCAATATATCTCCAACCATGAGTAAACCCAAAACGCAAGAATCAACTCAGCCAACACTCTATGTCTACGTGAGCAATGCTCGGTGTAGAAAACAATAGAGGAAGCTTGAATTGGGTTCTAGTGTTTTGAAATTCTCCACGACGCCCGATGTTATCCTTCTTATACTTCTCATCGCAATCTTATACTTCTCATCACAGAATAATTTCTTCCCTTGAATTTATTCCCCGATGTTATCATCCTTATACTTCTCATCGCAATCTTATACTTCTCATCACAGAATAATTTTGTGCCTTGAATTTATTCCTTTCTCCCCCATTGACAATAAAACCAAAGACCGATAAGTTGTTCAACGTTCAGCTCAATCCATACTCCCCCTGAATAGTATCTCCCCGATAATCCTGCATCACATCCATAAGCAGATAAAAACAGTTAAAACAAACGGGGAGAGTTGATTTCCAGAGCCTCCTTATGAAGTAGGAGGTGGTTGAACACCGAGGTTCAACCGATGCTTCTCGAACACAGCCGCGGACAATGGATTGGACATGATATCAGCCACTTGCTCATTAGTTCTAACATGATCCAATTTAATCATGCCTTGTTCAACCTTTTCTTTGATAAAATGATACCGTATTTCAATAAGTTTTGTACGAGAATGCTGAACCGGATTCTTCGTAAGATCAATTGCACTTTTTTATCACAATAAATCACCATTGGTTGCTACACCTTATCACCAATATCTGTTAGCTGCTGCTTCATCCAAAGAAGTTGAGTGCATGCTTTTGTGGCAGAGATATACTCAGCTTCAACCGTACTAAGAGAAGTACTTTCTTGTTTCTTGCTCAACCAGCCAACACATTTATTCCCAATATAGAAAGCTCCACCACTAGTGGACTTTCTTTCTACCACATCACCAGCCCAGTCAGCATCTAAAAATGCGGATAATTCACTGTCCCTGCCTGCAGGAAAAAATAACCCGAAGTTATGTGTACTGTGAATGTATCTCATGATTCTTTTTACTGCTTCCATATGTTTCCCTTTTGGATTACTCTGAAAGCGGCCTGCAAGGCATGTGGAAAAGATAATATCTGGCCTTGTCGCTGTCAGGTACAGTAGGCTTCCAATGATCCTCCTGTACATGGTGGGATCAACAAAGTCCACATCCTCATGCTTTCTAGGTTTAGTTCCAACTGCAACCGGAGTTGACATTGGTTTGGAGTTTTGCATATTGAACTTCTTCAGTAGCTCTCTTGCATATTTTTTCTGAGAAATGAAAGTGTATTCCTTCTTTTGAATCACCTGGAGCCCCAAGAAATATGTGAGCTCCCCAATCATAGACATTTCAAATTCTGATTTCATGTGGTTGGCAAATTCATCCACTGATTTCTGCCTACTACCACCAAATATGATATCATCAACGTATACAAGAACCATGAATTGATATTTTGGAGAATTCTTCACATAGAGATTGTGATCAACTCCTCCTATTTGGAATTCAAACTTCTTGAGATATGAATCCAGCCGTGAGTACCATGCCCGTGGTGCCTGCTTCAAACCATATAGAGCTTTCTTCAGTTTACAGACCTTTGTTTCATCAGTACCCAAAACAAAGCCCACTGGTTGTTCAATATAGACTTTTTCTTCGAGTACACCATTCAAGAATGCTATCATAACATCCATTTGATATACTTTATATCCTCTTTGGAGTGCTATGTCATGGAAAATCCTGATTGACTCCAGTCTAGCCACTGGAGCAAAGGTTTCTTTAACATCAATGGCTTCAATCTGAGAGTATCCATTACATACCAGACGTGCCTTGTTTCTGATGACACTTCCATGTTCATCAAACTTATTTTTGAATATCCATTTGGTACCAATCACATTTTGACCTTCGGGTCTCTGGACAAGATCCCATGTCTGATTCTTGTCAATCTGATCTAATTCATCATTCATGGCTTTCACCCAAGATTCATCATTAGCATCTTCTTCGAATGAGGATGGCTCTACAACTGATAGAAATGCAGATTGCATATTATTACTCATTCTCCTTGTTTGAGTGGGTGCACTCCTGTCCCCAATTATGTTGGATGGATCAATCTCAGCTCTTCGATTTCTACTGCGAGGTTCAGTAGCATTTTTTTCAGCCATAGTTTCTTCTTCAGATTCTTCTTCTGAGTCAATATCATGATGTGACTGCTGAGTGTTTTGAACAACTTCAACTATTTCTGCATTTGTATTTTCTTCACGTTCACATTCTTCCTGACTTTCTATCACATCAGTATATGACGTCCTTGAAGCATTCGTGGTTTTCTATTCAATTATCTTAACATCACTGCTTTCCACAATTCTTCCCAAACGCTTGTTGAAGAATTTGTAGTCTTTGTTGTTCATTGAGTAACCAAGGAAAATTCCTTCATCTGCATTGTCGCCATATTTCCCTTGATTTCCTTCTTTGTTCCTGATGAAGCATTTACTTCCAAAGACACAAAAGTATTTTAGAGAAGGCTTCCTTCCATGCCACAATTCATATGGTGTCTTCGTCTCACCCATATAAAGTCATGTTCGATTCTGAATGTACACTGCAGCTTGAACATCCTCTTTCCATTAATGTCGTGGAATACGACTCTCAATCAGCATAGTTCGTGCCATGTTGTTCACCTGTCGATTACTACGTTCAACAACTCCATTTTGTTGTGGAGTTCTCACAACAGCTACCTCATGCTGTATCCCATGCTTCTCTAGATAATTCTCAAATTCAATGGACGTGTATTCTCCTCCATTGTCAGATCGCAACACTTTGATTGTTCGTCCAGTATCATTCTCAGCGATTCACCGATATGTTTTCATGCAGTCAAGGACTTGTCGTTTCCTGTGAATGACCATCACACATGCCATTCTACTGTAATCATATATGAAAAGGACAAAGTACCTTTCTCCATGTGTTCCGGCAACATTTATTGGACCACAAACATCTATATGAATCAGATCAAGAAGGTGAGATGCCTTTTTCTTCTTTGGCCGATATGAACTATAGACCAGCTTCACACGAATACAAGCATCATATGATTTTTCACGCTCACGCTTCAGGTTGGGTATGTCCATGACAATTCTCAATTTTGATATTTTCTCCATGTCTTGTTGATTTATGTGTCACAATCTCCGATGCCACAAATTGTTTTCTTCTTCAACATTCATGTAACATACATTTTCTTCACTATCAACCTGATACAAGTTTCCTTCTGTTCTGCATCCTTCCATAAGTTAATTGCCGGTTTTTCCCTTGATAGTGCAGCCTTTCTGATTAAAAGTAACTATAAGTCCTGAGTCACAGAGTTGACTCACGTTGAGGAGATTATGATGTAGTCCATCTTCGTAAAGGACTTCCGTCTTCTTTAGTTCTCCATTAGCTAATTGGGTACTTCCACTCCCTTTGATTTTCAGAGCCCCATAATTACCAAATCTTACTGTACCATCAACATTCTTTATGATATTCGTTAGTAGGCTGAAATTACCCGTCATATGAGATGAACAACCGCTATCCATAATCCAGGTACTGTTGTTCTTTGTAGCTTTGAGGGCTACCTCTGCAAGGTTCGATTTCTCAATCATCTTCCTTTCCTTCCATGAGACATTAGATTGAGTATATAGAACTGATGGCCTTTCAACTATCTCTTCCGCATAACCATGTTCTTCATAGTCAAACTCTTCTTTGAGAGGTGAGAACATGTTTGAAAGAGCAACATTGTCTTGCTGAAGAGACTTGACTTGTCTTGAACTTCGGTATGAGGTTTCTACGTCCCTTCTCTGCCTGCAATTAGCGGCCTTATGACCAAAGTTAGAACAACGAAAACAATATCCATAGAAATTATTTCTTATATGAGAATTAGGATATGAGATTGTTCTCCTTTGTTGAGAATCTATATCTTCTCCATTCATATAGCTTCTTTCCTCTTCACAATAAGACATGGTATGGCCCAGATAGCCACAGAACTGACACTTCATGAGAGGAAATGTCTTCTCACTTGAATTTCTCCTTATACCATCTTCCTTGGAAGAATAGTAAGACTGTCTGTCATTTTTGAAAGTTTGAGGATAATTTTTGGGTCTCCTTTTAGTTTGGATTGAGGGTTCCTTTTTCAGCACTCTAGGTAACATTTCATCATGTTCAACTTTCATCTTGTCTTTCTTTTGGATCTTTTCACTTCCAGCAGTTGATGGCTCAGCCTCACAGCCAATTCCACTCTTTCCCATGCAATCGGGTCTTTGATCACTCAAGATTTTTCCAACCCCAACTGAACCACACTTGGCTCTTGCTAGTAATTCTGCATCTGAGAATCTTCCGAACTTTATTTTCTTCCTTGATTCTTTTGGAACTGATTCAGTCTCCACTTTACTCCTTAGAGTAACTACTTCCTCTTCAAGACCCTCAGCAGTCTTGGATTTTTCATCCAGTCTGGATGTGAGGTCATTGATGACCTTTTCCTTCTCTTCAATTATCATCTTCAGATCAACTACATCATCATTGCTTTCAATTATTTTAGATTGTACCTTCACAAATTCTTCCAGTCGTTCAATTTCAGCTTCATGTTTATCAACATATTTTGTTGATTCTTCTACAATTGATTTCCACTTATTGCAGCTCTTACATTTAATCTTAATCTTACTAACTGCATCCTTAGGTTTCACCTCAGGATCTACACAAGTTCTCAGTTTTTTTTCTCCATCAGTATCTTCTGACTTTTCAACAGTGGCCATCATAGAAGCATGGTTCCCAGTTTTGAATTCTGGTTCTTCTTCATCATAAAATTCATTGTCATCTTCTTCCTCTTCACAGACAAAACTCTTCCTTTGCATTTTATTACTAGATTTGGAGTCTCCCTTTTTTAAGAACCTTATCTAAGGATTCTTGAAGTTTTCATCTTCACTTTCATAATCATTGTTATTCTTCAAGCACTGAGAGGAAATATGCCTAACTTTTCCACAACGGAAACATGCGAGAGGTAACTTCCCTTTGAATTTCCCTTTCCCCTTCTGGAACCTCTTTGCAATGAGAGAAAGAATTTCTTTCTCTTCGTCATCATCACCACTACTATCCTTTGAGATTTTCAATTTATCCATGGCCTTGAATGCCATTTCCTTGCTCACCCGAGTCGTAGCATCTTCTGGTTTGACTCTCATTTCATATGCTACCAAGCTGCTCAGTAAGTCATCTAGAGAAAGTTTGGAAAGATATCTTTCCTCAAGGGCTGACACCTTCGCATTATACAGAGGTGGACGTCTTCTTAATATTTTCTTTACAATATCAATGTCTTTGATTTCTTCTCCTAGACCCCGAATTCTTCCAACCACTTCAGTAATTCGATTGAAGAAAGAGTCTGCATTCTCGTCTGGATGCATCTTCAGATCATCAAACCGATTGTGTAGCACTTGTAGTTTCACCCCCTTCACTCTTCTATCTCCTTCATAAATAGTCTCAAGTTTATCCAACATGGATTTTTCTGAGGTGCAATTCATCACCTTCAGGTAGATCTGATCAGAAAGGGCTGCAGTGAGAGCATTCTGTGCTTTAGCATCTGCATCAATAAGTTTCCTGTCTGTTTCAATCATAGCCATACCTGATGGATCAGTGACTTGTATTCCTTGCATAGTAGAAAAAAGAACTTCCATTCCAAGAGATCTTAGATGAGATCTCATTCTGTTTTTTCAGATCTGGAAATTGCTTCCATCAAAGTGAGGGACTCCTTTGACATTGACCGCGTTTCCATGACGAAGAAGGTAAGATTCAACACCAGCAACCTTTACGCTCTGATACCACATGAAGGACCCTGAGACACCCTAAGAGGGGAGGGGTGAATCAGGGTGACCACTTTTTCTTTTAATGTGATGGATCTTGTTCCCACGTTGGCAGGAACTTGTTGAACCTGTATGATGATTATGATCAGAAAGCAAACATTCACATGCACAGAGAAGACACAACCCTTTTTTACTTGGTTCACCAATAAGGGCTACGTCCAAGGAGCATACGCCGACAGGTTGTCGGTCATACCAAAATCCACTATGCTTCACTAGCGGTAGATTACAAAAGTTCGGGTACAGTTACTCTGTCCCAGGCTCACTGCCTTTACAAAGTTTCAGGGATAGCCCACTGCTCCCCTCAGGTCACTCCCGTTGACTCCCCCTGGCTCACTGTCGTTGGTGAAGTCCCACTCAGTTTATAGACGTGAAGGTCTCTTCATCATTTTCATGAGAATGCATCCTCTGTTGTATGTAGATTCTCTATTGAAGTCCGATTCTCACCAGAAGCAGAATATCACTTCTCCTCGAATGTATCAGGTAGTCTCCTGGCTTTCGTGCAGCTCCAAACCGGCCGACGGGCTTCAGCAAAACCTGGCGCACTTCTCCAAGCGGGACGCGCAAGTCCCAATACGGCACGTGAGTCCAAACTGGTGCACAAGTGTCACCAACACACCTGCGCGACGCTTACTTCCTCGACAACAAACTTGCGCGGTTCACTTCTTTTCTCTCCCAAACCGCCTTGGGCGGACAGCAGACAACCGGCGTGCAAGTTCTACTTGCTCGACCAAACTACCACCTGCGCGGCTCATCCACCTGCGCGAAGAGAGCTCGAACAATCTCTCGGTCTTGAACTCTGTTGAAAAAGAGGATGGGTGGTCCAGTATTTATAGGCAATTTGGACCCCCTGCGCGGAGGCGCGCAAGTCCATCATTGGCACGCAACTCTCTTTTCCCACAACCTCTGTTGCGCAACTCACTTGTGCGACCCAACCAATACTTGCGCGACCTTCTTTCCTTAGCCAAATTTTGAAGTTCTGATCCTCAAAAACATATGGCGCGTAAGTCTTTTATCCTCCAAGACCTCGACGCGCAAGGAACTTTTCCAAAAACACTTTACTTTATTGGCTGATTTTTAGGCCCAAAAATTTGGCAAACACTGGGAAACGGTACCACCTTCACTACTGTTTTCTGCTTGAATGGTATGATCTCTTTGGTGGTACACATCCTGAACTTCCACTGAGTATTGACAACAAACACAAAACATACGCCAAATCATGCTTTGAAGACCCTAGTTCCAACAAGATCTTGTCATAATTGCAGAGCATTCCATCCATTCCTTCATGCCTTCACTATGAAGCCACCCACATAATTCATTTCAACACTTTAATGCTCTTCAACCCTTATGTTCTCAATGATCGTCGAAATCACGAATAACACCATAAACATTATTCATGTATTCACAAAATACACATCAAGTGGACCATCTTCACGAAACACATGCCTTATTCATATTTTGATGAGCTCTGCATGGAAATCCATATTTCACAATGCTCACCAAACTTCATGTGTTGCACCCCAAAAAATTTAAAAACACTAGAAAATGATGCCACCTTGAATTTGATCTTTTGTAACGGCTCTAGATTGTCCATTTATTTTTAATGGTTTTTTGTCAACATGGATTTTCATAAACATCTTTGTAACATGAAAATAAACCATGGAAACCTGCATTGTCAACAAACATAATCCACCCAAAAAATTATGCAATGTTACCTTGAGGGATTTTTCAAAACATTTCTATCCTCTTATTGGGGCCCAAGCACATATCCTTGGCCTTTAACATAAAACTCAAGTTGTTTCTGTATTCTATGGCCATGTACTTCTTCATGGCCATGTCCTAGGACATGCTAACCCTAGCCATGTCCTCGTCCACATGACCAGGCCACACTGTATTGTGTGTACACCCGATACATGGTGTGGAGCCCCAAATGTTCGTCTTCCCTAAATAGGATTGACACAAAGTGTGTGTTCCTGCACTACATGTCATGTGATTTGGATTTCTAAATAGGATTCCTCTAGGATCCACCAGAAACCCCTGATTACCATCATAAACCCATATATCTACCCCTAGGGGGTCTCTTTCAATCCTAATAGGGCTATGGTTTTTTTTAAAAATCAATATTGGGGATCATGACATAAAATAATATATTTTCATACCTTTTAAAGAAACGCCATATATTTATTTGTAACACATCACCGGGTATCAACTTCACCTCGATCCAATGATGATCAATGTCAAAAATGGTGTTCTGCATCACCTCCTCGCCTCAGTTTATTCTCGTTCCATTCATATCCAGTGGAGATCCTCCCAACCCCTTCCATTTGAAAGAATCTGGAATGGGGGTATGTTTATTGATTTAATTTTATTAAATTAATAAGCCTCCTTTTAACAACCCACCAATAGTTTCCACCAACTAGGTTCTCGATGCTGACCAACTTTATGTCATGCCTTGGGTAAAACCAACATTTTGAACATTATCACGATATTAGATTTCTATTATAAGGAATATATTAGGATTTTTAACTAAAAAACTATGTGTCCATGATAAAATATTTTTAATATTTTTAATATCACCACATCAAGGCTCTTCAAACCCTAAAATTCAGTGTTGAATTAGTGCCTTTCTTCATAAATATTTCGATAAACATTCCAAAGTCTTAAACAGAAAAACCTATGTTTCTAAAATCTATCCAACTTCAATTATTTTCATCCTGAGAAACAAAATCGTATTCATAAGGGAGAAAAATTAGCACTCAATATTGTCTCCCACACTAATGAGATCTCCAAAAGGTTCCCATGATATCAACTAACATATTCCTAGGGGAATCACATGTCAATTAAGGGTCTTATATTAGAAGATCAAAACTGACCCCAGGTACCTCGAAAAAATGTCTCCACACTCAACGCCAAACTCATCATACCCAAAATTATGCAACAAGTCTAGAAAATGTCTCCTCAACCGTGTTTGGTGGAAAACACCCAACACCAAATCTAATTATTATAAATGTGTCGATTAGCATGCCACATCCCAAACTGACAAAATAATTACAGAAAGGTTCTATGAACCACAGATAGAGCTATAGACTATAGAATACATTCTATAATACTAAATGATGTGAGATATCACTGAATAGAAGTCCTTATCATCAAACTCAAAGTACCTCCATTATCAGTATATAATGACCCCTAACAAGTCCCTACTAACCTCACCCAACATTTAATGGTCTGTGTATTTTGTAACCATCACTACCACCAACTCTAGGATAACAAGCACAGTCTCTTACTTGTCATGACTAGTATAGAAGGGAACAAGAGGGTTCCTCACTCATAAAATCAAAAGGTGTTACTCTAATAGAAAATTTTTCACTGCCATAATAACAAAACTCCACTGAGGGTAAAGAGATCCTCCCATACACATCCACAATACAACAAGAAAACACAAATAATTCTTTATATAATTAGAATGATCAACATTTCCTCAAAACCTAACCTTACTCCAATGTTTTTTTCCACTTAAACCACTCACCTGGTTGCCCTACTAAGGAAAATAAACATCCTCATATCTTCATCTTACCATAGTTTTTATGTCATTTTAAATCCTTACAAGGGAGATGAACTCCCCAACTTCTTATAATCCATTAAGAACCTGTCCAATGGATATACCATCACACACGTCCTCATAAAAAACACCAATTTATTCCTCCTTATCTTGCTATTAAAGCAGAGGGAAACAACTATCAACTTGAGATACATTATACCATCCTCAACCTCAATCGTAAATTTCAAAGAATCCAACTACACCATCAGTTTCCTCACCATCAATGGGTGGGTAACATTATTGAAAGAATATTTTACTACACCCGTTAGCTAGGATAGTTTTCAAGAAATAACTACCACAACTTTTTATAGGGCCCACCATCACTTCCTCATTTTATAAGACACATATCAGGGATATGACCCTCTATGTCTAGAATGAATACTTCAATAGATTCATGTGTGGATGATAATCTATGAGAATGTTTAGAATCAGGAACCTGTGTATCTCAAACAAAAATATTCATGAAAATCACACTATGATGTCACCAAAGATGACTACCCATAATCAATCCAAAAACATGTTAGGGATCCATCCGATTAGTATCACAAGACTAATGGGACATCCAATGTGGCCAAATGTATCACCATAAACTCATGAAATATTAGTTTCTTTGGAAAAAAGATTTAGTATAATGTTACATCAAACCTAGAGCTGTTGATAGCCTGTACTGGGGCCAAACATTAAGAAACAACTTTCATTTAGTGACCAGATAAGGAAGGAATCAGTTATTAGGTGTGGTTACTCCTCCCTGATAGTCACATAGGCTAGGTGATATCAAATTCACATAACCTTAATAACTCATTCACAACATAGGAGAATAACATAGGGCTTCCTACGATAACAAATTGGGTCTTACAAGACCTCCCATAACATCTAACCACACCAAAGCTCATGAAACATTGTGGGATCCCTCAGAATCAAAATTTTGATAAAAAAAGATCCACTACTGTCACCAGTCCTATTATAGTGGATAACCATAAGGAAAATTGAATCATGACCCTAAAAATATTTTAACTACAGAAAATATGTCTTGTGTCATACCTTAAACCAAACTCGATGAATCCAGGTCACACAAACATACTATATAAATCCAATTATTTCCTTTTTGCACATGTCTAACCTAACCAATTCTTACTCTGAAACCATAGCACACAAAAATCACAAAAATCATAATTCAAAGGTACTCATCTACCAAAACGTTTCACTATCTATTTTCAGTAGAACTAACTTGCCCACACATTTTTTGTATCATGTCTCAAGAATGATCTTAGTGGGTGAAGAGTTCCTATATATTTTGAGTTTGAAGTAACATAAAACATCACCTTTATAAGACTCAACAGACACCCTACATCACTCTAGATAAGCCTCATAAAGGTTGTGGAATAGAAAGGGTATCTCACACTTGTATCTTACAATACTACTATAGAGGTAGCAATGATATAGATTTTAACTATAATCACTCATGTATACTTTAGGTCAAAAATTTATAGTTCCTGTATCCACCCCATGTTCTTATCCACAATCTCTTGGAGCCTAGACTGGACCACCTTGGGTTGGTGGTGGTATTAACAAATAAAAGATCCATACACCTACTATTATTCATCTAGAACCTAGGCAATGTCTTCCACCTGGTAGTCCTATTTGATAAAAATATTTCCTCTTCCTCAATATTCTATCAACCGTCTATCTTCCTATTGTTATGGTTAGAAAAATCCAACATGAGATTCCCCAATCCATCACAAGAAAAAAAATTCTTCAACCTTTAGAGACTAATATGTTCTCAAGGTCCTTGTAAACATTAAAATATATTAATTCATGACCTGTGTAGCACACCTACTATTAGCGGGTCTTTCTCAACCTAGACAATAGGATATCCCGCCTCAAATGTTCATGATAAAATCTCGATCCTAATGTATTATCATAAAAAACTAATAGATCCATCCATATCCCATTCTGACATGTTGCATCCACCTAAAACATTGTAGTTTGGTCTATTCATTGATAAATATGTTGAAGAACTTTTAGTAATCCACTTAGAAAAAAACAACCCCATGACTAAGCCCTAGTATAGATGCCTCATCACTCATTAGTTCATACACTCATCCCAGCTACTGAAACATGGAAGTTTTTTGTTAAGGACACATCCTAAAAAAGAAAATATATTTCATAATCAATGAGTATTTCTGTTGATATAACACAAGAAGGACATGGAGACCATAACCCATTCCTATATTATGTGTTTACTAATGTTTCCCTATAACTAGTGCCTACATGTGTTGAGTCTATAAGTAGGTTATCATAGTCCTGTGGAATGGATACATCAGCCACTGCACCAACACTAGATTCCATGGCTTGATATCCGAACTCAAGAAACTTTAAATTTATCAACATAACACCAAAACAAATATCACATCTAGAAAAAATCATAACTCCAGTATTGAGAAAGGACCCCATATAATACCAATCTCTAACGAACTGAACCATTAGAGCCTTCCTAGCCTATAGTAGGTCGAACCGCTACAACCCCAATCATGCCTCTAATAGTCTATGGATAGTGTCTATCATCGAGTAGGCTTATCACACACATTGAATCCCTTTGCCTATGTTACCTGTGTGTACACAAGCAAACACAAACACCCATCTAAATAAAATATTGTAAATATAATAAAAAAACTACTACCAAGTAAAGACTAAATTTATATCCCATAAATAAATTACTATAAAGCATAGAAGTAAAAAATAATATCACATTAAAAACTTGATAATATTCCAACTAGTTCAGAAGGAGGGGACTACTATGAAATGTATGACCATTGTTCAACTCAGTCAATATAGTATATTACTATGCACTACTCTCTCATGATCTTATAATGACTGAAATAAGATACATGTTGATTTCATAACGAATGACATGTGTTGGATGATCCTATGTAGGCATGATGTTAAAAATACCCAGTAGTCTATAAAACCCAAAATAAAATGGATAAACTAATAGTAAAAAATTATCTCAACCATAATACATAGGAAGAAAAACAAGTGAGGGAGAGAGAATAAAACTCTATCTCAACCATTCCTTGGATATAAATGACTTGTCACCTCATCCCCACATAGAAATTAAAACAAAAATGTCACATACTGGAAGGTATCCCAGAATATCCTAGATATACTGATAATAGAATCCCTGTCTTAAGGAATCTACCATAAATCCATCCATAGAAACCTACTCAATGCTTAATGGTATTGCTCATCCCATAGTACTAACTCCATGACCCTTACCATCCTTGATAGAATTCATACAAGAATTATCAAACTATAATCATTTCTAGGAGGATGTGGTATCCATACCATCGCTAATTTCATCCACCTAAGATCACACTCTTAGGGATTTTCTATGAATAAGGTCATTCTTGGACATAGTAAAACTCAAAAATCTGGTCAGGGATCACACACTATGTAACATCCCGACCTGATGTCTGCTTAACTGGGTCCCCAAGAAGGTTGATCACCTGGGCATAAGTGCACCTCCTCGTACCTTAGAGGCTATTGAATACAATTGAGGGTGTAATGTTGGTAGGGTGTTAATAATATAACATCTTATCAGAGTGATAAAATTGATTATAATAATTAAAATTCAATAGCAGAAGCATGATATAAAAAACCTAAAGACAGGACTGCTAACATACCATAGTGTAAGCTCATCCAACTGATACAATAAATAATAATTGTAAAAATTAAATAACTAAGAAACTAAATAATAATATCAAAATCTTGTAGGAAGTTTCATATACAGGTATACATGGCATTTTGATATATAAAAATTCAATAGGGAACTAACATATACACTAATTCTATATAAGGACTTCCAAAAGAACAAAAGGATTCTTCACTAGTATATCAAGTATATTCTTGGTCATTTTCTCCTACACTCCATCTATATGTCATGAATTTTAAATATCTATATTAGGGCTCTTTTCCTTATAAATCCCTATAGAAATGTAATCTACTCAGGTACCAAAGATGGGCTGATAAGGGTGTAAGAAAAAATCCCAATAGGCCACCACCAATGGTGTGTAGATGTATCCAAGAAGTTCTCATAAATGAAAAATATTCCGGTATAAATAAATAAGAAAAATTTATAAATAAATAACCAACCTAATTAGGTTCCTAATGTATTCCTGATAGCCCTACCTGCTTCAGATCCTGGAAGAAATGAGTGTTTAATCAGTAGCTATATATATATAGTTATAATATATATATATATATATAGAAAAATTATATATTTTATCCACCTATATGGACCAAGTACATATGGATGTAAGTGTAGATATACATGTAATACTAGGTAATGGCAGGATCAATGTGTAACTCAGTCATCCATAACCAGTCTAAACGAGCCAATAAGCTCAAGAAAAATGGTGCACACCCTACATCCCATGAAGAGTGAGAGATGTCATGCTTGAAAATCAGGATGTTGGATGTGTAATCATTCCAACAATTGAAATAAGGGATGTGGTGCTTCATGCCCACCATCAAAATAGATTTATTGGTGTGATATGTCATGCTCAACACCTAATGTACAAGAGAGTGTATCGTTTTTCTGAGCATAAACCTTAAAATTGTTCCAAATCCTATGCCAAAGGTCTATTCATATTTATAATCATATCAATTAGGAATTACCACCCATTAAACATATTAGTCAATTCTAAATTCAAACAAAGCATTACAAACCACAATTAGAATTTGATAAATAAAGAAACAATCAGTGTGGACTTTCTACCCTTTATAAGTCATTTCTTTTAAAACATTAATTTATTTAAGGAGGGAAGCCATCATAAACAAGCCATTAAATTTATTCAATCCCATTTTTTCAATCAACAAATATTTTACAGAAGAAATTTCATTTTAATCGAGTCCAAATGTTTAAAATATATTCCGAGAAATTAATAAATTAATTAAAATGGGTAAAATAAAGATTTCATGCATGAGTGGTGTTCGCGGTCATCGTTTCCATCCTTAAATTACAAAAAATTATCCTCAAAAGTTTGTCAAGCTGTGTAAAATAATTTGAGATGAAGAAATCTATTACGATTCGATGTGTGATGAAGGACAGTGTGCAGCACATTGGAGCATCTATGAAAACACTAAAAGTTTTGGGTAAAATGATGAGAACACGTAACTTGGATCCATTGATGATTCCTCATCCAATGGAGGCCTTATATTCAAAGTAGTTTGGGAGAAATTAAATAAATGGTCCAATTACCTGAAAATAGGTAAAAAGTGTTTGCACCTTAATATTGAAAGGTATTTGAAGATAAACTGATATATAGGTTGGGAGAGAAATGTATAGCATACATCTAGCTATCTAGTGCCTATAAATGATCTTGATTTGGAGTTTGGATGTATGAGATATTGAATAACCTTGGATAAAGAAGATGGGATCCCACAGTAGGAGAAGGGTTTCTCATCCACCAGAATTAGGATTAGAGAAAAAGAAAAAGGTTTAAAAAAATAATTAATGGAAAATAAGAAAATTTCACCATATAAAATTTGGGAACATGGTTTAGTTCCATGTTTTTTTCAAACTGTGCATAAAATGTTCTAGCCTCACTACTTATGGAAATACCCCACATAGTTAAGGAACATGATTTCACTTAACATGCAAAAAAATATGAACTACAACTATCTAACATCTTTAGATTATCACCCATGAATTCAACTAGTGTCACACGACTTCATGAAAACTGTGTGACCCCAAATTCTCCTCTATCTTATCCTACATGGTTAGTAGAGACCATGTAGGGTGGGCTGCACGATATCTACTAATTGTGAAATCCAATTTTTTTCCCAAAAACCTAGGGTTCTGATATCCAAACAAACCCCGAACACCCACATAACCTTCATGAATCCTTTGTGTACAATAATAAGGTATTTTTAAAAGAATTTATATGACAAAAACTATTCATACCTTCATGAAAATATTGGTCATTAAAACCTCCCCACCTTGAATAAACTCATCCCCTAGTTTTCCTTTTGAGGGTAAAGTAGTATCGCCAAAAAAGTGTTTATGCCACTATGCTCATATATCAGCTTCTCGTTCCTCGGCATCATCTTGTACTCGGTCGTGCTACCATAGCAGACGTTTAGAAAGATCTGACCAGCCATAATGTTTCTTAACACTCTGATCCACAATACACACTAGATACTCTTGAAAAGAATAATCCATATCTAGCTCAATCTCATCTTGTTGAAATACTAGTGATTGGTCTGGATGATATCAGCAATGATGTGATACATGAATGAGATCATGCATAAAATCGAGGAAGTTTTATTAGGTAATCCATTATTCCGATTTTTATCTCAACCTTTAAGGTTCTAAAAAACCCATGTGATTGATTAACCTACCTTTGAATACATCTATGGACCAACCTAAGTGAGACTCGCAATAAAAACTAATCTCTAGCCTCAAACTCCATAGTTTTTTTGCATCTGTTGGCATATGACTACTATTTGTATTGAGCGGTCATTTTGTGATTACTGATTAACTATAATTTCTTTCTATTATCTCGAATGATTCATGGCCCAAGAATATCTTCATCCCCTGCCTATTGAAAACACATAGGTGAATGGAAAGACCTACCATATAAGGCTTCATAATGAGCCATATTGTTGGTAGCCTAAAATATATTATTATAAGAAAACTCAATGAGGATTTTCACAAACGTAGATGGTATTCCATCCAACCGGACATCTGAACTAGTATGATACATGGACCAAAGGGTGTTCTGGATCCCCACGGGCTGGAAACTAGTGTCAGGCATCAAATTATTCCCTATGGTAATGATTTTATCAAAAATAAAACTAGTATTAAATAAACCAAACAGAGCTCACAATAATAATCCAATAAAAATTAAATATCAAAAAATACATAACTGATCTAGATACAACTAAAACTAATAAAAACAAAACATGAGACATATCTAGTATACAATATCTCCATGTGATCTCTTTGTCACCACAAAACACAATACCAACCTTCTCCAAATGAAAAAAAAACAGAAACCCAAACCTGAAACCTATACCAATAAAACATCTCTGTTCTACTATCATCAGATGGTATAAGTTTGTTGTGATAATACTATAAATCATTAAGAATCACCATAAAACCCATGAATTTCATTTCTGTAAATAGTTAAAAATAGTAGTTTGAATTTTTTTCTATAAAATAACATTTTAAATCATTTTCAGTAAGTAAACATAGCTTTCCAAAGTCCTTTTTAAAACATCACACATAACATTCATTTTTAAAAATAATTTCTCTTTCCACGGCCCATTTCAAAACATATACCCAAAAACAAATCCCAATTAGGTAAATATAAAGGGGTTGTGCGTAATGTAATGGAAACCAAACAAAATGGAACAACTAGAAAATCCAATATCCAAAAAGTAGAACAAATGAATAGAGCATACAGATAGTGATTTATGCAACTTTCATAATCTTTTTTAGAGTGATTCATGGAAGTAATCTAATTAGACATACCTATCGACATATGTTGTAGCTCCATAGACAATAACCTATTGGCCGCTCTAAACAAGGTAATCCAGTGCCATATCCCACCTAGTCTTATCATGTCAGGGGGGTGCCAACCTGTCTAATTGGGGTCAATAAGAAACTATCAGTTGACCCTATAGTTGATTCCCAAGAATCCCTTGAGTATAATAATAATAATAATAATAGTAATATGTGGTAACATGTGGATATAAACTATAACCAAACTTGTTCTTCCACATAAGAAATTAGAGGGGATCCCATATCAATGTCTAATGGACTCAATAACAAAGTTTTCCCATTCACGATCCATAGGAGGGGAATAGATCCCAAGTTCTAGTGGTATCAAAATATAATCCCAACATAAAAACTCACATGAAAAGCTATTTTGTTTATAATAATTATTAAACACTAATCGATCGTCAGACTACCCAAGTTTTTCAATGCATTTTCTAAAACATTCCATCATGCCCATCGAGCCCATGCATCAAATTAGTTCTGATTTTTTCCCAAAACATGATTAGATTCCAATCGGGCATTCACATTACTTCGCATAAAAGTACACTTTTTAAGAGAACAAAATGTTCCAATAGGGACTCTAAAATTTACAATTCACATACATTTAAAAGACATTCACAAAAACCAACAAAATATGCCACTTTCACAATCACAATGCTAAATGGGCCTTTATTCCAATTGTTTACTAAAGCATATCTCAAAATTACAAACATTCCTCAAGAAATAATTAAGAAAATATATTTGAAAACAAACCATTCTCATGGAAAAATCCCCCTTTTTAGGTTGGTACAAAAACTAAATCTATTTTGAATTACCTTTCACTCCACTTTCACATTTTATGAAATCAATTTTAAAACCCCATAAAATGAAAAAATGTTCAAACCAAATATTTCTATGGAATATAACCTTCAAAATTCACATTCACAATAAGAAAACAATATAAAACACTTAAATAAAATTTTCTATTCTAAGACACATTTATAATTCCCAACATGGAGGCACACATGAAATCCAATCAATCTTTTTTAGAAAACCATCTTCCAATCCATTTTTATTTTTAACCAATTTCAATAAACTTCCATTTTTAAAGAGACAATATTTTCTTTTAAATCAACACAAAAATGCACACATAAACATTATTCCATAAAATCCATATATTTAAAAATAAAACTCACCACTCATAACACAACCACATCTCTATAATATAAAAAATTAAAAACATCTCCCAATGCACATAGTTTTACTTTAAAAAATCAATTGTAGTATTATCAGAAAAAACATTACATGTGTCTAAGATAGGAATAATAATTGAAACCCTTATTTAAACCATTTCAACCATACTCAAACATAAAGACACCAAAAAATAATATTAGAACATTAAAAACATGTGAAATAGGATTATTAATATTTTTGAAATCTCAATCATCAAACAGAATGTGCTGAAAAGGATATGTATGGAAACACTTACTTCACTGACAAGTGAACAAAATAAATCTTCAAGAGGAGGAAAATCCAAGCCCAAGAGATAATACACACACCTTATGACCAAATAATCAAAAAAACACTCATCAACCATAATCTATAGGTTTCATACAAAAGCGAAACCCCACTAGGAACAAACAAAAATAAAGAGAGCAGGAAGATGAGAAGAATAAATTGGCCAATAATCCAAAGAATGTTTTATTTATAACCTTAAAGTGGCTTAAATGGAGGTTTCAGCGCAAAGGAGAAGGGTCTATTGGACCCCCTAGTGCTCCTAGGTTGATGGAGGGGAGGAAAACCTAAAATAGGGATAAATGAATGGACGATAAGGATTGAAATTTCAAATTTTTAATAAATTTGGGATTTCCAATGGTTTGGACACACAGTTTGAAAAATTGTTCACCCTCTAGTATAGAAAATGGGAACCCCACATGGTTTGGAAACCCCGTTTCCCAAAACATGCACCTAACCTGCAACATTCCACTACATGATTCTAGAACCAAACCACACACTTTTTTCATAGTTTCCCTAACCGTGGGTAGGCTTTTCATAAATACCTCACACCAAAATCAAACCATACCATTTCCTAGGAAAATCCCCCAGATTTCTATTAAGTTTTCACTAACCATGCGTCCCTTGATTCCAAGCCCAAAAATTTCAATTTTTTCAAAGAAACCTCAAAAAATCAAACAAAGACTCAACCTGAACCACATCCAAATGTCAGAAATAAAAGATAAGAATATAATAAATAATTTACAAGGTCATGGTGTGATAATTACCCCTACCAAAGACACTTTTTGCCCTCGTAATTTTACCTGGATGAAAGATAAAAAAACTCGGTCCCAAAACTGGTCAAAAGCCGAACAAAGCCAAGAACCTTGGGGTAACCTTTTACCTCCCAAGTCACACCTTAATAGTTCTAAAGATAACAAAAAATGAGGAATAATTAGAGAACACTAGAGGGTTATCCCCACTATAAGAACTCAAAAACCCCACAACAATAACTAGGAACTCCCAATAACACCAGCAATGTCCGACCAACATGGGTCAGGAAACTCCCCAAATGAAAAAAAACCCTCACACAAGGGGAAACCCATGGAAGGAATTTTAACCAAATAATTAACAAATATACAATTAACTATTTCAACAAGACACTAGTATGTCCAAAAAGATAATAATGGAGAACCAATTCTAAAAAACTACAAATGTTTTGACCATTTAAAGGATCCACATCCATAAGGCACAAATATTCTAGTTAGAATAAAAAAAAAGCACCAAACATCTTTCAAAATTGTTAAAGATACAGGAAAAAATAAAAATATGAAATATAACTTCATCCATATCCACTCCTATTATTGAGACGAAAACTAGGCTAGGGTTCCCCACACATCTATGAATTCTTGGTTTTGTGAAAAGATTCACTCCTAGGCCTTTTGACGATGCCATAAGTTTTGAAGCATCTTCTACCCTGCATCCATGAACTATTATCCTATAATAAAGGAATATTCCTCAAGCAGTACTTCATACAAAACATCTCAAGGGAACCCAAAAGGTCACACAAGTGATAAGACTATACAGGATTGTATAGCGTCGGCTTCGAATGCCCAAACCAACCATAATGGAAACAAATGAGTGAATGGTCTGAGGAATTGGAAGTCCGGTCCAATGAAAGAGGATTTTTAGAAATATGTTCCTCTGGCACATGCCTCTCATTAGATGAGAACCCTTTATGGGAACCACCTACTATCGACTACACCCTAAATAATAACTCATCTAAAAACACAACATCAAACTAATTTTTTCATAGAAATTTACCTAATGAAAGGACTGACTCATTTATCTCTAGGAGAAGACTCCAAACAAAAGGACAAGATTTGAATATATCCTATGATGCTATCTCATAAGAGAAAGAAACAAACTCCTTGAAATTCTCAACATAATCCCTCACCAATCGATGGCCATGATGAAAACACAACAGATCTTCCAAATTCTTTTTCTTCACCTATATAAGCATGAACCATTGGAAAAATTTGGGCTTAAACACATCCCATGAAATCCCAACATTCATGCAAGATAAGGAAATAACCATCCATTGGCCCAATTTGGACCCTCAAACAAACCTAAAACAACACACACTCTCACTGGCTCAGGAGTTCCCAATGATATGATGACACACTCAACATTCTTAATCCATTCCATAACATCAAATGGGCCTCAGTCTCTAAAAAATATAGGCAAAAACCGAGATGAACTAGATATTGGGAAAAACCCACTAGAAAATTCGGGTACCTTTTTGGGTGAAATTTTCTTACCAATATGGGAAACACAAAACCTAAATCAACATCAACCCAAAACATAATTATAAATATCAACTTAAGCTACAACAAGAGGATAGAAAACCAAGAACAACAAAAAATACTCTTTAAAAAACTACCATTTTCATTTCTATTTTGGAACAACCTTCTTCTAGTACCACTGTTCGAATACTGAAAGTAATTTTTTACAAATCAAGAACCCACCTTTTAAAGATAAACCAAATTATAAAACCATTTTCCCCTTAAATAACAATTTTGGTAACCAATCCAAAACTATGATTTCATATACTCACCTATGGATTCATATGAACCATAACATATGTGTTCATTCCGCTTCCACTTAAACCATCCATGTATAGATGCCAAAATGAACGTCCCATACATTCCTACACATATTTGAACATCAATAAGGAACAAAAATGGTCAACCACACAACTTCATCATCAAACCCAAATATTTACAAAAAATTATATTCACTTTTCATTCTTATTTTTCTAAACCATTCAAAATCCTCAATCATTCCTCTTTAAAATCAACTTTTTTTAATCCGATTACACTTGAATGAAACCATTTCCATTTCAAAAACCATTTTAATTTATTTAAAAACACACTCACACCAACCTAAATAAGAAAAAAACCCACACCAAACTATAGAAATATTGAACTATTGACCATTATTAACTAAAAATCATGGTTAGTGGGCCATGACCCAAGTAATCATCAACAACTACGATGACCTTGAACCATGCCCTTAGACTCTAAATGGGTCACTACTCCATGTGAGATCACAAAATTACACCAGCTTGCCTCCATTGTCATTCCTCATCAACACATCCATAAGCCACAACAAATGACTCAAATCCTGTACTACCCTTGGCAACTTGAGGATTATAATGATAAAGGTTTCATGAAGTCCTTCTCGTACCCAACATACTAATCTTTACAGCCCTAGTCTCCAACTCCCTGACATCCCAAATAAAAAATGGATTTCTCTGGTAACATTTTATCATCATCAATGTTAGGATTCCATCCCATCCAATATCCAATTCAGTTTGAGACATGGCCAAATGGGTAATCCCAATCCCCATGGGATGGAATCTAGTGATGGGATGATCAAATAAACCAAATAGAGATTAAAATAATAAGACAATAATAACTAAATATCAACAAATACACAACCGATACAGATATAAAAACTGCTAAACAAAACAAAACATGAGGCCAAACCATGATACATGATCTCCAAGTGACCTCTTGGTCCCCACCAACCACTAGACCAACTTATTCCAAAGGTAACTTGAACCAAAAACTAGAACCAGAAACCTGAACCTGCAAAACATCTCGGGTATACTGACACTAAATTGTACAATTTGGGTGTAATAATACAATATATCAGTAGACAATAACCATAGAATCCATTCCTTTAATTTCCTGAAATAGATCACAAAAACATGTTTGAAGTACATTTAGAAAATTGGATTTTAAATTATTTTTAGTAAGTAAAAAATAGCTTTCCACATTTTCTTTTTAAAACATCACATGTAGATTTCCTTTTTTAAAAACAGATTCACGTTCTATAACCCATTTCAAAACCAAAACCCAAACAAAAATCCCAACTAGCAACTAAAAAGGGGTTGTTCAGAAAGTAAGGGGAACCAAAGAAATATGCACAACTAGAAAATTCAATATCTAAAAAGTAGTAGAAATAAATGTAATATATTATTAGTGATTCTTGAGAATTTCTTGAACATTTCTAATGTTATCCCTATATGTAATCAGATCAGACCCACCTACTATCATATGGTTCATCTCTATAGTCAATAATGAACTAACCGCACTAAAATAGCCAATCTAGTGGCACATCATACCAAGACCTATCAAGTCAAGGGAGTACCAACCCATCTAATCAGAGTCGCATGGAAACCATCCCTCAACCCACTAGATGACACATAGAATTACCATAATAATAATAATAATAACAAAAATAATACGTGGAAATATATGGTATGAAAACCACAACCAACAATGTTCTCAAACATTTTCCATTATAAGGGATCCTATTCAAAGGATTAATAGAACTAATACCACAATGTTCTCATGCATGAGACACCAAAGGGGAATGCATCCCATGTTCCAGTTGTCACAAAATATAATCTGTGCATCAAAAATTGCATGAAAATACATTTATTTCAAAATCATTATTAAACACCAACCAGGCCTCAAAGTACCTAGGGTTTTTAATACTTTTTCTAGAACATGCCATTATTCCCATCAAGACCATACATCAAATAATTTCCATAAAAATATGAAACAGTACAAAATGACAATTGAGAATTCACATTTCATCACATAAAAGTCAAGTTTTCAATAGAATACAATGTTCAAACTGGGACATTAACATTTCCAATTCAAATACAATTATTATCCACTCCAAAAATCAATATGAAACACCACTTTAACAATAAAAATGCCATAACAGTCTTTTGTGTCAATTGTTTGCTAAATAATATCTCAAAATTCAAAATAGGGATCAAGAAACCGTTACGAAAACATATTTTAAAACCAAATATTCTCATGGAAAAAGCCACTTTTTTGAAGTTTTTACACAAAATTTTTTTTTGGAAGTATATTTTACACAACTTTTACAATTTTTGGAGTCCATTTTAAAAGTCAAAAAACAAAATAAATTGTGTGAAAATAAAATATTTCCATGGAATATCCCATTCAAAATTCATATTCACATTAAAACCATATTTTAACATGCTTCACAACACTTTCTAAATTTAATGACACATTTATAAATCCCAATAATAAGGTACACAGGAAATGGAATCAATTTATTTTTATAAAACCATCTTCAAATCCAGAAATATTTCAGACTACTTTTGAAAAAACCCACATTTTAAAGAGACGTAATTTTCTTATAAATTAACACAAAAATACCTTCATAAAATTGTAATATAAAATTCATCAATTTTCGTATAAAACACCCAAATAATAACCCAACCATATTTATAAATATAACCATGGTAAAACATCATCCAGAGCACCCAATTTTACATTAAAACACAATTGTCATTTTATCAATCACGTTGCATGTTCCTAATATAGGAATAACCAATGAATCATATTTTAATTCAATTTTCACCCATATTATATTATAAAAACACCAAAAAAATATCATACCATCACATCACCAACATGGAATACAAATTTATAAATAGTTTGGAACAATCCAACATAAAATGGAGTGATCTAGAAAAGGGATGGATAGAAACACCTACCTCACCAATGTATCAAGTAAACCAATCCTTTAGAGGAGGATGATCCTATCCCATGAGATAATATGCAGACCCTTATACCAAAAAATATTAATCCACATTTCATCTATAAACTCTAGGGTTTGACCAAAAGAGAAACCCCACTAAAAACAACCAATAACCAATATATAGTGAAGAGTTGAAGAGGAGATAAATTGAAAATACAAAGTAAAATTACCTTATAACCTTAGAGGGGATTCAGTGGAGTTTGGGGCGAATAGGAGGATAGTCTCATGGAGCCCATGGAGCACCTAGGTTGGATATGGGGCTAGAAACATGAAATAGGGTTAAAATATCCGAGGAAGATTAGAATTTGAATTTTTTAATGAACTAGGAATATTCCATTGTTTTACCAAAAAAAATGACAAACCATGTGCCAATTGTGCACCCTATACTGGAAAAAATGTTCTCCCCAAATGTTTTGGCCACATGGTTTCCCAAACTCTTCTCCAACCATTAAATATTCCACTACTCTATTCTATAACCAAATACACTCTTTCCACATTATTTCTCTTACCATGTATATGTTGTGTTCCAATACCCCATAACCAAAGTCAAGCTGAATGGTTTCTTGGGAGAAGCCACATGATTTCCCTTATCCATGTGATATCTATGCGGCACATGCTGCTAAGCACAAAAACATCCATTTTTTTAATAAAACTCAAAAATTAAAAATGAGACTCAACTAGAACCTCAACTGATAGACCCAAATCCATGATAAGAATAAAATAAAAAAAATTAATGGTTGTGGTGTGACAAGGGGTATGTGTTTCTCCCAAGAACCTCTGAAGTCAAGGACACATTCACATAGCATGTCCTCTAAAATCAGAATTGTATAATAAATTTATCCATCATTCTAAGGGTGATAGAATATGCTCAGAAGGACCTATATACCCAAGGTATTATAAAAACCCTAGTATAAAAATGACATAAAGTTATAATCTCTATCAGAAATGATAGAACGTGGAGATCCATGAAGACGTATGACACCCTAATATATAGCCTCTCTATCCTATCAATCAGGAAATCAATGTGAAAATTTCCTCAAATGATCAATGAAAACCCACACTATATCATTTCCATTAGGTGACTTGGATAAACTAGTCACCAAATATATAGGAACATCATCCCATTTCCACTCGATAATGGAAAACATTTATAAAATTACATCTTGTCACTAATGTTCTGCCTTCACCTGTTGATAGTTAGAAAACCATGCGATGAAGACAAAAATATCCCATTTTATAATATGCCACCAATGATGGTATCATATATCCTAATATGTCTTAGTGAAACTGGGATGATATACCCAAGAGGAGGTATGAAATTCACACATCATCTCCTCTATGATGTCTGTTGGTACCCATACACATCCAGGGAATAGTATAGTATCATCCCCATCAATTCTACAACATGAAGATGTATCATCACATGAGATGATTTCCCTTATAAAAAGGTCCTCGGTATTAGATATTTTCCTCATTCATACCCATTTGAGAAGATTAGTGGTCCCTTTTTATTATGTAAGGATATTATGACTATGATCCTCTTGAACCTCAATGTGTATCTTTGAGAATGGGTCCCTAAGATTTTATTCTTCACTGGCCTCCTGAAATACCAGAGTCTGAGTCATCTAGATCATAGAATTTGCAAAAACAATTCCCTACTAGGCATGTGGGTGAGCTCAAAATGAAACAGATTTATGTACTCAACCAACATGTGCTCCCTAATATTTAGAACCTTCTATATAAATAAGTACTTGTAGATTTTATGATCATTGTATAACACTAAAATTTCTCCACATAGATAGTGTCTCCAACATCATAAGGAATAAACTATAGTATCTATCTTGTGGTCATGTATTGGGTAATTATGCTCATGAGGCCTCAACTGATGAGACCAATACACGGTAAATAACTCATCATTTGTCAAAAAAATCCAAGCCCAATAACTGATTCATCACAAGAGAATTTATATCAACTTAATGGCTATGAAAAAATAATTATTTGTGCTGGAGTCAAATATCCCTTCAACTCTAGAAAGGTTGCTTCACATGATTCTATCTATAAGGAAAATCACGCATTTATTCACCAAGATAGTAAGTAGTGCTACAAGACACAATAAATCTTGAATGAAGCACCAGTAATAGCTAGATATCCCCAAGAAACTCCATATTTTAAAGATGTTATTAGGATTCTCCTAGAAAACTACAGCTCTCACTTTCTATGGGTCTACTTTTTCTCTTAACTATGAGATAATGTGACCTAAGAAGTGGAATTTGTCAATCTATATGTGACATTTACAAAGAATATCATAAAGATAATGCTATCCTAGTGTATTCAGTATGATATCACGAAGGTTGGAATGGTCATGTATGTATTGTGAATACACTAGGATATCATTATCCATGGATACCATTAATGAATCTAGAAATGGGTGAAAAACTCTATTCATTAGATATATAAAAACCATCAATACATTTGTGAGACCGAAAGACATGACCAGGTACTTGTACAGTCTATACTTGCTCTTAAAAGCTATGAGATGTATGACTAAAGACTTGATACACACCTGATGATAGAACAAACATAGATCTTTCTTTAAAAACACACACTCTCTTAAAAACTGATCAAAGAGGTCATCTATATGAGGTAGTGTATACCATTTCATAACAATAAGCTAGTTTAATCAATGATAACCCATCAAAACCCTAAGGGCATAATATTCCCTCTTAAAAAAGGATTTGTGAGCCATAAGGATAAGTTTTCTGGAATATAAATCCTTCAGTATCTAGATCCTTCAACTTCTTCTTGAGTTCTAGAAGTCCCATAAGAACTACTATATAAGGTGTAATGGCCACTTGTACTACTCCTTCACATGCTCAACGTTAAATTCTAAACACTGTAGGTAGACCAAAGAAGTCATCATGAAATATTTACTTGAAATACTCAACAATGGGATGAAAACCATTAGGTCTTAACCCCTAGTCATCCATGAAATGACGGGCAATCTGAGTTGTCACACTACTAAGCCCCAACTGCTCGAGTCTTGATTTCATAGCTTAAACATCCCATTCTATCTTTATTCATGTGGCTACTACTCTATGGTGAAATAAAAATCACCCTCTAATGATATAAATCAATATGATCTTGATAGGGAACTAACCAATCCATCCTGATGATTACATCAAATCCTATCATGTCGAGGATGAAATTATTCCTTATGAAGAGGTGTCTACCTATCTCAAGGGGATAATCCTTGCAATAGAGAAAACCATATAATCAGATACCTAAGAGGGTACCAACCATTATGACACCATATAATTGTTCGATCTTGAGGCTCGTACACTCTCTAATAGTCTTAGATATTAAAGAGTGGGATTCATCTATTTCAACTTAATAAGACACTAAAATATAGGATACTAAATTTTTAACTTGGCTGTAGAGGGTTTTATTCCATTATCCTCCGACATAGGATGGACTTTATATAACTATCATATACCATATTCTTGAGTGACTACAAGACTAACCTAAAAATGCTCGCTCTGTTGGGGCTGTGAATCATGAGTCTGAAAACCTTTACCTTGACCACAACCTCGTCCTGAGTGGCTGGTGGCATTCCAGCTACCTACTTAGCATGATGTTGTTGTCCCATCTCCAGTACATGGGGTAAGAGTAGATACAAACTCTATAGGTGCTGATGGATATTTTTTCATAATCACTGGATATAGCCCATCCTACTGTAGTCCCTGCATTTCACTGGATATCATAAACATTGAGGTTTCTTGTGTCCTGAAATCTAACATTGTTCACATATCAAAAGATTTTCATCATCAAGAGCTTGACTAATACTACCTCCATGAGTTTCCTTATAAAATTTCTTTCACCCAGAAGAATAAACACTAATAGATCTATGCGTCGAACTGCTCTAACTCACACGATTATCATCCCTAAAAATTTCTATTTGTGAGAAGGGATAGGTTTTCTATCTCTGATATGGTCATGAACCAAAATAATTTGACCTCGGACCAGATGGAATATACCAACCCATCCTAAAATCACCTAGAAGTCATAAAATCATCACCCACTAGAGTAAGAATGAACCACTACGACTTAGTGAAAAAATCATAGTATTCTGTGAGATACATTCCCTGTTGTAGTAGGTTCAAGAATTCTCTCTATCTGTCAGCCCTCAGAGTCTGGGGAAGGAAATAGTCATAGAAGATAGTTTGGAAATATTCCCAAACCATATCAAAATGTTGATCTTCTTGGGTAATGACATACCACCACCATTTGAAAGAATCTCACAACATGTATATAGCGAGTTTGACCCTTCACTCTAGAGGTGTCTCTAGAAACATGAATACTAAAAGAATTGATTTGATCCATGTCTTAGCAGCATTTGGTATACCATACCCTGAAATTGTGGGAGGATATTGTTTTTGGAACACCTTGGTCAAATCAACCACACTTTGTATAGTCCGAAAAACAAATTTATTATTCTAAAAAATATGATGAAATTCCTCTTAGAACTAGATGTCAGTAGCTATTTCAGGTAAAGAAACAGGTGTCATAGGTGGAACTGTAGGAGGAACCACTGGTGACTCAGGGACATCCACTTTTCCTGTATATTATTTAATACGTACAAGAAGTATTACTACAGGAATTCATGATGGAATGATGCTACAAGGCAAAATTAAAACCTCATAAGAGATCTTAACATTTTTAAAGATTGAATATAAAAAACTATCCCAAGTGAATAACCTTCCTAAAGAAATATCATACCCATTATACCTGCTTATAAATCCAAAACTGGGTAATAGAGAATATGCACCAAAAGTGAGAAATAGAATAATTGAGGGTGTAATGGAATTATGGTGGGGAGAATATACCCTCTTGATAGAGTAGCATAAAGGATAAAAATAATAAGAAGGAAACAGTGGAATCATGATATAAAAAGACACTATAAACTATAATAGTAACCCGTCGTAGAGGAATCACAATCAACTAATACAAAAAAAAGTTGAAATGGTAAATTACTGAGAAACTGGATAATAATATCAAAATCCACTAGGTTTTATCATATAAATCGATGAATGTAATACTAATATATAAAGGGAATAGAAGATATGGATATAAAATCATGCTATAAAAAACTATAAAAGGAAAAAAGGATACTCCACTAGCATCTCAATCATATGATTTCTCCTCTTTTTATATGCTCCATCTATAAGTTAATCCTATCCAATATCTATATTATGGTTCTTTCTGTTATCCAAACCTATTTACAAGTAATCTACTTAGGTACCAAAGGAGGACTAAGTTTCTTGTGAGATAAAATCCAAACATGCCATCAAAATTGGTGTCTATAATAAATCCATGTGGTTATCATAGATAAAAAGTGTACAAGTATAAATAAATTATAAATAATTCTGAATAAATAAATAGTCTGCTTCAATTCCTAAAGGACACATGGAGGCACTACCAGCTTCATCTCATTACTGGATTGAGTTTCATATTCGTAGAAATATATATAGTAATAATATATATATAGTATTATTATTTATTTCATCCACATATATTGACCATGTATTTATGGATGAAAGTGACCATATACTTGGAATAATATGTGCTGGTTAGATAGGTTAACAAATCAATCATCCATAACCAGTCTAAATGAGCCTATAAGCTCAAGAAAACGGGCCATTCCCTTCATCCCATGAAGTGTGAGAGATTTCCAGATTAACACATGGGATGGTGGGTGTGTCATCATTCCAACAACCAAAACAAGGGACATGGTGTGTCATGACCACCATCCAAATAAATTAAATGGTGTGAGATGTCATGCTCAACACCTGATTTATGGGATCATGAAACATAATTCTGAACCACACCCTTTCCATCATTCCCCAATGTATATCAAAGGTGTAATCATATTTATAATCATATACATGAGGAATTAATTCTCATGCATCATATTTGTCAAGTCTAAATTCAAAAGAAGAATTATGATCCACAATTAACATTTGATAAAGCAAGAAACAATCGACATGGCCTTTCGAGCCTTTATATGTAATTTCATTTAAACCATTTTATTCATTTTTGTAAGGAAACCATCAGGAAAAATCCATTCTATTTATTAAATTCCATTTAATATATAAAAACATGTCGATTCATTTTATAATTCTTAAATAGGTACTTAAAAGGTGACATTGTTAATTGGGAAATTAACTACAAGAGAGGATCCATTTATATGTTTTGAAAAACACATAAGAGGGTGCCTTGGGTTCAATCAATAATTATGTAATAGAGAAAATTCCATTTATAATCCATGATGAATGATTATATGTAATTATAGGAATTTAACCAATTAATTATAAAGGAAAAAATAAATTCGTCACACACTTGGGGTGTTCGTGATCGAGTTTGGCATCCTCAATTTAATAAACAACGATCCTTGAAAGTATATCTAGGTGCGTAAAATAATTTCAGATTATGAAATATATTTTATGGTTCCATGGGACAAGGATGGTTTGTGGTATAGTACTTATTCTACTAAATCACTATAATCATTGGGGAATACAATGAGACCATATTCCTTGGGGTCATTTGTGACCCATCACCTGATGGAGACCGTAGATTCAAAGTAGGTTGGGAGAAAGTAAATAATCATTCTAATGACCTGAAAATGGGGTAAAATATATTATACATAAGTAGTGTATTGAATCCAAAGATAATCTAAGATAAGAAGGACGATATATATATAGAATACCTCTAGCTATCCAATGCCTCCTATGAATATTTATTTAAATTTCAGATGTGTGAGTTATTGAAGAGACTAGGTTGAAGGAGATGATAGAAGATAGGAGGAGAAGGATTTCTCATCTGCTGGAAATAGGAGAGGAGAAAATGAAAATTCTTTAAAATATTAATGAAGGTAAAAAAATAAATTTCACCACATAAAATAGTTGTTTATAGTTTATCTACACGGTTTAGAAAAACTGTGCGTAAATCGTGCTATCCTCGCTGCTTAAGGAAAGAGCCCACATGGTTAAGGCACACAATTTTTTTTAACCATGTAAATCCCACATTCTAATCCTTGTAGTTTTTTGTACTAGAATAAACACATGGTCACATGGTAGTAGAAAAATTGTGTGTTCCCAACTGCTCCTATTTTTCACCCTGCATGGTTAGTAGAGACTGCGTGAGGTGGTTTAAACAATTCCTTCTAACTATGTAGCCAATTTTGTCATCCAAAAACTAGTGTTTGCAGGATATAAAAAATAACCAAACACCCTCATAACCTCTCTGGATAATTATAGTAACATTATAATCTTTGTTTAAAGGAATTTATTCCCTAAAAAATGAGTCCTTCCTTCATTAAAAGATGGATCATTACACCCAAGACCACTAGGGGAAAATAAACCCAACATAAACCATGGTATACTAAAAGATAATCACACCACTACCCAAATTTGGAATAAATCTCTAAACATGGGATCAATTCCCATGTAGTTTTAGTAATTTAGATTCCATGGACTACACCTAGAGAAAACAACACGGTAGAATACCAAAGATATGAATACATAGAATGTGGATCACACCCAGGGATGATTGTGTATTCTATAAAACCAATCTAGATTAAGTCTCTTAGTAGGGGACTGACACCCATATAATTTTTATCATGCTAATTCCACACACCCCGCTATTGGGAAAAGATAGAGGATTAAAACCTAATCCACAAGGATGGATTCACGAACTCTATACAACAAAAAGATCATTGAGGATTTACAATCCTATGATGAGGATGTGATGCCACGCTATACCTTTATATGAATAGACCAAGGGAACTCATTCAACTGGAATGATAAATAAATTTCTAGTAGAAGCTACCAAAACATAACCATATTTTCAATCTCTAATTACTTAACCATTGATACCATGTCATCCTACATGGAAAACTACTCATGATAGGCTACTCATGGGACTCCATCGGAGTCCTAAAGACATATAGGCATGAGGGAAACGTCTCTAAGGGAACTACATGGTGTGTACCCATATTTTATGGAACATATCCCATTACTAGACCCTGAATTTGTCCACTATTAGTACAAAGTGTGTAAAAATATCGTACAATGAGTGTACACCATGTACAACAGCATGTGACCTCATCCAAATCCCTGGGCATTCCATGTCCATCACACAGCCTGGATGGCCATGTATCTATACATGACAAGTACCCTTGGTAAACAATGTGTTGCTCTTAGTTGGGACTAATACTACTTCCTTCGACATGAAAATGTAACACAACTCATTCCCATTTTTATGTCCATGTACTTCCACACAACCATTTTCCTTGACACGATACCCATATCCATGTTCTCAGCCACATGACTTGGGATCACTATGTGGTGTATACCCCAGGTACATGACGTGTAGTCCCCAAAATTAATATTCATCAAAGGGGAAGAAAACACGATTTTTTATCCTACTCTAAA
This sequence comes from Viscum album, assembly GCA_963277665.1. Taxonomy (NCBI): domain Eukaryota; kingdom Viridiplantae; phylum Streptophyta; class Magnoliopsida; order Santalales; family Viscaceae; genus Viscum; species Viscum album. Next base: position 1,947,985,286 of record OY728125.1, read on the forward strand.
TTCTTAATGAGCAGAAATTCAGAATGGGAATCCCCTATTAGCCACTTGAAACACCTAATTTCGATCTAAATCCCATGATCCACCCCAATGGGATATCTAATATTCATAATAAGGATCTAAAACTACAAAATAATTAATAACTATGTATCATGAAATAAATATCATAAATTCACCTAACTCGTAGAAAAACACTGAAAAATTGGGTCTAATGTGATGAACAAAAGATGTTAAACATCAATATGGTTGGGATCAATGAAAAAAGCAGGGTCTAGCGGCACCTCTTCACTTCGAATACTCCTTAGTCCATCCATAATAATGGGATAACCTCCCATACTCCATTAATATGTAGTAATCCAAAAGGGGTATCTTTGTTAATTTAATTAAATAAAATTAATAAATCTACCTTAAAAGCCCCACCAACTGTCTCCACTATCTGGTCACTCGACACTGAAAATCATTATGTTGTGTATATGCTAAACCATATACTCTAAACACAATAGTGGTATAAAATTAATGATCTGAGACATTGATTTGTAGTTATTATACATTAACTGAAAAAAAATTATGTGATAAAATATATTAAATATTTTTAATATCACCACACTGAGGACCTCCCAGTGCTATAATCTTGTGCTGACTCAGTGCTTCACTTCAAAAAGATTATGATATATATTCCAATGTCTTATAAAGAAAAAACTAGAGTCGCTAAACATTAAATGTTCAATATAAAACCCATAATCTGATCTCCCACCTTATTAGTGTTCCTATATATCTTTAGTTCATGTGAAAAAAAAAATTCAAAATATTGGATGAGAAAAATATATCATTATACGGGACATAAAAGAAAAATAAACCCGATAGTTCAGTGATAAACTTGAAAAATCCAAAGAAAGATTACCATTTTATAATAAACATTGAGAATAATTATTCATTAATGTATCCATAAAAAACTTAATTTCTCAGTGGTTTTCATAATCACTTCATATTAATTAATTAATGAAAAATCATAATCATGAGGTTTTCTTGAAAAAACATGAAAATAAATCATGATTGTTTTGGAAAAAAAACCATTCACCAGTTAAAATGTCATAAAAATTCCTTAAATAATAAAACTCATTTTCATTCCATTTTAAATCATAATATTTTTTTTCTAAATAAATTTTAAGTAGATCATGTACACCTTAGTAAATTATCATTTCATTTACCCTTATAATAAACCTAAAAATTTAATCACATAACTAGATAATTCTTACATCTCTTAGGAGTAACCTATCACTGGTAAACACTTCCAATTTTGCCAATGTATTAGAGATAAATATCAATTTCACATTTCATCAGAGTTATATCAGGATCACCCACAATTAATATAAAATTTCAATAAACCACTACAGTAATAAAAAAACTATCTTTCACTTTAACCATATAACTAATTTTACTTGGACTTTAAGTCTACTGGTATTAACACTCTCAGATATCGTATAAAAATAAGAATAAATTTGCACTTCTTAGTTTTTTTTAAACTAAAAATTTCAACTATATTGGGACAAATATTTTATTTTAAAATAACCATGGATAATTTTATTTAAATCTTTAAATAAAATAATATCAATGAATATAGTAAAATTCATTCATTCTATAATCATTAAAATTATTATTTTTGTTACACTTTATTAATGAAAGTAAAAAATGTATCACATAGAAAATATTGAAATGATTCCATTGTAATGATTTATAAATAATGTTAAAAATATTAAAAAATAACCTGTATCAACCTTTAAATAATAAATAAAAACATTTTTTAAAACATTTAAAATAACAATGACATTGAAGAAAAATATTTGGAAAGAAAACTTTAAAACAATATTTTTTTAAAAAATTCTATTACCTCAAGTCCCATATCATTTCATTCATATAAATACCTATGTTAGTAATAAAACTATATTAGTTTTATAATATCTTAAGAAACATCTTCATGTTCATTCTAATATCATTTAACCCTTTATTTAATTTGTTAATCTGTTTTATTTTGTTTCTAAAATGGTTATGTTCACATCAAATGTTCTGAGGATGTTCAGTTTATAAGTCTAAAATGACATTAGTAGGTTGACAATGGTAAAAAGGATTAATATTTCAAAATCTATATAATCTTAATAATGAAATAATTATCATTTATATATATTAATTAAAATAATAAAAATATCCATGAAATAGGGACAAGAAAATAATTGAATCACTTATTAAAGGTGGTAGTCTACACATATACCCAAGAGACATAATCGTCTTACAATGAATGGAAATGTATGAATGTAAGAGATATATTATCTTTAAATAAAAATTATTATATCATAAATATAAAATTTATTCATTTTATTCATAATTGTAACCAACCATATGAGATGGTGATGAAAAAACACATCACTTCATGGAGGTGGTTGTTGACAAATACACACGAGCAAAGTCTTCATTTATCATAATATAGGAAAGCTGACGAATAAGGGTTGTTTCATAAATATAATAACATTTAATTATATTTAATATACTGATGTATTATATTTTCATTTCTAAAGAATATTTATATAATCTGAAAAAATAAATAATCATTAAAACACTTGATTAAGAGGTATAACACTTCTTTGAGAAAACTCATTTGTCTTAAACATTAAACCATCTAGGTTGGTTATTTGGTGAGATAGGAAACTATATAAAATGTAAAGGAATTTTGGGAAGCTATTTTTATATAAAATTTCGAAGATAAATGGATCAATATGTGTGATGAGGAGAGGATACAATGTTCCCATTTATAAGTCAGGTGGGTAGAAATCTTGTAAATACATGAATTATTAATATATAACATGTTTCATACTCATATAAAATGGATACAAAGTTACATATAGTAGAATATAATTATTATAATTTCAAAATAAATTTATACAATAAAATTTATACAACTTTATGTGTAATTTTAATCTTTATATTTTTGTTTAACCTCACTTGTTAACCCCATTTAACCTTAACAATTATAATATATATTTTTCAATATTTATGTGTAATGAAATTAATTTGAAAAATTAAAACTGGAAAATACATTTAACATTCAGGATAGGTTTCACAATATCCTATATAATTGAGTTATTATAATATTTTTATGATTTTATAATGATTTAAAAATAATTTTTAAACATTAAATTCTATTTCAAGTCATCTAGATGGCTATTCAAAAAAAATTAATTTGATGAAAAAAAAGATAAAATATAATTTCAATATAAACACTTTCACCCATAATTAAACTTTTTTATTATAAATAAAATTATTGGGATATAATAATTCATCGAAATTACTACTTTTAATTTTTTTTAAATAATTTACATTATTTTTTTTCTACTTCTTGCACAAGTGATGTGTCCGCATAGAGTAAACATTTTAGGTAATTATACCACAATTAAAAATTAAAATGAAATTAATATCCAAAGTATAGTTTTATTATTAATCAATTATAAAATATATATTAATTAATATATCATTTTTATCTATACCTATTTCTAGGAAACATAATAAGTGAGAGAGACATTAATTCTATAATTACTCTTGAATTAAAATAATATAAATATTGAAATCAAAGTAAAGTGGAAAAAAATTAAATGTTTTCATAAATAGAATTATTAGGTTCTATATAATATAATTTAATAATAATAAATATTTTATTTTTTACCATACGAAAAATAACCATAATTAAATCATTTTACCATTTATTGAGGAGACAAAATTTTTACATGATACTTTTTATTTTCATAGAAAATGAAAATAAAGTATTTAAAAAAATAAACCTCTTGATTCCAAATATTAAATAAATATTATAGGATTCTATTTTTAGAATTATTTTAAATAAATTTTTATATATGTTCACTAAACACAATTTAAAACTGTAATTATATTTTTTTAAGTAAAAAAATAATTTTTTTATAAAATCATGTATAATGTTGATCCAAATAACTTTAGATTTTTAAATAAAAATAAACTACTAATAATTTAAAACAAATTATTAATAAAATTATTATTTTAATTATGTCTACTAAAATATAAGCAATAATATTTTTGGAAAACTTATTATTTTTACTATTCAAACTAAAATCAACTATTTTCAGAAAAATCTCAATGAATTATATTCATCTTATTTTTACACATTGATTTCAAAAATTATATAAAATTTATCATATATTTTTTCAAAAAAAGTCATAAATTAATCATAATATTTATGCCTAAAAATAAAAAACCAGTTTTGAAGAAAATTGATTTTTAAATTATAAATTGAATTTATAATTATTCATTATATAGTATCCACCATCAAGTGAATGATAATCTATTGGTAAATATGTTGAAATATCAAATATTTTCATAATCATGTTTTTAATGTTATTAATTTATTATGGTAAAATATTGAATCCCTTAGAATCATTATCATAGAAAATATAATTTTAATCATATAAAATCATTTATTTTCCTAACAAATTTTCATCTATTATGTTACGAACCTGCCTAGGATTCCATAAAACTGACACCTGGTGTGGGCCATGACATGTCCCAAATGGCATTACCTGTCTACCAAGGCTAAAAAATATTTCTTGGGAATTGTGTATGTCCTGTAAGAATTGTTTCTCTAAATGGAATAGTTGATAATATCAATAAAAAATCACATATCATTATAACCAATATCAATAACATGCATACAAAAAGGTTCAAATTATTTATATTATTTAATGATTTAAAATATTCAACTGAAGATAAAACCCCCATAACATTGATGGGAACCAAATTGATGAAAAACCTTCATATAAAATATGGGTTGAAACATTCATGCCACCATTCCCAAAACCAACCATAAGAGAAACTTATATCAAGAGAAACAATTATCACCTCCAATTAAGGTCTTATCTTTACCTATGACAAAAAGAGTAAGGTCTACATATGGATGAGTGTGTATATAGGTTGTCAGGTCACTTTGCCAATAGGATAACACCAAACGATTACATGTACTGACATTAACTAATAAACCATCTTGCATGTTTTTGAAGAAAATAAATTAAAAAATGGATTGAAAACTGGTTTTATTTCTATTAGAAAAAACATTAATGAAAATTAAAAGTTGGTAAAAACATTTTTTTAAAACTATGTTTAATCACTAATATTCTATGAAAAAAATGGTCTTAGGATTGTCATACTATCAGTGATTGAACCATATAATCCATTCCCATGCATGAGTATCTAGAGAGGTCAAATAAAAATTTCTACCAGTCCTCCGGACATCATAATAAATTATAGTTAGTGTTGTATCATCATACTTCTTGGGAGACTAGTTCAGTGCTTTTACAACTCAAAAAAACATACTATTATATAGAAAAGCAGCTAGGTTCAAAGGGTTCCCTAGCTCACTATCCAATTTCAACATCATACAAAACCCCTTTTTGTATAAAAAATCCATTTATCAGAATTCCAACATGAATGAAACATAGATTTTGATAGGGGAAAACCACTTTAATGAACTAAAATCACACAAAAACCCTTAAAACACCATTTCCTCCACCCACATAATTTAGAAACACTTTTAGAAACAAATTATTTCATATTTAAACCATAAAATAATGGAATGGCATGGAACCACATACCTTTCACTTGAAATCAACCAAATTTGGTCAGAAACCACAAGAAGAAACAATAGATGATCCTATAGAATCAATAAAATACCAAAACCATCAAAATATAAACTAAATAATTGATACATAATCCATGTTAGGTCAATATAACCATTTTATAAGAGAAACCACTAGGAGGTATTAAGATGGGATTTATAGAATGGAAGAGGGGAATGGAGGAAGAACTTACTTCGAATTCCATTAATAATTCAATCCAAAACAACCAAAAAATTAATCTCATGGGGAGTTTAGGGGGATAGGGAATAAACCTAGGGATGTAGATAGTCGAATGAGGTAAAATGGAGGGGTAAGAGGATTACAATCGGTGAGGGTTAGATTTGGAATTTAAAAAAAATATATTAATATAGAAATATGTATGGCTTGAGCATGCGTTCTTCTAGAACATTGACACCTATATCCAAGAGGATGGGGTATCGAACAATTTAATTAGAAGGGTTCGTGGCTGTGCACCTAGTCATGTGACATATATAGTGCCAAAATCGGGGTCGCATGTTTTTCATTGGTCTAGCACATGGTTTGCCCTGACCATATTCCAACCATGCATCTCCTTTTGTTCTCAAAAAATTCAATATCTTTTACTGTAAATTCCTGGTAAATATATAAAACAGAAGTAAGGCCAAAAATAAAAAAGGAGATTCATTAAAATATTATTATAGGTATAATAATTATCCCCGCCATGAAAACTTTCTTCCCATATAAAGTGAAAATATAACTTGACCAAATAATAAATGAGAATAATAATCTTCCACCCATGAAATCATTTCTAATGTGTCATGTTCGTCATTTTAATGATTCTAAGGGACTAAAACTAGTAGAATAGATTCTCCAAAAGAACTTTTACCTATAAATCCAAAATTTTCATGGGTTTCATGGTCATAGACAGATTAGGTTCAAGATTTATCCTATCCCAATTCATCATATGAAATAAGTTCAAATAAAACTTATTTAGTAGTGAGACATGGAACACATCATTAATAAATGTTAATTGGAAATTCAGATCCATAGGATATGACACCTTACCGAATCTTTAAGTAATCTCAAATGGTCTGACATTCCTAAGTGTAAGAATCCTTATATACCAAGATGATGGGGACCCAAATGAGGTGTCACATTTACAAACACCTAGTCACCCATTGTGAAATACGAGTCTTGAATATGATGATCATCATATAAATTATATCAGATTTGGGTTACCAATAACCATTTTCTGATTATATAAACATTACCTGATGTCTCATTCACAAGGTTTGACCACAAAAAATAAGTCTCTCCTATATTAATCTAGAATAGAGGTTAATGAAATGGATGAATATAAAGAACCTCAAATAGAGATATAATTATTAATGATTGGTAACTATTATTATAATAAAATTCCAAAAATCTAAGATGGTTGTCCCCTGAGGCTCTGAAATCAAATACGCACGCATGGAGCTTGTCTTCAATGATCAGATTCGTATATTTTGTATTACCATTCATTTGAAGATGGTATGTCATACTGAGTTTTTCTTTTAATCACATTCCCTTTTGATGGTATTCCCAAAATAAAGAGGTAATATGGGGATCCCTATATGAAATAATGTAAGATGACATGCTATGCAGCCTTATGATTTCCTAAACGTACATCCTACGCAACACCTCAACTTTAGTCAAATCCCTAGTCAGGGTGAAAAGGTAATATTTTTTTAGAATATCGATAACCACCCAAATTCCATTCGTTTATGTATATGAGTAAAACCAATGATAAAATCCATAACAACCTCATCCCAGATACATGTTGGAAAGGGGAGTGAGTGAAGCTAAACTGAGGGAATCTGATGATCATCTCTAATCTACTAACATGTATAGAATCTAGATACAAAGTAATATATATCATTCCCAATACATGGAAAGAAGAAGTAAAAATAAATATTATATAATATCTTTGTGGTTTTAGGATTGATGACCAACTAATACAGATGAATATCCTACATCACCGCGACTCACATATACATGAAATCATGAAGTGACCCATGAAGAAATGGATTCCATCAGAAGACATCAACCAATCATTTGTCACCTCCCTTCTAGTTAAATGATTCATAGAGAATTAGCACAACTCCTCTTTAGGCTATTTTCCCAAATTATTTCAATAAGTCAGAGTGTCAACTGAATTCTAACCCTGAAAAAACCTTCATTTTTCCCCTTGGTTTCTATATGAAATCTAGAAAAACATCCCATTAGAGTCAAATCCTCACTAGAATCCCTTTAATATTATGTTTTCATTTTCCTTCTTATAGAATCAGATACCAAATTCACATTTCCCAAGGTATAGTGAATATCAATTTCGAATCCATAGAGGTATTCAATCCATTGACGCTACTTTAGATTCATAATATTTTGGGATAAAATATAGGCTATAATTTTATGATTTGATTATACTATGAATTTCACCTAAAAAATATAGTGAAAACATGATTTCAAATCATTTATAACTACCTAAAATTTAATTTTTTTGGTTGAATAAATCTTTTCATGTGATCAGAGTTGGAGAGATCCATACTCCACAACATGGTCACCCAGCATCAACATCCATCCTGGACCCGTATTGGAAGAGTCAAAATATTCCATGTACACATTTCTAGACTTAGATAAAATAATGATAGGGGAAGTTTTCAACATATTCTTGATACTCTCAATGGTTTCCTAGAATTATAGAAATTAAATTTAGTCCCCACTTTTTATGTGAGATCTGTCATTGATGACGTGATTCAAGAGAAATCCCCGAAAAATCACCTATAATATTATCCCAAACCAAAAATGATCCTGGTATAAAATACATTCTTCAACTATTCTCATTCCATCACATCCCTTATTTTATATAGATATACTGAAACCCCATTCCCTAATATCTTATGCCCCAGAATTATACCTTGGAGATCCAAAAACTGCACTTGGAGAGATAAGCCTAAAGAATGTGATCCCAACTTGTTCCCATGAAAATATTCAGATACTGACCATCATCCACTTCTATCATGGATTAAACCAGTATTTCACCCAAACACATAATAAAAAATGAGTCAATTTATTTATGGAACACCTGGTTCTTAAGGCCATAAAAACCACATGATAATTCATTAGTTTGAATGGCATAATAAGACACTCTAAGTGGTCATACCCGCTTCAGAAAGATTTCTTTGCAATTTCAGCTAATGTTAACCTAATGTAATTTAGTATATAGAATAGTACGATCATTGAAAACAAAATTTCTCCCTTAATATGATCAAATAAGAAATTGATATGAAGAAATGGGTACTTATTCTTGAAATTTACTCTATTCAGTTTTTAGTAATCATAGAACAACTGGAGAAATCCATGAGCTTTGTTAGCAAATAGCACTGGTGCAACCAGAGATGGGATTCTTATATGACTGAATCCTTTGGATTTTTTTTACTGAAAGTTGTTTTTTATTATTTTTCAATCACATTTGAGGAAAAAGTGAGAATCCATACATGAATTCACCACATGGTAACTTTACAACATCACCACATCAGCACTTTAAACCATAGAATGATTCACCACTTACAACATTCAAGCATAATGGATGAACAATCGATTCATGCATTCATAGAGACAAACGATCATAGATAGAGTCAAAATCACCAAGATAAGGTTAAGGTTCCAATAACCAGGGATACCGAACATCAAAAAGCTGGACAAACCTCACAACCATTTTCCTCGAACACCCATCGGTGTGACCGTCAACACCAGCCCAAAACAAGTAACCCGCTGGAAGACTCCAGTCAGAGTTCGCCCAAGCCTTCCATTGATCTGAGATGGACCTTGAAAAAGAGCACATCCACAATGGAAGATGAAGAAATTGTATGAGGAATATCAGGCCATTCGGAAGCTTCACCCTACTCCACAGACAACCGCAGCACAACCTCGAACCTATCAACACTCTACAGTCCCCTTTACAGCATTTCCAAAGTAGTGAAAACCAAAACTGCCCATCTTTCCATCCAAAATCAGCACAACTATGCAACAAAACCAAAGAACTAAACATGAGATTGTGGAACAAGAATCAAGAAGCAGTAACACAATGACCTGGTGCCATATCTAGAGCCAGAAACAGCCCACCGCAACCATAGGCAACCCGGACCACCTCCACAACAACCCGAAAAGGAAGATGATCCATTGAAAGTGAAACTGATACATCGTCACCAAGGACTGGAACATCCAACAGCACCATGAAGGAGAGACTCTTAGGATGGGATCCGATTAGAACAAGACATCAACTCCACTCTAGTTATGAGGCGGACCGACCGAAATCATGGAAGAACCCTCACCAGATTTCATATCGGGAGAACTACAGATAATAGGAGGAAATAAAAAGGTAGAAAGAGCATACCAGAGATGAAACTGAAACACAGGAGAATCAAACCTAATCAAAATCTCCAGAAAACCTAAAAACATCATGTCCCTCCCCCTCCATGCCACTCTAGGGCCGACACCGAACTGCTACGGACAAGAACCATCGCCCGCAACCGCCAAGCCAAGATCCCCCTTCAAGCCTTCTCCACCCACCCAGATCTAAAATTGGGACACACCGATCTATGATTGTGATGACCTCTAATACTACCGAGAACCACCAAAAAAGGGGGTTCCAACGCCAGGCCAACCGAGAATCTAGAGGAGGGGGTGGGGCGAGGCCGATGGACGAAACCCTAGCCTATGGGAGAGAAGGGGCGTTGCCGCCCAGAGGCCACAGAATCCTTTAGATTCTAAATCATCCATTTGTATCTTTAATTATTTCAATTAAGTGTGTTCATATATTATTATGTAAGATATATTGACTATGTCCCCAAAACCAAGTAAATAGTTACTCTATATTCCATTTTGTAGGTAAGCTTGAGAATTCCTATAGAAATACCTCTAGAAATTAATCCAATAAAGAATGGAACCCATCCTCAAAGCCTTTCCCATCATCTCCCAGTATGAGATAAGATACATATAAGGAATAGACAATTAACTCTATGAGTGTATGTCCATCTTGCCCAGAACATCGATCACATTCACCCTAGAAAACCTATGTCCTCCCATTTGGGGAAGTAAAAATCACCTATTAATGATTTCAATCGATAAGAGCATTGAAGAACATCATACATTCTATTCCCAATATCACATCAAAAAGGTCTATTTCTAAAACAAGGGATTCCCATTGCAAATCAACCTCATATAGGGTAATAGCACACGACACACATATAAAACAATGTTCCTTCTGCTTTCCAAGAGGCACAACCAACTCCATAACATACGACATAAGTTCCATAGGAAGTATTAATTAGTCTATAAAGAATGTAGAGATGAAATAAATATATTCACCTATATAGAATAAAAAACTTCTATAGATAATGAAATAATAATGTCAGATCAAAATATTGTAGGAACCACATCTACTTCCACTGGTGTCTAGTCTGTAACATAAATTTATCTGGTCACTATCTGATCCTTGGTATACTACTAACTTTTGGTTCTAACATAATCCTACTCTTCCCAATAAAAAATATATACCTGAACCATGATCAATAAATTGAGAACCTGTAATGCCCCGACCCTAGTTACCCAGAGTCGGTGCATTATTACAAAACTTTGGAATGATCAAAAAGAAATCATGTATCGAAAGATAGATCAGTTTAGTATTATTGGAAATAAGATTCATACATAAGTTCAACTTTAAAGCTTGAAGAGAAATACAACACAAATATATTTCATTAGAAACATCGAAGCCTCATAGATTATGCCTCCAGGTCACTCATAACTAACTTCTTCATATCCTGGGAAAACGAAACATAAGAAAGGGGTGAACTCAAATGCTCAATAAGGGTAAGTAATACAACGTAAAATGACATAAATATTAAGCATGGTAAATAATTGATACCACAACACTTTACCAGTAATAAACATGAATATTATTATGGAAAGAATATGAGCTGAGTAAATAATGCCATAATAAAACATAATCATAAGTATTCTACTTGTCGAATTACCACATGAACCATCAATATTATTTCCATAATGATGGAATGTATAATTCCGGACATTCTGGAACTTTTTGTCAAGGCCTCGGCCAAGACGTCTAAAAATGATTAAGGCATCGGCCAAAACCATTTATCAAATTGGGAAAGGGCCTCGGAAAATTCAACGTCTAGTTCTCTCATGATACCTACCGACGCATCAAGGAGCTATAGCGGGCTCCACCCACCACTTACTAAGTCCAATACATTCCTCATATGAAAAGATTTAAACATATCATAAACATTCGTACTAAAACTAGCATATGAAATGTCAATAATTTAACCATAAATCATGAATGGTATAAAAATAGCACATCCACAGTCAAACATATCACAAAACCTTCAATACAATATGGAATATTTGTATTATAATAAATCAACTCCAAATAAACTTAAAATCCATCAATGTATGTTGACATAGATGAAATGAAAACCCTTTTTAGAGAAATATCTCTTTCTATTTTGAAATCATTTGAGAGTCACATAATTATAAAATAAAACATTTAATTTGAAAATATTATTATAATATTGTAAGGGATGCTTTGATGAGTTTATAATGGTACAAAATATCCCCAAACTCCGTATAAGTTAAAAAAACACATTCTTACCTTAATTTTGTCGAAAAGGTTAAAAAGGACCTTGTTTGGAAAAAGATGGAATGATTCCTTTATAAAAATATCATAAATAGTAAAAAAATGTATAATTTACTTTAAGACATAGTCCATAAAATAATAAGAATATTTTGAAATACATTGTTAAGAAACATGGATGTGGATGATAAAGAGGTCCCAGTAGATAAATACGTATAAACAACCTTGGATAATGAATAGATTGGGAAATAAACCCTTACCTTGTACTTTTCCTTGGTTGAGGGTAGGTTAAACTCATTTATAATGGTTAAATAATTGTTATTAAATTATAAAAGAATCATATACATTAATATGATATCATATATGATCTTTTAACATTGATTTGTTAATAATATCTTAGTATTATCGTCGTTTTTGGTGTTAACTTACTCGTTTTCTTTTATATGTTTTGTTACATAAGACGTGTTTTTTATAGATAGATTGTATCTTGTTCATATCCAGAATGATATCAAGTCCATAAAAATTATTTTCAATCATCAAATGAGAATTAGAGTTGAATGGATATGATGGGGAATGAATCTCATCACGTTCGTGGAGACGATTGTCCGTACGTACGCATGAGCGACAATATCATTCTTTTGATGTTAAAATAATATATAATTGGATGGTATATCATATATACAGAATCATTATCATGTTATATTTATTATTTAAATCAATTAAACATCATTATCATTTTTATCCAAATAATATTATTTTGAATAACAATTACACCACGACGTGGAGACAGTAATCTGTACGTACGCACGTATGGTGACGTGTCATTCAAAGGATGGATAGAATAATGAATTTGGATGTTACATATTTATAATAAAATCTAATTATATAGAAGATAATGAAGTTATTATTTTATAATGGAGGCAACAAAGAAATAAGAAGTTGAAGTAGAAAAGAACTTGAAAGAGGGTGGTGAAAACATTACTTGTTCTTCGAGTTCTTCCTTTTGATTTGATCAAAAGGGATCCTTAGGATGGTTTTTTAATCAAACTAAGGCCTCTAGGTCTAATTGATGGAAGTTTATAGAATATTTGGGTAGGGTTTTGCAGAACCAAAAGGCTTTTACGGTGTAAAGAATTGGATAGAAGTGGTGTCTTTTTATAAGGGGGGGGGAGGGGCTCTTTAGGAATAACTTAAAGTATTAATTTATAATAAATTTATATTCAGTTTCTAATGGATCCAAAGTGGATTATTGAAAATATAAGGCAGAGATGGGTCAAAATAATTTCAACCAATAGATTTTAGATAGGTTTGGGTCACTATATAAACCTTATCATTTAGGTTTAAAACTTAGTTAATTATTTTGACATTTACCATGTCACTTTGTATATTTATATTATATAGTAAATAAACATACGATATAAATCCATGTGACCCCCAAGTGTTCCATTAATGATACACCTATCATGATATAAGTCCTTTTACCGAACCTTAGATCTTTAGGAATAGAATATCAATTAATAATATAAAATTTGTTTTAAAAACTCATTTATGTCAATTTTGACACTATTCAATAATTAATTTTTGTTATAGTCTTAAAAACATTATTAACTATAATAAAATTAATTTAAGAAATAATATCATGAAATATTAACCAATGAAATTCGTGTATGGCATCAAAACATTAAAATTATATATATTTTAACTTTTGTAATACCAGTTATTTGATTCTTTCATTAATATGGAAAACACTGCATCATTATTGTGTCATAAATAAATTTAATTATTAAATCTCTAAAAATTTAAAATAAAATGTCATTATGTATGAAATATATTTATCTTTCTAATGAATATTTATAGTCAAAAATATAACATATATAACTTTATGTAAAAATTATTTTTCTAAAAGATATATTCTTATGTCATTTTTGTATTTACTTTAACTAAATTAATATAAAGTGTCTTTATCACCTAAAAGTGGCTCCATGTGGTCCCGAAATCGACCTTAAGATTACCATGGTCATAAAGGTTTCAACAAATAAGGTCAGGACACATTTTTGGGTAATTTATTATTATTATAATAAAAAAAATTACCCCAATTTACTGGATTTACCCTTTAACCATGGTAAATAAAATATTTACCGAGGCAATTATTCAAGATCTCTAAAAGTAAAAGTTACCTATTTAAAAAATTTGGACAACCTGATTCCAAATATGGAATCCATTTTTTCCAAATTCAAAAAATAGAAGTTGTAGAAAATAATTTATAATTAATTCATGTTGTTAAAATAAAAAGCTTGTTTTTAAAAGATAATAACTATCTAAATATTTACACTTGTTCATGCCCGGTTTAATTGCGAAATCACATAAAATGACCAATACTGTATTAAATGGTAAAAATATATTATATATATACTTTAAAACCACTCAAATTCTTAATTTATCACTATTAATTGTTTTTATTCAAAAAGTTTTTTAATTAAAATTTAGTAATTTTGACTATTAATCAAAATATAAAAGTTATCCGAAAAGTACCAAAATTTCATCCTAGGGTAATTTAAAAATTCTAATTCTAAAAATTAAGTCCATTTTGAGATAAAAGATTTAAAATTTTAAAAAATGTGTATTAATATTCATAACGGCTACTTTGATTGGTCACGATGAGTTAGAATCTCGAAGCTGTATACAATGCAAGCTATTGCATTATTCAAAGGAAACGTACAGTGGAAGTTTGGGGTGTCACATTCTCCCCTAAAAATAATTTCTTCCTCAAAATTATCTAGAATATTATAGAATAAAAAGACTCGGGTGTTTCTTTATCATAAGTTCCTCGGGTTCCCACATTGCCTCTTCCATCTTACGATTTCTCCATAGAACTTTTACCAGACAAGACGTCCGGTTTCTCAGCACTTTTTCTCTAGTATCAAGAATCCTGACGGGCTCCTCACAATAAGACAGATCAGGTTCCAGTTCTAATACCTCATAGTTGAGTACATGTGTTGGGTCAGGCATGTATTTTCTCAATAGTGATACATAGAACACATTGTGAACTTTGGAGAGACTTGGCGGCGTTGCCAAAAAGTAAGCTACAACCCCAATTTGTTCTATAATTTCGAAAGGTAATATGTACCTAGGAATCAATTTACCCTTCTTACCAAAACGTATAACTCCCTTCCATAGAGATACCTTCAAGAAAACATGATCTCCTACTTGAAATTACAAATCCTTCCTTCGGTTGTCAGCATAGCTCTTCAGCCTACTTTGAGCTGCTTTAATGTGGTTTTGGATTACCTTTACCTTTTCCATAATTTCCTCCACCAGTTCTGGGCCTACGAGTGTTCTTTCACCAACATCATCCCAACAGGTTGGTGTGCGACATCTCTTTTTGTATAACACTTCATATGGTTCCATCTGAATACTTGAATGAAAGCTATTGTTATAGGAAAATTATACCAAAGGTAAATATTGATCACACATACCCTGAAAGTCAAGTGAGCATGATCTCAACATGAATTCTAATGTTTGAATAGTACGTTTTGATTTTCCATCTGTTTTAGGGTGGTAGGCAGTGCTCAAACAATGTTCAGTATCCAAGGCCTTATGAAGACTCTTCCAGAATCATGAAGTAAAATGGGGATCACGATCAGAAACAATCATTAGGGGTACTTCATGAAGTCTCACAACTTCATTAATATATAGTCATGCTAGACATTAAAGTGGTAGATCTTCTCTTATATCATGAACTTGTGATAACTTGTTAAGACGATCAACAATGGCCCATATTTCATCGTTCCTTCTAGGATTGTTTGTTAGTCCCATGACAAAGACTATTGTAATATTATCCCATTTCCACTTAGGTATGGGAAGAG
Organism: Viscum album; assembly: GCA_963277665.1. Lineage (NCBI taxonomy): Eukaryota > Viridiplantae > Streptophyta > Magnoliopsida > Santalales > Viscaceae > Viscum > Viscum album. Next base: position 1,948,001,503 of record OY728125.1, read on the forward strand.
GTTTTAATACTCCTCCAAGCTATTTCCTTCCATCTTTCACTTGTTGACAAACCATACATCTTGACACAGAATCAGCAATCTCCCTCTTCATTTTGTCCCGCCAAATGTGTTCCTTCAAATGTCTATACATTTTGGTGCTCCCAGGGTGTATATAGAAATTGGAACTATGAGAATCGTCCAACAATTCCATTTTAAGATCACGTATATCTGGAACACAAAGTCTCTTCCCAAATTTCAAAATTCTATCTTCATACACAATGTCACTCAATCTCCCATCATTCACAGTTTTAATCCTTTTTTTTAACTCTTTATCATTTTTATGAGAACTCTTTATCCTTTCATGTAAAGATGGTTTGGAAACCATTTGAATAAGTATTGATGTTGCACCTTCCATGGTAATTTTCATATCCATCTTCACTATATCCATGAAAATAGGATCCCTTTAAATTCTCATCATGTTCAAAACTCCATGATCCTTTCTACTCAAAGCATCTGTCACCTTATTTTCCTTACCTGTGTGGTAGTGTATCATGAAATCATAATCCTTAAGTATTTCAACCCATCTATTTTACCTCTCGTTGAGTTATTTTTGTGAGAAAATATACTTTAAACTCTTGTGATCAGTATAAATCTCACATTTTCACCATAGAGATAATGTCTCCATATTTTCAAAGAAAATATTACAGCAGCTAACTCACGATCTTGAGTATGATAGATTTCCTCATGAATTTTCACCTTTCGTGATGCATACAAAATTACCCCATCATTATGAATAAGGACACAACCAAGTCCTTTCTTTGAGGTTTCACTATAAATAACAAATCCATCATTTCCTGATGGTAGATTTAATATAGGAGCATTGAATAATCTTATCTTCAGTTCTTCAAAACATTCTTCACACTATTTTGTCCAAACAAATTTAACCCCTTTACGTGTGATCTTCGTTAATGGGTTATCCAATCGGGAAACGTTATGTATGAAACACCGATAATAAGCTTCTAACCTAATAAAACTGCGTACCTTAGTTATACTCATCGGTGCTGGCCATTCTTGGATTGCCTTGGTCTTAGAAGTATCAACGGAAATTCCATCTTTTGAGACAATATGTCCAAGAAAAGAAATCTCTTGAAGCTAGAATTCACACTTTCTAAACTTCCCATATAATTCATGTCTTCTCAGATTCTTTAAGATAATGCACAAGTGATTTTCATGATCTTCGTATATTTCATAATATACCAAGATATCATCAATAAATACCACCACAAAATCATCGAGATATTCCTTGAAAACTCTATTCATTAGATCCATGAATACAGAGTGTGCATTAGTCAATACAAAAGGCATTACTATAAACTCGTAATGCCCGTACCTAGTTTGAAATGATGTCTTTGGAATGTCTTCCTTCATTACACACAACTGATGCTATCCAGATTGAAGGTCATTCATTAAAAAGTATTGAGCTCCATGCATTTGGTCAAATAAATCATCAATGCGAGGTAGGGGATACTTTTTCTTTATTTTTATAGCATTGATTTCCCTATAGTCGATACATAACCTCATAGATCAATCTTTCTTCATAACAAAAAGGATAGGGGCTCCCCATGGAGAAACAATAGGGAGAATAAATCCCTTATTACTCAATTACTCTAGTTGTTTCTTGAGATCAACTAATTCCATAGTGGCCATTCTATAAGGGATCTTTAATATAGGCCTTGAACCAGGAATTAAATCAATGGAAAACTCAATTTCCCATTCTAGAGGATGTCCAGGTAAATCATTTGGAAACACATCAACATATTCTCTCACAATAGGTACATCCATTATTTGAACATTCCTTTCCTCACCCATAGTTATTTCATTATATTTATCCCCAATAATTTAATTTAGTTGAGCTACTGGGGGTGGATCTAGATAAGAATAAGGTGGTGAAGATTCTGCTCTAAAGATAAGGTGCTCTTTATCATCATCATCAAAAATCGTACCCTCCTTCTTCTTATAATAAATTTTTGAATCATGGTCCAAAAGCCAATCCATACTGAGGATTATATCAATTTCAGTCGTGGGTATGATGATGAGATCAGCAGATAAAGAACATTTATATGCCATAATGGGGACAAATTCACAAAACTTTGTTGCAATGATACTTCCCTTAGGAGTTTTAAATGAAAACTCCCTTGTTAGATAAAATTGTAAATATATAATTTTCTTAGCAATCTGGGAAGATATGAAACAATACAATGATCCAGGATAAAATAAAGCATTTTCTAAACTTGAGGAAAGCATTAAATTACCTACCACCACATATTTTGGGGCTTCAACCTCAGCAGTAGTGATTGCATAAGCATGGCCTTGATCCCTTGGCCTTTTCTGATTTATGTTTCCCTGACACTTAGGAAATTCATTTGAATAATGTCCCATATCTCTGAAATTGTAGCATTGATCATTGGTAGAGTCTTTCTTTCCTTTACAATCACCAGCTAGATGACCTTTCTGTCCACATTTGTAGCATACTCATTTTCCTTTTAGACAGGCACCAGGGTGCTTCCTTACTCAATTATCAAAGTGTGGAAATTCAATTCTTCCCTTCTTCCCTGTTTCATTATAACCTTTCCCTGAGTGTTCAGCAAATCTCTTCTTCTCCTGCTTTTATTTAAAGTCATAAGACTTAGAGAATTCCTTTTCTATCTTGATAGAACATGAGACAATATCTTCATATGATGAGATGGATTGTGATACAAATTCTAGATGGAGAAATGGTTTTAACCCATCAAAGAAACAATCAATATTACATCATGGGTTACATATATAATCTGCACCATGCCTCGCTAACTTTGTAATGTTAGCCTCATACATTGCGACATTCTCATCCTCCTTTTTCCTCAGACTCAGAAATCGCCTTTCCATATCTGCTCGATGGTCATGAGGAAATTATTTTTCTAGGAAAATATATTTGAACTCCCTCCATTCCATATTTGATACTTCATAATCTTCCTTTGTTTTTTGAATCAATGACCACCATTGATCAGCATCTCCAATGAGGCGGTAAACTGCAATGACAACTTTTTCCCTTTCACTACTCCCCAAGGCTTGGGATATTTTCTCTAAGGAATTTATCCATTGCTCAACCACTAACGTATTTTTACTCCCATTGAATGTTGGTGGTTTGTTCCTCATGAAGCAATCTAACATTGACCCGCCACGCTGTGGATCGGGGTGCTCCAAACAGGTAAGGTTATTATTCATAACCGGAGTGAGTTGTACCAGTATGGTGATTAGTTGATCAGCACCAGTTACATCACCAAAACAACTATAATTATCTTGAGCAGGAGGGAAATCCCTATATGGAGTGCGTGCATTGATACATTTTCCATTTCTTCCACTAGGCGCTATTTCTATACAATGGCATACACTAGATTTGTTTTTGAATCGCAACACATAAATCCAAACTTGCACAACACTTAACATAAATTGAACAGTTTATTGATAGAATCCATAATCATAAAAAAAATTCTTTGAGGATGTATATACTCATAAACCCTTCATAATGGTTTGTAATGAAATTTAGAATTATCCTAGGCATATCCCCCGGGAGTGTCGTAACCAAGATTTCAGTAAGGATCGTTGTCGTGCACCATATCTCGTTCGAGTCTAGCTCAAAGTGGTGTTTTCAGGTTTTACCCCTAGGTACATCTGTGGCAGAGCCACCTCTACCTGATCGTACTCATACAGTGATGTATTTCTTGGTAAACTCACAAAATCTATACAATACCAAAATTCATGGAAGTTCTTCTATACTAATCCACAAAGTCTATCTTAGGGCTATGTGATCTAATCAAATTTTATCTAAATCTAGTTTCCAAGGTTTGTACTAAACTTCCTCTGATACCAACTGTAAATCCCCAACCCTAGTTACCTAGTGTCGGTGCATTATTACATAACTTTGGCATGATCAAAAGGAAATCATGTCTTTAAAGACCGAAAAGTTTAGTATTATTGGAAACAAGATTCATACATAAGTTCAACTTTACAGCATGAAGTGAAATACGAAACAAATATATTTCATTAGAAAAATCCAAGCCTCCTAGATTATTCCTGCAGGTCACTCATAACTAACTTCTTCATATCCTAGTAAAATGAAACATAAGAATAGGGTGATCTCAAACATTCAGTAAGGGTAAGTAATACAGTGGAAAATGACATAAATATTAAGCATGGTAAATAACTGAAACCACAAGCCTTTACCAGTAATAAATACGAATACATTTATGACAAGAATATGATCTGAGTAAATAATGCCATAATAAAACATAATCATGGTTATTCTACTAATCTAATGACCACATGAACCATCAATATTATTTCCATAATAAGGGAATGTATAATGCCGGACATTCTGAAATGTTTTGTCGAGGCCTCGACCAAGATGTCTAAAAATGATTAAGGCCTCAGCCAAAATTATAAATCATATTGGGAAAGGGCCTCAGCCAATTACACATCTAGCTGTCTCATTATACCTACCTATGCTTCGAGGAGCTATAGTGGGCTCCACCTGTCACTTACTAAGTCTAATACATTCCTCATTTGAAATTGTTTAAACATATCATAAACATTCATATTAAAACTAGCATAAGAAATGTCAATACTATAACCATAAATAATGAATGGTATAAAAATATCACATCCATAGTCAAACATATTACAAAACCTTCAATATAAGATGGAATTTTTGTATCATCATATATCAACTCCAAATAAACATGAAATCCATTAAAGGATATTGACAAAGATGAAATAAAAACCCTTTTTAGATAAATATCTCTCTCTATTTTGAAATCATTTAAGAGTCGCATAATTATAAAATAAAAAATTTAATTTGAAAATATTCTTATAAGCTTGTAAGGGAAGATTCGACGAGTTTATAAGGGTAGAAAATAGCTGTACCCGACGTGTAAGTTAAAAAAAGACATTCTTACCTTAATTTTGTCGAAAAAGTTAAAAAGGACCTTGTTTGGAAAACGACGGAAATATTCCTTTATAAACATCTTATAAATAGTCAACAAGGGTATAATTGAATTTAAACCATAGTCTATAAAATAGTAATAATGGTTTGAAATACGTTTCTAAGAAACATGGATGTGGATGATAAAGGGTTCCAAGTAGATAAATACTTATAAACAACCTCGGATAATGAAGAGATTTTGAAATAAACCCTTACCTATACTTTTCCTTGGTTGAGGGTAGGTTAAACTCCTGTATAATGGTGAAATAATTTTTATTAAATTATACAAGAATCATATACCTTAATATGATATAATATATGACCTTTTAACATTGCTTTGTTAATAATATCTTAGTATTATCGTCGTTTCGGGTGTCAACTTACTCATTTTCTTTTATATGTTTTGTTACATAAGCCATGTTTGTTATGGATAGGTTGTATCTTATTAATATCCAGAATGATATCAAGTCCTTAAACATTATTTTTAGTGATCAAATGAGAATTAGACTTGAATGGATACGATGGGGAATTAATCTCATCGAGTTCATAGAGACGGTAGTCTGTACGTACGCACGAGCGATAATATCATTTTTTGATATTAAAATAAAATATAATTGGATGGTATATCATATATACAGAATCATTATCATTTTATATTTATTATTTACATCAATTATCCATCTTTATCATACCTATCCAAATAATAATATTTTGAATAACAATTACACCACGACGTGCAGACGGTAAGCCGTACGTACGTAGGTATGTGACATGTCATTCCAAGGATGGATAGAATAATTAATTTAGTTGTTCCATATTTATAATAAATTCTCAGTATATAGAATAGATCTGAAGTTATTGTTTTATAATGGAAGCAACAAAGAAATAATAAGTTGAAGAAGAAAGGAACTTGAAAGAGGGTGGTGAAAACATTACCTCTTCTTCAAGTTCTTCCTTTCGATTTGATCAAAAGAGCTCCTTGGGATGGCTTTATGATCATATTAAGGCCTCTAGGTCTAAGTGAGGGTAATTGATAGAATATCTGGGTAGGGTTTGGCCGAACCAAAAGGCTTTGAACGTGTGAAGAATTGGTTAGAATTGGTGTCCTTTTATAAGTGGGGAGGGGCTCTTTGGGAATAACTTAAAGTATTAATTTATAATAAATTAATATTTGGTTTCTAATGGCTCAAAAGTGGATTATTAAAAGTCTAAGGTGTGGATGGGTCATAATCCTTTCAACCAATATATTTTAGGCAGGTTTGAGTCAATATATCAGCCTTATCTTTTAGTTTTAACTCTTAGATAATTAGTTTGACATTTACCATGTCACTTTGTATATTTATATTTTATAGTTAATAAACATACTATATACATCAAAGAGACCCCCAAGTGGTCCATTAATGATAAAAATATCATTATATAAGTCCTTTGGCCTTTCCGTAGATTTTTAGGAATAGAATATCAATTAATAATATAACATTTTTAAAAAAAACTCATTTATGTCAATTTTGACACTATTCAATAATTGATTTTTTTATAGTCATAAAAACATTATTAATTTGAATAAAATTCATTTAATAAATACTAACATGTAAAATTTACTAATAAAATTCGTGGATGGAATCAAAACTTTCAAATTATATTTATTTTAACATTTATAATACCAATTATTTGATTCTTTAATTAATATGGAAAATACTGTATCATTATTGTGTCATAAATAAATTTAATTATTAAATATCTAAAATTTTAAAATAAAATATCATTATATATATGAAATATATTTATATTTATAATGAATATTTATAGTCGAAAATATATCATATATAACCCTATGTAAAAATTCTTTTGCTAAAAGATATATGCTTATGTCGTTTTTGTAGTTACTTTAACTTAACTAATATAAAGTGTCCATATCACCTACAAGTGGCTACATGTTGTTCCAAAATTGACCCAAGGATGCCCATGGTTGGAAATATATCAACAAATAAGGTCAGTACATGTATTTGGGTAATTTATTATTATTATATTATTATTTTTTTATCCTTATTTACCGAATTTACCCTTTAACCACGGTAAATAAAATATTTACTGAAAGAATTATTCAAAATGTCTAAATACAAAAGATACCTATTTAAAAAATTTGGACATTCTGATTCCAAATATGGAATCCATTTTTCCAAATTCAAAACATATAAGTGGCATAAATTAATTTAAAATTAATTCCCATTGTTAAAACAAAAACCTTGTTTTTAAAAGATAATAACTATCAAAATATTGACACTTGTTTGTGCTCGGTTTAATTGTGAAATCACATCCAATGACCAATACTGTTTTAAATGGTAAACATATATTCTATATATACTTTAAGACCACTAAAATTCATAATTTATCACTATTAATTAATTTGATTAAAAAAGTTGTTTTAAATTAAAATTTAGTAATTTTCACTATTCATCAAAATATAAAAGTTATCCGAAAAGTACCAAAATTTCACCCTAGGCTAATTTTGATATTAGTAATCAAAAAATGAAGTCCATTTTGAGAGATAAAATTTATAAAATTTCAAAATTTTGGTATTACTATTCAAAATGGCTACTTTGATTGGTCGCGGTGTGTTATAATCTTGATGTTGCATACAATGCAAGCTATTGCATTATTCAAAGGAAACGTATTGTGGAAGATTGGGGTGTTATAGAATCTATAGATTTTTATATATTTGACTAATGTGTTATTCTACTTGAAGCTGAGATCCTACACCACTTTTATATGGGGGAATATATCTACATAACTGTTGCAAGTCCATTTGCATCCACACTAATGTAACAACCTAGGAAGTGATGAACATGCAGTTTGTATATGACAAGGGATTACACATCAATATAAAATTATATAACTACCACCAATTGTTTTTAATGATGGTGATCAGGATGGATATCAAAAGATACTACAACCCCTCTTATCCTTCAACAAATGCCTCCTCTTCTTCTTAGACTAGCCAAACCCACGTTGGATCACAACTGAGACTACACCATAAAAACCAATTTTACCTAGCTAGTCAGTTTATACCATCATGTATTGATTGAACCCTTCCACATATGTTTTCAATTTAAGAAATAATTCTTGGGATCAAATATATTTTTGAAAGCCTATTTCAATCTACTAGGCCTTCAGCTATTCATTTGAATTTACCTTAGAAACAAAATAAACAAGCATTGAAAAAAAGATTTCATATTACAACATTGAATGTTATCTCTGATTGAGTTTCAAAAACTCTTAGTTATTAAGAAGGGATAATTTATCTATGTAGTACTACTCATTGAGAGAATTCTTAAAATTCTTCTATCTCATCTTCTCATCTTTCTCTTATTGAACCACAACTCCATCCACCAAAAACTAGATATCTCTAGCATAAATGAATTACAATTCACATTAAAATCCTTTAGAGTCCCAGGGAGTCCAAATATAATATCAATATTCTCAACACAATCTTCCACTTCCGCATGACTTAATCTTAATTGGATAGGAGTTGGTTTATTTTTAAAGAGCTCTTGAACCCTTTACATATCTAGATAAGGTTTAGTTTCCTTATCATGAGTATTATAATAGGCCACTCCTTGATCCAAGGCTTAGATATCTCAAACCACTACCACAACTAAAAACTGATGAAATGGTAAGGGATAACTCTCTCCGGACTCTTACCAAGATTTTATGGGAGGTCTTTGGGGAGGCATTATTCTACACAAGTCAAAAAACACTAGAAAATTATCAATACACTATTCCATAACAAAAAAATGAAAAGAATTATTTAATCACTCTCAAGAATAAATGGTAGAATAAAGAAAATCACACACAACAATTTAAACTAAACCACCCAACCTCAGGGTCTACTGCCAGTGTTTATCTTGTGCACTACACTTGACATAGGAGTTAAAATAAATCCAAGATATCCCATGGTAACCCACGGTCTATCAGCAGGTGTATTGGCTAGACACCCCACTTAAAACCAAATCCTTATGCCTTAGCATCCCTATTTCATATCTACCCATAATCCATATGTAACATAAACCCAATGAAGTGAAAACCCTGATATGATACCATTTTTTCATGAACTAGCCTAGGATTCCATCCATATCGACACATGACCCATCCTATAACATGTCTTTAGGGTTTCTCCTAATTCCCATGTTCTAACAATAAGTTTCAGAGCATCTTGAAACACATTCTGGAATGGTTTTACCCAAGAGAAGAACAGATAACATCAATACAAAAAAATCACATATCATCATAACCAATATCAATAATATGGAAAATAAAAACATTAAAATTACATATATTATTTAAGAATATAAAAAATAAAACTAGAGATAGAACAACCATAGGGGGGAGGGAAACCAACTGGATGAAAAAAACCTCCATGTGATATCTGGGTTAGTGCCATCATGACTGCACCTCCAACACCTACAAAAAGATTAACCAACAACAAGAGAAACCACCATCACCTCCATTGAAGGTATTTGGTTTAAATTTGATATACATAAAATGGTCTATGTACTCCTGATCTTGTATGTATAGTTTGATATATCTTTTCCAATAGGATATCACCTAGAGGTTCCATGAAATGAAATTAAAAGATAAATTAACATGAAAGTTTTCAAAAAAATGAATTAAACATCATGAATTGAAACCATTTCACTACTGGATAGTTGGGTTTTCCCAACACTTGTATAGAAACAGTTCTGGAGAACCATTGGTATAAGTTTTCTTTACCAAAAGTTTTTAAAAACCATTGAAAATCGTGGTTTTGTGAAGGATTCCCCAACAGTTTGAAGAAACTGTTTGGAAAGCCAAAATCATTGCACCATTTACCAATGGTTTTTAGCAGACCATTGGTAAAGGCCATCATTTCCCAATGGTTTTTACAAACCATTGGTAATGGTATCCTCAAATAATCCAGATTTCCAGACGCCCCATAGCACATCACATAACTCCTTTCCCCCAATTTCTAGAATCCCCGACGCGCAGGTGAACCCTAACTGAAGTTCATCCATCCGATCGGCTGTAACTCTCCCATCCAGGTTAGACTCTTTAAAATTCTTCCCAAATACAATCATAGAAGCCCTCTTCCTCATATTTCTACATTTATTACAGTATCTATAAAGATCACGTCATTTTTTCCTATTTTAGAGATTTTGGAAAATTTTACGATTCACACTATCTGATATTGAATGAATGACTAATACTTGATTGGTAGATTTCTGTGACTAGGGTTTAATTGGGTTTTATATATAATTTGTAACTAATCATACGACATGCTACCACTAATATGGTGATTCCACATAAGAATGGTGGAATTTTCCTAGGATCATGGGGATTCCTCTTATTTTGTTCTATAGAGTTTTTATTTTTGGTTTTTAATGTATTTTATTTTCTTATGAATTTATAGTGGTTATGTGTTGGGTTCTTTTGGTCATGAATTTCGGGTGAGTTATTCTTAAGTTCTTCTTAGAGATCATTGTATTCATAATGTGTGCCTAATTTTTTTGTAGGTGGTGTCGACTCACTGAGTGACTATTTGGTTATGTTTTTATGATGACAATGTTCAATTTTTTTAATAATTAAACCTATTTATATTTTAATTATATAAATGAGTGGTTTTTAAATATATGTTAATAAAATAGGTAAAATGTTTTCTAAGTGGTTTATCTGGAACTGTACAAAAACAGATCCCATTTTTATTGTATTCTAAAATCCCATTAAACATATTTATACTTATTGAATCCTTTATAAGTTTGAATCCATGTTTGAACATTAACACTAATATCCCATATCTTAATAACATTTTTAGATTGTGTATATATTATTATATTTTTTAATAATTTCACTTCTTCCTTCATTAATGTCTTCCAAGGATGTCTTAGAAATATAATAGCCACTTGAATGTTTTTCCTTGCTTAAATAATGTAATTTATTCCTGGAGTAGTCAATTAATTTTTACATTATAGTAAACCATGTTGATAACCTTCATGATTATATATTCACATAGGTGGGTGTGGTGAATATGGATATAGTTTTAAACATATGTATTGAATTTTGTTTTTATCTTCCAAGGTTGCAAATTTTGCAGTTGGATTTTTTTAAAGTGATATATAGTAATGTTTTAAACCCCTTCTATATATGCTTAATGGTTTTTTAGTAATGGCTTAAACAACCACTATTTAAGGTCAATATTTTTTTTACAATTTTTTTATTTAGCAGTTGTATTCCATAACAACAAATGGTGAGGATATAATGGCAGTTCAAACCTACACTATATCCTTTCCATTTTTGGAAAGGTGAAACCATCGCTAAAATTAAAAACGCCAGTAAAAACATTTGTTGATGAATCTCCACCCCTGGAAAGCACCCCCACCCCCTAGATATACCTACCACCCCCATGTATAGCCTGACCACCCCCTTGGACAGCCCAAGCCCCCTAGATAGCCCCCTCCCCCCCCACCATTATTGACAGTCCCCCCCACCCACGGACACCCTCCCACCAGCCCCCAGACACCCCCATCCCCCCGGACACCCCCACCCCTAGAAATCCCCCCACCCCCTTTACACCCCAGACCCCACTTGACATCGCCTCCACCACTGTGGATAGCCCAACGACCCCCCCCCCCCCCCGAACATCCTCCCACCATCTGGACACCCCAGATCCCCTAGACAATCCTGCCACCCCTATGTGTAGCCCTCCCACCCCCTGGACACCTTGTACCCCCCGGAGAGCCCCACCCACCCCATGGACACCCCGCTCACCTCCTTAGACAGCCCGAAAACCACCCTGGACTCCCCCTACCCCCTTGGAGAGCCTGACCACCCCCATGGATAGCCCGCCCACCTGGACACCCTGACCCCCCTAGACAGCCCCTCACCCCCTGGACACCTCCGACCCCTTCCCGGACAACCCCACCACCCCCCTAGACACCGCGCGCCCCCTGGATACTCCTCGCCCCCTTGTACAGCCCTGCCACTCCCCTAATCCTCATCTTACTCCTCATCCTGAACTCCTTGAAGAAGTTAAAGTATAAAACTCATATACTCCCAACAATACCCTTAGGTATTATGTATTCTTTGATCCACTTCGAATATCTTACTTGGAAATCCTTGAATATATACATTATAAATTTTGTGTCTTATTTTCTTATATACACTTTATTTTATTGTATTTCTTAATATGATTCTTATATAGAGTCATGTGCCAGTTATGATTTTATTTAAATTAAACAATTGTCATTTACCTAAATATATTTTTTATTAAACATAAATATTATAGAATTACATTGAAATGACTTATTGCAATTTTTTTACCTAATGGATAGAAGTAGGATGTATGAAACTGATCGGATTTAAACTATTTTTCAAAATAATTTGAACAGTTTTCTAGATTTTTCATTTTACAGGGCTTTAGATAGTGCTTGCATACACTGCCCATGTTCTAATTATGTTGGAAGACCTTCGTTGATTCATGAAGTAGTTAGCTATCATATAACCAAATATAGTTTCCAAGTAAACTATTATGTGTGGTATCACAATGTAGAGAAAATGGAATCTCAAAATTTTGATAATTCAAATGATATGACTGAATTGGAGAGTTTGATATATGATCGGTTTCCATTTATTGGGCATCATAAGAAGGAAAGGATGTCCAACCAACAAGATTTTGGTACAATCACACATGATGAATCCAATGAAAATGATGACGTTGATAGGGTGACAAAATTGAACGATGCTTCAACGACTCCAGTATATCGACAATGTGGTAAAATGAATAAGTTGGAATTTTTAATCATGTTGTTTCATAGGAAAACTATGTATGGGATTTCAAATACTGCAATTGATTACATTCTTACCTTCTTCAAGTAAATACTTATATATGATGCAGATATTCCCTCAAACCATTATATGGCATTGATGTTAGTTGATGAACCTGGATTCTCAAAAAAAATCATGCTTGCCCGAATTATTATTGCATATTTTTGGAGGAAACTGCTGAATGAAATGATTTTATCAAATTTGGATCCTCCCAATGGAAGCCAAAATATTATGGAACACCATATCATGTGCCACAATATGTAATGTGGCACCTTCCATTCATCCCCAGATTAAAAAACCTCTTCATGTCTGATGAAATATCAATAAAAATGTTATGGAATGACACTGAGAGAAAAAAGAATATTGAAGAGTTGGTTGACCCTGCATTTGGATTTTCATGGAAAATATTTGATGCTCGATATCCTTAATTTGTAGCCAAAAAGTCTAATGTGAGACTGGCTCTTTCATGTGATGGTTTTTATCCATTTGGGCATATGCTTACATCGTACAACACTTGGACAATTTTCATACACATTTATAACCTTCCCCCAAGGTTGTGTATGAAAAATCCTTATACATTCTTGAGTATACTGATATTTTTCCCTTCTGATCCCTGCAATGATATAGATGTATACATGCATCCTTTAATAAAAGAGTTGAAACTTCTTTGGGATGTGGGTGTTCCCACCTACGATGCATGTTTGAAAGACATATTTCATATGCATGTTGCGCTTATGTGGACGATCAATGATTTTTCTTCTTATGCAATGATGTCTAGATATAGCACAAAAGGAAAATTTTCATGTCTTGTTTGTATGAAGAATGACCGATCGAGAATACTAAAATATCGTCGTAGTTTTATTTTTATGGGACATCGACAATTCTTGCCAATGAACCATCCATATATAAACAATCATCAAAGATTTGACAATACCATGGAGACTGAAGATCCACCTCAGCGTATGTCTGGAACTGATGTGCTTAATGAATTGAAAGATTTCAGTTATTTATTTGGGAAGGGTGTAATGAAATCTAGAAAGAGGGAAAATGTTTCCAATGATACCTATTATAATTGGAAGAAGAATAGTATATTCTATGAGTTGTCGTATTGGTCAACCAACTTGTTATGTCATTGATTAGACGCAGTGTACATTGAAAAGAATATATGTGAAATGTTGCTTTCAATTCTTCTAAATGTCAAGGGGAAGACAAAAGATGATTTATGATCTCGGCATGACTTGGTAGATTGGGGGATTAGACCAGAATTACATCCTGTCTGTATCAGTGAAAATAAATGGAAAGTTCCATGTGCTTTTTATTTGATGAAACCTATTGAAAAAAATCAATTTATGGAAGTGATAGAGACTATTAATGTTCTTCATGGCTATTCAAGAAATATATCAAAACGGGTCAATAGAAAAGAGTTTAAGCTGAAATCTTTGAAGACTCATGATTGTCAAGTCCTTCTTCATGAGTTGATTCCAATAGAAATTTTTCAACTCTTGTCTAATAATGTAAAAGTCTCAATTATTTGGTTGTGCTATTTTTTTAGAGATCTTTGTGCTAAGAGGTTATCCCAGTCCTTATTTCAAGAACTGTTGGCAGAGACACCATTAATTTTGTGTGAGTTAGAGAAAATATTCCCTCCATCATTTTTTACATGCATGTTGCATTTGACTTTCCATCTTTTAACCGAAATACTTCTTGGAGGACCCGTTGGTTTCCTTTGGATGTATCCAACTGAAAGAAACATGTGCAGATTTAAATCATATGTTCAGAAAAGGAATTATCCCAAAGGTTCTATTGTGAACGGTTACATGGCTCAAGAATGTATGGATTTTTGCTCAATGTATTTGTCTTATCTTGCTACGAGAATAAACATACCAATGAGAAATTAATAAGAACATTATGGGAAAATTGATCCCAGTTTTCCATCACTTCCTCAGAAAAGAGGAATTCTGGGATCATATACATTGACGACATTAATCCTTGAAGAGTGAGAGACGTCACATTGCATAGTGTTTTTCAGTTGTGATTTATTTGATGGTTATATCAAGTAAGTAAATTGTACATGTATCTCTTATCTTATCTCTTGTAATTTTAAATATTTGATAAAATATTATTATTTTTATCTACAGGGAACATAAAAAATTGATATATAGAAAGAATCATTATTTATCTTTGAGAAGGAATGATATTTTACATAGCAAAGGGTTTTTTGCTTGATTGAAATTGAAGGTAAAAATATATCATTAATAAATAAATAAAAATAATATTTAATTATGTTTACTATTTTTTTATATTTCCGGTATCGATTTTTCCTGCAGACTTTGATTTTGAGGAAATAAGAGCTTTGGCTTTTGGTCTGAATACCATGGTTCGTTCTTCTAAATCACTTGTGTTAAATGGATACAAATTTATTATCACTGAATAAGAAAGAAACACGAGAACACAACATGATGGTGCTATGCTAACAACCATAATAGACTCTTTTTCTAGTTCATCGGATAATAGACCTCATTCTGAAAATGTAGCTTATTATGGAGTCGTGGAGAAAATAATAATTATGGGTTATTATTCGCATGGTTGAGTCATGATGATGAAATGTCATTGATTTTATTCAATGATGAGGCATGGAACCTTTATTGATGATTGTGGATTTTGAGTTATTGACATGACTCACACTCTTGCGAAAGATGAACCATATGTATTGGCATCAATGGTGAAACATGTTTTTTATGTCAAAGATCATCTTCATCCTAAATTAGGTGTAACTATTGAATAAAATCACAGACATGTTTTTTATGATGGTGATGATGAAGTTGACACTATCCCTACTACAATTGGAAGCAATCCATTTATTACTTATGATGACAACAATAGCTCAATTGTCAGAGTTGATTGTGAACTCAAAGTTGTGGTGGGAAATATATAGAATCATACAGTCGTGTTCTCACCAATATGTTTCACCTACATCATTCAGAGTGTGTATCCTAGTACTTAACTTCAAACCACCATAAATATTTTGTTTCTTTATGTTTATCTATCAGAACGGTTTCTCTATATTTTGTTTTTTGGGTTACACATTAGTTATCTGTTTCTAATTACTTCCATATTTGTTTTCATTATAGGAAATAACACCCATTGAAGAGAGGCAGCAGAAAATCATTACAGAAAATAATCTTCGCATGACACATATGTTCATTCCTCCACTCATCCCTATTGTGAGTATTTTATTTCAAATATATATATATATTTCAATAACATATAATATAATGTGTTTACTTTTGTGTTAGATATTTTTTCTGGATCCACCCCCTATATGAGAGATATCTTATGAGGAGTCTGATATTTCTCCCAGTACAGAGGCTGGTGGTTGGAGGGGGGTGGTGTTAGATTTAGACGACTATCTGGTGGTCCCAGTACTGAGGCCTATGGTACGAGGGCTCGTGGTGAGAGAGTTAGACAATACACTGGTCTTACCTAATTGGATTATGCCCGTACCACAGATGTATGCCCCATTTTGATCCTGGTGTATCTTTAGGGACAAATGGGATATTTAGGCCTCTGATGTTTACACTACCAGTTGACCAGATGTCTGTGTCATTGTCTTTTGATTCTGGTTCATTATCTTCAAGCTATTATATTCCACATTCTTCGAATCCTGCTCCTACAAAGTATGTGGCTGAGGAGCATATGATTCTGCACATCCAGTTACACCCATTGATCCAACTACCACAGGTATATCTATATAACTCTAACAAATTTTTATACCAAAATTTATTTTTATTATAACTTGTACTGATATTTCTTTTCTTTAATAATAGATTCATCTACTGATAGGAGGCGGGGGAGGGGGCGTACTCAGTTACGTGTGGTATGGAACCGCCAGACATAGTTGATGGTTGAATACAATGATAATGGACATATGATTGATAAATCTGGGCAGGAATGTTGGGGTTTTTTGGTGACACTAGCCAAATACTCCGACATCATTCTAGTCAGCCCTCTCTCTTAGAGACATTTGGCACATGAAGTCAAGGATAATGCATGGGCACAAACATGGGTAAAAAATATATTGGATTTAATGTAGTATTTTTTGTATTTATATTATTTAATCTATTTGGTGTCATCTTCGGTATAACTTCCCTGATATCGAAGGTGCATGACCGGAACATTCAAAGGAGCTAGGAGAGGTTTGGAATGCTTATAAGCATGAGTTATATGTTGGCTGGTGTGATAGAGTGGGCTTGGAGTTGGAGACATTACCTATCATGGAAGACTGCCTGATAGAGAAATATCACCAAATGATTACCCATTGGGCGACTACCAAATTTAAGGTATTAGTCCCATTTGAGGTATTTAAATGACAGTTACCATATGTTTCATTAATATTATCTAATTTATTATCAATCATTTTTTGGAATCTTCTGAACAAAACAAAAAAAAACATTGATTCAAAGAAATACCTCCTCACTTTGGGGCGCACGACTATGTCAAATCATGAGAGGCAACTGGTATGATATAGTTGTTTATAATTTTTCTTTAGGACATGCACTTTTTATTATTTCTACATAAATTATTCAATTTTTTGAGTATTGAATATATGATTATAATTTCACTTTATATTGTTTAAATTTCATTAAAGAATCACAAATTTAATATCGAAGGATGTATCCCTAGAGAAAAATTGATTTGCTCGAGTAAAAGGAAAAAAAAGATGGAACTGCGGTTAATAAAAAGACACAAGAAAATATTGTAAGTTTTAATTTGTTTATTTCAAAGTTTAATATCTATTTTGAAATTTAATAATCTGTTAATATTTTTAATAGGCTGTCTTAGAGGCCCTTTATTCCTAGGAGCCTCACAATTTTGGGCCACATGATCATTTATATCAGGTTTTGGGAGATAAGCACTCTGGTCAAGTACGATACCGACCTGGTTAGAATATAGTCCCGATGAGGTATTGGTCCTCTACATGTATCCATTCTAGTACCACCGAGTTGAAACATGTCAAGGAGCATAAAAAAAGTCTGAAAAAAGGGTCACAGAGTTGGAAGAACAAGTTCAAACGAGGGACAAAGAATTTATGAAACTTATGAAATCTTTATCTTCATCACTTCCACCAGAGGCCAGCGTGTCTTGTAAGACATGGAATTATCCAATGCACTAGGAGGTAGTTCTAGTGGTGGCTGAGAAGATGAAATTCTTGGTGATGAAGAGGATGCTGAAGAGGACTAGGGTGAGGAAGAGGATGAGGACGAGGGTGAGGATGGAGTTGAGAACAATGATGAGGTCGAAGATGAGCATGGGGATGATGACAAGGAAGACAAAGAGGACAGAGATGATATCAAGGATGAGGCCGATGATGACAGTGGTTATGGTGATGGTGATCAGGGGAAGATTGATCCATTATATTTTTGAACTCTATATTACTCTTTATTTTTGAACCTGGTTTTTCACTCTGGTATGGATATTTTTGAATTCTGTATAAATCATTATTTTCAACCAAATATGGAAGCCTAATGATGTTATAATGGTTTGGAGGTGAGTGATGCTATATGAGATTTTATGGGTTATTGTGAGGAGTTTCTTTCCCTTTAATTGATTGGTTCATAAAACATAAGTTGGTGTTGCATATATTATGTAATTGGAATTGGTAAAGTAAAATGTTGGTCTCGGATTTCTGAGTTGGTTATTTGGATGGTATTCTCTATCAAAAGTTGGTATATATCTATTTACTATGGGTGTATTTGCTAATTGACTAATGTATTTATTAAACTAACCATGTAATACACATTTCCCACAATACGGAAGCACCAAAAAAATCATAGATAAACACTACACACCACGAGACACCCTTGGGAGACACCCCTTGAGGTAGAGTCCCTCTCGTAGCCTCTTCAATTTAAGAATTATTTAAATTGAATTTAGATTCATTCTAAATTATGCTTAATTATATTGAATTTTATATCTTAAATAATGTTTCTTTAATATAACTGTTTCATTTGATAAATAATGTCATGTTTTTATAATAAAAACCTTCCAACGGAGGTGTGCTATCTTCGCAAACTCACAGTGATAATTTAGGTTGTGATAATTTGACTCTCAATCTGTAGTTTGAACTACCTAGTACAACTTTTAAAAACAATGAATATGAAATATATGTCTTTATCATACCACAATCTCGAATCAAGAGTCTTTTTTTATAACATAGTATCAGTTTCTATAATTTGAATGACAACTACGTAGGATTTATCTTGAATCCTGGCTGGAAGATGCTGCACTGTAGATGTCGCTAGGCCGGGCTAACATTCCATGGTCATGCAGTAGTCACGCCGCTGTCACGCCGCTGTCATGACGCGGTCACACCACGGTCACATCGTGGTCACGCCGTGGTCACACAACAGTAATGATGTGATTTGGCCCTGATCCTGGACATCCCCCCCAGAAACCCCCCCCCCCCACCACCATCCACCCTGGACCCCAGAGAACCCCTCAGACAGCCCCGTGGAGGTTTCATGTGACCGTGCTGGCCGAAAACGCACTTGGCATGTCGTAAATGGACCAAACATGGGTTTTACGGTCAAATTCTTGCCGAACGACATATGAATAACTTGAAATCACACGAAAACACCCTAGTTATTATTCTTGAGTTGTACGAGGAGACGACACATCATTCGGATGCACGGTTTTCATGGCACGACTGAATATTTGTTTTTCAGTGTTTGGCGTTCTGGAAAAGCATTCGTGGGGTGGTCAAAACCATTCGAACGACCTCATAATGCCATGAAATTGGACGAAAACAAAGGCTGGCTGAATTTTGAAATTTTCGGCCAGACGACACGTCAATAGGATGTGTTTTGTGATCGTGCTGGCCGAAAATGCACTCCGTGTGTCATAAATAGCCAAAACGTAGGTTTTACGGTCAAATACATGCCAAACGACATCGTAATGACTTTAAATCACACAAAACACCCTACTTATTATTTGTGAGGTGTCTGAGGAGACGAAGCATCATTCGGATGAGTGGTTTGTGCGGGACAGCTGAATATGTGTTTTTTAGGTGTTCGGTGCACTTGAAAAGCGTACGTGGGGTGGTCGAAATCGTCTGAACGACCTCAGAATGCCATGAAATCGGGCAACAAGAATGGGTGGGTGAATTGTGAAATTTTCAACTAGACGACACGTCAATTGGAGGTGTCGTGTGACCACGCTGGCCGAAAACGCACTCGTCCTGTAGTAAATGGCCAAAACATGGGTTTTACATTTCAATGCATGCCGAACGACATTAGAATGACTTTAAATCAAACAAAAACACCCTAATTATTATTTGTGAGGTGTAAGAGGAGACGAAACGTCATTCAGACATGCGGTTTGCGTGGTATGGCTGGATATGTGTTTTTTAGGTGTTCGACGTGCTTGAAAAGCATTTGTGGGGTGGTCGAGACAGGTCGAACGACCTTGGAATTCCATGAAATCAGATGAAACCAAAAGTTGGGTGAATCATGAAATTTTCTGCTAGACATGACATTAATTGGATGTGTCGTGTGACCACGTTGTCTGAAAATGCACACTTCATGTCGTAAATGTCCAAAACATGGGTTTTACGGTCAAATGCATGACGAACATCATCATAATGGCCTGGAATCACACAAAAACACCCTACTTATTATTTGTGAGGTGTAAGAGGAGACAGAATGTCATTCGGCTGCGCGGTTTTCATGGAACGACAGAATATGTGTATTTTGGGTGTTCGACGTGGTTGAATAGTGTGTGTGTGGGGTGGTAAAAACCATCCAAACGACCTCGTAATGCCATTAAATCATACGACAACAATGGGTGGGTGAATATTGAAATTTTCACCTAGACGGCACATCAATCAGAGGTTTCGTGTGACCGCGCTGGCCAAAACCGCACTCTGCGTGTTGTAAAGGTCCAAAACATGGGGTTTATGGTCAAATGCATGCGAATGACATCAGAATGACATGAAATCACATGAAAACAGCCTACTTATTATTTATGAGTATTAAGAGCAGAAGACATGGCATTCAGATGTGCGGTTTGCATAGCACGGCTGAATATGGCTTTTTTAGGTGTTCAATGCTCTAGAAAATCATGTGTGGGGTGGTCGAAACCGGCCGAACAACCTCTGAATTCCATGAAATTGGATGAAAACAAAGGGTGAGTGAATTGTAAAATTTTCAGCCAGATGTCATGTCAATCGAAGTTGCGGTGTGACCGCACTCGCCGAAAACGAACACATCATGTCGTAAATGGCCAAAACATGTCTTTTATTGTCAAATTCATGCCAAATGACATCAGAATAATTTGAAATCACACGAAAACACCCTAGTTATTATTCATGAGGTGTAAAAGGAGACGAAACATCATTCAGACGCACGGTTTGCATGTCACGGCTGAATATGTGTTTTTTATGTGTTAAGAGCGCTTGAAAAGCGTGTGTGGGGTGGTCCAAACTAACCGAATGACCTCGGAATGCCATGAAATCGGGTAACAACAAAGGGTTGGTGAATTTTGAAATTGTGGGCTAGAAAGCATGTCAATCGGAGGTGTCGTGTGACCGCGCTGGCCGAAAATGCACTCGACCTGTCGTAAATAGCCAAAACATTGGTTTTACGGTCAAATACATGTCAAACGACATCGAAATAACTTGAAATCACACGAAAAAAACCCTAATTATTATTCGTGAGGTGTACAAGGAGTCGGAACGTCATTTGGAAGCATGGTTTGCATGACACGGCTGAATATGTGTTTTTTAGGTGTTCGGTGCGCCTGAACAGCATGCGTGGGGTGGTCGAAACCAGATGAACAATCTCGTAATTCCATGAAATTGGACAACAATAAAGGGTGGGTGAATTGTGAAATTGTCGGCCAGATGAAACGTCAATTGGGGGTGTTGTGTGACCGCACCGGCGGAAAAGGCACCTAACGTGTCGTAAATGGAAAAAACATGGGTTTTATGGTGAATTGCATGTAAAACGATATCTAAATGACTTAAAATCACACAAAACACCATAGTTATTATTGGTGAGGTGTATGTGGAGACGACACATCATTCAGATGTGCGGTTTGCGCAGAACGACTGAATATGTGATTTTTCGGTGTCTGACGCCCTTGAAAAGTGAGCATGGAGTGGTCCAAACCGGCCGAACGAACTCGGAATACCATGAAATCGGACGACAACAACTAGTGGATGAATTTTGAAATTTTCGGCTAGACGGAACGTCAATCGAAGGTGTCGTGTGATAGTGCTGGTCGAAAACGCACTCGGCGTGTCGTAAATGGCCAAAACATGGGTTTTACGGTCAAATACATGCCGAACGACATCGGAATGACTTGAAATCACACGTAATAACCCTAATTATTATTTTTTAGGTGTATGAGGAGATGACACATCATTCGGATGCATGGTTTTCACGGTACGACTGAATATGTATTTTTTAGGTGTTCGGCATGCTTGAAAAGCGTGCGTGGGGTGGTCGAAATCGGCCGAACGACCATGTAATGCCATGAAATTGGACGACAACAAAGGGTGGGTGAATTTTGAAATTTTCATCCATACGGCACGTCAATCGGAGGTGTCGTGTGACTGGGTTGGCCGAAAAATCATCGGCATGTCGTAAATGGCCAAAACAAGGGTTTTACAGTCAAATGCATGGAGAACGACATCAGAATGACCTGAAATCACAAAAAAACACCCTAATTATTATTTTTGAGGTGTAATGGGAGACGACACGTCATTCAGAAGCATGTTTTTCAAGGAACGGCTGAATATGTGTTTTTTAGGTGTTCGACGTGCTTGAAAAGCATGCGTGGGGTGGTCGAAACCGGCCGAACGACCTCTGAATTCCATGAAATCAGACGACAACAAAGGGTGGGTGAATTGTGAAATTTTCGGCTACACGACATGTCTATCAGAGGTTTCATGTGACCATGCTCGCTGAGAACACACTTTGTGTGTCGTAAATAGCCAAAACATGGGTTTTACGGTCAAATGCATGCCGAACGACATCAGAATGACCTGAAATCACATGAAAACACCCTAGTTATTATTCGTGAGGTTTACGAGGGCACGACACATTATTTGGATGCACGGTTTGTGCGGAACGACTGAATATGTGTTTTTTAGGTGTTCGGCATGCTTGAAAAGCGTGCGTGGGGTGGTCCAAACCGGTCGAACGGCCTCATAATTCCATGAAATCTTACGACAACAAAGGGTGTGTGAAATGTGAAATTATTGGCAATACCGCACGTCATTTGAAGGTGTCGTGTGACCGCGCTGCCCGAAAACGCACTCGGTGTGTTGTAAATGGCCAGAACATGGGTTTTACGATCAAGTACATGGCGAACGACATCAGAATAACTTTAAATAACATGAAAACACCATAATTATTATTCGTGAGGTGTATGATGAGATGAAACATCATTTGGATGCACGGTATGCACGACACGGCTGAATATATGTTTTTTAGGTGTTCAGTGTGTTTGAAAAGCATGCGTGGGGTGGTCAAAATCTGCTGAAAGACCACAGAATGCAATGAAAAAGGACGGAAACAAAGGGTGGGTGAATTTTGACATCTTCGTCCAGACAACACATCAATCGAAGGTGTCGTGTGATCGCACTGGCCGAAAACGCACTTAGTGTGTCGTAAATGGCCAAAACATGGGATTTACAGTCAAATGCATGCAGAACGACATCAGAAATGACTTGAAATCACACAAAAACACCATACTTATTATTTGTGAGGTGTAAGAGGAGATGACACATTATTTGGACGCACATTTTGAATGGCACGGCTGAATATGTGTTTTTTAGGTGTTTGGCATGTTTGAAAAGTGTGCGTGGGGTGGTTGAAACCATCTGAACGGCCTGGGAATGCCATTAAATCAGATGACCCCAAAGGGTTCGTGAATTTTGAAATTTTTTGCTAGACAGCATGTCAATCGGAGGTGTCGTCTGACCGCACTAGCCGAAAATGCACTCTGCATGTCGTAAATTGAAAAACATGGGTTTTACTATCAAATGTTTGCCGAACGACATTTGAGTGACTTGAAATCACAAGAAAAACCCCTAATTATTATTTGTGAGGTGTATGAGGAGACGAAATTTCATTCGGAAATGAGGTCTGTGTGACACGGGTTAATATGTGTTTTTTAGGTTTTAGGGGTGCCTGATAAGCGTGTGTGGGGTAGTCCAAACTGGCTGAAAGACATCAGAAAGCCATGAAATCGGATGACAATAAAGGTTGGGTGAATTGTGAAATTTTCAAGTAGATGGAACATCAATCAAAGTTTTCATGTGACCGCACTGGCCAAAAATGCACTCTGTGTGTCGCAGATGGCCAAAACATGGGTTTTACTGTCATATGAATGTCGAACGACATCAGAATGACTTGAAATCACACGAAAACACCCTAATTATTATTCATGAGATGTAGATGAGACGACACATCATTCAGATGCGTGGTTTGCACGGCACGGTTGAATATGTGTTTTTTGGGTGTTCATCGGGCTTGAAAAGAGTGCGTGGGGTGGTTGAAACTGGACAAACGGTCTCGGAATGCTATGAAATCGAACGACTACAAAGGGTTGGTGAACTGTGAAATTTTCGGTCAAACGACACGTCAAACGAAGGTTTCGTGTGACCGCTGTTGAGGCTCACATTTTTCATATATTTTATACTGTAAATCATTGTCTATAATCTCACAAAAGTGTTATTGGATGGGTAATTGTCATGTTTTTAGGATTTAGTGTTATTTTGAGGCCAAATGTGAAAAACGACTAATTCTGGATTTTTGAATGATTTTTACATCAGGGGTACTTTGGTTATTTCAGGACAAATAAAATTCCAAATTTTTTGATTCAAATTTATTTAGAATAATTATTTTATTTCCTTCATTTTTGTCTTCTGGACCAGGAGCTGATTCAATCATCTAAAGGGTCTAAACATTCATTGAAATTGTGAATTTTTCCGGGCGGATAGCATGGACCCACCCAAAGTAACAGACATCAAACTCGGCCTACACATATCTAAATAATGTTTTTCCACCTGGGATAGCACAAGGACAGATAGGGGTGTCTCGAAAATAAATTTGGGGGATTTTGGAGGTCATTAAAGAGGCTATTTAATGATATAATTTTGGAGGAACCTTCCTAGAAGTTTCATCCAGAAACAGAAACTGAGAATGAAAAATTCATAACTCCTCCATCCGGTTTCCAAGTTAGCTGAACTTTTGAGGAGAGACGACCAAGATATTTATTCACAACATTAATTAAGGGTGGAATGCGTGAATATTTCATTAAATGGGTATAAAACGCATTGACATTTGATGGCCGAATTCTGCCTATAAAAGGAGGCCCTCACCTCCTTCCCAAAGCATCCCATTCTCCATCCATTCCTTCAAGGAACCAAGGAGGAGTTCGACACCAATGTTAGAGTGGAGGCTCTAGGACATGCTTCTAACATATGAATTTTATTTTCTTATCTTTTTATTTTTAGTTCTATTTTCCCATGTAATGCATTCATATTTTAATTAAAGTGTTTCCACCTTCTTTCCCACCGTCTTTCTTTTCCAAATTTAATCTAATTTCTTTCTCTCTCCCTTATTTCCATAATGATCTCTATGCACTTCTTCATGGCAAGTGACTAACCTGAGGCTTGGCCCTGGGGGAGGTTTCATGGTGTTCTTTATTAATTTGATTCAATTCAAAATGTTTTTATTCTATTTGTGCTGGAGGTGAGAATAGTGCACGGGTGCGGCGGTCGTCCACCACGACACTATTTCCAAATCCATTTATTTTCCTTGATTAATTAATTTTCCCTCCCTTCTATTTGGAACACCCTTCATACGGTGGATTTGGGGTTTCCATAAGGGATGAAACGGCATACGGTGGAGCCGGGTCCTTTAGGAATAACATTCTCGGTTGAGGTGTTATCATATTTGACTATTGGAAGAGGTGTGGTTCGGTGTGATGGACACATACTAAAATCCAACACTAAATAAATCAAGGAAAAGTAATTCATTAATGAGGATTCAATAAATGAATTATCAAATTTAATTTAAACAATTAACAAATAATGAATGAACCAGTGTTATCCAATGCTAGGACCAAGTTCTTTCTTCATTAATTGCATTTTTTCACAGCATGATAGTTTTAACTTTTATTTCTTTTCAATTTAATTAGCATCTTAGATTAAATAAAAGAAAAAATAACTAGTTTAGGTGGTATAGATTAAGTAGATGAACAACTGATAAAGCTCCTCAAGTGAGATGACCCTAGTCAGTCACTGTGCTGCATTAGGAAAACATAGAAATTGCTTTTGCCACGCCCTACGACAGGCATGACCGCGCTGGCCGAAAATGCACCCGGCGTGTCGTAAATGACCAAAACATGGGTTCTACGGTCAAATTCATGCCAAATGACATCGAAATGACTTGAAATCACATGAAAACACCCTAATTATTATTCGTTAGTTTTACGTAGAGACAGAACATCATTCGGACACGTGGTTTGCATGGCAGGGCTGAATATGTGTTTTTTAGGTGTTCGGCGCACTTGAAAAGCCATCGCGGGGTCATCGAAACCGGCCGAACGAGCTCGTAATGCCATGAAATCAGACGAAAACAAATGGTGGTTGATTTGTGAAATTGTCAGCTAGACGACACTTCAATCGGAGGTGTCATGTGACCGCGCTGGCCGAAAACACACTCGGCGTGTCGTAAATGGATAAATTATGGGTTTTACAGTCAATTGCATGTCAAAAGACATCATAATGACTTTAAATCACCCAAAACACCCTAATTATTATTCTTGAGGTGTATGAGGTGACGACATGTCATTCGGACATGCGGTTTGCGCAGAATGACTGAATATGTGTTTTTAGGTTTTCGGCATGCTTGAAAAGAATGCATGGGTTGGTCAAAACCAGTCGAACGACCACGAAATGCCATGAAATCGGACGAAGACAAAGGGTGGGTGAATTTTGAAATATTCAGCCAGACATCACATCAATCGGAGGTGTCGTGTGACCACGCTGGCCAAAAATGCACTCTGTGTGTCGTAAATGGCCAAAACATGGGTATTACCGTCAAATGTGTGCTGAACGACAACAGAATGTCTTGAAATCCCATGAAAACACCTTAAATATTCTTTTTGAGGTGTACGAGGAGACTCCATGTCATTCAGATGCACGGTTTTCATGGCGTGGTAGAATATGTGTTTTTTAGGTGTTCGGTGAGCTTGAAAAGCATGCATGGGGTGGTCGAAACTGGCCAAATGACCTGAAAATGCCATGAAATCAGACGACAACAAAGGGTGAGTGAATTGTGAAATTCTTGTCCAAACGGCACATCAATTGGAGGTGTCGTGTGACCGCACTGGCTGAAAATGCACTCCACGTGTCGTAAATGGCCAAAACAATGGTTTTACTGTCAAATTCATGTCGAATGGCATCAGAGTGAATTGAAATCACACGAAAACACCATAATTATTATTCGTGAGGCATACGAGGATACGCCGCATCATTTGAAAGCATGGTTTGTGCAGCATAACTGAATATGTGTTTTTTAGGAGTGAGTCGCGCTTGATAAGCGTGCGTGGGGTGGTCCAAACTAGCCTAAGGACATCAGAATGCCAAGAAATCGGATGACAATAAAGGGTGGGTGAATTGTGAAATTTTCGGCCAAACGACACGTCAATCGAAGTTGTCGTGTGACCGCATGGTCCAAAAATTCACTTCGCATGTCGTAAATGTCCAAAACATGGGTTTTATAGTCAAATGCATGCCGAACGACAACTTAATGACTTGAAATCACATGAAAACACCCTAATTATTACTCGTGAGGTGTATGAGGAGAAGACACGTCATTCAGATGTGTGGTTTTCACGGCACAACTGAATATGTGTTTTTTAAGTGTTCGGCGCGCTTGAAAAGCATGTGTGGGGTGGTCAAAACCGACCGAACGACCTTATAATTCCATGAAATCGGACAACAACAATGGGTGGGTGAACTTTGAAATTGTCGGTCAGACAGTACGACAATTGGAGGTGTCATGTGACAATGTTGTCCGAAAACGCACTCGTCGTGTCGTAAATGGACAAAACATGGGTTTATGGTCAAATGCATGCCGAAAGACATCAGAATTACTATAAATCACACAAAACACCCTAGTTTTTATTCATGAGCTGTATGAGGAGATGACACATCATTCGGACATGCGGTGTGTGTGGCACGGCTGAATATGTGTTGTTTCGGTGTTCGGCACGCTTGAAAAGCATGCGTGGGGTGGTTAAAACCGGCCGAATGACCTCGGAATACCATGAAATCACACGAAAACAAATGGTGGGTGAATTGTGAAATTTTCGGCCAGACGTCACGTCAATCAGAGGTTTTGTGTGACCGTACTAGCTGAAAACGCACTTGACATGTCGTAAATGGACAAAACATGGGTTTTACGGTAAAATGCATTCCGAACAACATCAGAATCACTTGAAATCACACAAAAACACCCTAATTATTATTTTTGAGGTGTATGAGGAGACGACAAGTCATTGGGATGCGCGGTTTGCATGACACGACTAAATATGTGTTTTTAAGGTGTTTGACGTGCTTGAAAAGCATGCGTGGGATGGTCGAAACTGGACAAACAACCTTAGAATTCCATGAAATCGGACGATAATAAAGGGTGGGTGAATTGTGAAATTTTCGGCTAGACGACATGTTAATCGGAGTTGTCATGTGACCGCGCTGGATGAAAACGCACTCCGCATGTCGTAAATGGCCAAAACATGGGTTTTGCAGTCAAATTAATGTTGAAAGACATCGAGAATGACTTGAAATCACCTGAAAACACCCTAATTATTATTATTAAGGCGTACGAGGAGACACCACGTCATTTAGATGCACGGTATGTGCAGCACGGCTGAATATGTGTTTTTTAGGTGTTCGACGCATTTGAAAAGTGTGTGTGGGGTGGTCGAAACCAGCTGAACGACCTCAGAATTCCATGAAATCGAACGACCACAAAGGGTGGGTGAATTGTGAAATTTTTGGCTATGTAGAACATCAATCGGAGGTTTTTTGTGACCGTACTGTCTGAAAACGCACTTCGTGTGTCCTAAATGGCCAAAACATGGGTTTCACAGTCAAATTCATGCTGAACGACATTAGAATGACTTGAAATCACACAAAAAACCCTAATTATTATTCTCGAGGTGTACGAGGATATGGAACATCATTTAGACATGCGGTTTGCGTGCCACAGCTGAATATGTGTTTTTTAGGTGTTAGATGCACTTCATAAGCGTGTGTGGGGTATTTGAAACCAGCCAAACGACCACGGAATTCCATGAAATCGGACGACAACAAAGGGTGGGTGAATTGTGAATTTTTCGGCTATAAGGAATGTCAATTAAAGGTGTCGTGTGACCGCACTGGCTGAAAATGCACTCCGGACAGCCCTCCCCCCAGACAGCACCCCGCACCCCCCATGGACAGCCCCCCCCCCACATACCCCCTTATTCTAATTGAAAAATCTATGAAAAACATGTAGGCTATTCTAGTAACCCATATCATATATCGATATTGGCAAATGTTTCCCACTAACACATCATGAACCATTTATACATGGATACATAATCATTAGAGTAATATAAACATGCCATGTGCTTCCTATAGCTCATCTTAGGTCTAACCACATGAGAAATACCATTGTATATATTATGGGTATCATGATCCTTGCCACACTATGCATGTTTTTTTGTTGGTTTTAAGATACTCAACCCATGACCAGGACAAAACAGCCCATGTGCTTCCGATAACATGTCGGTTTTTTCTCTTGTGTGTATTGGTGTTGTGGTGTGAGTGATGAATGAATTCTAAATTTTTAATACTCTTATGTGTGTTTGTGTTGTGGTTTGAGTGAGGAATAAATTCTAAATTTGGAATACTCTTGTGGGTGTTATTGCATTTCCTATAAAATGTAGGCGTTTTCTCTTTATGGGTGTTATTTTATTTGAATTTCTAAATTTATAAATTGTGGAATGAATTCTAAATTTTTAATAAATTGGATGGGGATTCTGTATTGGTGTTTTTGCAGGTGTGGAGAGGGGTTGTTGTGTTGTTGCAGGTCTGGAGAGGGAGATGGGACTACGGTTGTGGAGCTGTTGTGCAATTGTATACCAACAGTTCTGCAACCCTTGGTATAGATAATGTTATATAAGGCTATACCAACAAAACTGTAGCAGTTGGTATAGATACTATTATATAAGCTAATACCAATGGTTTGTAATAAACGTTTGTATAGGTTTATACTACTGGTTATAACCAAACTATTGGTATAGCCACATGGCTTGGCATATTCCCTCTATACCAACAGTTATAAATCATTGGTAGAGGTGTTACACACATATACCAACGGTTTGTAAAACCGTTGGTATATGTTATACTTTTACACATGTACCAATGGTTTTAACCTAACCGTTGGTATAGGCCTATTGTCACGCCTTACTCTCACACGGTTGGGGGAACCATCAGTATACTAAATACCAATGGTTTTTAGGCCTTTTCCAACTTTTTTTAACCATTTTTAAAGTGTAATATTCTAGTAGTGTTTTTTGTTTGTATAAGAAGAACCAAAAATCCAATGATAATTAAAAGTAGGTAAAAACACAGTTTATTTACTATAAGAAATTCCTAAGAATCATGGAAAAATGGTCATTGGATCCTCATACTCTTAGTTATCAAATAATGTAATCCATTCACATTCACAATAAACTAGAGATGTCAATTCCAATGTTCAAGTAGTCCACAAATCATAATTAGAATGTTTTATTTAGTGTTTTAGTGTGATCCTTCAGGGGAGCTTGAGTCAATTCCCCACCACTAAAATGGAATAATTGACCTCTACAACCCATCTAGTTACCCATGGTAGGCATGATTCCAAATTTCTCTATCTCATTTACACATCATAAAAACCCCTTTTGTATCATAAATCCATTTATCTCAAACCACACATGAATAAAACAACAATTTTCAAAGGGGAAAACAACTTTTATGCACTAAAATAAGAAAAACTCCCTTAAAAAATAATTTTATTCCACCCACACAATTTAGAAACTCTTTTAAAACCAAATTCAAGAATATTAAAATCATCAAATAATTGAATGTCCTAGAACCCCCTACTTTTCACTTGAAATCACCAAAATTCGGAAGGAAACAAAAAAGTCAAACCAAGAGAGGATCCTACATAAGCATTAAAATGACAATACCATCAAAATCACACAAAAAAGTGACATTGAATCCATTTTAGGTCAATATTACCATTATATAATAAAAAAGTCTAATGAGGATGGAAGAATACATCAGGGGAACATAGTAGGATAAGGGAGGAAGAACATTCATGGAGTTCCTTGAAGAAACAAAGCCAAAAATCGCCAAAATTAATACCATGTGGAGTGGAGGATGATCATATATAAATTTTGGGATAGAGAGGGTCTAATGGGGTGAAATGGATAGTTTAGTGGGTTAAAATTATAGAGGGGTAGAATTGGAATTCTAAAAAAATTACGAATCTAGTAGGCTATATGGTTTGGCCACAAGGTCTTCTAGAATTTATACCAACGATGTGGCTACTTTGTCTGACAGGTGGAGGATATCACATGAAATACCTGTAGGGGAATAAAATTTTCCACCTTTCCATGCATCCTAGACAGTTCCACTTTTTGTGTTACACTATTTTCACTGGGCTGGCGGAGTGTATCCCTTAACTATTAGCCCCCTTCTATCTGTAATAAATCTTCCATTTCCCTTGTGAAATTCTCAATAAATCCATATAGTAATTGTAAGATTATAGAAAAAGGATAAATTAAAATAAAAAATCATCCCATGGGTAATATATTATTCAAAATTTTCATATAGGTCCAATAACTATATAGGACCAATGACCATATAACTCAAATGGATATATTTTCCCAATGAATATATAATCCTAATGACTATATTACCTTCTTATATAGTCTAACATATATAATTGAAATTATTACTTCTCTCTCATCATGTTATTAATAGTTATACTTCTTATACATTTTTCCTTAGTATTGATTACTATCAAGGTCTCTATTTTATTCCTAGGGTAATTATATATATTTTATTCCAATTGTATTTTTCTTAATTTTTATTATTATAGATTCTTCAGAATATACTAATTATTATATCAATTTTCAGTATTCTATCTCAACAAAACATATCCCATTTGATGTTATTTTGGTATTGTGTGAAACATTAGTTATCCAAAAAGTATTTAATGAAATATACACCAAAATAGCAGGGTGTTACATTCAACACTTGAAAATAAATTTTATTCCCCCAATATGGTCTCATTTTTTATAAAAAAAAGGTTTAAATCATGTTTACAATAAATACAAGGTGTATAAAAAATAAATTTATGTTGAAAGACATACTTGTTAATCAACATTGACATGATTTGTTTCTGAAAACAACTTTAATAACTATATTAATAATAGGAAAATTATCATTTTTAAATAATTCATAAATAATGAATTTTTTCTAATAAGAAGCATTCTCAAACAAGAGTTTCATAAATAATACCTTCATAGCTGAGCAATATTTTCCATGTATGAATCAATATATTTGAGAAATTATTTTACCATCAAGATAAATGTTTAAGTAAAATATATGTACTTTGTTTATATTTAATTCATAAGTGGAATTTCGGAATTTTTTTTCTCCAATTAGATTCCAATTATCTATATTATCTTATTCCATGTGATGAATACTTTATAGTAATTTTTCACTCCTAAAATACTAAAATTAACATTCAAGGAAACAAAATATCAAAAAGAAATTAAAATTTATTCCTTCTATTTATATACATTATCCCCAAAACAATTTCTAGCATAATTTAAGACAATATACATTATAAAGAAATACTACATTAATTTCAGAATCCTCAATAATAACAATCTTATTTAAAATTTACACACTCTGCCAATAACTAACCATAAATCTTTCCAAAACATAAAGGACCAATAATGAATCCAAAATATTATAATTATTTATGAAAAATTCTACAAATATAAGAATAGATTTTATCTCAAAATTACATCAATTACTCCAAACGTCACATAATAAAAATTTATATAACCTAATTATATAGTATTAGAACTATTATAACATTTTCTATAAATAACCCAAATCACTATAAATCGGTAATATGATCATATATTCTTCCAAAAAATAATTCGAATTTAATTTGAAAAATGAAATCTCGCATTACCTTATAATATTTATGTTTTCTTTAACTATATAATTTTCTCAAAATTATGAATTTCTTCATAAATAAATTTTATGACTTATTCACCAAATCAATTTTCAATCCCATAGTAATCTATAAGATAAAAAATATATTCTTCAAATTTAATAACCCTTTTGTCCAAATTATCTTTAACTACATCAACATAAAATATATTCTTAACCATAAATGTCATAAATACCTTTCCACTTATATCTAAAAAATATAAATGGAAAATTCTTCAAATAACCATTTCACAATAACACATGTAAAACATAAGGGTTACATATACCTCAAGCATTAACAAAAAAAGAATAAATTTCTCCCAAATTACTCCCATGACATAAAACTCCAAATAGGTCTTAAATTAACCTTATTTGATAAATTCATAACACCTAAAATTATATAAACCGTTGATCAGATAACAAATATAACAACCTACACATAACCATACCTTATATAACAATATATATATATATATATCATCAATTACATTTCAAATATCTTTTTAGTTTTTTATTTTTACATAATTTGGATATATTTTACATTAAAAAGTGTACAGTTTAACAAAATGTCTATTTTTTCCATAAAACAAGTTCTTTTTAAAGAAACAATTTCTCTTTTGAAGATAACTCCCAATACCAGATCTCTGACTTCATTAACATTTCAACACATCATTATTCCCGACTAAAGGATTCTGAAAATGTGGGTTAAGAAAAAAACATAGTAAGGGACATAAAATAAAAAAACCATATAGTGCATTGTGAAACCAAAAAATCATAAGAGATTTTACATTTTTTTATAAAAACATTTAGCTAAAATCTTCATTTTTCTGGTCAATGAAAAAAAATTATTTATCAACAGTTTTATTAAAAATATCACAGTAATTCATTAATAAAAGATCATAATTATGAAGGATTAATTAAAAATCCTGATTCCTCAAGGAATCCTTTCCTTCAAATAAATTAATTTCTCCCTCAAAAATGTCATAAACATTCATTATAAAATTAAACTCATATTCTTACCTTTTTAAATCAAAATATTTCCTTTAAAAAACATTAAAAACTATCATTTATGTACCTTGGACATTATAATTTCATTCACCCATATATAAACCCTTACAAAGGAATCTACTAACTATATAATTCACACATCTCTTGGTTTTAAACTATCTTTGATAAAATCTTTGGATTTACCCAAGGCACTGGAGTTATATTTTAGAATCACTTGTACTAAAAGCCATATCTAGCTCACCATCCATTCGTATAAAATTTTAAGGAACCATACCATGAATAACATACAAACAGTTTGAAAATTTACTATAAAACTCATATTTATCTGAATTCAATCAATTATGTAGTTGCAGTTTCAGTTAGTCCTTACAAATGAGATGAAATTCCCATTTATTAAAAAAACATAAAAAAATCATAAATATTTAAAAAATACTTTATTTTAAAATAACCATGGAAAATTTTAGAGTAATATTTAATGAAAATAATGTTAATAGTGGAGGTATTATACATTAATATTATAATCATTAAGAAAAATTTTCTTTTTACATTTTAATAAAGGGAGTAAAAAATAAAGCATATAGAAAATGTTGAAAATATTATTTTTAATACATTTCAAAGAAAGTAAAAAATAATAAAAAATGAAATTTAATAAATTTTTAATCATAAATATAAATAGTATTTAAAATATTTAAAATAATATTTACATGTTTGAAAAATAGTTGGAAGGAAAACTTTTAAATAAGTTTTTTAAAAGTGGGTCCCTTTCCTTAAGTCTCTCCCAATTTCATATGCATGTCTACCCTATAGATTTATAAAATAATATTTATTTTCTAAATTATTAAGAATTTTTTTTATTTTAATTTTATTATCATAATTTTTTTTATTTCATTTTTATAGATGATTTATTTATTTATGAAAATCATTTTGTTCACATTCGATGTTTTTGGGATATTTGGTTTGTAAGTAAAACATAACATTGATAGTTTGGGATCATGGATAAATTTTATCCAAAATATTAACCACTAAATTATAGTAATGATAATAAAGTAAATACATGGTTAGAACCATCCATGAAATAATGATAATAAAAATTAATCACAATGCTTCGTGGGTATGGTAGTCCACACATATGCAATAGTGAAGTAATTGTTTTTCAAGAGATGGAAATGTAAGAAATTAACAGTATATTATGTTTATATAATCATAATTATTTCATAAATATTATCTTTATTTATTTTATCTTGTACTTTATCCATTCATGTGACTAGGTGATGAAAAATGAAACGCATCTCTTCATGGTGGTGGTAGTGCACACATAAGCACTTGTGATATTTTTATTTCCCATAGGATGTAAAATGTGATTAATATGGGTTGTTTTAAAATAAATAAAATTTAAGAATATTTAAGATACATATTATCTTATATAATCTTGGAAATATAATATTTATAGGAGTTTTAAGAATAAATAATCATGAAAACAGTCAGTTAAGAGTTATACCTCATCCTTGAGAAAACACCTTTTTCTTACACCTTAGGACTTCTTGGTAAGACTTGTGGTGGAAAATATCCTATATAAAATTTATTAAAAGTTTGTTAAGTGATTATGATCAATATTTATTGATATTAATCGTTCTATAGGTGTGTGTATGATAGTGTAATAGGGTCCCTGTTATAAGGGAGGTGGGTGGTAACCTTTTAAATACATGAAATATTAATATATAATATTTGACTAACTCATGGAAAATGGATCCAAAGTGAAATATAATTGAAGACACTTATTATAAGTATGAATTAAATTAAAATAGTACAATTTATATAATTTTAAGTATCATATTAAACCTTATATTATTGTTTTACCCCTTGTTAACCATGTAAATCCATAATTATTGGAACTCATTTTTCAATATTTAAGGGTCATTAGAGTAATTTTAAAATTTCATAGTGGAACATAAATAATCCAATAATTATAGAATACATAATGTTCAATAAAATTGAGTTTTTATATGTTTTTTTTATTATTTTATAATTATATAAAAATAATTTTTAAACATTAAATGTCAATTTGAAGATTATTGGAAAATTTTGATTTTAAAGGCATCATTATTAAAATATAATTCAAATATAAATACATTAAATAAAAATTTACGATTATAATTATCCATAAAATTCATGTTAGATCATAATTAATCCAAAAATTGTTTCTTTTAATTTTATTAAAATTATTTACATGATTTTTTTCTACTACTTACAAAAGAACTACGTTGGTGTAGCATAAGCATTTTAGGTAATTATAACATCATTAAAAATTAAATATTAATTTGTACCATAAATATTGTTTATTATTTATCATTTATACCATCTCCATTTACTAATATTTAATTTTTATATGTATTCATATTATGATAGCATAATAAGTGAAAGAGTGTTTCGTTTTTTAATGACCCATAAAATATAAAAAATTTACTATTGTAATAAAAGTCAGGTGGCACAAAATTGAAAATTTTTATAAGACAGTATGATAATTTTCTAAATAATCTAATATAATGATAATTAATATTATATTTTTTATTATTATCATAATGTTTTACGATTAAGTAACTCGATTTTTCCTTTACTGAGGTGAAAACTTTTTACAATGGTCACTATTTATTGTGATCGAAAAATAAATTGACCTCATTCATAAGTTTTAACCTACTAATTAAAAATAAAAAATACACTTTCAAGATTTAATTTCAAAAATCATTATTAATTACTTTTATTAAAAATTAAAAAAAATTAAACAGAATACTTTTTTTAGAAAAATACATGTTTTATGAATAAAAATGAGTTTATACCTAAATAAAGTATATTTTTTTATTACCATAGGATTATTTGAATTATGTTTGATAAATATAAACTTATGTGGATTTTAGAAAAAACAAAAACCAATTGGAACACTAAAATTACATTATCGAAAACATAATAAATGAATAATTTTTCCAAATCCTTATTTCACTAATAACTCAAAAATCATTTTAAAAAAATCCATAAAATATATCTTAATATTATTTGGAAATGATTATTTCTCAAATAATGTCCATTTTATCAAAAATATTAAAAGTGGATGAAACTAATAATCATATATGCACACAAAATGAAATAAAAACCATTTTTAATAAAAATGTAGTTTTGAAATATAAAATGGATTTATACTCATTAATTATCTAGTAACCACCATCAGATGAATGATAAAATATTAGTTCATATGTTAAAATATTAAAAATTTCATAATAATATTTTAAAAGTGATTAATATATTACGATAAAATTCCCATCACTTTAAATCAATTATTTTTAAAAATTTAATTTCATTCTTATCAAAGTCATTTCTTTTTGTAAAATATTTAATAGTCGTATACCAAATGACTATTAAAGAGAACAAGTCATATATGTATAATGTATATATAATCTCAATTACCATATGAGTCCAAAAACCATATAATCACAAAGACTATATTACCTTCTAATATAGTTGAGTATATATCTAAAAAATCCTTACTTATCTCCCAACATAAAAATAATAGTTATACTTATTCTCTATCTATCAATAGATATGATTAGGATTACGATCCTTATAGAATAATACAATGAAAATGATTATATGCTCGTTGTATATTTATATATTTATGTTTTTATTATAGCTGAATTTTTCTTGTTGTTTATTATTATAGTAGACTCATAAAGTATTAATCTTTATCTTTAATTTTAATATTTTTTCTAAAATTCATATTTTCTTTGACTAAAGATTGAAATTGTGTTTTTCAAACACTATTAGAAGTATTTTAATTAAAGAAATATATATTATAAAATTAAGGGTGTTATATTATACCCCTTTAAATAAATTTTATCCTTGAAATTATATCTCATGTCTGATAAAAAGGGATTAAAATTTTTTAGAATCAATTCCAATTAGATGAATATAAATATTAGTCAGTGGAAAGAAACACCTTTTAATCCACATTAATAAAATTTAATTTTGAAAAAAATTAATATCTATGTTAAAAAAGGAAACCTATTATTTCATAAATACTTTTAAATGTATGTATTTTATTTAACAAGACTTATCCAGGAGAAATAGTTTCATAATGTGTACCTTCATAGCTGACTGATTTTTTCCATATAAGACTTAATATATTTGTGAAATTATATTACCATTGAGATTGAGATTTTAAGAAACTATATATACTTGATTTCATTCAAATTCATAAGTTCAATTTCATCCATCGATTATGCTTATATTAGTTTCAACTTCCCTATAATCTCTTATTCCAAGTGATAAATATTTGAGATCAATTTTTCATACCTAATGTAGTAAAATTAACTTTTAAGGGATCATTATAATCACAGAATGATGGGATGTTTTTCCTCCAATTTCTATCCAACAACCAAAAAAAATCAACACATGTAAATATAAAATCCAATATGAATAAATAATACTTTAATCTATAAAGCCTAAAAAATAACACCCAAAGTTAAATATTAATCATTACCTAAAAAAATAAAACTAAATATATTCAAAATATTTGAGACCAAAATTAAATCCCAAATAGTATAATTATTTGATCACATATTCTTTCTAGGAAAACCTATCATTATATCTGAATGACATAAATCGGTGAACAATTAATATACCAAAAATTTATATGCTATAATAATATAATATAAAAATATGACATTTTTGTATAAATAACATGAATCGCCATAAAGTTATAGTAAAATAATATATTCTTACAAATGGTAATTGAACATTTATTTCAATTAAAACCTCATGTTAGATTTGTTTGTTTAATTTAATCATATAATGTTCCCAATATAGAAAAATTATTCAAAAATAAATCTAATAACTTATTCACAAAATCAATTTTCAATAACATTGTTATCTATATGATATATCATATGTTCCAAAATTTTAATAACCCCCAATTAAAAATAATTACTGCAACATAAAACATCAACATAACTATAAATGATATCTATAGCTTTCAACATAAGTCCAAAAAATATAAATTATTTCATCCTGATATATCCATTTCACTATAAGACAAGTTAATATTACGGAATACATATTCCTCAAATATTTCTTAAAACTTAATAAATGTCTTTCAAAGTACTCCAATAACATAAAACATTAAATAGGGTATCTATTCCTATAATCTTATGATTAGCATTATACTTATTAACTCATTATAATATCGAAAAATGAAAATTATCCTTTCTTGATTAGTCTATATCATCTAAAATTATCTAAACCCTTACTCTGATACCAAATCTAAAAACCCACACATAACCACTCCTTAAATAATGTGATTTATGGAATATATTTAATCAATTTCATCCAAAATACGTTTTTATGTTTATATTTTATAGATAAATAAAAAATATGTTTCATTAAAATGTGGAAACTTCAACAGAATGCCCATTTTTCTTAAAAACATATTCTTTATAAAGAACCACTTTCTATATTTATGATAATCTTAATAACTGGATCTATAAATTTATAAACATTCCTAATCATTATTAATCTCTATCAAAAAAACATTTCATAAAAAACTAGATAAAAACAAATTTCAATACGGGACCTAAAATAAACTAAATCCACCATTCCATTATTAAAACGAAAAATCCATAAGAATGTTTACCTTTTTCATAATAAAATATGGTCTCAAATATTTATTTACTTTTACATAAAAATAATAATTTCTCAATAGTTTTCATAAGAATTTAATAAGCTTTCACAAAGTAAAAAATAATAAACATGAGTTTTTTATAAAAACAATAAAACTCAGGAGTTACTTTCCATGAAAAGTCGTCCTTTCACATTTAAAAAAGTGGTAAAAATTTATTAAATTAAACTCATTTTATAACCATTTGAAATTAAATAGTTTAATTTAAAAAAAATATTTAAATATTATCATATATGTACCTTGTGAAATTATAATTTCATTCACCATTATAAAAACACATATAATGGAATCCCCTAACATGAGAATTCCAGCCTATTTTTGGAGTACCTTATCCCTAGTGAACTTTTTCACTTTACATAATTCAATGGAAAGCTATATTGGGATAAACCATCATCAAATATGTACTATGGTCACTCATCATTCATATAATGTCTCTATGAAATATATAATGAAGAAAATACATTTATATTGAACTTTTAATATTAAACTCATTTTAATTGACATTCAATCCCATAAGTAGTAAGACGTTCAGTTATCTCATAAAAATGGGAAGAAATTTACAATTATTTATAATATTTTTAAACTAAATATTTCTATAAAATAATGAGAAATATTTTCATTCAAATTTGTAATGAATATTTTTAAATTAATCTTCAAATTAAATAAAATTAATGATAGTAAGAAAATATATTATTTTATAATCATTAAAATAAATATTCCTTTCACATTTTGATTATGAAATTCAAAAATGATTGGTACAAAATCCAATGAAAAACAAAATTTAATCATTTTAAAAGAATGTAAAAAATAGTAAAAATTGAATTTTATCAAACGTTTATGAATGAATAATAAAATTCTTGAAAACATTAAAAATAACATGAACATGTTATAAAAGGTGTTCGAATGAAAAAATTAAAAGATTATTTTTATAAGATAGTCCCTTACCCCACGTTAAAACACAGTCCATTTACATGTTTATGGTATTAATTAATAAAATTATATTAGTTGAATAATTTATTAAGAATTTTATTATTATTTTTTCATTATCATTATTCTATGTATTCCAATTTTTACCATTTTTTATTTAGATACTAAAATGGTTAAGTTCACATTGAATTTATTGAAGATAATCAGTTTATAAGTCTAAAATGACTTCAGTACGTTGAATATGCTCAAATGAATCATGAATCCATCAAATAAAAAACATTAATAATGAAATTATCATCTTTTTTAGTCATTAAATTGAATTTATAACCGTTTATGAAATACATACACAAAAAAATCACATTGCTTTGGGGAGTTGGTAGTCCACACATACACACAAGAAACAATATCATTTTCCACCCAAAAAAATGTATAAAAGTAAGTAATATATTAACATTAAGGAATAATAATAATTTAAAAATGTAAGATATATTATTTTTATCCATTATTTCAACCTGAAATGTGTGCTGGTGGTGACAAAATAAGATACATCACTTTGTTGAAATTGTAGTCTTCATGTACGCATGATCAATTTTTCACTTCCCATATGATGGAAAAAGAGATGAATAAGTGGTTTTCATTAAAATAATTTAAATATATATATAAATATATTTTTTTCATAATGGTTATAGAATATTTAGAGGGGTAAGAAGAAATAAACATGGAAACACTTATTTAACAACAATACCTCTTCTTGGAGAAACCTCTTTTGGATCACACCATATGTATTATAAGATGGGGTTTTGTGAGACCAGAACCCATATCAAATGTGGATGAATGGTGGGAAATTATTTTTATATATATCAGTTGACATAAATGGCTCAAATTTTGTGTGTAATATATGATAATAGGTTTCTTTTATAATTGCGGTTTGTGGAAATCTTAAAAATACATTAAATATTTACATAAAATATTAATCTAACTCATGTATAATGAATGAAAAATTGAATAGTTTAGAATAAAAGAGGATAATGTAGAAATAAATCATACCAATAAAATTTATACTACTTAAGTTCCATTTTAATTCATCACTTTTTTTAACTTCCTTGTTTACTCTATTTATCCTTAACCAATGTAACACATTTTTCAGTATTTAAGGATAATGAAAAACATTTAAAATACCATGTGGTGTATAAATGAACCATTGATTATAGTAACTAAATTTTATTATCCAAATTTAGTTATGATATTTTTTTTATGATATTTTATTATTTAAAAATATTTTTCAATCTTAAAATACCATTTAAGGACATTATGAAAACTATTACCATATTTTGAGTTTATAGACATTATGATAACAATATAATTTTAATGTAAACTATTTGAAATATATTAAACCAATCTAATTATCCATAAATTTCTTGTTACGTCATAATTAATCCAAAAATTATTACTTTTATAGGTTAAAAATCATTTACATCTAATTTTTTGTTCTTTTCACATGTGCAATGTCAACAATAAGTAATTATTTTAGGTAATAATAACATAATTATAAAATAATTTAAATTAAAGACATATATATAGTTTATTAATCCAAAATTATACCATTTATATTCATTATAATATCATTTTTATCTATATCATGTCCATGAAAATATAATAAGTCCTATAGTGTGTAATTTCCTAATTACTCTTAACTTAAAATAATATAAAGGTTAAATCAAATGAAAGTGGAAAACATGTGATATTCTATAATCTAGTATGATGATGTTTGGAATCCTCTAATATAATAATAATAATTAATATGATATTTTTTACCATATCACAAAATTTTAACCTTAATTAACCTATTTAACCCTTTAACGAGGTGACAACTTTGTACTACTGTTACTATTCATTATAGCCAAAATTGAAATTAAAATCAATAATAAATTTTAACTTCTTCCTTAAAAATTGTAATCCATTTTTCAAAAAAA
The DNA here is from genome assembly GCA_963277665.1 of Viscum album. NCBI lineage: Eukaryota > Viridiplantae > Streptophyta > Magnoliopsida > Santalales > Viscaceae > Viscum > Viscum album. The sequence continues at coordinate 1,948,044,330 of OY728125.1, forward strand.
CTATTTTTAAAAGTGGAAAAAATTAATTTTATTATAAATTCTCGAAAATCAACAAAAAACTTGTTTTAGAAAAATACTTGATTTAAGAATTAAAATGATTTTATACTAAAATTAGGTATAATGTTGATGCTCATGTAATTATTGGAATTATATTCCAAAAAACATAATCATATGTGACATTATAACTAATCTAAAACCAAATGTTACATTGAAAAATAAAATTTAAGAGATAATAAATTATAGTTTTTTCGCAATCAATATTTTCACTATTCAACAAAAACAATTTCAGAAAAATACCGAAGAATTATTTTAAGATATTTGTTTCTGGATTATTTCAAAAAATAAATCTATTTTATCTATTAAAATTTCAAAATTTTGTGGGAATTAATCATACTATCTGGGCATAAAATTCAATAAAAACATTTGTGAAGAAAATATATTTTTGAAGTATAAAATGAATTTATATTTATTCTTTATCTTGTAACCACCATAATATAAATGTTATTATATTAGTTCATTTTTTAATATATCACATATTTTTAAAGTAATATTTTTAAATTGATTTATTTATTATGATAAAATACACACTTCCAAGAAATGATTTCTCTGAAAAATATAATTTCGGTCATATAAAATCTTTTCCTTTTATAAAACACATATTGGTATTATACCCAATAACTATAGAAGACCGAAAATTATATAGGTCTAATAGATATATATTCCAAATGACCATATAATTCCATTAACTATATATTTCAAAAGGATATATAAGTTCCAAAACTATATTACCTTCCTATATAATATAGCATAAATCTCTAATATCCGTACTTCTCATTCATCATTCCAATCATAGTTCTATATATTAGACTATTATCTATAGTTTTGATCATGATTGTGACATTCAAATTGGACCATCGGGATAAATATTTTATGCTCGTGTTGTTTTTCATTATTATTTTTTATTTATTTGAATTGTATTTTTATTAGTATTGATTATTATAATAGTCTCATAATGTTTTAATTATTATCTAAAATTATAATATTTTATCTCAATAAAAAATATAACATTTAATTTTAGTTTCATATTTCCTTAAAAATAATCTATCAAAATAATTATTTAATAAAATATATATTCTGAAAACATGGGGAGTTATATATTGGGCTGTTAATAACCACCTACTGACAAATATGTCTAAATAAACCCCCAACTAAATACCAAGAATCAACTATAGTTTGGTTTAATAGAATTTTTTTTGTTAAACATTATCTAGAATAAAAAAATACGAATTTTAGAACCCACAATCATGCAAGGTTGGGAAATTATTTTCCCTCTTTGTTTTGGGCCTTGATCCATGTGAATGTTAAAATAGTTAAATACATGTATAGAAAGTGAGGTTGAGGGATAATCATTTTTTCTTCCATAGACTTCCCATAACTAATAAGGGAATGCCCCTATTAATAATAGTAATTCATTATGATTCATCAAAAACACTTCAAGGGTATGTAAATAATCATATATACCACCTAGGAAGGGGATTTCCTCAGTCTTATAAATGTACCAAAGAATGAAATCGACTTCCCCATGCAGAATGTGGGTGGTGTTGGCCATGGAATACCATTGGCTAACTATCTTAATTATATGATCAAGATATATTTAAACTAAAAATTATGAAGACTATATAGCTTTATGTAGTCTAACATCCCTCAATCATTCTTCTCATTTGAAAAAACATTTGTTTACCCAGTAAGTATATGACCATTCCTAAAAGAATTTACCTCTAGGATGGTGGTCGCAATAGAGGATCTATCGTCTTATGTAACATTTTATAGATGTTTTCTTAATGGTTTAATATTTCCTGGCTATGTCAATAACTATTTTTTGAACATACACTAGGTAGTTTGACACCTCCCATCAAGATACCATTATTATATATTCATTGATTGTTTTTTTAAAAAATGAATATACCTTAGGATACCTTGATTTACACATTATAGAGATATGTGTTAGATGTTTCCACATCAATAAGAAGGATGAATCTATATATATTAATACCATTAAATAAGGAAATTTTTATTAAATCTAGTTCGTTACGGTTTTTTAACTCATCATAATATGAGGTGATTTTATTATACAAGATAAGATCAACATACATAATCATATACTCAATGTGAGATAAAACATCAACATATGAGATTGTATGTAAAGTTTATACCATCTTATTTATTATGTTTTAATTCTATAATATTATAGGGTGGAATATGAAAATAAATTAGAAAAAATAAAAGCATGGAAAAAAATTTATCATGAATACAGTTGGGAAACAATATACAATAGATAATATTTCTCCCTAGTGTGTCAACCAAGTGATTCAACCAAATTCTTCATAGAGAACCTCATGTATTTTAGGATTTTTATTAATATGATTATAGATCCCATGTTGCATGGTGAGTTTTGATTTTTTTTATTTTTTTAACATCTATCTTATATGTTGATCACTGATTCTGACAGTTCTTGATCTTTTTTTATGATATATATATTTTAAAGATAAATTCATGATTCTATAAAGTGTTTTTGTGTTTGGATATAGGTTAGTTAAAGAGGCTCATAGTTAATTTAAGATAAGTCTAAACCACATATCTTAATATGTAAAGTCTAGAATAACATAGTTGAATCATGAAGGTTGATAGGATATGTAGGTTTTTTGGACATATCAATGTAGACGAATGAATCATTTAACTGATCCATCAAAATAGTAAAATCACATAGATTGGGTGAGTAAAAAATCTATTTGTTGCGACATAGCTGATGTGATCCAATTATAAGATGTCAATACACTTTTATATCCATGTATTTGATTCTGATATATATGAAATTTAAATATTTACAAGGTATTTTGGTATTATTTAAGAAAATGTATTGATTTAACCCAACATGGTAGAATTGGATAGAATAATGGATCTAAATACTTCATGTTGCTAAATGATTCATGTACGGGGTTTTTTTCTCCACATACAAATCAAAATATCTGATTTAATTTGGTATGTTAATGGGTAACCATATATATATATATACCTTAACATTTGAGTTTTTCATATTCAATATATATTTTCTATATTTTGATATCAGATGGGAAAATTAACTCAAACTGTGCTACTTCTATAATCATTAAAAAATATTATGCTTGATAATGTGATCATGATTTAAAATTAGATTTATGTAGATATCCAAAACACTAAAATGAGGACCATGTATACATTTTTATAGATTCCATGCATGTGGGAATTTTGAAAAGTATTTAATGAAGATGATTTTTGGGATTCAAAAAGTATTTTATATTTCAATATAAAAATAGGAAAAAAGGCCAAAGTATTTTGATAATTTAAAAGAGGAGGAGAGTATTTGAATATTTATATATATTACATGAAAATTGAACATCAAAACTCTATGAGTTTCAAAAATTATGATTTTATAGCAATTAAATAGTGAATTAAATAGATATATATATCTGTATGTGGATATTATGATGAAATTTTCTACTATTTGAGAAATTGAAGAGTAGATGATTATGAACATGAGTTTCAATTTTATTTGTTCAATACCATATGAATCTCTTTTTATTACGAGATTTTATTTAATTATGATATAATTTTTGTAGCACAATTAATGTATTCATTGTGATAAGTTATTCCTTGCATTTTCTGGAGGCTTTAGAAGTGGTAATTTGTATTTACTTCCTAGGAAAAATTGTTTATTTGATGATTATCATTATTTAGTATTCCTCATAAAATACTATAGCATGATGTTTTTTTATTGGTTATAAATCCTAATATTTTAGGTGTAAATCCACATAAATTATTGTAATTGGAACTAACTTGTGTTTATAGTGAATAGAATATATGGTTGTTGAGGTAAACCGTCCATAGAAAGGAGTAAGCTTCAACATTGGATTCAAAACTCAAACAAATTGTATGTTCATTTTTATTTCTTCAACAAGATAATTATGTAATTATGAAATATTTATATTTTTAGTGTGTAATACTCTAACAAGTTATATAGTTTTATTTCTATTGAAATGAAATTGTAAAATGTTCCCTCCAATGATTCACTACCCATTCTCAATAAAGGAAACTGATACTACCAGGGATATCTAATAGTATTAGAGGGGTTCCCTCTCTAGCATCCATGTAATATGATTTTTGACAATTGATAACATTAATTCATTCAACTGTAGGGGTGTACCAACATTTTATGATAGAAAATATCAATATCAAAATAATCAAATATCCCATTATCCATTATATCTTTTAATGGATGTTATTTATGTGACTAAAATGGAAATTCCACCCATTTAAAATGATAGTCATAAGATGTTTAGTGATAATATAAATCTTTATGTGTATTTAAAGGAGAAAAATTTTATCATCATGTAATTATTTGTGAATTTTTACACTAATGTTATGAGTCAACAAACAAACAAAAAATCTTTGAAAATCTTGAGAGTAGTTAGGAAGGCATTGGGAATGTCAAGGAAGAAAATGTATTTATCCAGAGAAGAAAATTCGATGGCATAAAAATGGTATAAGATGAATGTGTTGATGATTTCTTTACTCAAGTAAATGAAATTGTGAGTAACATTCAACGCATTGGTGACAAACTTAATGATTTTATAGTTATGAATAAGTTTATGAGAAATTTTATGGATAGATTTGTTCCTAAAATTTCATCTATTGAAGATAGACAAGATCCAACACTCTATGAGGTACAAAATATAATTATTTCATATAAAATAAAAATTAGTTGGAATCAAAAAATAATATTAAAGATGAAATGGATTTTGAATCTAGGAGGAATATAAAATTTTGTAGTGATAAAGATATTGAATACTCAAGTGATTTTTATAAAGAAGAAGAATATGACAGAGTTACTACTTTCGTTTATAAAATATTTCAAAAGCTAAAAATCAATAATGAAGTTACATTCTCTCATATGTAATAAATTTAGTAGAATATGAAACTATTTTGTAAATTTTCTAAAGAATAAATAACCACATCATGAATCTGAAAATAATAACACAGTCAATGAAATAGGTTGATAAATAATTATAAGGAAACATCAATGGAATGAGGAATAAATAATAATGTTCAATAAAAACGATTAAATATTTGATGATAAAATAGGTGGAAACTGATTTTGTCTCATTCATTGATTCCTAAGAATAAAAAAATGATAAATTTAAAATAATTATGTCTCTTGTTCAAAATACCATTGATTCATCAAGAATTTATGAAGATAATTTTGAACTAATAGATTGTGAATACATGTTCAATGATGAACAAATATAAATTCCCTGATCAAAACATTATTCTCAAGAAATTTAAGAAGTTGGTAAATTATAACAAGATTATGATAAATGAAAAATGTGATAACATTAAAAGAATGAAAACCCTTATAGAGGAAAATAAAAACAATGTGTTGAATTCCACTAAATAAAATTATTTAATAAAAGGACTTTAAAAAAACTCTTTCTAAAAAATAAAGAATTTTCCATGACATAATCAAACTTTATTGATGTTGATATATAAATAAAAATGATCAATAAGTACTTAAAACATTATATTCATTTTAAGGGATAATCCTTTAGAGATTTTGATAAAAAATAAATTGAAATCCTAATTGGAAAATTTTGTTTCTATAGTTGTTAGAAGTAACAATATAGGTTTCAATCTTAATTATGGTCAAATATAGACCAATAAAAATGGAGAGAAATTTTCTAAAACAGTTTTTTATGAATGATTAATATTTAAATACACTTTTACTCTAAATAATAGACAAAGTTAAACATTAACAATTTAGGTAATTTTAAATAATAGATAGAAAAATTTCTCTATACTACTATTATTTTCTAAAAAAATCGACTTTAGGGTTATTTTTGGTGTTGTAAAATTTCATAAATAAAGTATATATGAGTTCTAATAACATGTATTTACCCATTAAGGTAAAATAATATAAGAAAATCTATACCAATAAAAAGGAATCAGACTCTAAAATAAGGAAGTCAGAGATGGAAACTAGCTACCGGTTGACAATAAAAAATAGTTTTATTTATCATGAAAAGATGTGTGGAAGGTGTGATCAAAAGGGAAACAGATTAGATAAATTCATGAAAATCCTATCTAGTCAATTCCCTCGCAATGATTAAGGTAAATCATTTCAAGTGAATAATAAATTAAATTCATGATTGGTAGAAGGTACTTTTAAAGCATTCCAATGACAAAGGCATGGATATGTGATAATGTGTGTTCCTTTCACATGAATGGATATGGTAAAATTAAAAAAAAATGAGAAACATTAATAAGAAGTAGTAATGTTTGGAAATGACTCTTCCTTAAAAATCAAAGGTATTGGCACAACTCAAATTGAGAATGATAATTTGAAATCATGTTATTTTATTTATAACAAAGGTATAAAAGACTAATTTTTGAGTGTTGTAAAACATTGTGATAATGGAAATGAGGAATCATTCTAGATAAACACATGCATTTTGAAAAGTACAAGTGATTGATGAATTATTTCTTAAGGTGATAGAATAAATGAAAATTTATTCCTGATTGGTGATCCTTCTAATAAATTTTTTATGAGAATTAATGATGAGAACATTCTATAGAATAGAAGACATTGAAATCCTGGAAAAATAATAATAGGTAAGATTTTGAAGCATGAAGTGGTTGGAGATATACACTAACTAAAAACAGATCAAGATGAAGTCTATGGAACAAAGGAATAAAGGAAAGATAACTTATAAGACTCAAAAAAGGATGGGCATTACTTTTATAAGACCATTAGAATTTTTATACACGAATATATGTGGTCCCATGATATAGACTTCATAATAATTTGATATTTATTTAATTAAATTAATATTTAAATTAACTCATGTGGCCAATTTCTCTTCATCAAGAAAAACTTTGTGGCAGATAAAATATTTTAAATGTATAGAAAACAGGTTAAAAATGAGCATTGTTTATGTATAAAAAAGTATCATATGATAATGGGATAGAATAAAAATTGATATGTTTGAAATTTATCATAAAAAAGTATTAAAAATCAGTATATCACACCTTATACAACACAACTGGAAGGAGTTACAAAGGGGGATAATAGGAGTATTGTAAAAATAAGCAGAATAATGATAGATGAGAATAATGATTCGATATACTTCAATAGGTATTTATTTTTTAATGAAATGTTTATTAAAAATATATTTATTTAAAATCCAATTAAAAATATTAAACCATAAGATATTTGGTATGAAATAATTCATATAGTAAATTATTTCATGTTCTTTAGATGTCCTTGTTATTCTAAAATCAAAGGAATTATGTTGGGATATTTTACGTAAAATACTGATGGTAAAGTCTTCATGATATATTAATCTAATAGGAATGTATGTATTTGTGATAATAAAAGAATTTGTAAATTTTAGAGTGGTCAAATGTAAAAATTGATGAAAATATGGACATAAGAATTTAGCATATTTAAGCAGATAATTACTTTCCTATAAAAAAATGTGTGTAGATTTTTCAAAAAGTAATCGGGAAATTTCCAGAAATTAGATCATAACCAATTGGTATTAATCTATAATGTTTTATTAATTATGTATAAGATCTTTTTGGTGAAATAAATAAGTTACGTGGGTAAAATATACTTGTAGAATCTAAAAATATTCTTGGGAATTAGAATAGGAAGATTCAAACTTGAAAGAATATGAGAGGTGAGAACGAAACAGATCTTATATCATAGGTTGAGTTGATAATTATAGTTGAGGCTATTTAACATGATGAATGAGTGGAAGCTGTGACACCCATATCTATTAATAAAATATTTTCGTAAAATAATTTTAATTCTTTAGTAGAATGTATTGCATGTAATCATAAGTTTAAATGAACCATGAGACGCCCTTAGTATAAAATGACCATTATATCATAACCATTAGGTTAGAAGTAATAAGTTTAACTGACTTAAGAAAATGGATTATGAATTCATTGGAAACAAATTATTTATGAAAAGTAGAAAACAATTAGATATTTTTATTTTTTAGTGAATTACTATTTTTAATGAAATTAATGATCAATATATGTGATATATACTTAATAAAACATTTTTTATATTCATATAATTGATATTTTAGACATAGGGTATGAATACACCCTATTTGATGTACTAAAACTTATATTTTTTAAAAGGGTAATTTTATGCATTTGAATGGATAACCCCTTTTAAATTATGATTTTGAAAAATTAATAATTTTTATATTACAAAAAAAACTATTTTCTTTGGAGGTGGAATATAAAAATTTACTTTGGATGAAATTTTAATATTTTTCTGATAACATCCAAATTTTTATAAATAGTAAAAAGACACTTAATTTTATTTGAAAAAAAATAATCAAAATAATTTATAAAGATAAATTATAATATTTAATTTATTATAATTATAAATATAATATCTTTTATTCATTTAATATAATTTAGGTTATTATCATTAATTTTCCATTGAATTCAGATGTAAAAACATTTCAATCTTTTTCAATATTTTTTTTTAAAACTCGTTCCCTCTTTCAAACAACAAGATTAATTTTAAATTTATTTATGAAACTTCAATGTTGTGAATTTTAAAAAATAGACTCAATATTTTGAATCAGAAGGTCCAAATTATGTAAATAGATTTATAATATTTTTGGGCATTATAAATAGTAACTTCAATAATTTTTATTAATACGGTAAAAGGGTAAAAGGGGTAATTAAAAGTAAAAATACTATTATAAAACATCCATAACACATTGTAAAAAATTATTTTATGATATATGTCTGATGAAGAAAACCCTTGGAACAAAAATTTGGCTTTTGGAATCCACTTGGGTGCGATTATGACACATATAACATTTAATTTAAATTAACTCAAAACATTTTATAAACATATATCTTCTTACTAAAACAATTTTAATATGGGGTTATATAAGTTATATCATCCACCATAATTATTAATTAAAAATAAGAAATATTTCCTACAACATGGTACATTTTTTAGAATTTTTAAACATTGAATAATTACATTTAATTATTACACAATGATGATGCAGTGATTTCTTTATTAACGACGGAATCAAATAAATGATATTATAAATATTAAAATAAATATTATTTGATGTAATTTATGTCATATATGATTTTTATAGGTTAATAATACATGTTATAATACTATTAAGTGGTTTTCTTCTAAGTTATCTTTCATTTTATATTTTATTTAAATTCTATAAAATGAATAGTGTAAACAATTGACATAATTGATGTTTTATGAAAATAGTAAATTATTTAATTATTTTAAAACCCTAATAATATTTTTAAATCAAAAAGTGACTATTATAATGTCTAAAATTTAATTAAGAGTCTAAATGTGGGAAATTTACACCATATAAGTAAAATGTATAGTCCTTTAATACTTAAATTTTTTTACTATAATTAAAATTAAAATTAAATAATTAATGGTAAACTATAAATATAAGGTTTAAAATAAAATCAATACATTTATAAAAATTATTGTATGAGAGTATTGAAGAATATCCTCATATTATATTATACACAATTAAATTTTGAAGCATTTGGATTAAAAAACGAATTTATATTAATTTAATATTCTGAGAATTTCTTAGGGTGTCCCTCACCTTTATTATAAAAGGGCACCTCCCCCCTCACCTATTCACTTGAATTTGAGCCTTCAAGACTTTATATCCAATTAAATTTTCATTATAATCTTTCTGTCTATATTATATAGGTTTTTTACATCTTCAAATACCAACTCTATTACTCTAAGAAGAGATTGAGATGAAGCACATCGAAGAAGAGGTATTCTCTTGTACCAATTCTTTCAAACAGATTTCTTCTTATAATTAATATTCATTAGTTTTTTCATTATAATGTAATAACATCAGCATCACTAATATAATTATTTGTTATTATTATTATTAAACAACCATATTCTATATTCAATCCTTCCTATGAAAAATGAAAGCATCACGCGTGCGTACGTACAACTAACCATCTCCATACAGTGATGCAATCTACTTTTCACCACCTCCTTACATTCGTGGGTATAATGATGGAAATAATAACTATATATGATTATTATATAATTTTAATTATTCTAAAATATTATAAACCATACACTTCAATACCATTCAATAATTATGAGAATGATATTTTTTCTCATGCGTACGTACGACCTACCATCTCCACGATACATTGTGATTCATTCTACATGATCTTCATTAAAACATGATTATACAAATAAATATAGATAATAAATATGGTATATATTATGTTAATATAAATTTCAAATTATATATATATGAACTAAAAATGATAATGAGAACTTATTTGACAAAACAAACATAATAACATAAAGAAGTTAATATCTGAATTATAAGTGAAAATTAAATGCTTCTAAAAAATTATAATATGATCATATATAACCTTATAAAAATGAATATGACTCTAGAATAATTAAATGAAATTATTTAAATCATTATATCATAGTTTTAGATACATATGAAGGATATATAACTTAAGGTAATGGATAATTTTGCAATCTCATTATAATCCAATATTTTTTCTTCATAAATATTTATTAGGATATATATATCATTCAAATACATGTTCCTTAAATATTTAATACTATTTATATTCTTATAAATTTTTTTAAAGTCAATTTTACCCATTGTTTAATTTTTACTAAATGTTTGGAATGAAATATTTTGTTGTTATTCGATATGATGTACTTTTTGACTTTTTTGGTAAAAGTATGAGAAGATTTTTTTTTAAAATTATACAGCATGAATTTATTTTTACGCTTTCATGATTCCTTATTTCCATGAAGCATCCCTTAAAAATTTTCAATGTTATATTCTAAGAAAATATTTTCCTTTAAAATTGTGTGGCGTTTTTTGAGAAGAAAAATCTTTTGATGAATAAATGATATTTTCCAAAATAGTTAATTTCATGTGTTATATCAAAACAATTTTCCATCTAAGATGAAAATATTTAAATATGGATTTTTCTAATATTACTATGATTTTATTTTTTATGATGGATTTATATTTAGGAAATCCATTTGATTTACATGGATTATGTAATGATGGAATGATGTCTAAGAAACCCATTTTATTCCTTAGGTTATGCTATGATGAATGATTTATTTTTTATGGAACATATATGAATTATTACATTATGAGATTGGTGAGACCTATATTTCACCCCAAAGCATTGGTTAATGATTTATATCTCATGAGATAGACATTACTAGAATGATATGTAAATCTGGTTCTGTAATGGACTTTGTCTGCTATGATGGTCTTAGAAATGAGCATTGACTGGATATGAAATGATTTTATATACTTATGTGTATGAAACAAAATCTAATGTCTTATGTTTTGACTTTTCATATAATCTTCATTGATTCTTATTGACTTCCTTGATTTATCCCAGGGCATGGTATCATGATCCTTCATATGCAGGATATGGTTTTCAAATTTTATATTCTTCTGTCTTCTGATTATGATATAATTGATATCTCCCTTGTTTACCATTATTAGTCATCCAAGATCACCATTTAATATATTTATATTCCCCTGGTCTTGAAGAATGGAATTAATTAATATATGTCAAAATGTGGTCTATTAATGATGTGATAAGTTGGAGACAATTAATATATCTTATGAACTAGTTGTTTATATTTCCCAGTTTCTAAAGACACTATACCTATAAATTCCCAAAGTTTCAATATTATATTTTGTAATGATTATTCTACAACTTTTACGTAATATCAGTGTATTTAAAGTATGGTTCGTTATAGTAGGTATCAGAGTAAAGGTATAATTAACCTTTTGAAATAAGGATTAGAAATCCTAAGTTAGAACCCTAAGGATATGTCTAAAAAGAGGTTAAGATCGTAGTTTTTTTAGAAATGATCGTGAATAACCTAGGATAAAACCCAATGTGTCCAAAATTGATCTTTTATTCTTTATTATGTTGTTTTCCCATTATGATTAGTGTTTCTAACATTGTCCTTCTTGGTTTTATCCAATGGTTGGAACCTGAAGGAATCAGGTTAATGTTGAATGTGAAGGGAAATGAAATGATTATCCTACTAAGGAACCATATTTTATGTTTAATAGAATAAAAAATATTGTATCCATTCTCACACAACATTATCAATCTATGAATTATGAAACACTTCCAATCACGAAATTTAGGGAACAACATTCTATCAAGTCCTTTATCTGAGGCATCATTCAGATTCATTCAGAAGGTATTTTAATCCATTAGTGACTAAACAATGGATCAATACCATTGAAAAGATATTTGTATCTCTCAAATGTTCAGAGAATGATAAATTTATCTTAGTAGTCTATCATTTTGATGGTGAAGCTGATCAATGGTGGAACCTTATCAATAATATGAGTCAAAAACATGAAATTGAATCAGTGGAATGGGATGAGTTCAAGAACAAATTTTTCATTAATTAATTCTTTGTATTCTTCAAAAAATATGGGGAAGGAGTTCCTTGAGCTTAAGAAAAAGTAGGATGAATTTATTTGTACCTATGAAGAAAATTTTAGAATACATTAAAGGTACATTTTGGGAATTATTATTCAACATGAGAGTAAAATTGATCATTTATTTAGTGTCCTAAAACCAAGTCTCTACTGGGCGTTATCCATAAGGGACTTTAATAAATATGAATAAATCATTTGATTTTATCTTAAGGTTGATATGGATAATTATGTAACCCATCATTCCTTTGGGTTTGATAAGAATATAAAAATGGAATTCAAGGGAAAATCTAAAGACCACACTAAAAAACCTGATCTTTCTCATATTCTCAATAAGTGGAAATAAACATTGAAGGAATTTTCTTAAATGGAAAAGTAAATGTTTTAAATGGGGAAATGATGGCCATTGGGTAGTTCAATGCTGATGTGATGGGAAAAGTTTTTCTAATAATACAAATAGAGAAAAGGATACACATAATTAACATCTTACACTTAAATTTTAGAAGTTATAGGAAATGGGTCATTATTCAAATCAATTCCCTGATCAAAGGGATATTGACGATGATCGACGTTAGCAAACTCTTAAGGCCAAATAAAAAGGCAATTCACATGCAATCACTATCGGCGATGTGGAGTACGATAATTAGGTGTTGAAAGGTACACAAACCATCCACTATAACGTATAAATTTTTTTATTTGATTCTAGATCCATCCACTCTTTTATTTATGAAACCTTTTATAAGGTTATAATCATATTACCATAACAATTAGATGTTGAGTTAGCAATAAAAACTCTTAATGCCACAATGGTAACATAAAAAGTTTATAATTATTCTCCAGTTGAATTTTGTGTAAAATTTCTTCCTGAAAATCATGTGATCCTTCCTATAATAGAATATGATGTGATTCTTGGAATGAATTTACTTTCTGTATTTGGATCTCATATCAATTTCCATGGAAAATAGGTCACATTTCATATTCAAGATCAATCAATGATCATCTATCAATACTAGGATGAATATATCCTTCAAGTAGAATTTAATTCTATATTGTGGGTCTCGATTATTATAAATAAAAGTTATTTATCTTAAATGGTTGGGGAGAAAATCATGATTAAGAATAAACCTATTTTATATGAGTTTGATAGTGTATTTATAGAGGAATTGACAGGTCTTCCACCAAATCATGAAGTTGATTTTTCAATAGAACTCTTATTGGTTTCTATGCCTATTTTAAATACACCTTATTGAATAACTCGATTGAGTTTTAGGAATTGAAGAAGATACGCCAAGATATTATTGATAAGGGATTCATACACCCTAGTACATCACCTTGGGGAGAACCTATTCTCTTTCCTAAGAAGAAATATGGATCATTGAGACTCAACATTGATTATTTAGAACATAACAAGATCACTATCAAGAACAAATATCCTCTTCCCCATATTGTTAACATATTCGACCAAATATGTGGATCTCAATACTTTTCCAAGATTGATATTCATTCAGGATATCATAGATTAACTATTAAGAATGAGGATATACCTAATATATCATTATGTACAAGGTTTGGACACTATGAATTTATTGTGATGCCTTTTGGTCTTACAAATTATCATACTATCATCATGGATATAATGAATAGTGTCATTAGATAATATATTGATCAGTTTGTGGTAGTATTTATAGATGATATTATTGTATATTATAAGATTAAGGATGAACATAATGACAACTTGGGAATTTTACTGAAGACCCTATGAATGTAGATGCTTTATGAAAAAATAACCAAGTGTGAATTTTGAATTCAGAAAGATTCATTGTTGAGTCACATGATCTCAAGATAGAGGATATCTGTGGATCCATCAAAAATAAAAGTTGTTAAAAGTTATCCAAGAATAAAAATGGTATCCGAGGTCCGATGTTTTCTTAGTTTGTCTGGATATTATCGACCATTTGTCAATAATTTTTCAAGATTATCTAATTAACTCCCCAAGTTGACTCGAAAATGAGTTATGTTCATGTGGACGGAGGAATGTGAAGAGAATTTCAAAGAGCTAAAAGGAAGGTTAGCTAGTGCACATGTTCTCACACTAATTTATAGTGGATACTGGTTTGTGATATATAGTGATGCATCCAAAAGGGGGTTGTGTTCTCATGAAAAATGAAATGGTGATTTCTTATGCCTCAGGCTAATTGAAAATCCATGAGAAAAATTAACCAACTCTTGATTTGGAGTTTTTTTAGTAATATTTTCATTAATGATATGGAGGCATTATTTTTATGGTGAATGGTGTGATATTTATACTGATCATAAGATTTTAAAGTATATTTTCACACAAAATGAGTTAAATATGCACCAAAGAAGATGATTGGAGTTGATTAAAGATTACGAGTACATAATACATTATCACCATGGGAATGTGAAGAAGGTGGTAGATTATTTGAGTTGATAAGGCCATTCTAGCCTATCCACAATGAGGATCACAAAATATACAATATTTTTGGATTTGCAATGGATCTTGAAATTTTAAGAGAGGGTAAATAATATTATCTTTCTCAAATGAATGTTCAACCATCTATACAAGTGAAGATTAAGGAGGTGAAAAAGGAAGATTTAGATCTACAAATGTATGTGATAAATGTTATTAAAATCAACCTTGATTGTGAAGGAACAAACATGGTCAAAAATTAGGTTTTTATTCCTCCTCTACCAGAATTAATAAAGGAGCAATTTGATGAGGCTAATAGATATTAATTATATATTCACTACGGAAGCAAAAATATGTACAGAGACATGAAATAGTTTTTTTGATGGGATTTCATGAAAACAGATGTTTCCAAATATGTCTCTCAATTCTTGGATTGTCAGAAAGTTATGTTTGAGAGACAAAATTCTATGGTAATTTTAGACCATTAACCATACTAGAATGGAAATGGGAAAACATAACTATGGATATTTTCATCTGAATTTACAAAACATCCTAGGGAAATAATTCAATTTGGGCTACAGTTTATCACCTTATGATGTCAGCACAATTAATTTATATTAGGGAGGATTTGTCTTAGGATATTCTTTTCATGATATAGGTAAAGGAAGTAGTAAGATTTTATAGAGTACCACTTTCTATTATATCAAATCGGGATATGAGGTTTACCTCCAAATTCTAGAGAATTGTTCAGTATGCATTGAATATAGAGTTATGTTTCATTACTACTTATCATCCGTAGATAGACAGTCAGTCTGATAGAAAAAATTTACACAATGGAAGATATAATAAGTGCATTCTATATGTATTTCAAAGGTGGTTGGGATCAACACCTACCTTTTATGGAATTGTATTAAAAAAATAGATTTCACTCTATTATTGATATGGATCCTTATGAATTCCTACATGAAAATAAGTGTATAAATTTAACTTTATGGGATGAATTTGGGGAAATTAAGCTATTAAGACCTAATGTTGTTGAATAAATGCTAAAAAATATCATATCTATTCAAAAAAGGGAAGAATATAGTATAAAAAAAATTATGTTGACACCGGAAGAAAAGACTTAGAGTTTGAAGTGGGTGAAATAGTGTTTCTATGAATATCTCCCTATAAGTGAGTGATGATATTTGGAAAGAAGGGAATGCTGAGCTAAAGGTATATTGGTCCTTTTGAAATTTTTTATCGTGTTGGGAAGGTAGATTACTGATTTTTTGCTTCTACAAAATCTCTATAAATTTCATGATGTGTTCCAAGTATATGTCCTAAAAAAGTACATACCTAATCCTTCACACATATTAAACTCAGAAGTTGTACTGTGGGAGCAAGATCTTTCTTATGAAGAACAGCCGATAGAGATGCTAGATCATAGTAAAAAAATTCTACAAAATAAGACCACAAGCTTGGTTAAAGTTTTATGAATGAACCACCAATTTGAAGAAAATATGTGGGAACTTGTTGATATTATTAGAGAGAGGTAACCTCATCTTTCTGTTTCCAACTGATGAATTACAAGGGTGGAACTCAATTTAACGGGGGTATAATGTAACAACCAGATGCTTTTTGAAATATTTTCTTTAATTAATTTTAATTATTCAGTTACTGAAATTGTTCAAAATCATGAGTTTAAATGAACTGGGAAACACCCTGATAATAAAATGACCACTATATCCTAGTTGTAAGGTTATTTTGAATAAGTATAGCTATATTATGAAAATTTATTGTGAATTATTTGGCTACTAATTATTTATGAATAATATAAATTAATTAGATATTTTTATTATTTTGGAAATTACAATTTGTAATGAAATTAATCAGATATTTATTTTATATTCTTAATAAAATATTTTTAATATTTATATAATGGATATTTTAGTCATAGGGTATGAATAAACCCTACTAGATCTAGATAAACCTATGTTTTTTAAAAAGGGTAATTCTATGCCTTTGAATGAAGAACCACTTTTAAATTAATATTTTGAAACATGAATAATTTTTATAAGAAAAAATAAGCATTTTCTTTGGAATTGGAACATGTAATTTGACTTTGAATGGAATTTTAATATTTTTCTAATAACTTTCAAATTTTGATGAATAGTTAAAGTAGATTAAATATTAATTGAAAGAAAGTTTTTTTAAAAAATAATTTATATTTTTAAATTATAATATTAAAGAGTTTTTGAGTATAAATATAATATATTTTTATAATTAAATGTAATTTAAGTCATTATAATTAATTCTACATTGAATTTAGATGTAAAAACATTTCAATAGTTTTCAATGTTTTAGATTTTAAAAAATGTTTTCACTATCAGAAAATGTGATTTATTTTAAATTAAATATGGAAACAACTATTTTTTGAATTTTGAAAAATTTACTTAATATTAGTAATCATTATTTTCAAAATATGTAAATAGAATTATTTTATTTTTATGCTTTATGAATAGTAGCTTCGGTAATTTTTATTAATGCATTAAATGGGTAAACCAGGTAATTATGGGTTAGAATACAATTATATAACTACCCTAAAACTTTTCCTAATATTATTTGATGGTATATGGCAACCAAGAAAACCCTTGAGATGAATTATTTTTCTTTGTAACCACTTGGGTTTGATTATGACACTTATAACTTTTAATTTATTGTAACAGAAATATGTTATAAACATATATATTCTTATTAAAAAAAATTTAATATGGGGTTATATAAGTGATCTATTCGACTATAAATAATAATTAGAAAGCTAAAAATATTTCCTACATCATTATGCTTTATTTAAAACATTTATTCAATAAATAATTAAATTTAATTAAGACACAATGATGATGTAATGATTTCTTTATTAATGAAGGAATCAAATAAATGATATTATAAATATTATAATATATAATATTTGACTTAATGTTTGTCATAAAAAATCTTTTTAGGTTAATATGAAATATTAAAAGACTATTAAATGTTTTGGATCGATGTTGTCTCTCGGTTTAGATTTTATTTAAATTCAATAAAATGAACAGTGTAAAAATTGACATAATTGATGTTTTATAAAAATACTTATTTATTAGATTTTTTAACAACCCTAAAAATATTTTAAAATCACAAAGTAACTATGATAAGATCAATAATTTAATTAAGTGTGAAATAATGGTAAATTTACCATATATATGTAAAATTTATAGCCTCTTAATATATAAAATGTTGTCACCATAATTAAAATTAAAATAGAATATTTAACGGTAAACTGAAAAGATAAAGTTTAAAATAAAATCAATATATTTATATATATTATTTGATGAGAGAATTTAGAACTATCTTCATATTAACTTTTACATATTTTAATTTGGAAGTATTTGTATTAAAAAATAAATATTAATTTAATATTTTAAGAATTTCTATGGGTTCCCCTCTCCTCAATTATAAAAGGGAACCACCTCCCCACCTCTTTACATAAATGTGAGACTTCAAACTTAGATATACCCTGACCATTATCCTTCTAAAATTCCCTATTTAAATTATAGATTATCCTGTCATCTTCAAATACTAACTCTAGTTCTCTAAAAATAGATTTAGAGGAACCACGACTTGGAAGATGTAATCTCTTCTACTAATTCATTAAAATTTATTTCTTCTTCTAAATCCTATTAATTAGTTATTTCATTAAAAAGTAATAACATTAGTTTCACTAATATTTATATATGTTATTATAATTATAAAACAACCATATTACACTGTCTATCCATGCTATGAAAAATAAAATCATCGTGCACACGTACATATGGCTTACCGTCTCCACATCATGGTGTCATCTATATTTCGCCACCACCTTAATTTGATGGTTATAATGATGGAAATAATAACCATATATAATTATTATAAAAATATACTGATTATTAAATACAATACATTATCTACGTTAATATCATTCAGTAATTATGGTAAAGATATCGTCACTCGTGCGTTAGTACAACTCACCATCTCCATGATGTGGTTTGATTGATTCTACACGATCTTTATTAAAAAATGATTATATAGATGTATATAATGAATAAATATGGTATATATTATTTTTATATCATTTTTTAATTATATAACTATTCACTTATGATGGATAATCAGAACATATTTGACAAAACATGCATAAGAATATAAAGCAGTTAATATCTGAATAACAAGTGACAATGAATTGTTACTAACAAATGGAAAATAATATAATCACAAATGAAATCATATAAATGACTATTATTATTGAATAATTTAGTGAAATTATTTAAATCATTATAAAGGATGTTTATATACATACTATAGAGGTCATACCTAAGATAAGGGATTATTTTGAAATCTCATTATTATCTGAGATTGTTTATTCATAAGAATTTACTGGTGTATATTTATCATCCACATCCATGTTCCTAAATTATGTAATAGTATTTATATTAATATATAATTTTTTAATGTCATGTTTACACATTTATTATTTTTTACTAAATGTTATTAAAGAAATATTTTTTCCTTATTCAGTACGTGGTACTTTTTAACTTTTCTGAAAAAAGTAAAAGGAGAATGTTTTTTTAACTTTTACTCAAGGATTGGTTTTTTATGATTTGATGATTAATTTTTTACTTGAAAAATCCCTTACAATTTTTTTAGGTTATTTTCAACAAAATTATTTTCTATTAAAATTATGCGGCATTTTGTGAAATGAAAATGTTTTTTAAGAAGAATGGATATTTTTTTCAAGGATTAATTTCATGTGTTATATCAAAAGAATTTTCCATGTAAGATGAAAATATTAAAATAAGGTTTTGTTTCTATTATTACTATGATTTTATTGTTTTTAATATGGAATGTTATTTATTAAATCCATTTGTTTTATATGGATTGTGTTATGATGGAAGGATGTATAAGAAACCAATTTTATTCCTTCGGTTATGCTATGCTGAATGTTTATGTTTTTGTGAAACACATAAGAATGATTTAATTATAAGATGTGTGAGACCTATATATCCCTATAATATATTGGTTAAAGATTTATATCTCATGAGATAGACATGACTATAATGAAAAGTAAATTTGGTTCAGTAATACAGGGATGGAACAAAAAGTAATCTCGGTTCAGTAATGGACTTGGATTATATGATTGTCTTGGCAATGAACCTTCACTAAATATGAAATAATTTTTTATTATTATTTGTATACCAAATAATATCATGTATTATGTTATGTATTTTTCTATTACAATCAATGATTCTTATGAAATTTCATTATTTATCCCCCAACATGATATCACGATCATTCATATGTAGGATAATATGTTGAAATGTTATGATATTTTATCTTATGATTATGATAAGATTGATATCTCCATTATTTTTCATTACTAAAAATTTGATCTCACAATTTCATATGTTTCTTTTCCATAGGTCATGAACAAGGTTATTAATAATGATATATGAAAAAGGGGTCTAGTTATGAAGAAATAAGTTGGAGAAAATGAATATGTATTGTGAATTATTTGTTTATGTTTCCCAATTTCTAAAGACACTATACCTATAAGGTCATGACATAGATTTGTTATATTCATTAAAGAATATTATTCACCTTTAATTTAATACCATGTATGTAATGTATGGGTCATTATATAATCTATGGATGAGAAGCTAAATGAAATTGAGAATAACATTAAATGGTAACTTGTTCCATTAAAGAAAAATAAAAATTGACTTGTATAAAATGGGTTTTTAGGATTAAAATTAACCAGAAAGGTGAAGTAACACATAAATAATCCTGAATTTTTTTTTGAAAGGATATTCTCAAATATATGGCATATAATTTTTTGATATATTTTTCTAGTTTCTATACTTTTTTTGAGGACAATGTTCTTGAGAATAGAGGATCATTAGAACAACAGGGTTTACCAAATGTTTGTAAAATATTTTTTTTCTGAATGGCGACCCAGAAAAAGAATTCATTATCAAAGAATAATGAGGTTTTATTATTGAAATTGATGAAAGAATGTATTTGATATTAAAAAAGTAATTTTATGTCTTGAAACAGTCTCTAAGGTCTTTATTTTCTAAACATGATGAATATTTTTATAAAAATGGATTATCCAAAAAAAATATTTATATAAACTTATACATGAAAAAGGATTTTCAAGACAAATTAATGGTCAATGTATATGTGGGTGAAATAATATTTTCTAGTAATATTAGTTTCTTATTTGGGTAATTCGACATGAACATTCATAATCAGATTGAAATGTATATGCTAGGTGAACTAAATTATTTTTTGGTTTTAAAATATGAACTGAACTCAGATTGTATCATTATATCACAAATAAAATATTATAAATAATCATTGAAAAATATTGAAATGAATGATTGAAAATAAGCTTTTATAATTATATCATTGGCACAAATTTGTTAAAATATCTACAGGGAAAAAATGTTGATCATTAGAAATTCAGAAGTATGATTGGAAGCATGTTATATCTCACAACATCCAAACTAGAAATTTATTATGTTTGTACTTTGTGTGAATGATATAAAACTGAATTAAAGGATACAAAAATTAATAAAATAAATAGAATACAGAGGTGTGTAAATGGTATAGTGAGTTATGTATTACTCTAAAGATTTAGTACAAATATCAACTATTATGGTTACACGATTTTATAATTGGAATGTGACTATAAAGATCGTATATGAACATAAAGTGGTGTTTTTTCATTTGTGATGGCTGTATTAGATTTTATAGTAATAATTAGAGTTCATTGAAACTGAGTACTGATGAATCATGATATGTGGAAGATACTCATATAGTTACCCAGACATTATAGATATATGTTTATCTCGAAAATTTTTGGGTTAATTTTTAGGGACTATTAAAGATTCATTGTGATCATCAGACAGTTATTGATCTCTCAAAACAGCACGTTCATCACTCACAGTAAAAAGATATTAACACTTGATATATTTTTATTAAATGGAAGGTCACCTCAGATTAAATTCTATTTTTATTTATTATCAAAAAATAGAATATTTTAGTAATATTTACAAAGGCTATGAGATGTGAGAAATTTCTGGAGTTAAGGATGAAATTACATGTTCATCCTTCACAATTCACATGATATTTTGTTGTATTGATACCCCCTCATAGTCATTTATATTATCTTACCAAGAAGGTAGAGATATCAATGATGACGGGGGTGTAAGTAATAGGTATATTAGTTTGAGAAGTAGTGTCATTTTAACTACATTTCTTTTATATGTTTTCCACCGAGGGATGAAAATCTCTCATAAATACTACATTATCATGTCACGTAATTTCAAGATACATATCAATGATATTTTCTACAATTTAATGATTCTATTGTTAAGGCATGATAAGTCTATGAGTCTTATTTTATTTTCAACAAATCCAAATGTGGATATCGAAGAACCTCATGGATTTGTTGTGTTGTTTGAATATTGTTTATGTATTCATGGATTCGGTGAGTTTGGATTTTTATATTTTTAACAACCTTATGATAATATGATCACTAATTATTACAATGAATGATCTAGATTTTTTGGAATATATGTAAAAACCTGATCTTTTATCAATGGAATTATTTCCCTTCTTATAATAAGATTTTATATTATAAAACTTATAAAAATCTTGTAAATTATAAAAAAAAATCATTCTCATAATTGAAGAATGAAATATGTAACATTTAAAGAAATTAAGAAACATATCTCGATGGAAGAGTAATATGACCAGTAGAATTGGAACATGAACATTAAGAATAGTATTTTAAAATAATAATAATAACCTCATCTATGAAAGTATAAATAAACTTTACACATATTATAAATGATAATATGATTTAATTATATCATTTTATAAGTAAATATTTTTTTAGAAATTTTTAATTAAGAGTTGGTATTTTTATAAAAGGAAAATGTATATTTATAATTTTATAATTAATACAATGATTTAAAAGAATATTTGTTTTCATTAAATATATTCACAAATTAATATATTATTTTCTTCTTATTAAAATAAAATTTAATGATACATTATTTAATTTTTAAAACTGTTATAAAATCAGTTATAATTTTAAAACAGGTATATGCATGTAAATGATGATTTAATTTAAAAATTAAATTTTTCATATTTATAAAATTATTTTCATAAAAGTGTGTTTATATTAGAATTATAAATTTTGAAAAAAAATTAGGGTTAATTTTAGAGATTTTTTCTAAACTAGTTGAATTTATTGTGAATAGTGAAATACAGTTATTTACGGTATTTAACAAATACATTGATTTTTGAGTCATGTAAGATGTATGGATGGTGTAAGCACTATTATATCAAAACATAATTCTACCTTTAATTAATTTAGTAATGGGAATCAAAAATATTTGTTGTCTTGAGCTTAAATAATAAAATAATATATAATGTAATCAAAATACACCCCTCTCATCTCCTATAAATACCACCCTCACCACCCCTTAACCTAAAAACATCTAAGACTTAATGTTTTTACAATTTATTCCAAATACTCTTCCCAATTAAATACCCAATTTCTATAATCATTTTTTCTCAACAAAATACCTTATCAAATTTCCCCAAGGATTTTCTCAAGGAGAAATAATTCAAGAGGTAAAATCCTCTTTTGTTTTCTTTTAATTTCTTATCACGTCATTTTATTTTATTATTATCTCCCCACCTACACTCATAAAAGTGAAATAAAAACTCCAATATCTTTTATATATTGTAACATTATTATTTTAGTGTAATAGTCAACCATCAAACATCTTCTCTTCTCTCTTTTATTCTAAAAATGAAAACATTGTCCATGAGGTGTGGATTTATCACCTTCAAGGATGAAAAGTTTTAATTTTCCTTTACTTCCATCAATTCATGTCATAAAACCAATATAATGGTTGAGAAATATTGTTAAATATATTTTATAACCTTTTTAAAGTAATGTAACTAACATATATAAATAATATTAAATAAAAATAATGAGTTCGTTGTGATTGAAAACCAAAAAAAATAATCTAAACGTTTATCAAAAAAATTATCTAATGAATCATACTCCTATTTGGGAAAAAATATAATATATAATACCAATTAAACTTATTTATGTTTATTTTAAATTATAATTTAAATTCGGGATAATTAATCTCATTTTACACGATCTTCCATACTTGTATACAACATAACCGATCATGAAAACCATGAAAGCGAACACTTTCATACGATGAAATTGAACACTATAACTCATAAAAATAGACATAAAAGAACTTAATAAAATTATAAGGAAAAAAATAAGTATATAATAGGTTCTATATTTATTAATTAAGGAATATATTTTTATTACCCATTATCTTAAATTAAATAAAGAATTCAGACATAATGTTTGGGGATTCTCAAAACTAATTTCTATTCTTGGGGTTTTTCCTCCTTCATGCATAATTTTAGTGTAGATGTTATTTTAATATAATAAATTTTAATTTCTTGGTTCTTACATTTTATATTTTGGGATAGAAAATTTTCCCAACTATTATTATGATCATTGAAATGTTTTTTCCAAAATTATTCTTCTTTCTAAAAAAATCTTTTACTTTTCTAGAATTTATTTGGGTTTTCAGTCATGGTTCATGATTATTATACAAAGCTTGTTGTTACCTTTTAATTTTGGAAACCAAAAGTTTTTTCATGAAGGTCTGATCATGAAACACTTTCCTTTCCCTTATATATTTATTTCCAAAATTGATAAATGTTTTAAGTGGCATGCTTGGTTATGTTATGTTATGATGTGGAGGTTTCTCCTGAAATTATATAATGCTCCAATTCATTGGGTAATGTGATATATCTCATTAGATAATGTAAAATATGTATGTACATGATGTTATATTTATTAATATTTATTATTTTAAGATTATTCACATATTTTATATGTGAACACGATGCTAGCTTTGTTGACAACTATGTGTAGTATTTTACAACTACGACATGATATTTCATTTTTATGAATTTCCACATTCCATTACATTATCTAATTCATACTCTCAAGATTATGATTATGATTATGATACTATTATTATGTTGTGATGATGGTAATTAGGATCACCCCATATTATATTGATTAATGTTATTATCTATCATATTACTAGGCTTTTAGCTCAACCATTTCATTGATGTATATCCTCATGTGAAAACATATACTAAGGAGTATATGAGGTACACTAAGAAGAAAAAGATGAAATAATTAAATATGTTTTATGTTTTATTATGTAAATTTCTTGTATATTCCTAATTTATTATAGACACTAAAACTTTGGATCATGATTTTGTAATGTTTTTTGGTTGTTTACGATTAAAGTAATGTAACAATCATGTAAATAAATTAGGGTCACTATAGTTGGTACCAAATCATTGTTCAGTTAATTTGGGAATTAATATTAGAGAAAATTAGTGAAAACTATTAATTATGAGGCTAGGAACATGTAATCACCCAAGAATCCTTGTTTTATAAGAAATACTAGGAATATGGATCCCACAAGATATGCCTTTAGAATTAATTTAATAATGGAATAAATTATTTTTTTCGGACTTGTTGACTCATTTTTTGTTTAAGAGTTATCTATTTTAGAATATAGTGGGAACTAGGAGAAACCTAACCCACATCATATGTGAGGTATAATGTAGCGATTTCTCGAACAACATATCTAGTGACTTGGGAATAGAGTTAAAATTTTCATAGTGATGCTTATCTAGTTGTATCATGCTTTGAAAAATAATTGGTATAATGTGAAACATCCACATTACCTAGGATGGAGAAAATAACTATCAACTATTTTATGGAGAGATGACCACTTATGTTTTGTTGAACTTCAGATCCATGAGTAGCACAATTTTGGTTCAACTCAATAGAGAGGACATTTTTTGTGCTTATTTTTTCGGAGATGGATATGGTGAAACTGTCTGTTTTTTATTTAGATAGAGCATCCAAACAATGGTGGGTGTTTATTAATAACAACAATACGAAGGATTAAATTGACGATATGGAGTGGGATGAATTTAAGAAAATATTTCTAAATAATTATTTCCCTTGTTCTCTTTGAACAAATATAGAAATAAAATTAATAGAGAAGAAACAAAAGGAAGATGGATCTATCACATCTTTCGAAGAATATTTCCCAACTACTTAAAGGTACAAATCGGGGGTTTTATCATTAGTTATTGAAAAATAGATTGATTCGTTAGTGATTTAAAACCACACATTTGAAAGGCTCTTGCGGTTTGGGACTTTGGGAGTTATGAAGAAGTTGTTCGATATGCTCTCAAAGTGGAGTTGAAGTTTGGAGAACGGTCTCATGGATATAAAGATAAGAAATAAAATATGGAGTTTCATGTTTAAGAATCTAATGAAAAAGGTGTAAATGAAAATAAAACCACTCCCATGTCAAAAATGTGGGAAGAAGGGTCATGTGAATTGCCTCAAAGGGATTGGGAAATGCTTTTAGTGTGGGAGAGAAGTCCACCAAGCTCTTAAATGTCGATGGGACAAGAGGCAGTTGTAAAATGTGGTGGAGGAAAGGATATAACCACCCATTGTTTAATGTTTACACTATAGGGAAAAAGGGAACTATGAAGATGAGTGCACTAAAAATTTACTTCTTGAGGGTAATCAGTACCAAAAACCACAAAGAAAAAAGATAAACGGGAATCTTATTCAATCACTACTACATAGGTGGATCCAGAAAATGATGTGGTGACACGTACATTAGTTGTTAATTCAAGAAAAGAGAATGTACTATTAAATTCTTCTTCTATGAATTCTTTTATAACTTTCCAGTTTAGAAGAATAATTCTAACACCACCTAAATATATGGTGGTTAAGATATCTGGGAGAAAAAAAATTGGAAAATTATTGCATCCAAAGTATATAATTGCCCTTGGATAATTTTCGGGGACTAAACCTCCTAGAAAATAGAGTCTTACTTACTTTGATGTAGTTTGACGCTATTTTGGGCTAGGATTGGATATCTTTATATAAATCCAACATCAACTATCGAAAAAGTGAGGTCACTCTTCACATTCCAAGGATTCCTCTGATTTTTTATAAGTGTAAGAAGTAGGATAAATATCTTTTATAATAATCATCAAAATTGTGGATATTATTTTCTTTATGAACAAACATATCTTTCTCAAATGATTTAGACAAAGGAGAGAATCTGGCTCGAGGACATACCCATAGTGAGGGACCATAGTGATATGTTCCCTAAAGAATTTTCTTGTCTTCCTTCAAACTGAGAGGATGAGTTATCAATTTAAATTATTCCATGATTTATTAATATATCAAAGAAACCATATATAATTGACAATATTGAGTTGGGGTAACTAAATAAACAGTTACAAGGGAATCTAGAAAATATTTTTATATGCCCGAGTTCTTCACTATGGGGTGCACTAGTCTTCTTTAGTAAGAAGAAATATAGATCAATGATCCTTTTCATTGATTATCATGAGATCAATAAATTTATGATAAATAACATATATCCCCTTCAATGGATAGATTGATTATTCGATCAACAATATGGTGACTAGTATTAATCTAAGGAGAACCTTTGATTGGGATATCACCAATTAAATGTGAAAACACAAGATATTCCCAAGAAGACATTTTGAATGAGGTATAAACACTCTGAGTTTATATTTATTCATTTTATATTCACTGATTATCATTAAATATTATGATACACTCTATGAGCATGGTGGAATACGAGTAGTAACTGAATATTGTGCTAAAGTCCTTTCAAAGGGAGAAGCTATATGAAAAGTTTAGTAAATGTGAGTTCTACATGGAGGAATTATCATTCACTGGGAATGTTATCACCAATAAAGGAATATCTATGGACCCTTCCAAGACAAAGGAAATCGAAGGTTGTCAGAGGACAACATTGGTAATGGAGATTAGTAGTTTCTTTGGTCTAACTGGATATTACTGACGTTTTTTGATGAACATTTCATTATGCTCAAACTCATTAAAAAAGTTGACTCGGAAGGGAAAACAGGTTTTCTAGACCATTGAATATGAATACAGCATCAAAGAGTCAAAAAATATGCTTATCACCACGCCAATATTCTCACTTGTAAAAAGTTGGGAAGTATTTGTTGTATCCAGTGATTCTTAAATGAAGGAATTAGGCTCTGTACTGATGAAAAATGGTAAATTGGTAGCCTGTGGATCAATGTATTTGAACATGCATAACCAAAACTATCCCTTAAATGATTTGGAGTTGGAATCTGTGATCTTCACATTAAAAAATTGGCGACATTATCTGTATGGGGAGAAATGTGAGATATATATTGATCAAAAGAGACTCAAATATATATTCACACATAAAGAGATTAATATGATCCAGTGAATATGGTTAGATATCATCAAGGATTATGACTTCTCAATCCATTAACATATTAGAAAAGCTAATAATTTAGCAGATTCTATATATAGAAAATATTTTTCAACATTATTAATGAATAGAATTGAGAAGGACCCAATATCCTTATATTATCAAAGGATAGAAATGGGAATAATTAAGGAATGAAAATCATTAATATTTTCTCAAATTATTTCTCAACCATCCCTTATAGAGAAAATAAATTCTTCTCAATGATATGATGTGGAAATTCAGAAGAAGGTAAATTAGTTAGAAAAGGATAAATTATCAGAGTTTAATTTATGTTTTTGTGGAATGTATCACAAAGAACGTTTTATCACACTTTTAGAGGACTTATCATTCTATAAAATTTCATGAATTTAAATTTTGGAATTGGTAAGGCCACATTGAGTACCATTATTGATTATATTTGATCGAGATCCGAGATTCACCTCCATGTTTTAGAAAAGCCTATAACATGCTCTAATCATTGAGCTATACTTTCATACAACTTATAATCATAAAACAGGTATCTAATAAGAGAGGATTACTCATACTCTGGAATACCTGTTGATAGCATGTAATATAAAATAAAAATAAAGATGGGGGATACATCAACCTCGGGTTGATTTCCCTTAAAAACCAGTTTTCACTAGATAATCCATATGTCTCCATATAGAGCCTATAAATGGAAAATACAGAGCACACCAGTATGATGGGATTAAGTCAGTGAGTGTAATCATGTAGGATATAAAAATGTTAAAGAAATGTTAGAAAAGGTGAAAACCATTCCACAAAAAATCCATACAGTCCATAGTTGACATAAGATCTATGTATACAATCGTCAATGAGACATAGAGTTTGAGGTTGGATACAAGGTATTCATCCACATATCTCCATGTAATAGGATCATGATACATGGGTCGACAGAAAAACTGAGTCCTAGGAACATCATCCCCTTAAAGATTCTTGATCATGTCAGAGTTGTGGCCTATTGACTAGCACTTCCACCAACCACGTCTCAAGTGCATTATATATTACATGTATCCCTCTTGAGAAAGTATATACAATATCCCTCACATGTATTAAATACAGAGGTGTTAATGTTGTAAAATGACCTCTCTTACGAGGAGAAACCAGTGAAGATCTTTTACTTTTGAGATAAAGTTCTATGAAATAAGACTATTCACCTGGTCAACATACAATGGAGGAACCATAAGTATGAAGAGTCAAAATGAGAATCCAAGGAAGTGATTAAGGATAAGTACCCTTACCTATTTTCATCTTTTAATGTAAAATTAAATTTTTAGGGGTAGATTTCATAGGGGGTTATTGTAATGACCCAAGATTTTCTCAATGGAATTTTTCCATTATTATAATTATGTTATATTGTATAAAACATATAAATAGAATATAGATCCCAATAAAATCATCAATCACATAAATTATTAATTAAATAATTAGTATATAGGGAAATTTAAAAACCTATCCTGATGGAATAGTGACCAAACCCTTGGAATAGTAACACGCCCATTATGAAAAGAATTTCTACCTAAAGAATAGTATCCTCACCTATGAATTTATAAATAAATTTTTTGAATCTTATAAATGATAACATGATATAATTATATCATATTATAACAAAATAATTGTTTTAAAAATTATTAATTTTGTGTTAGTATTTTTAAATAATATAAATGTTTATTTACAATTTTATAATTAATTTAATTATTTAAAAGAAAATTACCTTTCATAAAATAGATTCTTAAATTTATATTTTGTTTTATTGTGATTATAAGATAACTGTATAAGTCCTTATATAATTTTTCAAAGTGTTAAAAAATAGTTATAATTTTAAAATTGGGGTTTTCCATGTAAATGACGATTTTAACAAAATAATAAATTTATGATACATAGAAAATTATATTCATAAAATGGAGTAAATTTTTGAATTATATAAATTAATAAATGGTTCAGGTTAATTTTTTGTATTTTTCTATAATAGTTGAATTTTTGGTGAGTGGTGAAATATGATCATTTATGGTATTTAACAAATACATGATTTTTTAGTCATGTATGATGTATTGAGGATGTAATAACAATAAACATGAAACGTGAATGTTTTTTACTATATTTAGTCTTGTTAATCAAGAATATTCATAGTCTTGAACAAAAATAATAAACTAGTGAATAAAATAATAATAAACTCCCCTCTCCACTCTTATAAATACCACTGCTCACCACCTCTTCACCTCACACCTTCAAAGGATTGAAGCTCATCTAATTTATTCCCATTACTCTTCCCAAGACCCTCACCCATTTCGATGAACCTATGTCTTCCATAAAAGACCAAATCAAATTTATCTAAGGAAGTTTTCAAGGAGTAGTAGTTCATCGGGTAAAATCCTCTTCCATTCTCATTTAATTTTTTTTCAAATCCTTTTATTTTATTATTTTATTATCACCTACCATCATAAAAGTGGAATGGTGACTCCATTATCTTATATATACTGTAATTTTATTATTTTAATGGAATAATATATAATTAAACATCTCCTCCTATAACTTTTACTCTAAATATGAAAACATCATCTGTGAGATGTTGATTTTTCACCTTTGAGGATGACAAGTTTTCATTTTCCTTTACCAACATAAATGAGTGTAATTAAAATATAATAGTAGACAAAAAAATTAAAATTTATGTTATAAATTTTTTATTTTTGGGAAATAACATATATACATAATATTAAATTATAAAAAAATGAGTTCTTTCTGATCGAAAACCACCAAAATTAATCCCAGTGATTATCTTTAACATTTTATCTATTGATTCATCCTCATATATGAAAAAAAAATATATATATAAGACCAATTAAACTTATTTATGTTCATTTAAAACATATAATTTCAATTATTAATAATTATTCTCATTTTACACGATCACCCACCCATGTATAAAATTGAATCGATCCTGAAAACAAAGAAAACGAACACTCCTGAACGATGAAATTGAACTCTATAACTCATAAAAATTTACATAAATTAACTTAATTAATTTATAATGAATCAAATATATGTCAAATAGGTTTTTATTTTTTAATTAATGAATCAAATTTCATTATAAAGGATATTAAAGCAAATAAATCATTCATACATAAGGTAAAGTTATTCTCAAACCCAATTTCATTTCTTTGGATTATTCCCCTTTCATTAAAAATTATAGAGTGGATGTTTTATTAATATTAATAAAATTACATTTATTTATTATTAAATTTTATATTCTAGGATATAAATGATTTCAAACTTATTTTATGATAAAATCAAAAAAAATTCAAAAAGAACACTTCTTTCTAAAAACACAACATTTACTTCTCTTGAGATTTTTTCTTTTTTCACTCAAGATTGATGATTATTATACCAATTTATTTATTAACTTAATATTTTGGAACACAAAATTTTATTCATGAATGAATTATCATAAAACCCATTCATTTACATGGTTTGTTTTATCTTTATGATTGATAAACATTCTAAGTGGCTTGCGTGATAATGTAAATGTTATGATGAGACGGGTGCACCCAGAACTGTATAGTGCTCCAATTCATAAGGTAATGTGATGTATTATTTTAGATAATGTATAATATTCATGAATATGATGGTATATTTTATCATAATTATTATGTTATGATTATAAACATATGTTATGCATGGACATGATGCTATCTTTTTTAACTACTTTGTGTGGGTTTTGACAACTAAGACATAATGTTTCATTTTTCCCATTTCCACATTACATGAATTTATCTAATTATTTTTCTCATTATTATGATTATGATAATTTATTTGTTATGATGATGATAATTATTTTCACCCCATGTTATCTTGATTCATGTTCTTAACTGTCCTCTTAATGGGATTTTAGCTCAACCCTTTCTTTGATATATATCCTCAGGTGACTACTTATACTACGGACTACATTAGGGACTCTAAGAATCTATAGATGATTCTATTAAATAATATTTATGTTTTATTAAGTTAAATTTATATTTTAACCCAATTTTACCAAGGCAAAAAAACATTGGATCCTAGTTGTGTAATGATTTTGTGTTTTTACTGTTAAAATGATGTAATAATCATGTATAAATATTAGGTTCACTATAACATATATCATGGAAGATATTTTCAGGATTCTATAAAGTGTTTTGAGGTTGGATGGATGTCAAATAAAGAGGCTCTTGGTTATTTTGAGAGAAGTCTGAACCACATAGCTTAAAATTTGAAGTTCATAAACTTTTGGCCAAAATCACATAGCGAAATATTATAGATAGAAATTTTTGATAGATCCATATATCCAAATGAATAATGTAATTCACTCATTGATGTATAAAAATTAATTAGTCTATGTGACACATGTTGTTGATTAATACAACATAGAAGGTGTGAGTCATGTTTCCAATTTCAATATGTAGGAAAATCTACATAGTTTATTCTTCTATGTATTTTATTTAAACCTTCAAGTTGATGTTTTGGAATGTATAGCAGAAATGATGAAACAGCTGATTTTTTTCTGTGTGGAATTGGATAGACACGTAGCTGAATTCTTCATGTAAGATATTTCTTCTATACATGAAATTCAACATATCTGAATGAACAACATATGTGAATGGGGAATCACATATATGATTTCGTATATTTATGAGTTTCTTATATTCTCATATCCAGAAGCTATTTTATAGATTTAAATATTCAAATTATAATCCACATACATGATTGATATATTTCTATATATTTTCTATATTTTTATATCTAATGAGAAGAATGATTCAGATGATTTTGTTGTTATGATATTCATTAAAAAAAATTTATGATCAATAATATGATCATAAAATAATATTATAACGGATGATATATCTACATTTAAAAAAGAAAGCCAATTTGTCAATATATATTCCTTCCATACACATGGTAATTATAAATGGTGTTTAACATATCAAATTTTATTAATGGTGATAGTTTTTTATATTTGAATTTCATGAAATAAAAGAAGACCCAGCCTTTTGGGAAATTAAATGAAAGTGTAATATGTGGATATTTATATATGTCACATGAAAATTGAATAATTGGTATTCATGGGATTTAAAATGGATATTTTATTGGGATTTAACAATGAAGAAATGAGAAATTAATTTTGTATCTCTCTATGGTAATTGTGAAGGGATTTTATGCAATGTGAAAATTGAGGAGAAGAAATCTCTAAATACAAAGTTAGATATTCAGTGGTAAAAAATGATGAATCTTATTGTGTTAAGATGTTTTATTTGATACTAAGATTATTTTTTGAAGAAAAATTTTAGACTACACAATGTGTAATTATTTCTCTCATTTTTTGAAAGCTTTGGAAGTGGATCATTATATTTTATTTATTAAGAAAAAAATTTTTTATTTTATGATCTTCTCTATCCTATGTTTATATTATTAGACTGCATCATGAGTATGTGGGGCACAGTGTGACTCCTAACATGTGTGGAGTGGCAATGCAATAATTATTGTAATTATAACTCACTTGTGTTTATAGTTAAGATAATATATGGTTGGGTATGGAATCCAACCATGATAAGGAGAATTATTCCACATTAGATTTCAACATTTTAAAATTGTGTATTACTTGTTATTTTTTTCCGAATATAATCATTTTGGGGTGATATATTTAGTTTTTGAGTGGATCGTACTCTAACAATTCATATAGGATTATTTATTTTTAAAAGAAATTGTAAAAATCATCCTCCAGTAATTCAACACCCCACCCCCTTGTTAGTGGATAAAATAACTAATTTTAAGAACATAACTTTATTTATAAATCTATACACCACACCTCCTCCAAAGGTCATTTTTCCAAAGTAAACATTCAGTTCTCATATTAGTAAGCTTAAAAAAATGCACAGAGGGTTGAGTGAATGAGATATGAGATTACCTTAGAATTAATGAATAAAAAGAATATATAGAATATAATATCAATTATTCCATTAATATGGATTAATATTTTGAAAAATTGGAAGTTCAATTTATTGATCTTCACATATAGCTCTTAGGGTGGCATTCCCATGTCTGTTGAGCAAGTTACCGTGCCAACATCCCATGCTCATGTTAGCATACATGTGTCCAGTTCATAAGTTATCATGCATGTTTTCTATTCTAAAGTTATCACTCCATACGTCATGAAAAAAATATAACAATGTAAATGGAATTCTTCCCACAAGACATGAGTTCTCCAGCCTTCTTTTGAAAAAAAATCATTATAGCATAATGAATTCATATAAATTTAACCATATTTAAACTGATCAAATCTATTTACAAGGGGGTTGATGATATATTTGGTGAGTGAAATAAGGTGGGGGAATATTATGATTTATAACATATAAATTACCCAGGTTCTTTTTCCAAGTTTAGGATCCCAACTACTTCACCCAAATAAATGCACCCAGCAACGTAATACAAGTTCATACAGCCATTTTCCTCTTCTATGTATACATTCCCTAATTTTTATCCTCAGTCAAATGACTACAAATTAGATAATAGTAAACCAGTGTATCCCTGATGTTCACCTAAGTACAAGGTAGAAAATCCATTCACCTAAGTTGCATATGTCCTATAAATAGAGACAAAGTGGTCCTCATTTGAAAAATCTTTGAAGATGAATTGATATTTGGATCCATTTTATCCCATACCCTCTTAAGGTGTTTTTTAATCCTAAAATGAAGTGTATTAATTTAATTTTAGTTTAATTGAGTTACCATAAATTTTGACATTAAAATACCTTCTTTAATTTCCACTTTGATCGTAGTCATCTAAATGTACGATGAAGACCCCCTGTAACACTCTAAATTTTATCTGAATTTTTTTAATTTCATATTTTTTATTTTGTTCATTACAAGAAAGAAAAATGTTATATATTTTTAAATGAATAATTAGTATACATTTAATTATATGAAACACCTGGTTTATCTTACATTGCATGTTATAATTGTAGTGTGCATGACACGTGACATCGAGCATTAGTGAACCCTGAAATGGTATTATTTTAAATATGACCATTATAACATATATATATAATGAATAGGTATAAATTTTATAAAAAAATTATGAAATATAAATATAAATTTCCTACTCAATATAAATATATTTATAAATTATTACTAAATAATTAATAAATTTTTTGTAATGTAATTATATAATTCAAAAATATGATTTCTTCAAAAATAATTTTTATGAGAAAAAATTATAAGTAGTTTATAAAAATACTAGAAAATTCATTTTATAAAATGAAAAAACTCATTAAATAATCAAGTCAAAATAAAAATATGATTACATTTTGGTATTTCTCAAATAATGATGATTTTTCAGTAAATAGTGAAAATTTCTAATTTTTGCATAACTATCTCTTATTTCAATAAATTAAGTAATTTAAATGCCCCCTTATGTTTTAATGTAACATTTTTTCTATTTATTTATATTTAATTCAAATAATTAATTTTGAATAATATTTATATAGTTATTTTTTATAAGTTTATTCTTTGGTTTAAGATGGCATTTTTTTAAACTATTTTAATGTACATAAAGTTTCTTAGATTTAATTAATTAAAACAATCCCAAAGGAGGATTGTTTTAAATGAAATTTAGATATTAAATATCATCATATTATAAATTATATTCATAAAATTATTATTATACATAGAGTTAATATAAATTATCTTCTAATTAAAAAAAAATACACTTCTCGAAAACTAACTTTTTCATCACTTATGTAGTTTTTTTTAAATTTAATTTTTTACCCTTTTAGAAACATTATTTTGAAAAAATAATTTTTATTTTTAAATAATGATATAAAAATTATCTCAGGCTTATGTGTTTTTAGAATTTTCTTAAGAGATTAAGTTTTTGATTAATAGTTAATAATACTAAATTTTAATTGAAACTGTCTTTTCATTTAAATTATTTATAATTATAATTTATAATTTAAATTAGTTTTAATGTAAAATAAGTTCAAATATATATATATTTATCCAATTAAGGTAATTATATCCAATTTAATATTAAAATTGAATATAAAAACATTCTCAAATTTGAACATTTTCTTTTTGAAAACCCATTTTCTCATCATATCAACAAGATTAATTTTAAATTAAAATTTTCCACTTATTCGAATAGAATTTGGAAACATGGATTTAAAATTTGAAATTATTATAATAAATATTATATAATTAGTTCAAATTAATTTTTTCCAAAAAATTTATAGTGAAAATAACAAAAAATTAATTACCACAGTTGTGATAAAAAGGGTTTTACAAGGGGATTAAACTAAAAATGTAAGTATCAAAATGACCCAAAAAATGTAAAAACCCATTTTATGGACATGTGTTTACCTTATTACTTATATTATCTACAAATATATATTATTTGAGCCTTTTTAAACGAAGATAACATGGTTGGAATTCATTCTTTCAATAAAATTAGAATTGTGCCACACCCCTCGCTTATAAAAGGACATCCCTTCTCCTCTCATCTTCACACATTAAAATCATTATTTCCCAATAACTACCAAAATAACATATAAAATTACCTAATATAATTATATAAGTATTAGTTTTTACATAAATCCATCCTAATGAAGCTTTTGGTGAAAACATATGGTGGATACCCAAAGAATCAATAATGTTCACCAACAATCATTTTTATTTTATTTCTTCATCCACCTCCAAAAATTATTTTTATTCTATGATGATATAATAAAATATATATATTAAATATAATAAGAGTTTTATATGTTATTTTAATGACCTAAAACAATCTACACATCAATCAAATGTGTTATTAAATCAACAATTGGGTTTACAGAGGATTAGTGCCTCACGAACCAATGTCTTTCATTTTTCCATTACCACCTATCAAGGAAGTCAGTATTTATTTTTATTTTTTTATAATATATATCTTATATTATAATCCTTATTTAATTATTATATCCCAAATACCTTTATTATTTCCATTTTGGAATATGATAACGTCGCAATAGTGTACAGTGGACTACCACCTCATTGAATGATCCGATTTATTCACGCTTTACATGGATGGTAATAAAGATACTTTTAATGATAAAATGAAATATATATGAAAAAAATATGATTATATAATCATAATATTTAATTTTACTTTCTTTATTTAAATCTCACAAGAGAATGGAAACAATTTTCATGCATATGTATGGCTTATCGTCTCAATGAACGATGCATTTCATTTTCTCTCTCTAAATTTTATGTATGTATCTAAATAAATAAATAATTAATATATATATATATATATAATATTTATATAAAGGTTAAATTTATCTATATTATTAAATAATTATTAATGTTACTTTACCAAAAATAATAAGTCTAAATATACTCGAAAAACAAAGTGGTTATTACCCATAACATAACTTTAACATGGAATTGTTAATAAATGGGTAGTAAATGGTCATAATAACATTATTTATGGTATGATAAATAGAAATATTGTTATTCAATATATTAATAATAAACTTAAATTTAATATACATGAGTTTTTAATCAATATGTCTGAAGCCAAGACTTAAGGTAAGGGATTTTCGTCTCACTTTTAATTTTCGTGAGACACATACCGTATTAACCACATATTTATTTTATTTATTTTATATAATACCGATGAATTTATATTATGATAATTATCCTGAAAACTATTTAGGTTTAAATAAACATTTTTGGATCTCTCTTTATGGGGGTTTATGGTTCAAAAGTTAACAAATCGGTATGGGATTTTTCTCTCAATTTTCTTTCTTTGGAACATATGTTTTGTTAGAAATCTATATTCTTTAGTGGGGTGTATATAAATAAACACTAACAAGTAATATCAATAATATATTTCTATCATTATATTTTAAGTTCCATTTTAAGTAATTCCTTTATGGGACTTACGATTCAAAGATACCAAAGTTGTAGTTATTTCATGTTACAATCTAATCAATTATTGATATTGTTCATGATTGTGTTTATGGTGATAAAATATTATTATATATATCCTAATATATTAGTTAATTATCTAATCCTTTGGTTATTCATGAAATATTTAATTAATAGAACCATTTTCCCAATCTTTTTTACTTAAAATAAATGATATATGGTTTTTAAGGTTGCAAATATGTTTTCTTCCAAAATAGTGCCTTCTAAAAAAATTTAGAAAATATTTTATTATAATCATATTTATTTTAAAATATATTTTTACAAATTTTTTCTTTTGAAATGAAGTTTCTTGATATTTTCCAAACAATGGCTATTAATATTTTACTAAAAATGTGAAATGAATTTTTTCTTTAAAATTACATCATGAAAATAATTTTCCAACATCACGACTAATGATTACTTCAAATATTACATTGAATGTTTTCAAGGATATTTTCAAAGGAAAATATTTAAAAAATATTATATGATTAAAATAGTTTTTTTAAGTAGAAATGGAATGTTCTGTAATAAATGTTGTAAATAATCAATCAAAATAATTTCCCATATAAGATGAAATTTGTTGATTCTATCCATACCTAACTGTGGATATTATATCAGGATACCATTCCCATTATTTATTTTAATGCTTCTGGTTTATGATAGAATTATGATTATGGAACCCATTTCTCCTACATGGGTTATACAATGATAAAATTCTTATGAAACAAAATTATTTTTTAATAAGTTATTCTATGATTAAATGAGGAAATTATTATTGAACCTACTTTTTTTCTATATGTTAAGATGTGATCAAATGTTTATGAACACCATTTAATTTCATGGTTTGTGATATGATGAATGTTTTATGGTATTATGGTAGACATAAATATGGTTTTCATTATAAGACGCATGGGACCTATATCTTCATCTAATGAATTGGGTAATGATAAATATTATATTAGCTTATAGGATGTACATGTGGTTATCCCAAGACTAAAAAAAGGTACATGGGTGGTTATACCAATCCCAAAAAGTATAGTACATGGGTGGTTATCCCAGGCCTGAAAATAGGGTACATGGGAGGTCATCCCAATCCCATAGTAGATACATTGGTGGTTACCCCAATAGTAACATGTTATGAATGTCCTAGGTTGTAAAATTAAAATATAATTTTCTTTGCTTATGTGTATTCCACAAATATATATCTTATTCCAATGTTATTTTCTTATAGACCTTGCTATTTGATTCTATTATAATTCGTATCTTGTGAACTTCTAATATTTATTCCATGAATAGATATTATGTTCATTGATATGAAAGGTTTTTTTTTCAATTGTGATGATCATGTTATCAAACCCTAATGTACAT
The DNA here is from genome assembly GCA_963277665.1 of Viscum album. Lineage (NCBI taxonomy): Eukaryota > Viridiplantae > Streptophyta > Magnoliopsida > Santalales > Viscaceae > Viscum > Viscum album. The sequence continues at coordinate 1,948,084,240 of OY728125.1, forward strand.
TTTATGATTACGTATCTCCCATGTTTACCCTTATGGAGCATCTGATTTCACCTTTATTATTTTTTATTTTCCTTAAGTCAGGAATAAAAACATTAATGAAGATATTTAAATGAAGAGTACTAATAGGGAAGATATTTATGGGTGACAGTGAAGATATTATATAAATTAAGAAATTTTCATCCATGATTATAAAGGAACTAAACTAGTATCTCCCCAGGCATGTGTTTGTATAATTTATTAAATATTAATATAAAAATATGTTATTTCCATGTATGAAAAGCTTGGGTCTCGTTAATAGGAATGAAAGAAAAGGTTTTGTAAACCTTTGAAAACTAGTATGAGAAAACATCAGTGAGATACCAAGGAATATTTCAAATGACATTTCTAGGAATTTATCTAAGGATAAGTATACAGATGAGTAAAATTATAGAAAAATTTCTTGGAATTTTTGAAAAGAATAGAGTGATTGTTTTTTATTCAATTATATACTTTTATGGATACTAAAAGAGTATTTTAAAATGAAAAAGATGTACCTTGAGGTAATAACTCCGAAAAGGGTGAATTGAGCTAGACTCGATCATCACTTGGTGCATGATCACAATACTTTTTTCACAACTAATTTTATATTCAAATGGGATATGATTTGTAAATACATAAACTCTTTATGAATCATCATTATGGATTTAAATATGTGATGACTATTATTAAACTAGGATAAACCATAGGCGTCATTTATTAAAAGTAAGATACCCTGATATTGAAATACATTATGTTATTTTCTTGATTATTTGGTTTCCCATTATGATTAGAGTTTCCCAAAATATGATTTTTGGTTTTATTAAATGGAAATAACAAGAAGGAACTAAGTTTACATTGAATTTGATAGATAATTTTCTGATGAGAATCTAAATGTTAAGATGAATGGAGTGAAGGACATTATGATTATGCCTAATCATTTTTCACAGAACATGATTAACAACATGTAACTTAACAAACACTCAGACCTTCCAATGAATAAAATTATATAATTCGCTAAGATTTTGGTTAGTGGTGACCATGGAATAAAGAAGATTAATCTTCTTATGTTTCTAGAATGTGGGAAGAAACACCAAAGTGTATGTCTTATAGGAATGAAATTTGTTTCACTATAGAAAAGAACGACAGAAATAAATTAACTACAAAAGTAAAATGAGTAGTTTGCTTAATATATTGGTTTAAAAAAATATTATCCTTAATATATCATCTAATGTATAATGCATTAAATGTTGAAGGTATTGGAATTATGAAAATTAATTTCCTAAGTAGAAAGCTCATAATGAAAATTTTTATTTTTGTATGAGAAATGGTTATATTACTGATGATAAGGAGGGTACAAATTAAATATGGAAGGAAAGCATGATTTGGGAAGTGGATGATGAAGACTAGTTAATGGTTTGGGAAATTTTTTGGTTGAATAAAGTATTTATGTATTATAATTCAATTGTTATGTCATATCAATCATGAAATATATATGTATTATTCAATATAAATTTTTTGTTAAGGATTATAATGAATATATTGAATGATGTAGATGTAATAGAAAAGTGATTTAATGGTCAGGTGATATTTTATGGATAACCCTTAATATTTACTAAATATTAAGATAATTATTCTCAGATAAAGAGATAATTTATTTATATAAATTAAATTTGATAGAACTTGTTTCCTTTGAACCGATTAATGTTTTGTTGAAAATGTTCTGTATTCCATCATTTATGGAGTTTATAGTATTTTTGGATTCAAGGAATATATCAAATAGTCTTTGTTTTTTGAATAGAATAATAAAGTATGTAAGTTTTGGAAAAAAAAATTATAGTAATTATATTTTCAATAGAAGACATGATGAAGGTATTCACACGTTTTTATGTGACCAATAAATAACTAGTTCATGTTGTTTTGGGGATTAATGATAATTTCATTTAGGAAATTTAGAAACCATATTTATAATGTTTAGGATTCTAATCATTATGAAGGATTATAATGATAACAATTTTTGAAATGGATTATGTGTAAATTTGAATGATGTTTTAGATATTAATGTATTATTTCTCCTTCTTAAGATTCAATCATATTTGATAACCAATTATCACTATTTTTTCTATTACAAATAGAAATAGAAGGAATGGATTATTATTATTTATGGATATTATGATAGATGGGTGATTCAAGAATTAAAAATTCACATTAATTTCATGAAGTAAGATATTAAGTAGGAATTGATCAAGGAACAACTATAGGGTGATATTGTTCTTATGAAATGTAATGATATCAAGTAAGTATACCTTCTCATTAAAATTATACCACATTAGGAAAATGATTTTAAAATAAAATTTTATCCTGTTATTATAATTTTTTATATTATCAATGACATTTTCCATGCCTCTTTGGTTTATGTTTTTTTGGTTATTAAATTTCTCTTGATTACCCACTTTCTTATGATCAATGTTCTAAATCACTCTCTATAACTATTTGGGAGTTATTTTTCTCATTTATGTCCATGTTTTCACATCCCAGTTATGTTATCATGTTTGGGAACTTAGTATATATTATTCTAAATGACTTTAAAACATTCATTTCTCTTTTTGAATAGGTTATTTTATTTACTATTTTTATGATGTGGGTTTATATGAAGTAATTTTCAAATGGTAAACCATTTTTGACCAACATTAATTTTGAGGAATAAATTCATTTAAAGGGTGTAGAATGTAACCCCTTGAGATTTTTTGATTTCTTATTTTTGATATTTTTCATTACACGAAACATTAATTTTATATTATATTACACCAAATACTTAATATAGCTTGTGTTTTATGAAACACCAAGTTTATAAGGTTTTATACACCACAATGATATCATGCATGATATGAAACACCGAGCTAGAAAAAACCAGGAAACATTATTATTTTAAATATGAACATTATAAAACATTCATTAAATAGGTGGGTAAGAATACTATAACATAATTTATGAAATATACATATAAATTTCATAATAATTATAAATTTATTAATAAACTCTTCGTAAATAATCAATTGTTGTTTAGTAATGTATTTATATTCTTCCAAAATATAATAACTTTAAAAAAATAGAAAATATTATATGTAATTTTTATAGATTTTAGAAAATTTATTTTATAAAGTGGTCTTAATTTTTCAAATAATCATATCAAAATTTACCTATAGTGAAATTTTATGTTTTTTTAAAAAAATGTTGATTTTTAAGTGAATAATGAAAATTATGGTTTTTAGTTGAACTATCACTTATTTTCAATAAGATAAGTAATTTAGATGCCCCATAATTTTTATAATTAAAATAATTATTCTTTAATTATATTAAATCCATTTAATTAATTTTGAATCAACTTTATTTTTCATTTCAATATGAGTTTATTTTTGGGTCTAAAAAGGAGTTTTTTCTGAAAACTGTTTTAAAGGGCATAATGTTTCACTATTTTAATAAATCAAAATAATATATAATGAATAATAATTTAAATTAAATTTATGTATTATATATTAATAAATCATTATTTAAATTCATACAGTTATTATTATTAGGAATAAATATAATATAAATAATCTTCTGTGTAAAAAATACACTTCTCGAAATCCGGCTTTTTCGATGCATTTGTGGGTTTTATTTTAAATTTTATTTTTTCATATTTTAGAAAATTTAATTAAAAAGAATTAATTTTTTAAATAATAATATAAAAATTATTTTAGGGTGAATTTTTGATAATATTCTATAACGATTATTTTGTTGATGAATAGTGAAAAATAATGAATTTTAATTGAAAATTTCCTTTTCTTTAAATTTTTTATAACGTTAATTATATGTTAGTTTTTTAAAGTATAATTTATTAAAATATATATCTATTATTACAATTTATATCATTCTAATAAATTTAATGTTGAAATTTTATACAATAACATTGTAAACTATTGAAGATTTTCTCTTTGAAAACATGCTTCCACGTCACGTCTAAAAGATAAATTTTAAATTAAATTTTCCCACTTATGTTAATGTAATTTATTAAAATGTATTAAATATTTGTAATAATAATAATTTATATTATCCAATAAGGTTAAATTATTTTTTGACCAAAATTAATAGCGAAAACAGTAAAATCGATTATTGTGATTAAGGTAAAAATGGGTCTACTAGGGTTTAAACTAAAATTATAGTGGTAAAAAATGACCAAAAACATTTACAATAACCATTATATGAAATTATTTTGACCTTATCCATTATATTATCTTTAATTTTCAAATATTTGATCCTTTTTACAAGAAAAAATGTTGGTGTAATTTATTCTTTCAAAAAAATTACAAGTGTGCCATTCAACTAACATTTAAAAGGACACCCCTTCTTTAATCATATTCACAACATGAAACCATTTTTATCATCCAATAAATACCCAAAAAACTTCCCAAATTTACTTCTATCGTCCTATAATGATTATTTTTTACATAAATCCAATCTATGAAGGCTTTTTATGCAAACATAAGGAAGATACCTGATGAAGTGGTAACATTCATCAACAAGCATTTTGGTTTTATTTCTTCCTGCAATTACATAAATTATTATTATAACATTATTATTAAATAATATCATTATATTAAATATAATTATATACTTTTATGTTAATGTAATGTCTTAAAACCATATCCCCTTCCATCAAATGGGTTACAAAATCATCATTTGAGTATACAACAGACTACTTCCTCGTAAACTGATGTCAATAATGTTTCCATTACCACATATAAAGGATATAAATAATGATTTAATTATTTTTTATATTTCGTATTTATGATATTAGTAGGATTATTGAATTATTATATCACATATAATTTCAAGCTATCATTTTTATGGGAATAAGATAATGTATCTCCTATGTGTGACAGACTACCACCTCACTAAGCAATGTGTTTCGTTTGCACATTACATGGATGGTAATAAGGATGGTTTTAATGGAAAAATTTGATTTATATAACATAAATATTATTTTTTATTGATAATATATTATTTAAATTTATATATTCTAATCCTACAAGAAAACGGAAACACCATTCCTGTGTACGTACGACTTATAGTCTCGATGAATTGTGTATTTCATTTTTCTATCTCTAAATATTTTAAAAGAACCTAAAAAATTTATACTGGGTATATATGATATTTATATAATGTTTTAAATTACTTATATAATTAAACCATGATCAGTGTAGTATGACCAAAAAAATTCAAAACATTCACACAAAAAAGAGGTTATTACCCGAAGCATAACATTAAAATGGAATTGTAAATAATTTGGTAATAAAAGGTCATAAGAAAATAATATATTGTTTTATTCATATTTATATGGTTATTTAATATATTTATAATAAAAAAATTATTTCAAGGTAGTTTTGAATGAGAATTATGGATGTTAAGACTTAAGGTAAGGGATTTATGTCTCACTTTTTTACTTACACAAGACAAACACCATATTACCCACACATTTATTTTTTGTGGTATATATAATATCCATGAATGTATTTTATGATAATTATCCTAGAAAATATTGAGGCTTTTATATCCTCTTTACGTTATATCTTTAATGGGTTTTATGGTTTAGAGTTAACAACTGTGTAAGAGTTTTTTTCCACAATTTTCCTTCTTTAAGACGTATGTTATGTTATGAAACTATATCCCATCATGAGGTATAAATACAACCCATTTGAAATGTAATATCATGAATTTAATTATCTTAATTATATTTTAAGTTCCTTTTAATGTTATTTATTAATCGTTCTTTCAATTCAAATATACTAAATTGGTAATGATTTTAGGTTACAATTTCATCATTTATCAGGATTGTTTATAATTATATTTATAATGATAAAATATTATGATAAATCTATAAAACAATATCATGAAGTTTGTTCTCCTCTTTTTTTACTCATGATTTTTTCTAGTATTAGAACCATTTTAACCTTTTTTTACTTAAAATAACTGAGAATATATTTTTAAGAATATACAACTTTATTTCTCTCTTTAGTCATAAATAGGATTTCTTCCCAAACAATGTATTCTAAAAATGTGTTAAAAATATTTTATTTTTATCCAATAATTTGTAAGACATTCCTTTCAATGTTTTTTATTTTTGATTTTGTAAAGGAAACTTCATTTCATTTTCTAAACAACACTTGTTTGGATATTATTGAAAATTTGAAAGGAATATTATGTTTAATGTGCATGGAAAGAATGTAATTTTCCAATGTCATGAAAAATATTTACTTCAATGTTTACATTATATGTTTTCAAATATATTTATGAAGGAAAATATTTTCAAAGTTTTTATGTTTTAAAAAGTGTTTTCAAGGAGGAAATGATACTTTCCTAAATAAATTTTTGAAATGATTATTCAAAATCATTTTCCATCTAAGATGACATTCGTTGATGTTACCAATTCTTTAATAGAGATATGATCTAAGGAATCCATTCATATTATTTATATGATTGGTTTATGTATATGATGGAATGATGTTTATGAAACCAATTTCTATTATACAGGTTATAACATGATAAATTATTATGAAACCCACATATTTTTCAATAAGATATGTTATGATGAAATGATAAAATGATTATGAAACATGTGTCTTTTAAACTGGTTAAAATGTGATAATATTTTTATAAAACCTATTTCATTTCACGGTTGATGATATTATGAATGTTTTATGCTCTTTTTTAACACATAAATATTTTTTTAATTATGAGATGTGTGATAAATATATCTCCCTACAATGAATTATGAAATGATAAATGTTCTAGGAGCTAAGAGGGTACACTCATGGTTAACCCATGCCCAAAAACAAGGGTATAAATGTATCATCTTAGGTAAATAAAGAATATGAAAATTTCAAATTTATTAATATTTGTAAATTAATTATTAATTTTACTTTAAAGTAGATGATATGGTCAATGGCATACCAGATACACAACAACGGGTTTCTTTGAAATCTTACGTTCCACATAATGATGAGTTGTACTGATAAAATAAAATATTATTATTATTGTAAATGGTAGTTAACGTCTAACCATTTTAATAGAGGGAATGAATATAAATAACCAAAAAATACTTATACATGGTTGTTAAATATTTTTACATTTATCCAATAAATTTTAGAGGCTAAAAATAAGAAATTATCAGATTTTAAGCATAAATACTCTAATATTCATTAAAATGTTGATTCATCACCTTTTGATGTAGAAACCTCTTTAAATCTAGTTTTGGACACTTTTATATGTTCTATTTGACAAAATATAATTTTTATTTAGAATCAAGACATAAAAATTTACTTTGGGTAAATTTTTCGTATTTTTCTAATAAAATTCAATTTTTAATGAATAGTGAAAAATACAGTATTTTAATTCAAATATGCCTTTTAATATGATTTATTTATATGGTGATATTATATTTTGAATTTTTTTAATGTTAAATTATATTATATTTTTACCATTTAATACAATGTTGGTCATTGGATGTAATTTCATTTTGAAATTGGGCTTCAACAATGTTAATCTTTTGATAGTTATTATTTCTTAAAAACACAATTTTTTTTTGACAACGAGAATTAAATTTAAATTAATTAATCCAACTTCAATAATTTTAATTTGGTAAAATAGACATCATTTTTTAATTCTTAATATAAAATATATCTTAGGGTTTATTTTTGTATTTTTTTGAAAAACTTCAATTTTTGATGAATAGTTAAACAACTAAGTAGGAGTTACAAATATGAATATTTCATTTAAATGAAATTTACTGCTTCTATGAATTGAATTTTGAAAATATGACATACATGGTTTTTATTAGTAAGTAAAATGTGGTTTAGTAAGATGAAAATAATTGTTGGGGAATAGTAACTTTGGAATTTTATTTACAGCGGTTAAAGGTATATAGGGTAATTCAAGGTAAAAAGAATAACATAACAATAAAAAAATTACTTAACACGTGTCCTAATCTTATTTTATGAGCAATTTCCAACCATGTTCATCCTTGGCTCTATTTTAGGACCTCATGGAGCCACTTAAGAGTGATAATTACACATTATTTTAATTACCTTAATGTACAGACAAAAATGACACAAACAAATATCTTTTAGTAAATTAATTTTTACATGGGGTTATATAGGTTATATTTTTGACAATAAATAATAATTGGAAATACAAAAAGATTTCATACATCATGGTATTTTTTTATAATTTTTTAGATATCAAATAAATAAAATTATTAATGAAACAATAATGATGCAGTATTTACCTAATTAATAAATGATTTAAATAAATAAGATTATAAATTTTAAAATAACATCCATAATATGTCCAATTCTTATAGGATGAATTTATTTTACCATGTTTCATCATATTTTCGACCTTAAGGGGTTATGGATCTTTAGAAACCTAAAATAATTATATAATTAAATAATATTTTCACACTTTCCTAAAGAACTATACCCCTTATAAAAATCCCTCAATTCAAACTCATTCCTCACATCTCTCAAGCCCCTTGAATCGTCCAACCCCTACCAAATAAGCTCTAAATATCCCTCTTTTCCTCTTAAAAGCCATACCTTATGCAGAAGGCTCATCAAAAAGTCCTTTTGGTACAAACCAAATGCAGTTACCCGAATTAAAGGTAACTATTTCTCTTAAATTATATTAATTTATTTTAGTTATCCAACCACCTATACTCTATTAATTACTTTATTTTATAACACCACCAGTATCCTAATTACACTAGGATGTTGTTATGAGAAGTATTTGAACTACCCTTACACAAACATCTTTTTAATGGATAAAGAACATAATGTTTCTATGGGTGGAAAACTAACACCTCAGGAAACGATGATTGTTCAATTATCTCCTTTCGACTTTTATGGTATCCATTATGATGGAACTGTATTTATATATGATATATATTATTTTTATGTTTTCTTTATTCTTCTGTATTTTTAATTTATATCATACCATTATGGTTTCCATTATGATTAAACGTGATAATTTCATTTGAGGAAGTGCGGACTACCGCCCCCTCAAAGTGATATGACTCATTCATACAATACATGGGATGTATAAAGGATTTAATTATTGAAATAATATATGATATTATACTGAAATTATAATTTAATAATTTTTCATTAATTTTTCATTAAAATAAATACGAAATAGAAATGAATGTAGTGTTCATGCGTACGTACAACTTACCGTCTCCATGAACGGTGCATTTCGTTTCCTATCTCCAAATGTTATGTACTATTATAAATACATATATATACTAGAAATATATGATATATATTATATCTAAATCATTAATATCATTATGTAGATAATGGAATCTTTACCACATGGACAACTTGTAATTATAAGGTGTTCATTTTTGACTCAAGTACCTAATATTGACAAAATGACCATTATTAACATAAATGATTACATAATGTTTATAACATCGTAATAAGTGATATAATAGGAATAATAAACTTTAAAAATGGTTCTTAATCATTTATAAATTAACTTAAGTTTATTATTCATGAATAATAATGAAAAAACAAGTCAAGTCAGACATGAGGTAAGGGGTTTCTTATCTCACTTTTAATTCTGTGATATTTCCACTGTTCACCAATAATTTATTGTATGTGGTGTATTGTGTACTGACATTTGATATATTTTATCATGATCATATTTATATTCATGATATTCTCAGAATCATTTTTTGGTTATTATCTTTTGGTCATAAGACTCGATTGATTAAAACGTCTTAAGGGATTATCATCTCACTTTTTATTGCCATGAGATTAATACTATATTTTCCAATATTTCATTTTGTGTCGTGTATGTACTTACCATGATTGTATTCATTTTGTAATATACTTTAATTAATTATTTTTTATATTTTTATTTTATGATCCTTCTTTCATGGGTTTTATGTTTCGTAAATTACTAATTCAGTAAGGGAACCTTTTAACCCAATCCCCATTCCTTGGTTTAATCTTCTAATTCTTAATTATGTCATGCTATGATTATGTAAGGAGTCACTATTTATTTATATATGTTGTAATTTCCACTCCCATTTGTGTGGATATTATTTTGATACACATAATCACTCTATTGATAAATTCTCAAGTCATCGATATGAACTTGATAAGGGTAATTTAAATCAATTTCCATTCATTGAGTTAAATATCCAAGTCATTGGTTTTGTCTTAAAGAGAAAATTTTTGAATTTCATATGATTAATTTACACTGAATATCTATAATATTAAGTGTATTTATATTTTTCACACATTATTATGTAATTGATTTATCCTTAATCTAATAATACATTTTTTATAAGTGATTTCATCTCAATTTACATTCCATTGAGACTTCATTGTCATTATGATCCAATTCACTTTTATATGAAGTATATAGTGCCCTTTGTCATATTATATCATGAATCCCTTTATTATCATGCTATTATAAAATTCTAATTGAATTTTATTCCTTAATTATTTTTACTCAAGCATATCTTATTTTGTTAATATTTCTTTAACTAAAATATTGTTTTAAAGATATATTTTTCTAAATCTTTCTCATTGATGTCCATGTTTTCAAAATGGTTTTTAGTATTTATTTATATGGACATTAATGTTTTAAAATTTTAATTCCTTTAAAATATTCAAAGTGTTATGGGAAACTTTGATTCAAAAATCTATTTATTAAATGTTTTAAATGGTTTTGAAAATGGTTTAGTAAAGCATTGTTTATTTAAATATATTGATTTGAAATATTGGAATGTGGAAATGTTTTCTCTCATTTATACTTGTATCATGTGTTATGATTATTTTATGGGTTTTGGGCATTTTTTTTTGTATACGGGTGGTTCTGTGATAATCCTAGGGTGGGTGATCCCAAGATATCTCTTCAATGCATTAGGTAACGTGATAGAGGTAAACATTAATGTTCCTCCTAAGAGATTTATGTAATAACTGTTATGGGTATTCCAAATGTGACTCCTTATGTAGTTTTGATAGCTACAATATATGTATGTTATGAATGATATAAGTTACCTTTATGATTTATGATTTCGGTATATTATTCAAAAATATTATGATTTCATGAGATATGTTATGATTGAAAAGTATGGTTTTATTGATTTTTATTCATTGATGGGCTAAAGTTTCTTTTCATTATTTTATAACCCTTACTGTGATTTTTATGCTCATCCCAAGTTTTGAAATGTTTTTCACAAGACATAAAGATGAATAGGGTCCAGGATGAGATCAAAGAAAATTCATGTTGTCTAAAACATGATACTAGACATGTCACTTTTTTTTCAAGAGATTTTATTTTATGAAAAATGGATACTGGGTAGTAGTGTCTACATGTATTATTCAAGTTGTTATGTAATAGTTATGGCCTAATTCTATAAAACGCTAAACCTGAAAGGATCCTCAATGTCAATTATTCATTTAATTCCAGATTATGTAATATTTAAGGCCAGGTCATTATAGTAGGTATCATAGGTCGTTTTAGATAACATTAGAGGTTAGGGTGCTCTTTACGCATAAGTGGCATTACCATAATGGTTAGGATTTTAGAAACTATCATAGTTATTTTAGATAAAGTGAATGAGTTTAAGATAACATGAATAAGTATATCTTAGTATTTACACTCTTTATAATATATGCTATGATGATTTTACTGATATACTCACACTTACCTTTTTGGTTTTAGTAAATAGCTGGATCTAGGAGGCACCAAAGTAACAGTGGATATGATGAAAACTGTGATTGTTTTCTGAATGAACAACTGAATGAAATGGGATCTATAATGATAAATCCTTTAGTTATTCTCAACCATCTATTTGGTGTCAGGATTGACCACTTAAACCTTGGAAATTATTATAAGGCATAATATATGCGAGAAACAAATCCCCACAGAAGTTCAGGTAATAATCATAAAGGTAAGTATATTGACAAACATATGATTCAAGGATGTGGAAAGAAACACAAAGTTAAATGTTTCAATGGGATGAAAAGATTCTATATATGTGGAAGTGAATGTCATAAATAAAAAATCCGCCATGGAAAAAGGAATCATCATGTAGACTCTAGGAAAGGTAAAGAAGTTCTTTTTGAGAGATCAATTGAATGTTTTAAATGCGGTGTGCATGGTCATTATACAAACAGATGTCCTACAAAGATGGTTTGGTAATGGTATCACCAGGATCATACATATATGTGTTTACCAATACCTAATTCCATTCTAATTGAGGATGAGGAAATAGAAAATGACCAATGAAAGGTATGGATTATTTCTTAACTGATGTTTAGACATTATTGAATCATAGGATATGATTCATAATTATGTTTTTAGGAAATAATTATTTTAGAATAAGTTGCAAATGAATGGATAATGGATCATGAAGAACATTTAATGAGTAATAAGTCAATATATAAGGGATTCAACTATTATTGTAGATTTTAGGATGGTGAAATGCTTAAAATAATTATGGATCTTATGATGATGGTATTACATTAGAAGACTATTTATAGTATGTGTTACCCTGATGTTTGATATATGAAAATTTCATTCAAGGAATAATTATCTTTTATTTTGTCGATATAGTTATAAATAACTATTTGGGTTTACATGATCCTTGAATTTGAGGCAATAACTAATTAATAAATTTAGGGATAAAAAATGAAATTTATTAGACAACCTTTGTGGTTAAAATATGTTATGGTTATTAATGATGAATTTATCTCTTTTTTGGGAATGTTATAGCATTATATAGTTTTTGAAAAAGGGCAACATGCAGACCGTGCAACAACCCGTCAAGTTAGACAAATCTGTGGGAATCAATCCCACAACCAAAGTGCGACTGGGATTTATCACCTACCATTGGACTACATGATGTCCCAAGAGAGTTTGACTAAATCATTTTAGTTATATGATTTTTTGAATCAAGAATAAATTTATTTTGGGTTATCTGTGGAAATAATTAGCCTATCATAGAGAATATGTGTCACGACCCGTCCTCGGGGCTCATGTCGTGACTACCCCAAGCCCACCTTCCCTAGGCCAGGGGCTGGCGACTAGCACCAAAGGCATAAATCCCGATAACTGGGAAGACATTGCCTTTATAAAATTAAACAAAACACATAGAGAATAAGAGGAAGTAATAAACTAAGAACAAATGAAAGTGTTGAAAAGTAAGTGGGCTAGAATACAAACCCAACTGAAAGTATAGCTACAACTGAATGAAAGTACAATAGAAAAAGGCAACAGCTGGAAGAACAGAAGCTGCTCCTCGGTCATCCTCCTCGGATCCTACCTGAAGGGTAGGTACAGATAGCGGAGCTCCTGGATCATCCACCACAAATCCTACCTGAAGGATAGGTACAGATAGCGCAGCTCCCTGATCGTCCACCACGGATCCTACCTGAAGGGTAGGTACAGATAGACTCCACAACACTCTCGCCCGTTAACCCCCTCCGAGTGTCGTCTTGTCGTGAAGTCCACCTCCAAATACTGACTCGTCATGTGGTCCACCTCCGGGTACCGTCCAGTCCTCAAACACTCGGCCTCCGTCAGCACTACCTGTCGTCTGCAACAAACACAATGAGGTGTGGGCATAGCCTGTGCAAGGGTGAGTATAATGATACTCAGTAGGGACCACGAGACCCTCAAGGTCTCTCTAAATCCAACAAGGATAACCACAAAGAAGGATCTCATCAGATAACCCTTACTTAGGTAAAAGCCCATACTTATACCTAAGTTATCAAGTAACCCATCTCAATCAAGAGGAAACACAAAGGTTATGAAATCAACGGATAACCACTACCTAGGTATATGCCCATACATATACATAAGTTATCAAGTGACCCCTCTCAATCATGAGGTAACACAAAGGTCATAGACTCAGCTCAAACCGGGATTTTCATTATCGAAACTGTAACTGCTGAAGAGCCCCGTCTCTGAAGAGTACAGTGATCCTATCACAATTCCGAGGTACTGCTCACAAACCTAAGACTGTTGAGGTACTCCTCCTATCGAGTACCACGGGTCAGCCACCCAAACATAGTAGTGCTTCCCGCCAGGGTCTTCCACCCAAACACAGTTGTGCATCCCCCTAATAGCCTACAGAGGTACTCTCCAGACAAGTGATGTGGGTCTGCACCCAAACTCAGTAGTGCTTTTTCCTCCATGGGTCTGCATCCAAACAAAGTAGTGCTCCGTCCACTGGGCTAGTCGACTCACTCCAAGTCGAGTCGGTCAAGTTGTCGTCAGGTCTCAGCCGGCTACACAGTCTCCGTACTCCGTACGCTCGTCTCTAGGAGGGTCCACTCCATGAGCTACTGTTCAATACTCCAAGTATCAAAAAGTACCATGAAGAAGTATCTCAAAGGACCACCTATTCATTGGGGTCTCAACACAACAGATGGCTCATCAATCGGGCACCCGGTCTGTGAGTTATTAGCCTTTTCGTCCTAGGGGCCCGGTTGGTTTCGGGTGCGAACCAACCCGGTCTTATCTCAACTGTACCCCAAAATCTCATAGGGTATACTCATAGGGACCGTTTCTCAACGTTTTCACCAACGACGCTGATGGTTCGTCAAACGGACGTCCGGTTTGAAAGTTATCAGCTTTTCGGTTCTAGGGGCTCGGTTGGATTTTAGATACAATCCAACCCGGCCACTATCCAACTGCATCCAAAACTCAGGTGAAGTATGCCAAAAAGTTCCGTCTTATCAATAGAAATCAAAAAAAGTCGACGGCACGTCAATCAGACATCCGGAACTCAAGATATAAGCGTTTCCGCTCCGAGGGCCCGGTTGGTTTCGTGCTCGAACCAACTCGGCCGTACCCAAAGTTCTCCGAAACCATGAGTGTAACATACTGAAATGACCGTCTCGATCCAAGGATCGCATCTCAACTGACGGTGCGTCGATCAGAGGTCCATAGCCAATGATATGGGCATTTTAACGAAAGTGTCGGAAAATAGGGGGTTCGGGCCCGGTCCGACACGGCCCGATAACCCCCCCCCCCCCCCCAGGTCGGCCTAAAGTGGGTCCGGGTCTGGCCCATTAGGGCGTGGGCCGGCCGGCGTGGCCAGGCCCGGCATGGGCGTGGCCCGTCCCGGCATGGGCGCGGCCCGGCCGGTTGGCCTGCCGCGCTGGCGCGGCCATGTGGCCCGCTCGGTTGTCTGGATGAGCGGAACAGGGCGTGCGGTTTCCCCCCTTGAATGAAGTCGCGGCCCCCGCATGGGGGCCGCATCCCCCACCCTCGGTCTCGCACGGTCGCGGGACCAGCAGCCTGTCGCCGCGGCTTCAGCCGCAGAGGTCCTTCCCGGCGGCGCGCTGGGGGCCGCCGCCTCCTGTCGACTTGTTAGTGCCGGCTACTGCCTCCAGTTGTCGGCACCGCCGTGCCGGTGAGGTACACCGGCGGGGTTTTCCGCGGACCACCGTACGCGCTCCGGTGGTCCGTTTTTCCTGCGGTCTTCACCAGTGGTCCTCCCGGGACCCGAACATCACTGCAGAGACTTCAAATCACCTCTACGGACCGTTCTGATATCGCTCGTCGATCTGCAGGTCAAAAAAACAATTTGCGGCCCCTTTATTGTTTTCCGGCACAGCGTGACGACGCCGCGGCTTTATTCATCTTTAACGGCGCGGTGCGATGGCGCCGCGCTTCTCCTCCCATTCCTTATTATTTCTGCGTAGTGCAACGGCACTGCACTGCCTTTCTCATGCCACAAACAATTCAAACAAATAAGGGGGGAGGAGGTTCGGCCATGTTCATGCAGCCCGACCTCCTCCTGTTATTGTGGTAACAGGTGGCTCAATTAGATACAACGATCGGTGATAAAAGTATTCATGAATTGGAATAAAAATAATCCCCTACCTCGTGCGTTGCTGAAAAAAAGGCTCATCGCGGAATTGAACGTCGCAGAAGAAGGATCATCAGCATCGCGTCGTCGATCTCCGAGGATGGTGTCTCTCACCGGTTTCGGATAGGGAAGAAGACGGTACGACGATCTCCCCTTCGCGGTGATGGAGTTCTTCATCGAATACCGGTGTTCTTCGTTGCTGACGGTGCGTTCTTCATGTTCTTTGTCGTGGAATGATAACTTCAAGACTTAGAGCAATTCTCTCCAAAATCCTCTCGCACCACCCGAGTAAAATAAGTGTTTCCTTATTTGATTACTCACACCAAATGTTTTGAAATTCAAAATTGAATCAATCAATTAATTAATTTAATTGAGAAGTTTTAACCACACAATTAAAGAGGCATTTATTATTCAGTTTAAACGCTAGAGTTGACTTACATTTAATTGGGAGTGCGGGTGCGTTACCTAATTAAAAAGGCATTTGAGTTATGGGGGTTTAAAGAATTTGAAGAGGTGGAGTTCGTGTGGGCCCCACCACTCTCTTATCCTCTCATGGGTTGTTTCCCCAACATCCACTCAAAGGATATAACCACTTAAAAAGAAATAAAATTGTAGCTCAATTTTATTTTACCTTCCACAATTTTTAATTACTCCTCCCGACAAACGCAACCCCAGTAAAGGTCTTCTTAAGAAATTACCGGCACTGAGAGTTCATCAGTGCCCTCGGATTTCAATTCGGAGCAGCAGTTCAAAAGTTATAAAAACCCGCTCGTTCGTTCACTGAATGTCCCCGAGCCTATCTTCAGAAATTGATTTCGGGCACACCGGGCCTCGGAATCAGGCACCGTCAGAAACTGCATTCTGGTAAAATCCCAAAGAAATTAAGAAAAAAAATTCCATGAAATTTCCGGGTCTTTACATTACTACCATCTCAAGGCTTTATGTCCTCGTAAGGTTTTAACACAAACTAGGGATACCATGGCGGTACTGAGCATGCATGTGAGCATTCTACTCCCATGTGCTCACCTAGATGTTCTCATGTTGCCTACGAAAAAGAACAAGAGGAATCGACCGTCCTCGTAGTACCCGCTCATGTCGATCCTCAACCTCTATTGGAACCCCACCAAATTCATCTCAACGCCAATGTACAGCTCCCCATGGTCGATGATATGCGTCAGGTCAAGCACGTATCTTCCCAGTTGAGATACGTGGATGTCGTCGTGCAACTGGTGCAATTGAGGTGGATGGGTCAAGCAGTAAGCAACCTCGCCTAATCTGCTGAGGACATGAAAATGTCCACTGAACCTCAAAGGCTACTTTTCGCCTCAGCCAAAACTCCATAGACCTCATCGATGTGAGACCCGTAAGAAAACGTGGTCACCATCCTCAAATTCCAGAGGTCTTCAATTCCAATTAAGAACTGAAACTCAAAACTCCTCCTTCCACGAGGTTAAGGATGACCGACTCAAGAGTGATCGACCGCAGCCTCTTATGCGTGAGTTTATCTAGTGCTTCCTGGGGTTTCCTTTTCACCGACCAAGGAAAACCCATCCCGACGTTGTAGTTAAACCACCACCTTTTTTGCCTAATATAGTCAATCTGAGCATGAACTCTGAATCCAATCCATATCGAGACCAACGTCGTAAGGCCTCGACGCTGCCACCAAGTGATTCCAACTGAAACTATCGCCTTGAGGGTCATACCACACTTTCGGCATAATAGTGATTATCAAGTCTCCTCCCAAGGTATCTCTAGATGTGAGTGTCAAGTCTACGGCTTACTGGAAACTCTAGATCTGGGACAAGATTGTGAAAGGAAGGAATGATTTATATTTACGGTTGTTACTACGGTAGCTAGTAGTAGACACAGACTATCCCTTGAATCATTTTTAGAGCCATTGGGTCACACTCCTTGACCACATGTAGCCACACTCCTCGCCCGCCCTCCAACTCCCTGAGCCTGGCGGGGACAACTAAGGCGGGTGGTTGTAGCATGTTAATATTTACACCACCTCATGCTGATCTCCTAGCTCTGCCTCAACGTCTGCTGCTTCGGATACTCTTTTCTCCTTAATGATTCCTCTTATTGAAATATTTAATACGCCCGAGTCTCTAATACTGGTTCCAGTTTTCTGTTTCGTACTGCACTGTGTAGTCTTCATCCACTCATAGTTGATATGCACCTTCCTTTCCTACGATCTGTAAGAGCTGCTAAGATATCTCCTTTTCCGAAAAGAGAAACTCGGTCTCATCCCTCGGATGAACCATTACATTTCCTAATACAGTCAATCCTGACATGAATGATGCATTCATGCCATGGATGATGTCGCAAGGCCTTGACGCAACTACCAAGAGATCCAACCGTCACTCTCACCTCCAAGGGTCGAGTCACACTGTCGGAATCAATGTGAGGTCACTGGGTATCCTACAGTAGAAATCTCGAAAGTGAGGGTTAAGTCAAAAGTTTAAATCTGGACCTCTCAGTATCAACCAACCAAAAGTTTAGGAAAGTAAGTGTTTCTAGGATAAGTGTCTTTTATTATTGCAGCTCATAGTACAAAGACACAAATACAGTAGAAACATGGAACTACAAGTACCATGAACCAATGGAATCCACTATTTTCGCTCTTGTCCACCTGCTCACGGAGCTATACTGCCTTGTCCACCACTCTGCTGTTGCTCAAGCAACCGCCACTGCTTCTGCCTCGGTGGCTCCTCCAATGCCTATGGATCAACTGTGTAGGAAGTCAGACAGTCACGTGCTAGGTGACCCTTCCTGCCACATTCATAATACTTTATGCTCCTCGTACTGATGTCTCTGGTCCTCTTGGACCTCCGCATCATCTTTCTACTTCCCACAGATGACTCGGCTACTGATTGAAAATCTTGCGGCAAAGACAGTAGCTCCTGAACACGCTCGGGGTGTAGAGTCACTAGTATGAAATCCACCCTGAAGATGGTCTCAAAGTATCCCTAGGTGAAGGTCATCCCATCGCAAAACTGGAACAAGTGGCTCCACTATCTCTCAGATGCTGCCTGTAAGAGGCTGGCAGCAAAGATCACCATGAAGTCTGATAGCGTCCCTACTAGCCTGAAGACTCTCACCACAGCCTCTAGCCAATCCTCAGCCGCCTGCGAGTCCGTCTCTCCCCTGAACCTATGTGGCCTCTGGCACTGGAACTCGTGTAGCGTGCCCAAGCGGCGTGCATCGCCTACTGCTGGGGCTGGTGGCATCGGTGGCCCAATGTATGGTAGTACTGCTAGTGCCTCTACTGGTGCCTCAACTGTAAGAGGGCCCTGTACCAAAGCCTCGTAGCTCGGCAGGTTGTCATACGCACATCCCTCTGGGCTCTAGCAGGTCGTCCGTGAGAAGGAATCCAGAAAGAAACAACGTGACATGGTCAAATGATTATACCTGGTGAGCTGACCTGGTTTGAGCTGACTTATAAAAACATCTAGAAACACACACGCAATCAGTGTTTTCGTTCACAAAGTCGGAAAACAGTTGTAATGGTCATGGTGTATGGATACGCCAGCCACCCGCACCAACACTGGACTCCCTGTATAGAAAACCTCCCTCGGTACTCTTAACACTATTGCTTCACAGAAAGAAAAAATAGAGCTATAAGTTCTGCGGTAGAACCGACTCCTCTGATACCAATTTGTCACGACCCGTTCTTGGGGCCCGTGTTGTGACTACCCCAAGCCCACCTTCCATAGGCCAGGGGCTGGCGACTATCACCAAAGGCATAAATCCCGATAACTAGGAAGGCATTGCCTTTATAAAAGTATACAAAACACACATATTACAAGCAGAAGTAATACACTAAGAAAAAAAGAAAGTGCTGAAAAGTAAGTGGACCAGAATACAAACCCAACTGAAAGTACAACTACAACTGAACAAAAGTACAACAGAAAAAGACAACAGCTGGAAGAACAGAAGCAGCTCCTGGGTGGTTCTCCTCGGATCCTACCTGAAGGGTAGGTACAGATAGCGTAGCTCCTGGATCGTCCACCACAGATCATACCTGAAGGGTAGGTACAGATAGCCTCCACAACGCTCTCTCCTGTCAACCTCCTCCGAGTGTCGTCTCGTCGTGAAGTCCACCTCCAGATACTGACTCGTCGTGTGGTCCACCTCTGGGTATCGTCCAGTCCTCGAACACTCGGCCTCCGTCAGCACTGCCCATCATCTGCAACCAACACAACGAGGTGCGGGCATAGCCCATGCAGGAGTGAGTATAACGATACTCAGTAGGGACCCCGAGACCCTCAAGGTCTCTCTAAATCCAACAACGATAACCACAAAGAAGGATCTCATCAGATAACCCTTACTTAGGTATAAGCCCATACTTATACATAAGTTATCAAGTAACCCATCTCAATCAAGAGGAAACACAAAGGTTATGAAATCAACGGATAACCACTACATAGGTATATGCCCATACATATACCTAAGTTATCAAGTGACCCATCTCAATCATGAGGTAAACACAAAGGTCTTCGACTCAGCTCAAACCAGGATTTTCATTATTGAAACCGTAACTGCTAAAGAGCCCCGTATCTGAAGAGTACAGTGATCCTGTCACAACTCCGAGGTACTACACACTAACCTAAGACTGCTGAGGTACTCCTCCTGTCGAGTACCACGGGTCAGCCACCCAAACATAGTAGTGCTTCCCGCCGGGATCTGCCACCCAAACACAGTAGTGCATCCCCCCTAACAGCCTGTAGAGGTACTCTCCGGACGAGTACCGCGGGTCTGCACCCAAACTCAGTAGTGCTCTGTCCGCCATGGGTCTGCACACAAATAAATTATTGCTCCGTCCACTGGTCTAGTCGACTCACTCCAAGTCGAGTCGGTCAACCAGTCACCATGTCTCAGCCAGCTACACGGTCTCCATACTCCATACGCTCGTCTCCGGGAGGGTCTGCTCCATGAGCGACTGGTCGATACTCCAAGTATCACAAATTCCCACGAAGAAGTATCTCAAAGAACTGTCTCGTTATAGAGGTCTCAACACAACAGACGGCACATCAACAGGCGCCCGGTCTGTGAGTTATTAGCCTTTTCGTCCCAGGGGCTCGATTGGTTTCGTGTGCGAACCAACCCGTCCGTATCTCAACTATACCCCGAACTCTCATAGGGTATACTCATAGGGACCGTTTCTCAACGTGTTCACCAACGCCGCTGACGGTTCGTCAAACGGACGTCCGGTTTGAATGTTATCAGTTTTTCCGTTCCAGGGGCCCGGTTGGATTACAGGTACAATCCAACCTGTCCACTATCCAACTGTATCCAAAACATAATCGAAGTATGCCAAAAAGTTCCATCTTATCAAGATGAATCTAACAAAGTCGACGACACTTCAATCGGATGTCCGGAATTCAAGATATAAGAGTTTCCGCTCCGAGGACCCGGTTGGTTTCGTGCTCGATCCAACTCGGAAATACCCAAAATTCTCCAAAACCATGAGTGTAATATACCGAAACTACCATCTCAATCCAAGGATCGCATCGCAACTAACGGTTCATTGATCGGAGGTCTGTAGCCCATGATATGGGTGTTTGAACAAAACTGTCCGTAAATAGGGGGTTCGGGCCCGGTCCGACCCGGCCTGAACCCCCCCCCCCCCCCCCCAGCCTGGGTCGTCCCGAACTAGGTGACCTGAACCGGGTCTTGGTCCATCCCATTAGGGCACAGCCCGGCCCAGCCGGCGTGGCCTGGCCCGGCCGGTTGGCCTGCGGCGCTGGCGCGGCCACACTGCCCACTGGGTTGTCCGGCTGAGCAGAACAGGGGGTGCGGTTTCCCCCCATGAATGAAATCGTGACCCCCGTGTGGGGGCCACTCCATGCCAACGGACGCGGCCTAGCACCGTGTCCCCTAGCCTCGGTCTCGCGCGGTCGCGCGACCAGCCAGCTGTCGTCGCGGCTTCAGTCGCGGCGGTCCTTCCCGGCGGCGCGCCGGGCTTCGCCGCCTCCTGGCATCAAGTTGGTGCTGGCCTCCACCTTCGGCCGTCGGCGCCACCGTGCTGGTGAGGCACGCCAGCGGGGTTTTCCGCGGACCACCGGACACGCTCCGGTGGTCCGTTTTGCCTTCGGTCTTCGCCAGTGGTCCTCCCGGGACCCGAACATCCATGCGGAGACTTCAAATCGCCTCTGCGGCCCGTTCCGACATCGCTCGTCGATCCGCATGTCAAAAAAATCTTTGGCCTCTTTGTGGTTTTTCGGCACGGTGTGACGATGCCACAGCTTTATTCGTCTTTAACGACGTGGTGCAACGGCACTGCGCTTCTCCCCCCATTCCCTATTATTTCTGCGCGGTGCAACGACACTGCGCTGCCTTGCTCATGCCGCAAAAAATTCAAACAAACAAGGGGGGAGGAGGGTCGGCCATGTTCGTGTGGTCCGACCTCCTCCTGTTATTGCAATAACTGGTGTCTCAATTAGAGACGATGATCAGCGATAATAGTATTCACGAACAGGAACAAAAATAATCCTCTACCTCGTGCATTGTTGAACAAAGGCTCGTCGCGGAAGAAGGATTGTCGGCGTCGTGTCGTCGATCTATGAGGATGGTGTCTCTCTCCGGATGCAGAGAGGGAATAAGAAGGTATGACGAACTCCCCATCGCGGTGACGGAGTTCTTCGTCGAAGACCGGCGTTCTTCATTGGCGACGGTGTGTTCTTCGCATTCTTCGTCAAGGAAGGAGAACTTCAAGACTTAGAGCAATTCTCTCCAAAATCCTCTCGCACCACCCTAGTAAAATAATTGTTGCCTAATTTTATTACTCACGCCAAAAGCTTTGAAATTCAAAATTGAATCAATCAATTAATTGAACTAATTGAGAAGTTTTAACCGCCCAATTAAAGAGGTGTTTGTTATTCAGTTTAAACACAAGACTTGACTTACATTTAATTGGGGTGTAGGTGAGTTACTAATTAGAAGAAGGGGTTGAGTTATGGGGGTTTAGATAATTTGAATAAGTGGACTTCGTGTGGGCCCCACCACTCTCTTAACCCCTCATGGGTTGTTTCCCCAACTTCCACTCAAAGCATATAACCACTTAAAATAAGATAAAATTGTAGCTCAATTTTATTTTACCTTCCACAATTTTTAATTACTCCTCCCGAGCAAACGAAACCCCAGTAAGTGTATTCCTAAGCAATTACTGGCACTGCGAGTTCATCGGTGCCCTCAGATTTCAATTCCGAGCACCGGTTCAAAAGTTAGAGAAACTCGCTCGTTCGTTCACTGAACGTACCCGAGCCTAACTTAGGATATTGTTTCTGGGCAAACCGGGGCTCGGAATCAGGCACCGTCAGAAACTACGTTCTTGTAAAATCCCAAAGAAATTGTGAAAAAAAAATTACTTGAAATATTCAGGTCTTTACAATATGTGATTACGTTAATTACACTTCAAAATGAGATTTTAAGAATAACTTATGTTATTTGTGTTGAGTCAATAAGGTTTTCCTTATGACTTTTACATTCCTTCATATAAGGGGGAGATTGTTATGTCATGAAGGTTTCCTTATGAATTGACCATTCATCTTGTTTTGAAAATCAAAAAAACCTTATTTCAAGGAAAAACTCATTTTACCCCGGTTTTACTTCCATAAGAAAATTTTCCTTCCCAAAGGAAATTTACCCCCACCTAGTTTTCATTGTTCATATCAATATTTTTCTTAAGTATAAAAATCAGATTCATATCTAAAACCTCTGAATCATATAATACTTAGATATTAGGTATTCTATTTAAGATTCTGAATTCCTGTTACGAACTTTTATGATGTTCTACTCTGAATTCCTTGTTACGAACTTTTATGAAGTTCAACTCTGAATTCTGATTAAGAACTTATATAAAGTTCTAACTACGAATTCTAATGATGAATTCTAATTACGAATTCTAATGATGAATTTTGATTACTAATTCTGATGATGAATTCTGATTACAAATTATCATTATGAATTCTGATGATGAATTCTGAATATGAATTCTCATTACAAATTTTGATGATTAATTTTGATTATGAATTCTCATTATGAATTATTATTACAAATTCTCATTACGAATTCTGATGATGAATTCAGATTATGAATTTCATTACGAATTCTGATGATAAATTCTGATTACGAAGTCTCATTACAAATTCCATAAGAATAAATCTGATTACGAATTCTCATTATAAATTTGTTAAGAAAAATAGAATCTGAATATCTTAGTACTACAGACTTCAAATTGTGTATTTACTGAGATTCCAAACATTCATTTTCCTCCATTATGAATACCAGTTTTTGATTATTCTTACACTCATTTTTTTATAAAATGATGTCATGCTTTCAGTTATTAATTAACCATTGTTTGAGTTACACATATACAGGTCCCTCTGAAATTAAAGGAAGAATATGACCGTTAGAGGAGGGATCCGATCGTTGGAAATTTTCCTATAAATAAGATCTCATTTGAACGTGCTCAGGACCTTTGGAATTTTTGATGCTCAGAACTTCCTGAAGTGATTTCTAGAGATAGAGGATCTTATCAACTCTCATGCTTCATGCAGAAAGTTTGAATAGCTTGTTCAAACATTTCCTTGTGCAGATTTGATTCGTGTGACTCTTATTGTTTATTTTTTCAATCGAGGGCTTCAGGGGATAGTAAGATAGAATTTCCAACACCTTGAAGTAGAGGTCTTCCTTTCTGAGGAAGACAGAGGTGTCAACTACCTGATAGTTGAGGGCATACGGGGATATCAATAAAGACTCTGATCATCGTATCGAGGGCTTACCCTGGTCGGGGTAAGATAGTCTTTCTTGAAAGCATAAATCAAGGGACCTTTATCCATGGTTGTTGGATACCCTCCTATTTTGGTTAAAAGTATTATTTCATGTTACATGTTTTGTTTCTAGTTTTCAGCTGCATTTGTATTGTTAAGGAAAGTATAACTATCATGTACTTACTCTTGTACTCTGATATAGTAATATTCTATACGATTTAAGGTAGAATCTTCATCTTTGTGAACATTAGTTATGTTTCATTTTCGGAATAACTTTTCCAGAATTTAGAAAGTGATTATAACTTATAGAGGTCTTGTGAATTATCTTGTTTAACCTTGTTAAACATAACCATCTTTAAAAGTTCCAAAGGAATTTTTAAAAAGGTACAATTCACCCCCCCCCCTCTTGTATCTGAGAATTTTATTCTTATTTTGATCCTATGTTTGGTATTATAGAGTATATCATACTCAGACATACCATCGTAATATTTGGTATCAGAGTAGGTTCAATCTGAATTAATCTCACAATTAAATTCAAGAAGGGAATTTTTTGAATTTGTTTCTTAGAATCATATTTTTAGGATTCATTTTTTAGAATCTATTTTTCGGACTCATAGTTCGGATTCACTTTTTCATAGAGATACTTTTTCTCTACTCTGTATTTTTTTGCTTATAATATTCTCCTTATTTACAAATATTCTTTACTAACAAGTTATTTTTGAAAGACTTTTATTAATGATGGTAGGAATCAATGTTGGTTCCATAGACAATCTCAATCCAACAAGACCACCTATCTTTGATGGTAATGATTACAAATATCGGAGAGATCGCAAGAAGACTTTCATTATCAACACTGGGGTTGAAAATTTTGTTATTCTTACTAGTGGATACAAAATCCCTAATAAAAAAGTGAGTGCCTTTACAAATCAAGAAAAGCATGAAAATAAACTTAATTATAAGTTATGCAATACATTACTTTGTTTAATGACTAGAAATATATATATCCAAATTTCATCTTTTGAAGCAGTAAATTCTATTTGGAAGAAACTTGAAGTTACTCACTTTGGAACTTCAAATGTAATTGAGACCAGAACAGCCATGCTTAGAGCTGAATATCACGGTTTTAGTTTTCTTTATGGTGAACCCATATGAAAGGAGAAACAGAGATTCATGAATATTGTGGATAGTTTACAATCAATGGGTGAAAACGGATTAGATGATGAATCCCTTGTTGACAAGATCGTCAACATCATGCCAAATGAGTGGGAATCTAAAAGGACTGCAATTGATGAGAATAAAATGGTTACCCAGTTTACCCTTGATGAGCTGTTTGGAACTCTTCTTCAGCATGAGACTAGAATGACGAGAGATTCTAATATTGTGAAGATGAAGAATGGAAATGGAAGTGTAGATTTTACTACTACTTCCAATCATATGAAATCCAAGACTCCTGAGAGAGTTACTAGATCAAGATCTAAGAAAGTTGTTATCCATTCCGAATGTAGTGGAAGTGAATCCTCAGAAAATGAATTATCAAATCTTGCTCAAAGGATGAACAAGATAGCTAGATAGAGGAACTTTCAATCCAAATACAAGAATAAAGAAAGGTAAGAAAAGAATGATTCTGAAGTTACATGCTATGAATGAAAGAGAGCTGGACACATAAGACCTGACTTCCCTATGCTCAAGAGAAAAGATAGAAAGGAAAGGAATTCTGAGAAAAACAGAAAGAAGTATTATAAGTCCAAATCTAATAAAGTGTTGAAAGACAATTCCACATGGAGTGACAATGGTGGATATTCTTTAGATGAATCTTCGAATTATGTATCTCTGGGCAAAATAATCTTGGTCTTTTATCCAAGATACCTATTGATAATCATTTCTTGATAGCTAAGGTACACAATGCTAGATCAATGACCAATGTTTCATTAAATGATAATGATAGTAAATATTAAAATTCTTCAGATGAAGAATCTACTTCTGATGAAGATAATACTTTACCTACCTATGTAAAAGTTTCAAGGTTTTCCAAACTCCTTGAGAATGAGAATTCAAAACTCAAGAAAAAACATGATAAGGAAAATTCTAGGAATGTTATTCTCACTAAGGAAATATCAGATCTTTCAAAAGATCTTGATAATAAAAA
The DNA here is from genome assembly GCA_963277665.1 of Viscum album. NCBI lineage: Eukaryota > Viridiplantae > Streptophyta > Magnoliopsida > Santalales > Viscaceae > Viscum > Viscum album. The sequence continues at coordinate 1,948,111,115 of OY728125.1, forward strand.
TGCTGATTTTAAAAGTATTTCAAAAAATCTTGAGGAAGTATGTTCTCAGAAGAATAAACATTCTAAATAACATGAAAACGTAATTTCTAAGAAAAATGTTTTGACCCATGATCTAGTTCATAATTGAATGTTTTTGAAGACAAGAACTTAGTTATAAAACTCAAATCTTAAATATTCTCCTTGAGGAAGTGTTTTTCAAACTTTACCAAAGGTAGGAAAATTTTTGATAAAATGTATTCACAAATCCGACCTCGAAGGAATACTTATGGTTTTGGTCAAACTGGTTCTAAACCAACTTTTAGTAACTATTACTTTGTTCCTTAATGTGACCCATTCTATACTAAGTTTCATTGTGGTGGACATTGGGAAAAGATTTATTCTCTAAACAAAACCCAATCATTAGGATTTCATAAATCTTATTTTTCCAAGAAGATGTGGGTTCCCAAAATTTTAATTTCTGAGATTTCCATATCCGAGCATGTATGGATTCCAAAAACCTAACTTTTTCTTATTTTCAGGAAAATATGGAATGTACCTACATTAATACATGGTACATGGATAGTGGATGTTCCTGGAATTTGACTGGTATCAAAAAAACTTTTTGAAAATATTATCAAGACGAAATGCGGAAAATTAACTTTCGGATATAATGCTCAGGGAGAAGTTATTGGTATAGGTAACATCATTCTTCTTGGGAAAACTTTGATTTCAAATGTTCTATTTGTAAAGGGTCTTAAGCACAACCTCATCAGCATAAGTCAATAATGTAATGAAGGATACCTTGTAAATTTTAGGAATGATAAGTGCTTAGTACACAATTCCAAGGAAGAATTTATTCTTTCTACCCATAGGCAAGAAAATGTTTATATACTAACTTATAAGAACATAGGAGACAAGACTTACCTTGCCTTAGTGCAATGGGAGATCAATATTGGTTATGACATAGAAGGCTAGGACACTGTAACCTTAGGAACTTATGGAAAATTTCTAAAAAGATACTACATAAGGATCTACCAAAGCTTAGATTTGATTCTCCAAAAGTCTGTGAACCTTATCAATATGGCAAGTCACATAACTCAAGTTTTAAATACATTGGTGAAGTCTCAACTACTGATGCATTAAAACTAGTGAAAATGGATCTCTTTGGTCCTACACAAACTGGAATCATTGGGGGAAAGTATTATGTATTTGTCTTAGTTGATGATTACACTAGATATACGTGGGTCTATTTTCTAGAAAATAATTCTAAAGATTTTTCTTATTTCAAAATTATTAGAGCCCATTTCAAAAATGAGAAAAACCTTCCATTGAAAACTATTCATAGTGATCATGGAAGAGAATTTCAAAATTCTTATTTTGAAACATTTTGTAGTAGAAAAGGCATTACTCATAAATTTTGAGCACCTAGAACACCTCAACAGAATGGTGTTGTTGAAAGAAGAAATAGAATTCTTCAAGAGATAAATAGATCCATGATGGGTGAGTATTCTGTTGCCAAACTTTTTTGGCCTAAAGCTATAAGTACTACTTGTTATACTATAAATCGAGTTTTGATTAGACCTTTTTTTAATAAAACCCCTTATGAGTTATCAAATAGTAGATAACCTAGACTTTTTTACATTAAGGTTTTTGGATGCACGGTATTCATTCTAAATACTAAAGACAACCTACAGAAATTCACACCAAAATCTAATGAAAGAATTTTTCGAGGCTACTCCATAACTTTTAAGGACTATAGAGTTTTTAACAAAAACACCTGTATTGTTGAAGAGATAATACATTTCAAATTTTGTGAAACTGATCCTTTTGTCTATAAACAATTCTAACCTACATCCTCAGATGTGTTTCCAAAAACTGATTATCAAACTATGATAGAAGATCCTTCTGATAAGGAAAATTTTCAGGAATAAACTTCTAAATCATTTACCCTAGAATATTTCCTAACCTATGTTGATGAATAGGTTTCACAAAACCCAAATCAGTCATTTCTAAAGAATCATCCTAGTGATTGTATCATTGGTGATGTGAATCAACCCGTAAGGATTAGATGTTCTTTAAGAAATGAAGTAGAACATCTATCATTACTTTCTCAATTAGAACCAAAAAGAATTGATGAAGCTCTAGGTGATGATGATTGGATAAAATCCATGCAATATGAACTAAATGAATTCGAAAGTAATAAAGTTTATACATTGGTTGAAATACCTAAAGAAAATTTTGTAATTGGAGTAAAATGGGTCTTCAGAAATAAGTGTGATGAAAATGGAATCATATTAATAAATAAAGATGGATTAGTTGCTAAAGGATATAATCAAAAAGAAGTAATAGACTATGAAGAAACCTATGCTCTAGTTTCTGGACTTGAATCTATTCATATTTTACTTGCCTTTGCAGCATTATTCAATTTCAAACTTTTTCAAATGGATGTGAAATGTGCTTTCCTTAATGGTTATGTTCAAGACAATGTTTTTGTTGAACAACCTCCTGGATATGAATACACAAAACTTCTTGATCATGTTTTTAGACTTACCAAAGATTTGTATGGACTTAAAAATCCCCTCAAGATTGATATGATAGACTTATAGTATTTTTACTTCAAAATATCTATGATAAGGGAAATGCAGATCCAACACTTTTTATAAAGGAAGATAAGAAAAAAAAATTGATTGTTCAAATTTATGTTGATGTCATTATATTTGGATCAACTCATCAATCTTTAACTGATTCCGTTGTAGATCTAATGAAATCAGAGATTGAAATGAGTATGATGGGTGAGTTAACATTTTTCATTGGTTTTCAAATTTCTCAAAAACAAGAAAGAATCTATATATCCCAACATTAGTATATTAAATATCTTCATAAAAAGTATGTATATGAAAACACTAAGAGTATAAGTACTCTATCATTACTGCAAACACACTAGATCTTGATGAAGCTGGGAAACCCGTAGATCAAACATCTTTTAGAGGAATGATATGAAGTCTACTTTACTTGACAGCTAGTCTTCCAGACTTAATGTTTTCAGTATGCTTATGTGAAAGATATCAATCCAATCCTAAGAAATCTCATTTAAAGGTAGTGAAAAGGATTTTTCGTACATAAAGGGAACCATGGATTTAGGACTATTTTAAACTTTTGGAAATGATTTTTTTTAAAAGTTTTTCATACGTTGACTTTGGTGGATGTAGAATGGATAGAAAGGGTACATCCAAAACTTTTCATTTCTTTATAGATTCATTAGTTTCTTGGTCCTACAAGAAGAAACACTCAATAGCACTTTCCACTGCTGAAGCTGAATATGTAGCATCTGGAAGTTTTTGTGCTCAAGTGTTATGGATGCAACACACACTCACAGACTATGGATTGAGTTTTACTAAGACTCAAATTTTGTGTGATAACACAAGTTCCATTGCCCTTAGTAAAAACCATGCACACCAATATTGTTCAATGTACATAGACATCAAGCATCACTTTCTTAGGGATCACATACAAAAAGGAGATATCATTCTACAATTCATCAGAACACAAGATCAACTTACTGACATCTTCACAAAATCATTACCTTCAGATAGATTTGAATACATTAAAGAGAAGTTAGGAATGATATTCGTGAGGTTATTTTCCTTAATTAACTTCTATTTGTACGAATTTCCTTACATTAATAAACTTTTATTCATAGGGAAGTACATTTGTTGTTGAAGATTATTTTTCAAAATTCTTAAAACAAAATTTTCGTAGTTAGATCTTCAAAAAATTTCATAATGAAAATTTTCATAGAAATTTTTTCATGTTTTTTGTAATGAAATTATTTAGATCTAATGTTTTTGTAAATCAATTTTTGGAACTGATGTTTTCATAATGAGAATCTTAGTACCTTGAATTTTTGTAATGAAAATATTCGTAATAGAAATTTTCGTAATGGAATTTTTTGTAATGGAAATTTTTGTAATGGAAATTTTCATAATGGAAATTATCATAATGGGGATTTTCGTAATGGAAATTTTCATAATAGAAATTTTTGTAACTGATATTTTCATAATTTTATTTCGTACTCGTAATTTTCATAATCATTTTGTTTTGGTACTCAATCTTTTTGCAATAAAACTTTTAGATCTTTAGATTTTCGTAGTAAGTTTTTTTTATAGTGTGTTTTTCATAGTAAGTTTTTTGTAGTGTGTTTTTCATAGTAAGTTTTTCATAGTAAAATTTTCTTCAAGAATAATATCACCTATTATGAATAAAATTCCTATCCAATCCAAAATGTATGATTTCCTTACTTAAATTTTCATAATCATTTTTACTTGCTTGTATTTTCTATTTTATTTTTTGGATTCATTTTTCCTTAAATATGAATATTTTTTCCTTAAAACCTCAAAATATCAGATTCAATATTTCCTTGTGGGAAAGTTTTCAACCGTCAGATCAGATCATAGAGTTTCACAACCATTAGATTGGTTTTAAAAGATGAAAGGTCACTTCCATATCCTATATAAAGGGGGCCCCCAATGGTGTCCCGCATCGTTTTCCAAGCTCTTGTGACTCGACGATCTACCTCAGTTACTAAGCCCATTCTAAATCTCTTAGATTTCCTCCAGTCTGAATGTCTGTAGAAGATTATTCTCAAGAAATATCTACCTGGAAGCCAATCTCAAAATTGAATGTATACAGGGAAAGGATGGTTCATTTGAACTTTTTCACGTATGATTCTATCATGTGTAAGAAAATCAAGTTAAATGGATGGGAAGATGTCTGTGTATCTAAGACAGGTGTTCAAGACTCGGTGTATCCAGATTAACTAATAGAGTTTTATGAGTCAGTGTGCTTCTTTAAGGAAGATGATAGAGAAATATTTTCATTCATGTCTTATGAAAAAACCTACAAACTTTCTTATACCAATTCAGCCATCATGGTGGGATTATCATATAAAGGGGAGGTAGAATTTTGCTCTCTCAAAATTCTGGATGTTCAAGGTAGTTCTGTTAAGGTGAAGTCCTTGCAATGTCTTGGACATTCTGATGTCAAGACAGCGAAGATTTCCTACCTATCTTCTAACAACTGGATCCTTCATTTATTGGTACAATGTTTTTTAGTACCAAGAAAAGGTGACAAAGATACCCTCAAGAAGAGTGACATATATTTCATATACTTCCTGGTAAATCTAAGTAAAATCAATTTGATGAGGCATGTTCTTGTTACAATTTAGAACATCAAGAATTGAAATATAATAACCCAAATTAGCTTGTATCCTTCCTTACATTCAAAACTAAAAGTTCAGTGTATTGAATCATTCATTATTGCATGAAAATCCAAGGTTTGGAATTGTAAATTTATGCTTGTTAGTGATGAAATTCTCAAAAGAATGAATATGGGCTATTCCAAGGAGACCAGAGAGTTCTATGATCTGCTAGAGGAAGAGGTAGAAGCCATTCCGAAAGATGCAGAAGAGGCTAAATCAATCAAGAAATATGGGGAGAAAAGAAAATTGAAGGAAGTGGAAGCTGTATGTGAAACCCCCAAAGCTAAGGAAGTCCATTCCGCACATCCGAAACCCAAGAAATTGAAATCGTATTTGGATAAAGTGGTTGAAAAATGGAGGGAAGTTAAGGAAAATAAGGGGATCCACAGTTTGGCATGGACCCTGCTGAGGCTAAGGCCTTAAAAGAAATAGTAGTAGAAGAGCTTGAGAGGCAAGCGATATAGAAGAAGATGAAGAAGAAAATGTCCAAAGCTGAAGTTGTACAATCTCTTTTGAAAGCAACAGAAGTAGCTTCCGGGAATATTTCAGTGCCGGAGACTTCCCTTGTCGAGCCATTACATAAGACTCCGGGAAAAAATTTCTTCACTTCTAAAAAATCTAAAGAGAAAGAAGTCGTTGAAGAAGTGGAAGAAGTTGATGTTGAAGAAGAAGAAGAAGAAGTAAAAGAAGAAGAAAATAGTGATTTAGATGATCTGATTAAACAAGTTGAAGAATGTCAAGACAAGGAAAATCCATCAGAGAAATTACCACTCCAAACATATGAGGCTGATTCTTCAAAGCTTGTCACTCCTAGAAAAGAAGAAAAGAAATATGGAAAGAAAGATGAAGAAATTGAAGAGGAAGAATTAAATGAATTATCTGAGGAATAAATTTATGAAAAGAACTTTATTGAGGAAAGAGCAGAAAAAGAGAAATTTGATGATGACAGAGTTCTTCAATTATCCAATAGCAAGCATAAATCTCCTGACGAGGAAGTCATACCAAAGATTGATAAGGGTAAGGAAGTGGTTGGTGATTCTCAAAGAAGATCAACAGTGAAGAAGAAGGAAGTTGTAGGAACATCAAAAAGGAGGCTTGTTGATCTTGGAAAACCACTCTCACCAAGTAATGTCTCAGATTCGGTGTCATCCCCCCTTCGTCATGAATTTTTTGAGTAGTCATTGAAAAAGCTAGTCAGTTCAATTATAACTTTTATAAACCTAGATTCTAGATGCCAGATGCTCCAACACACTCTTAATCAGAAATTGGATTCGGTGTCCATGGTGATGGACAAGTGTGTAAATATAGAATCAGATTTCAAAACTTTTCATATAAGATACGAAGCTCACAGAAATTCCTACAAGAAAATGATGACTTGGTCAAAGAAGATCATCTAGAATATGGAATACCTTGATAAATTTCAAGAGGAAGTAAAAGAGGATTTTGATACGGAAGATTCCAAGATCAAGGATCTTACAAAAAAGTTTCAGGAAAAGTTGTCCCCAGAGAGAAATATTCAGAATCAACAGGTGAGGGATTTAAATGGGAATCTTAACTCAATTTCTCAAAGCTATAAAGGGTAAAGGGATCTCCAGATTGAGATCGAAGAGAATCTTGTAAAGCAGGATGATGTTCTTAAGGCTCAGTCTGAGGCTCTAAAGGCTCAAGATGATAGGATTAAATCCTTAGAAAATAAAGATGAGGAGAACCAAAAAGAGATGAAGAAGCTGAAGAAAATTATCAAGATTCTAATTCCCAAGGAAAAAAGAAACAAAATAGACCACTCTGATATTTTGTTGTATTTTTCCTTGTAAAAATATTTCAAATCATAATGAAATTGTCAATGCTTGCCTTGTTTCTATATCTTTAATGTTTTTATGTACCATATTTCTTTTCCATTCCCTCAAACTCTTTTTGAAAATCAAAAATAGGGAGAAGGAAAAAAGAACTCAAAAGGGAGAAGGAAAAATCTAAAAGGGAGAATAAAAATTTCAAAGTATAAGAAGAAATATTCCTAAGTAAGGGGGAGTTTATTTGAGGGAGAGTGCTCATTGTGAAGACTTATATTTTCATAATGAAAATCTCATTCCGGAAATCTATAATACGATACTTAGAGTTGAAAATACTAAGGGGGAGTTAGTCGTATTCACCATTGATTATAAACAATGGAAGATAAGCATTAATTTCAAGTCTAGAAATTTATTCGATGTCTTTACATTATTTTTCATAAGGATATTTTTTCTTTTCAAAAAGGAGGAGATTTTTCAGTCAATAAGGTTTTTCTTTTTGAATTTTCAATTCCTTTATATAAGGGGGAGATTGTTAAGTCATCAAGGTTCCCTTATGACTTGACCATTCCTCTTGTTTTGAAAATCACAAACACCTTATTTCAAGGTGAAACTCATTTTTCCCCTGTTTTACTTCCATAAGAAAATTTTCCTTCACAAAGGAAATTTACCCCTACCTTGTTTTCATTGTTCATATCAATATTTTTCTTAAGTATAAAAATTGGATTCATATCTAAAACCGCGGAATCATATAATAATTAGATATGAGGTATTATGTTTAAGACTCTGAATTCCTGTTACTAACTTTTATGAAGTTCTACTCCAAATTCCATATTACGAACTTTTATGAAGTTTAAATATAAATTATGATTATGAACTTATATAAAGTTCTAACTACGAATTCTAATTATGAATTAGGATTACGAATTCTCATTACGAATTTTAATGATGAATTCTGATTATGAATTCTTATTATGAATTCTAATGATGAATTCTGATTATGAATTCTCATTACAAGTTCAAATAATGAATTATGAATACGAATTCTCATTACGAATTCTGATGATGAATTCTGATTACAAATTCTCATTATGAATTATGATGATGAATTCTGATTACGAATTCCCATTAAGAATTCTCATGATGAATTCTGATTAAAAATTCTCTTTACGAATTCTGATGATGAATTCTGATTACCAATTCTCATTACGAATTCTGATGATGAATTCTAATTACGAATTCTCATTACGAATTCCTTAATAAAAACAGAATCTGAATATCTTAGTACTACAGACTCCGAATTCAGTTTTTACTTAGAATCCAAACATTCATTTACCTCCATTCCCAATATCAGTTTTTGATTATTCTTACAATAATTTTGTTATAAAACGATGTGGTGCTTTCATTTATTAATTAAATGTTATTTGTGTGACACGTGTACAAGTCTCTCTGAAATTTAAGGAAGAATATGACCATTAGAGGACGGAGGTGACCGTTGGAGCTTTGCCTATAAATAAATTCTCATTTGAACATGCTCAGGACTTTTTGGAATTTTTGATGCTCTGAACATCCTAAAGTTATTTCAAGAGAGAGAGGCTCTTATCAACTCTCAAGATTCATGTAGAAAGTTTTAGAATCTTGTTAAAACATTTCCTTGTGTAGATTTGCTTCATGTGACTCCGATTGTTGTTGTGTACAATCAAGGGCTTCTGAGGATAGGATGATAGAGGTTCTAACACCTTGGAGTTGAGGTCTTCCTTGCAGAGGAAGATAGAGGTGATGAATACCTGATAGTTGAGGGCTTTCTGGGATAGCAAGACAGACTCCGATCTTCATATCGAGGGCTTACCCTGTTGGGGGTAAGATACACTTTCTTGAAAGTATAAATAAAGGGACCTTTATCAAAGGTTGTTGGATACCCTCTAATTTGGGTTAGAAGACTTATTTCTTGTTACTTGTTTTGTTACAAGTTTTTCCGCTGAATTTGTATTGTTAAGGAGAGTATAACTATCTTTTACTTCCTTTCTCTCATACTTTTTTATAGTTAGATTCTATATGCTTTATGTTAGAATCTTCATCTTTGTGATCTTTAGTTAAGTTTCATTTTCGAAATTACTTTTCCAGAATATAGAAAGTGATTAGATGTTATAGAGGTCTTGTGAATTATCTTGTTTTACCTTGTTAAACATAACCATCTTTAAATGTTCCAATGGAATTTTTAAAAAGGTACAATTCACCCCCCCCCCCCCCACCCTCTTATATATGAGAATATCATTCTTATTTCAATCCTATGTTTGGTATTATAGAGTATATCATACTCAGACATACCATCCTAAAAATTTGGATTTAAATGTTAAGATTTATCTTAGAAGACGATGTGACTAAATCCTTATGAGATTTGGGATTCAATCTTAGTTTTGGTTACATGGAATAATTTTATGTACAGTTGTTTATTGAATGGTATTTATTGAACTTTGGGTATTATTTGACAAATTTTAGAGATTAAGAGTAGTTTTTCTTTTTGTAAACGATTTTCTTTTTTAGGGATTATTTGATCTTCTACTAACCATTTTGGTTTTGGTTAATGTCTAATGACATGGGGAAAATATAGTTCATATTTTTTGTATTATGTGATTCTCTAGAAGTTGATTATAGCACTTTCAATGAGAACAATTCATCTTGAATACTCGTCGTTTGAAGAAAAAATGATTTTGTGGTAGAAATTTAGTAAATGATAAAAGTATACATGACAACTAAGTATGTTTACTTGAATTTTTAGTTAAGATCTTAAATAAATTCATCAACATTATGAAATTTAACTTAAAACAAACACATTTTTTGTTAAATTTTCGTACTGGGGAATCAAAGATCGTTTAACCAATCACAAGTATGTTATTTTCTAGTTGTTAGCATTCTACTAATAATGTTTTATAGCACTCTAAATCATAAAATGGTGGTTATTTTTCTCCTCTATATCCATGTTTTCATGGAATTCTAGTTTCTTTTGTCTTGGGTGACCTTTGTACATCTCTTCCTTTATTTTAATGTGATAGATTTATTAACTCTTTTTCTGATGGGGGACTTTCATTGATGTTTCTGAGCCCAATTTTAAAATTTCAAGGATGAAATTCCCAAAAGGGGGGAAGGATTTAATATCCCAGGTAAATAAAGAATATTAAAATTTAATATTTATTAATATTTGTAAATTAATTATTAATTTTAATTTAAATTGGATGCTATGTTTGATGTAATACCTAAAACACAACAATAGTTTTCTTTGAAATCTTACGTTGCACACAATGTTGAGTTGTACTGAAAAATAATATAATATAAATATTATTTTAAATGGTAGTCAATGCCTAGTTTTTTTAATGGATATAATGAACATAACTAACAACAAAATGATTATACATGTTTTTAAATATTGTTACATTTTTCTAATAAATTTTAGAGTCTAAAAATAAGAAAAATTCTGATTTTAAGCATAAATACTCTAATATTCTTCAAAAGGTCGATTTACCACCTTTTGATGAAGAATCCTCTTTAAATCTATGTTTTTACAATTTTATATATTCTATTTAAAAAATATTTTTTTTCTTTAGAATCAAGACATCAAAATTTATTTTGGGTATATTTTTGGTATTTTTATGAAAAAATTCAATTTTTAATGAATAATGAAAAATACTGTATTTTAATTCAAATATGCCTTTTAAAAAAATATATTTATATGGATATATTATCTATTTAATTTTTTTTAAAAGATTCATTAGATTATATTTTTACCATTTAATCCAATTTTTGTCATTGGAAGAAATTTCACCTTGAAATTTGGCATAAACAAGTGTCAATCTTTTGATAGTTATTATTTCATAAAAATACGCTTTTCGTTTTGACAACGTGAATTAATTTAAATTAATTAATCCAACTTAAATGATTTGAATTTGGTAACATAGAAATCATTTTTTAATTCATAATATCATATATATTTTAGGGTGCATTTTTTGTATTTTTCTGATAAAAGTCAATTTTTTATGAATAGTGAAACCACTAAGTAGTTGTTAAAAATATGACTTCTTAATTTAATTGAAAATTAACGCTTCTATGAATTTAATTTGGAAAATCTAACAAACATGGCTATTTCTATTAGGTAAAATTATTTTTAATAACATCAAAATAATTTTTGGTGAATAGTAACTTTTTTACTTTTATTTACTGTAGTTAAAGGTAAATAGGGTAATTCTAGGTAAAAAGAATATCAGTATAATAAAAAATTAACTTAAAACTTGTCCTAACATTATTGGATGAGTCATGTACGACCATGGTAATCTTTGGGTATATTTTGGGACCCCATGGAGCCACTTAAGAGTGATAATGACACTTTATTTTAATTAACTTAATGTTAAGACAAAAATGACACTAACAAAAATCTTTTAGTAAATTAATTTTTTCATGTGGTTATATAATTTATCCTTTTTACTATAAATATTCATTGTAAATATAAAAATATTTCCAATATCATTGTATTTGTTTTAAAATTTTTAGACATCAAATTAAAAAAATTATTTATGACACAAAAATGATGCACTGTTTACCTTATTAATAAATGATTTAAAAAATAAGATAATAAATAATAAAATAACTTCCAAAACATGTACAATTCTTATTGGATGAATTTATTTCGACCAATAGTCATCTTATATTATACCTTAATGAGTTTTGGACTATAAGAAATAGAAAATATTTATATAATAAAATAATATTTTCACACTTTCCTAAAGAACCCCTCCTCCCCTTATAAAAAGCCCCCACTTCTACCTCATTCATCACACCTCTCAAACCCCTTGAATCATCCAAACCCTTTAAAAATAAGCTATCATGGTTTCTATATTCCTTCTATAAGCCTTAACTTAGGCAGAGGACACTTCAATAAGTCTTTTTGGTTCAAACCAAAGGGAGTTACCCGAATTAAATGTAACAGTTTCTCTTAAATTATTTTCTTTTATTTTACTTCTCAAACCCCCTAAACTCTTTTAATTCAGTTATTTAATAAAAAAACATTATTATCAATATACAAGTATGTTTTTATGACAAGGATTCTAACTAACCTTACACACACCTCCATCTAATGGTTAAATAACATATTGTTTCTGTGGGTGGCAAACTAACACCTCACGAAACGATGATTGTTCAATTCTCTCCTACCGCCTCTTATAGTGGAAATTATTATGGAACTGTATTTATATATGATATATATTATGTTTTTTTTTCTTCACTCTTATTTATATTTTAACTTTTATCATACATTTTTGGTTTCCATTATGAGTAAACACGATAATTTCATTTGAGGAAGTGAAGACTACCGCCCCCTCAAAGTGATATTACTGGTTCATACAACACATGGGATGTATAAAGGATGTAATTATTGATATTATATATTATTTTATAGTGGAATTATAATATAACTATGTATAATTATTTTTTCATTCCATTAAAATAAAAAATAGAAATGAAAGTAGCGTTCAAGCCTACGTACAGCTTACCGTCTCCATGAACGGTGCATTTCATTTATTATCTCCAAATGTTATATAATTTTATAAATCCATATATATACGGGATATATATTATATATATGTTATCTAAATCATGAATATAATTCTATATATAATGTACTCTTGACCACATGGACAAATTGTAATTATAAGTTGTTCATTTTTGACACTAGTACCAAATATCGACCAAACAACCATTATTAACTAAAGAATACATAATGTTTATAACATGGTAATAAGTGATATAAAAGGAATAATAAAATTTAAAAAGTTTTCTTAATCAATTATAAATTAACTTAAGTTTATTATTCTTGAAGAACAGGGAACAGACAAGTCAAGTCGGACACGAGGTAAGTGGTTTCTTATCACACTTTTAATTCCGTGAGATTTCCATTGTTGGACACTAATTTATTGCATGTGATGTATTGGGTATTGAAATCTGATATATATTTTAATTATTCCATTTATATTCAGGATATTTTTTTATTATTTGGTGGTTATTAACTTTTGTTCATACGACTCAATTGATTACAACGTGGTAAGTGATTTTCATCTCACTTTTTAGTCCCATGCGATTCATGCTATATTTTACACTATTTCCTTTTGTGTGGTGTATGTAATTCCCATGATTGTATTAATTTTTAAAATAATTTAATTTATGGGTATTTACATCTTCATTTTATGACCCTTCATTCATGAGTAGTATGTTTCAAAAGTTACCAAATCGGTAAGGGATCCTTTTAACCCAATTTCTATTCCTTGGGTTAATCTTATAACTCTTAATTATGTCATGTTATGATTATGTGTGGAATCACTATTTATTTATTTATGTTTTAATTTCAACTCCCCTTTGGGTGTATATATGTTTGATACACATAATCACTCCATTTATAAATTCTCAATTCATCAATATGAACATGATAAGAGTAATTTTAACTCGATTTCCATTCCTTGAGTTAAACATCCAAGTCATTGGTTTTGTCTTAAACAGAACATGTGTTAATTTACTATGGTTTATTTACACAAAATATCCAATCATATTGAGTGTATTTATATTTTTCACACATTATTATGTAATTTATATATCCTTTTTCTAAGGATATAGTTTTTATCAGGGATTTCGTCTCAATTTACATTCCATTGAGACTTCATTGTCGTTATGCACCAATTAACTTTTATACGGCTTATATACTATCCTTTGGAATATTATATCATGAATCCCTTTATTCTCGTGATATTATAATGTTTTGATTGAATTTTATTCCTCAATTATTTTTATTAAAACCTATCTCATTTGCTTAAGAAATCTTTAACTAAAATATTGTTTTAATGATTTATTTTTCTAAATATTTCTCATTAATGTCCATGTTTTCAAAATGGTTTTTAGTATTTATTTATATGTACATTAATGTTTAAAAATTTTAATTCCATTAAAATCTTCAATGTTGTACGAGACACATTGATTAAATAATATCTTTATTAAATATTTTAAATGGTTTTGAAAATGGTTTGATAAAGCATTGTTTATTTCAATATCTTGATTTGATATATTAGAATGTGAAAATGTAATCTTTCCTTTATAATTGTGTTATTTTTTATTATTATTTTATGTTTATTGGGAATAATTTACGTATATGGGTGGTTCCGTGATAAATCTAGGGCGGGTGAGCCCCAGATAGCTCTCCAATGCATTGGGTAACATGATGGAGGTAAACGTTAATGTTTCTCCTAAGAGATTTATGGAATATACTTTGATGGGTATTCCAAATGTGACTCCCTATGTAGTTGTGATAGCTATAATGTAAGTATGTTATTAATTCCATAACATACCTTTATGATTTATGATTTTTGTATGTTATTCATAAATCTTAATATTTCATTATGTATGTTATGATTGAAAATTATGGTTTTATTGATTTTTATTTATTGATGTGATAATGTTTCTTTTAATTATTTTATAACCCTTACTGAGCTTTTTATGATCATCCCATGTTTTGAAAAAAAATCACAGTACATAAAGATGAATAGGGTCAAGGATGAGATCAAGGAAATTTCATGTTGTCTAAAACATTGAACTATACATGTCTCTTTTTTTTAAGAGTTCTTATTTTATGAAAAATAGATACTACGTACTAGTGTCCACATGTAATATTCAAGTTGTTATGTAATAGTTATGGCCTAATTCTATAAAACTCTAAACATGAAAATATCCCCAATGTGCATTATTCATTTAATTTAAGATTATGTAATGCTTATGGGTGGGTCCTTATAACAAAAGTGGTTAGCCCAAGCCCAAAAATGAGTTTACAAGGGTAGTTAGCCCAATATCTAAAGAGTGTATAAAGGAGTTCATCCTAAGATGTATTAGGTATATGGTTTGGTATCCCATGACATAAATTTTATAAATTTATTGGTGGGTAGACATGATATTAGATTTTCTAGGCTTATTTGTATGACATAAATCCATGACTTATGCCAATATTATGCTCTCGAGACACTTTTTATTTGATTCCATCGTGATTAATTTTTTATTAACTTCTAATATTTATTCTATTATAGAAGATTATGATATTTGATATGTGTGGTATGGTTTTAAATTGGTATTCTCTTATTCTCATACTTTTATATTCATGTTATGATTACATATATCCAATGTTCTCCCTTACTGAGAATCTGAGCTCACCCTTTCTTATGTTTCCTTTCCTTAGGTTTTGAATAAAGGCTTAATGTTGGATATGTTTCTAAATAGTACTAAAGTGGATGATATTTGTGGGATTAATTGAAGATCTTCCATGAATTAAGAAAACATTGTTCCATGTTTCCAAGGGTACTAAACTATTATGCTCCTCATGAACTGTTTTATAATATATTGAATATTAATCTAATAAGATATAATCTCCATGTTTTAAAATCCATGGTTTCTATATCCTCCTTGAGTGTGACACACAATAGATCTATTCACCTAGTCTAGCCTAGAGGCCACTTCACCATGGAAAAAACATAACTTGGTCTCCCAAATATAGCTGAAAATTTATCCTATCCTTTCATATTGGTAAAATTTATACTTAACATTATATAAGGGAGATGATTTGTAACGTCCCGGTTCTGGAAGCCACCCAGCGGTGCCCCGTACCAGGTTTGTCACATGGACTCAAGCGCATTTCCCCAAACGCCAGAGGCTGCCAACTAGCAGTGAGGGCCTTGGGTGGGATATTGGGGAAACTATTCCCCCATTGGCAGAGTACACAACCGAAGTAAACAAAAATGCAATAACGGAAGCAGTGAATATCCAAGAACAACAAACAGTAGAAGACTAAAACCATAAACAGCTGGAGCACACATGTATATATGAAATGATGCATGATACATATGTCAAGGAAAGTAGACAAAAAATTCACAATGCTGAATACAATACTAAACCAATGTACAAGGAAAAGTAAACAGATAAGAAACTCCGTAGCATTGCAAGCCTCAGCTTGGTCCCATGCTCTCCTGCTCCAATGAAATCAAGTACCATAAGTCTAAGGGCACTTTCCCTTTTCTATACCTGCAACAATATAGTCTTCTTGGGCCCAAAATCATGGCCTAAATAGGGTGTGAGACTAAATATCAGTAGGAAACCACCCGAAGATCTGTGCCTAACAGTCAGTGAGCATATGAAAGGTAATAGTGCAGTAAGCATTAAACAGTAACAGAAAATATTAGGCGGTAACAGTAAGTATTAAAAGAATTATATGCAACAGTAATCAATCCATAGAACAACAAACAACAGTGAAGCAAATAGCTAACCACAATAGGATCCCCTCTGTGAAGTACTCACAGCCAACCCCTCTGGTCCTATCCAAAAAGTACCCACAATCCTCTGGGTAGTGCACTCAGCCTAACCCCTCTGGTTTGGACATACGAAATTATAAGACTCTCTGGGGAATCTATCTCGGTCAATTCCCCTTATTGTCTAGGGTAGTTAGGGACTATCTGAGGAAGATCACGCGGTCTAACCCTCTTATATCCCAAGGTCTAGAAACTATATAAGGAAGCTTGCTCAGTCAATTCCTCGTATAGTATCAGGTCTATCACAAACTCTCTAAGGAAGCTCGCTCTGTCAATTTCTTCTCTGGCCTGGAAAGGTTTTAATGAAATTCAAACAAAGTAAAGACTCTCTATGGAATCTCATTGGTCTACCCTCATGTAGTCTATAATATCCAAGACTCTCTAGGAAGCACACTCGGTCTATCCTCTGTAGTTTATAATATCTAAGACTTCTTGAGGAAGCTCACTCAGTCTATCCCCATGTATCCTATAATATTAAAGACTCTCTGGGAAGCTCACTCAGTCTATCCCTTATAGTCTATAATGTCTAACACTCTCTGAGGAAGCTCACTCGGTCTATCCCTATATAACCTATAATATCCAAGACTCTCTGGGAAGCTCACTCAGTATATCCCTTATAGTCTATATCACCAGGTCCTCACTGTCCCATGTCGGTCAGTGCATAATAATGTTATAAAGCCAAAGTACACCTATTGAGCTACTTGGATAACCAGTCTACGGCATAACAGGCATGTCCAGAAGTATCATTCCATCCTACGGTCACAAGGCATGGAAAATAGGTATAACAGCCAAACGCTAACAAAACCCAAAGGTTATAATAAGAACAAGGCATGGGTAAAACATACAAGTATATAAATTGCACACATGAATGATCAAATTTACCTATACAAAAGAATACAAGCAAGGCAGGAAAACAACAGGGTCAAAAAGGAAAAGACGCAATGCCCCGTTCACGGGTATTGGTGGAATTTTCACATAAAACTCAATGAATTCGAAAGTTGAGGCACAAAACACATACCATGATGCTAGGATAACAATATACATTGACCACAAGGATTGATTCACCTTAGAACAACGTAGATCTATAAAAATGCAAAAAACATTCAAACCATGATATCTTGAGAAATAGGGAGAATCAATGAATGAAACTCAAGAAGAAGGAAGATTTCACAGTTGCGGTTCCAACACAATCGACGATTATCGATTCGTCATACAGATGGAGGCTCAGGGGGTTGGAGGGTGTTTGTGGTTGTACGGGTCACTCTCGGTCAAGGAACCAGGAGAAGTACGTGTCTTCATTGATTAGGCGCGATCCCAGTCCGTTTAATAAAAAAAAGAAACTACATGGTGTGTACTTCTAGGGTACATGACATGCACTTAGATTTTCCATACTCCACTTTAAGTGGCCTCCACATCACACTTACACACTGTGTGTGTGGCCCGAACATGACCAACACATGACCTGGAACAACATCAAAGTACACGACGTGTACTTATAAAGTGCACGACATGTATTTTGAAAATTTCTAGATTTTTCTCTTTTATCAAAAATGACCAAAAAAGGGAAAACATACCTGAAAAGATGATCTGGGTCCTTACAAACTTCCCCCTTAAAGAAACTCATCCCCAAATTTCCCTAGCAAGGCGTAGAATTAGAAGCCCTGAACAGCTCCGGCCACTGTGATCGTACATCGGCCTCCCTCTCCCAGGTCTCGTCTTGTACTCACCCGTGCTTGTATAGCACTTTTACTAGAGAAACAGATCAACCATGGAGAAACTGTGTACTATGATCGACAATCCGGATAGGATGCTCCTCAAACGACGCATCTGCTTCAAGCTCAACCTCCTCCTGTTGAAAGACATTATATGGGTCTAAAAAGTAATGTCGGAGATGAGAAACGTGGGAAACATTGTGCATCGCCTGGTACCTTTGAGGTAACTACAACTGATAGGCAACTAGACCAACGCTCTTGAACACCTCAAACGGTCTGACGTACAGCAGTGAAAGATTACCCTGTCTTTGAATCCTCTTGTGTCCCAACCTCGGTGTGACAAGTAGAAAAATCCGATCCCCGACCACGAAATCCAAAGGCTGTCTCCGCTGATCAGCATAAGACTTCTGTCGAGACTGTGTTGTAACCCTCCTCTTCCGAATCAACTCTATCTGCTCTGAGGTCTCTTGAACAAGACGAGGTCCTAGCAAAGCTGCCTCTCCTGTCTCCAGCCCGCATAAAGGTTATTGGTATGGCCTGTCGTACAAAGCCTCGTAAGGTTACATTTGAATAGTCACCTATAAACAGTTATTATAGGAAAAATAAAAAAGAGGAATATGCTTCTCCCAAGAACCGCCAAAGTCTAGAATGTAAGCTCGGAGCATATCCTCAAGCACCTGGATTGTACGCTCGGACTAGCCATCTGTCTGGGGATGGTATGTTGTACTCAAAAGTACCTATATACCCAAAGCCTTCTGAATCCCCTTCCCGAACCGATAAGTAAAACACACATCCCTGTCTGAAACAATGGAGTGTTGAACTCCATGCAGATGTACAATCTCTCAGATGTACAACCCTCCCATCTCATCAACGCTGAAGGTCTCCTTGATCGGCAAGAAGTGATCAACCTTCATAAGCCTGTCGACGACAACCCAAATATCATTACTCCCTTGAAGTAACCTCAGTAACCCAATAAAGAAGTCAATCGCAACATCGTTCCACTTACACTCAGAAATGGGTAACTACTGTAAAAGCCCCGCTGGTTGCGGATACACTGTTTTCACCTGCTAACAAGTATAACCTCTCATGAAGAACCCAGCAACATCTCTATTCATACTTGGACACCAATACTGGCAGTGTAGATCATCATACATCTTGGTGACACCAGAATGAACTTCCCAAACTGAAGAATGATAACCCCACATCATCTCCTCGCGTATGTCTACTGGCACCCATACGCATCCCTAGAAACACAATATCTCATCCTCACCAACTGTCCATCTAGAAATAGGGTCCCCTCCTAACACACTCTCTCGCATCTCTAGGCCTTCTGAGTCTGATAGCTTCCTCATTCTCACCCGATCGAGAAGAGTAGATGTAATAGGTATAGAAGAAAGAAATGTATTCCGCTGTTTTTCATGCACCTCCAAATGAATCTGAGAGAACATATCCATAAGATGCCACTCACTACTAGCCTCCTGAACTACCTGAATCTGAGTTCTCCTGCTCAACTCATCAGCCACGGTGTTGCCCTTTCCCAGTGTATAGGCCAGCTCAAAGTCGAAGGACTGAAGATACTTGACCCACATGCATTATCTCAGATTCAGATCATGCTGAGTGAAGATATACTTGAGACTCTTGTGGTTGGTAAACACTAAAAAGTGCTCTCCCAGAAGATAGTTTCTTCAACAGCGTAAGACATGAACAACAGCTTCCAAATCCAGGTCATGCGTCGGGCAGTTCCTCTCATGTGGCCTCAACTGCCGAGATCCGTACACAACAACTCCAACTCTCAGAAAAAGAAATGCTCCTAATCTGACACATGAAGCATCACAGTAGACTATATAGATCTTTCCCAGATCTAGAAAGACTAGTATCAGTGCTAATGTTAACCTCCCTTTCAGATCCTGTAAGGCTGACTCACAAGAATCTGACCATAAGAACATTTCACCCTTCTTGGTCAGACATGTCAGCGGTGTTTCAAGGCGTGAAAAGTCCTGTATGAAATTCCTATAGTATCCAGCCAGCCCTAGAAAACTCCACACCTCAAAGAAATTTTTCGGCTTCTCCCAGGAAACTATATCTATCTCTTTCTCTGGGTCTATTGATACTCCTGTCTCTGAGATGACGTGAACCAAGAAGTGGATCTAATCCATCCAAAATTAGAATTTTGAGAGAGTATCATATAACTGATGCTCTCTCAGTGTACTCATAATGATCTTACGATGGGTAGCATGGTCGTGTTGAGTGTGAGAGTACACCAAGATATTGTCTATGAGGACCACCACGAAAGAGTCCAAGTATGTATGGAACACTCGGTTCTTCAGTGCCATAAAAACTGCTTGCGCATTCGTGAGACCAAATGGCATAACTGTATACTCGTATTGACCATACCTGCTCCTGAAGACTATAAAAGGTATATGTGATGGTATAACATTCAATTGATGATAACCAGACCTCAAGTCGATCTTTGAGAACACCCAGGCTCCTCAAAACTAATCAAAGAGGTCACCGATCCCCAGCTAGGGATATCGGTTCTTGGTCGTCAACTGGTTTAGCTTCCAATAATCCATGAAAAGACTAATGGTTTTTTCATCCTTCTTCACAAACAGGAAAATTGAACCCCAAGGAGAAGTACTGGGTCAGATGAAACCCTTTTCCTGCAACTCCTCTAACTGCTTCTTGAGCTCCTGCATCTCAGGTGTATCCATCCTATAAGGAGGAATGGACACTGATGCCGCTCCTGGGATGATCTCAATTGAAAAGTCTACCTCACGCTCCAGAGGTAAACCTGAAATGTCCTCTGGAAAGACATCCCTAAAATGATCCACCACTAAGGGAAAGATTAATTGTGAAGTCCCCTGTTCATCCAGATAATGATAGGAAATCTGGGATGTAACTCCTCCTAGCCCATGATGCTCTGGTCTAGCTATACCCGCTTGGACATCCCACTCGCCTCTATGAAGAAAGGATCTGCCCTCTGGTGATATGAAACTCACCCTGTGGCAAAAGAAATCGACAACTTCCTGGAAGGGAACTAACCAGTCCATTCTGAGAATGACCTCATAGCCTCTCATCTCAAGGACATAGAGGTACCATAAGAAATGACACCCCGCCACCTCAAGAGGACACTCTCTGCACTAATGTACACTAGATTTATTCATCCCCAACCGTGTATCAAGAGTCAACATGTCATAAGACGAAAAGATACAGAGCCCAAGGCTCTCCAAAACAGCAACAAAGATAATGCTATGAGAAGAACGAGTATCGAAAAGGGCTGAAGATAAAATTGAGGATACTAATAGTGTACCTTGAACTGTGGGAGGGCTAGGATTCTGATCCAGATGGGTCTCCTCCATAGTGAAATTCTGGTCTGAACCGCGGCCCTGCACCCCTGGCTGACCACTCTGAGTTGATCCACTCTGCTGTCGCTGGTAACCTGGTGACTCACCACCACGGCCGCGACCTCCACCATAGCCCGAACGGCTGGAAGAACTCCAGTTCCGAAACTGGTGAGAAACTGGTGATACATCTCCTGCACATGGGGTCATAGAATAATCCCTACCACTAGATGTAGGTGAGAAGATCTGATAGAAACGCTAAAGACGGCCCATCTTACTACAAGATCAGCACTCCATCAGGTCTCTCTGACAATAAGGCCTAGTTTTCCCACTCCTACAACACTAGTAGCATACAACTTGGATGCCTGAAGATACCTTCCGCCTACCCCTCTCTCCTCGAGTAGACTCCCTATGGAGCTTCCTACTATCTGTAGGAGGAGCACTGGCTCTGAATGTCGAACCGCCCTGGCTCGCTGCTCCAGAATATCTCAAATTATGCTCAGGGATCAGCGCCTGGTTTATGATAGAGGAGATCGAAGTGAACCTAATGATATTCAACTAGGAATGGATCTACTTACAGAGACCATCCACAAACTTCCTAGTAAAGAAAAAATCATCACCTGTTGGAATCAGCATGAAGCACTGCAGCTCCATAAAGCGAGACAAGTACTCCATAATAGAAAGAGTACCCTGCTCGAGACTCATAAACTCGAGGGCTCAATCGACCCTAAAGGTCACATGGATAAAATTAATCATAGAAGATGCACTGAAACTCATCCCAATTCATACTCTCCTGGCGCCCTGACTGTGAGATCACCTCCCGCCACCTCTTTGCGATGTCTAAGAGAATATAAGTTGCAAGTTTAACCCTTTTCTCTGGAGGTATCTCCAATGCTCGATGATTTTCAGGGTGGACTCTGGCCACGACTCTGCAGCCTGGGGTCCTCCATAACCTAAGAAAGTAGGAGGATTCTGACTCTAGAATCCCCGCATCAACTCATCCATTGACGGGGAATGAGGTGGAGCTCCCTGAAAGTTAGGCATCATCCTCAGGAAGTCCTCCCTGAACCACGCATCGGCGCCTGCAACGGGTATAACTGCTGGAGCAAAGGCTGGCAGAACAGGAGGATCTGAAAGAGGTTCCTGATCAACCATAACTGGTGTCTGATCACTATCTGGAATCTGACGTACAGCTGGAGGATGTCTCAGAGGCATAGCTCTGAAAGATCAAAAGCACACCTTATATTAGAATTATCAAGGACTGAGAACACAGGATTACAAAACGGGAACAAAAGTAAAGAACAAACAATTTCTACAAAACACAACTACATGGCGTGTATAAAACTACATGGTGTGCCTTCTTAAGCTAGACACATGGGCATGTACTTCAGACACAACTACTCATGTAACACCCCAGACTACACGTCGTGTTGCCCCTATACACAATGTGTATTTAAATCCATTCCCTTGCCAGAGTCTCTTTACACGGCTAACCCACATAGTCCTCTTACCCCTAGAATACATAGTGTGTTCACTAAGGAAACAACGTGTACTAGAAAAGGTTTTGACGACCCATGTTTTCAGTTACACGTCTGGCTACACAGCGGACTCTTACATGGAGTGTTCCGAACAAACACGGTGTGTATAGGAGAGATAGCACCGACCCGTGTTGTTCGTGACACGGCTGGGTACCTAGAACAAGGCTACATGGCGTGTTCTTACCAAACATGGTGTGTTCTGCACGAGCTTCCCTGACCTGTGTTGTTAGTGACACGGCCGGGTACATGGCTCACTACTAAAAGGTGTGTAACTACCATACACGGCATGTTCCTGAACACTTTTTCACCACCCTGTGTTTCTGCTCACACAGTCAGTGACACGGTCTAAAACTACACTATGTGTAGTCAAGTACACGCAGTGTATTCTGGGTTTTTCCGGGAAGTAGCTCAGAAACTACTCTGAAGCCCCGAAAACACTGAAAAACAAACATGGAGGTGCCAAATTCTGAACCATGAGGGCCCATACTCCCCGCGAATCAAATCTTGACATCTCCTACATATAAAATACAAGGGTAACAAGTCAATGATCCACCAAGTTCTGATTCATGAGGGAACATAACACCTCAAGAACCAAAATTTGGCATTCATTTAAGCAAGGTACAATACAAAACATTTCTCTATCAAACTGTAGGGATTCAATCAAATCATCTATCCCAACATCATGCATAATCTACACAACGTCTATCACAACAACATGCAATCACTAATTCACCCTAGATGGCATGGAAAGAATGCATGGCATGTGATTTCTAACAAGTGCATATATGATGCATGAGATGGCATACCCTCATATCATCGGGTTGCGACAGAAATAAATCTGCAATAGCACAACAATAACAACACATGGCATGTGAATCACTCTAGGTGAAATCATATCAAACCGTAAAATCTCAAAACCCGTAAACTGCATTAAAAAGGTAGATTGGTTTTTCCCTGTACACAAGTTAGCTACTCCCGAGCACAGCTTATTACCAAGTACAGAATCCATCCTATCCCGGGATAAAGGTTCCAAACAGTAAATCACGAGAATAAAATTCCTATGATACAACTTTGTAACATCCTGGTTCTAGAAGCCACCGAGGGGCGCACCGTACCCGGTTGGTCACATGGACTCAAGAGAATTTTCCCAAACGCCAAAGGCTTCCAACTAGAAGTGAGGGTCTTGGCTATGATAATGGGAAAACTATGCCCTCATTGGAAGAGTACAAAGCAGAAGTAAACAAAAATGTAATAGCAGAAGAAGTGAATATCCAAGAACAATAAACAGTGAAAGACTAAAAGAACAAACAGCTGGAGCACACATGTATATATGAAATGATTCAAGATACCTATGTCTAGGAAATCATCCAAACAAGTCGCAATGCTGAATACAATACTAAACCAAACTATAAGAAAATGTAAATAGATAAAAACTCCTCAGCATCGCAAGCCTCGGATCGGTCCCATTCTCTCCTAATCCAAAGCAATCAAGAACCAGAATTCGAAGGGCACTTGCCCTTGTATATGCCTACAACTACATAGTTTTCTTAGCCCCCAAACAATGGCCCAGATAGGGTGTGAGACTAAATACCAGTAGGTAACCACCCGAAGATTTGTGCCTAACAGTCGGTGAGCATATGGAAGGTAATAGTGCAGTAAGCAGTAAATAGTAACAGTAAACAGCAGGCGGTAACAGTAAGTAGTAACAAGATGATATACAAAAGTAATCAATCCATAGAACAACAAGCAGTAGGTAAGTATACAACAAACCACAACAGGAACCCATTTGAGAAGTAATCGCAGCCAACCCCACTGGTCTTATCCAAGAAGTACCCAGAACCCTTTGGGCAGTGCACTCAGCCTAACCCATCTGGTTTGGTCATAAAAATTTATAAGACTCTCTGGGGAAGATCATGTGGTCTAACCCTCTTATATCCCCAAGGTCTAGAAACTCTATGAGGAAGCTCGCTCGGTCAATTCCTTCTATAGTCTCAGTTCTGTCATAGACTCTCTAAGGAAGCTTGCTTAGTCATTTCATTCTCTAGCTTGGTAAAGTTTTAAAGAAATTCATACAAATTAAAGACTCTCTAATGAATATCACTCGGTCTACCCTCTTATAGTCTATAATATCGAAGACTCTCTTGGAAGCACGCTCGGTTTATCCCCTGTAGTCTATAAGATCTAAGACTCTATGAGGAAGCTCACTCGGTCTATCCCTGTGTAGCCTATAATATCCAAAACACTCTAGGAAGCTCACTCGGTCTATCCCTTAAAGTCTATAATGCCTAAGACTATCTAAGGAAGCTCACTCGGTCCATCCCCATATAGCCTATAATATCCAAGACTCTATGGGAAGCTCACTCGGTCTATCCCTTATAGTCTATAGCTCCACTTCCTCACGGTCCCGTGCCGGTTAGTGCATAATAATGCTATAAGGCCAAAGTACACCTATAGATATACATTCCTAACCAGTCTATGGAATAACAAGCATGTCCAAAAGTATCATTCCATCCTACGGTCACAAGGCATGGAAAACTGGTATAAAAGCTGAAGGCTAACAAAACACAAAGGTTATAACAAGAACAATGTGTGGGAAAAACAGCCAAGCATAGCAATTAGACACAAGCATGATCAAATTTACCTCTACACAAGCATACAAGAAAGTTAGGAAAAGAACTGGGTCAAAAAGTTAAACATGCAATACCCTGTTCATGGGTATCGGTGGAATTTGCACATAAAACTCAAAGACTTCAAAAGGTAAGGCTCAAACCACCTACCTTGATGCTAGGAGATCAATATTATTTGACCACGAGGCTTGATTCTCCTTAGAACGATGTAAATCTACGAAAACAGACAAAAAGTTCAACCCATGATATCTTGAGAAAAAGGGAGAATCATGGAATGAAACTCAAGAAGAAGGAAGAGCTCACCGTTACGGTTCCAATGCAATCGATGATGATCAATTCGGAAAAATGATAGAGGCTCGGGGGGCTCAGAGGGTGTTCACAACCATATGGGTCGCTCTTGATCGAGGAACCTAGAGAAGAAGGTGTTTCTGTCGATTAGGCACAACCCTGGTCCGTTTAATGAAAAAAAAGAAAACTACACAGCATGTACTTCTGGGGTACATGGAGTGTACTTACCTTTTTCGTACTCTGCTTAAAGTGGCCTCCACATCACCGTTACACACCGTGTGTGTGGCCCAGACACGTCCAGAACACGGCCTGGAATGAAATCAATTTACACGGCATGTACTTATAAAGTATACGACATGTATTTTGAAAATTTCTAGATTTTCCTTTTTTTCTCAAAAATGACCAGAAAGGGAAAAACATACCTGAAATGATGATTCGGGTTCTTACATGATTATCCTTATCCTCCACCATGAAAAAATCATACCCAACCCTATAACTATATCTCCATATTCAACCTGCCTTGACGCTAAGGAAAAACCTTTATCTGGTCCAGTATTAGGGTGAAACATTCTCCCTCAAATTCCACTAGGTAAAAACATCGCCATAGTTCAACAATAGGTAAACCCATTCACCCTATATTACTATTATGGTGAAACATTTCTTTATCCCACAACTAGAGAAACCCTTTCACCCTAGTTAACCATAAAGTATCTACTTCACCTTGATCTCCTGAAAGGGAAACACGTCTCCGTAGAATTCAACTAAAGTACACCAATTCTCTCTAGTCTTATATTAGGAAAATTATTCTCACATGTACCCAAAATCATTTTCTATTCTCCTATATTTTTTGTTGAATCCTGTGTGATAGCCCTATAGAAGGATCAACCTATTAAGTCTCCCAAATGGGCTAATATGGTCACCCAAAAGACCTTACAGCCACCCATTAACTCGGATCAACTCGCTATCAGGTGGGATTCTCCATGTATTCCTCCACAACCTCCCATGATACATAATTAGGTCATGCACATCTGTATTATTCCCTTTAGATCATGTATTCCCTTGATAAATGGTTCATTCCACTTTTCTATCCTAATTTATAGGGACCTTCTGGGGTTTACAATCATGTATCACATTGACATCAAGGGTACTCATCATGAGGATATCAATGAAGCATCTCATAGATTAAGATTATATTATTGGATATAGATGTTTTAGGTTGGGTGACCAAGTCTACTTAATAATTCATCATTATTGGGCCTTATTTTTAATAATATTCCCAAGCCATGTTTTTAGTGATGATATCATAATCACGAAACATTACTATGTTAGGGAAATCTACACGAGGAGATGATATATGCAAGCCCCAACCTCTTCCTCATGAGTCTATATTCCCTATGAGTAAAGTCTCCCTTCTATCTATCCACCATCCAACATGAGGTATCTATAAGAATGGTCTTCAAGTTAATTTGTAATCACCAACACACCTTCAAAGTGCCTCCAACTAGGTGTAATCCCGAAAATCCCACCTTCACATGGTTCACCTACCTGGGTTGGTACTATTGGGATGCATCCATTGTAATTACACCTGAGAATTGGCTATATGAGAAATGAGTAAGCTCCAATCACTTTATCATATTTATATATTCACTATACATCTAGTTGTCCTTTTATTTGACCATCAACTGGAAGGATACAGATTCACCTTTAGACCTCCCAGGCATAAACATCAACTCATTTCTCAAATTACCATATCCCTTACGATACACACCTTCATCAAAGGTCTATATTCCCTAATAATCAACATAACCTCAAAGGGTTATATTCCTCACATGATGAAATAGATAATTTTCACCCACACATAAACCCCACTCAATCTTTTGTTTTCAAAAATTTCATGATAAATAATTAATATCACATGATGTTAAACTACGTGAAAACTTATTTGATTAATGATACAAAACTAAATGACAACATCCTTGTCACAGAATATAAAATAATATGAAAATATCATTATAACATGAAATTAAACTTCACGGTATATTCCTTCCATATGAACCAAAACATTTCATCTCAAACTATGTTGGTTTTGATTATTATAAACTAGGATATATAGGTTATATCTCTATGGTTCAAATCAAACATATTAAACCATATCTTCACAGTGAAATATTCCTCATTAAACTCATTCTCTGCTGATGAAAATTGTTTTTTTATTATAATGAAAACTCTTTTGAGGAAAAAGTGAGAAACCAAACATGACTTCACGGTTACACCAATTCACCACTTCACCACTTCAAACATACAAGAATTATAAACAAACAATAATCAAGCACAATGGATGGAAAATACATGAAATCATCAAGCAGACAAACCATAAAGCTGGAGTTGAAATCAGAAGAGAAGGTCGAGGAACCACGAACCAGGAACTATGATCATCAAAAAAGCAAGACAAACCACATAACTGGTCTCCTTGAATGCCCACTGGTGTGACCGTCGACACCGGCCCAAATCCACAATCCACCAGCGGACTCCAGTTGGAGAATGCCCAAACCCTATCGCGATGTGAGATGACCCAAGAGTACATCCACAAAGAGTGATGAAGAAACCAGAATGAGGAATATCAGGTCGTCCGGACACTGCACCCTAATCCACAAACACCGCAGAGCAACCACGATCTAGTCGACTCCGCAAATTGATCAACGAACGAAAGCCCCATATCTTAACCACAAACACCACCAAATGAAAAAACACAAAAATCAAAACTGTAATGAAAACTTCATAACACCGGAATCTAGAACTAAAAATCCCGCCCCCCTCCACGCAACACTGGGGCCAGCTCTGAGCCTCACCTAAAGAGCCAGATACCCAGAACTCACCAATCCCTGTCGAAGCTGAAACTAAAACCGCGCAATAAATTTCATCGAATTCAGATCCATGCATTCGAATGGAGGGTGGAATCAAGGCACGCTGACACCGAGCAAAGGACGTCGACCCACACTGCACCACGCTGGAGGAGGGGGGAGGGAGAAAATTGGAGGACAAAACCCTAGCCTGTGAGAAAACCTAGTCACCGCCGCTCAGAGGCCCATCCACATTAAACTCATTCTCATAAGTCAATATTCCTTATGTGATACATCCTCAATCTGAAATATTCCTTGTAAGTGATACCACTACTCATTCGACCATATTTCTTACGATCCATAAAAAACTCCATCAAAGGAACATATTCCCTATATGAGGATCCAAAAAAGGATACACATGAATAAGTCTCATAACAATCATTTTTGTAATCTTTCACCTAATTGTCACGTGGTCATGGGTGAATGACTTTAAAAGGAAATTTGTTGGTCCTTTTCACATGACCCTTAAAGGTATGAAATGTCCCCTTAGGTTTCAATGAACTATATGGGGTTTGATTCCCTTAATAGAGATATATAAAAATCCATTATCATGTGATAAATCCCAACTCTAAATCACAAACCAACTCCTCGGATGGTGACAAAATCTAGACATCCCAGTTTCTTGTCCTTAAAAAATAACCTAAGAAATCAAAATAAGAAATATGGATAAAATATTATATATATATATATATAGATGATCACTTCTACACATGATTTCAATCAAATAACTGGAATGGGGATAACCAAACCTATGGTGGGGCTCAGGAATGATTCAAAAATATATCTTAAATATATAATATATCACTTAATTAGGAAAACATCACCCCTAAAAGGGTTTGATGAGCCCAACCTACCATCCTCATGATCGAATAACATTCTGAGGTGTCATTTATAAAGTCCCTACAACCATATACATTTGGGAAGTAGGTTCGTGTCAACTCAACATTTTCATTTTCCATATCTAATTACCCACCACTCAAATCACATAAAATTAACTCAAAACCTTCACAAACCATCCATAAAAGTTTTCAACACTTATAAACACTTCTCATTTCTGATTTAAAATTTAACAAAATCATTCAACAATTAAAATGGGTAATTCAATCTCCCAATTTAGATGTTATTTAAACCTTATAAAGCTCATCCCATAAATCAATAATTAAATAATGAAACAAAATACTACAGCATTCATAAAGTGAGAAAATTATTTTCACTAAACTATCAGATAACAAATTGTTTTTTAGAAAATTCTATTAATTGATGACCATAAATATTTATTCATGAAATTTTAATTCTCTCCACCCATTCAACACACTCGCTTTTCATATTTCCCCCCTTTCCCACAAAAAACTGCTATTAGATCTCAAAAAATACATATAATTATTACATACCTCAATAATCATTGTGCACCTTTTCTTCCCCTTTAATAACATCATTCAAATATAAGTGTACGAAATTCTAATATTCCTCAAGATCAGGTTAAGTGATGAAAATTTATGTTCAGAATCACCATAAATTCGTTGAAAATATATTCCAACTATTGTAAGGTAGGAATAAATTCTAAAATTATTTCTCAATTTGACACTCACAATTTAATTAAAATAAATCTAATATCAATTTTATTATACTGTTATTATCGTAAAAATATTTAGAAAGTTCAATGTAACTTTATTATCCTATTAAATCATAAGATGATTTTCAATCATCACCCTCAAGTCTTCATGTGGTTCCTTTATTGATATAATCTAAGTGAAAGAACTTATAGTATCTATATATTAATATTTTTTGGTACATAGTTTAACATCAATTTTTCATTGTATAGTTATATCTAACAAATATTTCTCCCAATATAAAAATTCCACATCAAGTGGGACTTTTATCATAACAATATTTTTAATAGTCATAATCATTATAACCTCATTTATTGTGTTTCTTCCATTTATTATAAATTCTATTATATATCAAAGTCTCATTGATGTATTTAAGGACACCCTGGGCAGGCATTAATTGTGATATCATAATATCCCATTGAAACCAAACACATCATCTCACTGTAAAAACAATATCATTTCTATAAGTAGTAGGATATAGAAAGTTGTCAATCATTTTCTAAAACTCCTTTTGATTAACATTTTCACATTTAAAAACATTGGATAATACTAAACTAAATTTAATAGGTTTGTAAATTTTTATGGATTATTTTATTAAAAACATCTTCAACAATTTTTTTGTACACTTTTCTTGGGGTATAAATCTAAAATTTATTTATGATAAACTTGTAATCCCAAAAAATACTTCAAATCTCCATGCATGGAAATATCAACCCGTTTCTTCATATAATTATAAAACTCCTTGTATGAAATCTATTGATCACCTATAAATATAATTCCATAAATATAGAATATTATAATAAGATTAACCTTATTTAACTCCTTGGTGTAAGGGTATTCTTTCACCTTTCTTTAGTCAATTTCATATCATTTTTGTAGTTTCTCTACATTCAATACCAGTACCTAGTAGCTTGCTTGAAACTACATAAGGATTTCATCAATTTTTACATTATATATCCATAATTGGAAAGCATAAAAGCTTTCTGTTTCTATATGTGAACCCATTATTGTAAATTTTTATTCAGGAAGGTAGATTTGACATCTATTAGAATAATTTATTACTAATTATACAATAACATAAAAAGGAAAATAATAATTTTTTTACAACAACAATAATAAAGAAAATGTATCTTAAAATTCAACCCCTATAGTATTTTAATAATCCCATAAAACAAATCCATCCTTGTTCCGTATGACTGATTATTTATTATTAAATTTATTTATGAACACACACTTGATCCTAATAAAATTTTAATCATAAGGTATAGTGATAGGATTCCAAGTGTCATTCTTCTATATCCATTCAAGATCATTAACCATAACTCCAATCCACAATTTATTCATATAATAATCAACCATATATTGCGGTTTAATTTAATATATTATAGGCATATTTTGATTTCCTCCTGGTTTGAACTAATGAAGCATGATTTACAATTATTTTTTTTTCTCTAAATGTGTAAATATCCTTTAATATCACTATTTTCAGTTCTGTCATCCTATTTTTCATCACTTCTAATTTATGAATCTTTTTAAACATCAAAAGAATCATTTTTATGTTTTTTATATTCATATCTTCTAGAAATATTCTCATTTTTCTTTTTATAAAACAACCCCTTCGTTCTAAACCAACAAAAAATATTCAGGAACTGGAGAAACATTGGACTATTTTTTGGTGACATTCAAATCACAACATCAAATAACACTTTAAAGACACTTTACATATAACTTATAACCTTTAATATTGAATATATATTCCACAAATATACCTTTATCATCCATCTCATCAAATTTACACAGATTTTAGTCTTTAATTTTTCTAATACATGGGTTATCAAAGACTCTAAAATAAATCAATGTTGGATTCCTTTAACAATATATCTCATAATAGGTAATATTTTTGTTTCATATATAAATATAATTATTAATGTGAATATATATATATATTAAAACATAATCTCTCTAAAATAATATTTACTTTCAAAATACGACCACCATTATCATTCCCATTTCTACAATTATTTTAGTCATCCTTTTAGAAACACCAATCTGTTAAGGTGTATGGAAATTAATATATGTTTTCTTTATCCGTGTTTTATAAATATATAATTTACATGAATTCCTATTAATCAACTAAACATTTTTATTCCTCATATTCTTAAAATGATTTCCATGATCTCTTTCATCTTCATTTCTAATTATTTTGGAAATCACATTTTCTTGTGACATGTGTCTCATAATAAAAATCATTCCAAACTTTTATGTTCACTATTTAATGTAATAAAATAAAATTAACCTCTTGAAAAAAAGCTCATCGACCCTCGAGAATATGACTAACCAACCCCAATTATGCCAGTTGACTATATATCCACTCTCTTATACATTCTTTGAATTACTTTACCCTTCTTCAAATTTGTACAAATTATATCACAATTTCTCCTTAATTGGGGTGGATTGATCAAACGAAATTATTTTGATATTTAAAAAAAATGTCCAGGGTTTCCATGTATTCTATTTAATTTATTTTAACTTTCTTACAACTGAGAAAACAAATATTTACTAGATATATAATTAAAAAATGGTCACATTTGGTTATTACCCCTTCTATATTTATTATAAAATATTGGAATATTTTTATGAGACAAATGTTTCTCTTAAAAATCACCCCACTACCATCATCACATTGTTGTCTCACAACTAGAATTTTTTTTCGATTACATCAAAAAAAAACTTTGTTTGACATCAAACTATGAGTCTCGATTTCAATTGATAAAATTAACTAAATATTAAAATTTATATTATTTTTAATGGAAAAAACTTCCCTATTATGCCTATAATTTGATTTGAAGACTATGTAATCACTTATAATATGTTATCAAAATCCAATTTTAGGAATCCATGGCTTTCCCCTCTCACTGGATTTGAGAGAAACGTCCACAATCAATTATTCATTTAACAATTTTTTTTTATTTTTTTATTATTTTCATTTATAACCAGTAGTAGTTGAAAACGAAATTAAGGTTATAATTTATTATTTATTGGGAAATTTATCTCACATATTCCAAATATTATCTTAAGAAAATCAAAACTATTCTAAATATGTACCATAGTTGGGCTTTCAATTTTAGTTTTCTTCTTCGCTGGTTTGTACTTCCTATTATACAGATAGAAACCCTTTAAATTTGGCCATCTATTTTGCATGGGTGAGGAATATTGTACAAGAAAACATTTAATTTTATATGTAAAAATAAAATGAATTAATAGTACTCATAAAATCTAGGTTTTTAATTAAAGTTTTGAGTATATATATTATATTCTTCTTGTTATTCTTGAACAAACCCAACATTTTTTTTCATGTGTTTAGATGAATTTTCAATTTTAAAGTTGTGATAAACTTATTTCTCAATATATTTCTCATTTTGGGAATTTTTATAATCCAATAAATTTTAATATTTCATTTCATAACTATAATGTTATCAAAAACAAATTTAGTTTTCTCCAGTATCGGATGTTTATATTTTATCGAAACATGAATAAAAAATTGCTGATCATTTTGTGATGAAACTTAATTAACTTACAAGGATTTATTATAGTAATTTTTCATATTTCCTAGTGTTTTCTTATCCTTATGATACCATGAATTGTTCTATAATAATTTATCTTTATTGAGCATCAAGCTTCTATTTAATTTTTTAAATTCTTTCATGATCAACCAATTTCACATTGACTAGCTTGATCACCTCATTATGATCATTATATATAAAGTAGAACATATATTTATATTTCTTTTTCTATTTGGATTCTCTCTTAAGATATTTAAATTTTATATTATGTTGATTGTTTCTATAATAGTGTGACTCAAGCTCACATCTCATCAGGTGGTCCATATAGGTTTCTTTTACTTAGTATTCAATATTTGAGTGGTATTATTTAATTTCAAGATGTTCCATAAATTTTGTGTCTCTACCAACATAATATTTCATATAATCACTACTTAATGAATAAAATACATCATCTTATTTTCTTAGCATACTCGAGTTTTTTCTACCACGAAATGTTATTTTTTCCTTTATCAAAATTTTGGAAATCTTTAGAACCTCTAATTTTTTAATTTATTTGAGGCCTCTCATAATTATACACATTTTTATACATTAAAATATTCTTCTTTCTTTGGAAATATTAAAAAAAATTAATTCTATGATATTTATTGTACTAGAGTAGTTGTTTTATGTTTTATTTATATTTAAATATTTTTATATTTTTTGAGATTATAGCTATAACCTATTTTTAATTGTCATCACTCTCATCATCTTTTAATAAATCACTTAAGAATTAAACATCCTCCACCTTGATCTTTAACTAGTTCATGGATTTGAATTTCAACTCCTTAGTAACCTTCTTCTTAAAAACTAGAGATTTTCTCATCTCATAATTGAGAAGAATATTTTTTAACTCATCAAGGGGAAGATCTTCCATATATATGTAGTTAAAATATTTAGATGAAAATTATTTGGAATGTTCCTCCTAATATTTTTGAACTAGTATAATCTTATAGAATATCATTAAATCCCATGATGAAAATTAATATCTCATTATCTTGGTGAAATAGGTATTAATAATCGAATCTTCTTCCATTCTGATATCTTTAAATTTATCCCTCTATTTTTTGTTTGGATTCCTAGATCCTGAAATTAAATTCATAGATATTATACATCATTCCAAACACCTCCTTAGTAGTATTGATCCCCATATATTTAGTTTAAAATTTATCAGATACGAAAGTTAAAATAGTATTCTTGGTTTTCCCATCTACCTTCTAATTTCTCTTATATGTAAATTTCATGAGATAATATATCTCAATAGGTACACACCCAATTGTCACAACATCACTAACCTCTTGTCCATGTGATATCAGATAGAGAATAATTCTATTTTTCAATAATCAAAAATTATTTCCAATAAAAAAGGAAACTACCCTAATTTTAACATACTTAAAATGTTTTATTATTTGTAGATTTATGATCTCAGAGAGAATCAGTTTTTCACTGATACCACTTGATGTGCGCAAATTACATAGAGTACAACTGAGAGAGGGTGAATCAGTGGAAGTAGTTTTTACAAATTATAATGAAATTAAACCTATATGAGTTATTAAGTTCTTGATCCACTCTCTTAAAACTATTCCTCGCCAATATGTATAAACAAAACAAAATCCAAACATTTCATAATGAATTATACATGGTTCATATTCATTGTGAGAGCCTACTTCGGGTTGTGTCAATCCTCTATTTATTCATGTATTTGATTATCACTATAGGATTGATGTGATTACTTGTTTTATTCAATTCACAATCAATGGTTTGGTGGGTATTGTCCACATCCCGTGGAAAGTATCATTAACATTATAAATAAATTATGGAATTATTTAAACTGGGAACACTAGTCTACAATATTATCTCCTTATTATTATTTATTAACAAGACTTCCATAAATATAAGAGTTACTTCAACATCAAATATAAAATATATTTATGAATGGTTTGTACATGCATAGACAATGTTATATAGTTGTAGAAGATCATCCTTCCTTCTCACAAATTCAAAATGAATAACTCATGCAATAAAGAATGTATGGATGAGGTGATCTTCTTCCACCTCATAAATAAGCAGTAAGATAATAAGCTATCAGACACCTTTAGAAAACACAGATGTATCATAGGTCTTTGTTCTTTCAATCTTCTCTCCTATTGATACTGATGGTCTTTAACACATCAAAGTATCATATTCTTTTCTCAATTCTCAAACACTCATCCTTTCCGCAATTATTACAATTTAATATTCATAATACTTTGTCAATAATATTCCCAAATTAATTAATAGAAACCTTCCAAAATTCTAGGCAATAAAAAATATTCCTAATGAATTTTAGAAATACTCATGAAGAATAGATCCAAGTATCTTAATTTGATATCCCCCTAAATCCACATGATCTTTTCAATTCAACCTATTCAAAAATTTATTTTAAATCTACATGATTATTGGGATTCGTTCGTTCATCAATGCATCCATGAGATTAGAGTAAATTTGAATGTTATCTTAGTTAGAATGATTTTTTCACTGTGAAATGGAACTTTCCTTCATATTTTGGAGCTTTTGAATTTTCTTTTCTTTAATGAAAAATAATTTTAATAATTGTGATGTTTAATCCATATAGATCATCACCAACTCATCCCATTTTAATCTCAATTAGTCAGAATATTTATCCTAACTAAAATTTTAAATTTATCATATCGTAGTGTTATTCTAAATTATACTATATCATGTCTGATATGAACATTAAGAAGTCCCTTAGATGATATTTCATGTCTTTGTAGTGTTGGACTAAACTCTACAAATTCTTATTGAAATATAAAAACTTCTAGAAAACTCTATGAACTCCATGTATGCTATGAAGTCAAAAATCAAAATATTTATTTTACTTAATGTACTATGGTGGGAACCTTATGAAGTTCCATACAACCTAAAATGTTTTTGTATGAACTCTATATTGAATAGGAACCCTATAATGTGTGTATGGATCAAGAGTGGTTCACAATTTCACAAAAACTAAATTTTAAAAAATTATCCCCCACACCTCAAGTCAATAAAAATTAACTTAATGCCTCAAAAAATGCATCAATACCCCTTTCAAAACTTCAAAATACTTCACTTTTATTGTTGAAAACCTAATAAACATTATTCAAAATTCTTAATGGACACTTTATATTGAATGTTGCATTCTGGTCATTTCAAAATGGATGGTATTTTTTATCATGTCCATGGTGAAGACATGGTTTAGGGTTCCCTGTTTATTTATTACCACTATAAAAAATGGCTTCTTATATTGGGTCATTTGTGACGGGCCTAGGGCCCATCGAAAATAGTCTAATAAAAATAGAGGTATTTGCAGCGGTCCATCACAAATAACATTGGCTTGTTGTGCGCACGTTAGCATGGGAAGAGTATTTGCGACGGGGGAGGATTCCTATTGCAAATAATATGTCATACGGATAATATTTGTGAGGGGTCATCCGAAATAATTAATCGTCATGACAGTATTTGTGACAGATCAGGTTGCATATACTATCTTTTACCACTGCCTTAATTAATAATCGGTGAGCTATTTGCAATGGGTCCAGTCGCAAAAGGTACTATTTGTGATAGGCCATCACAAAAAGTATGTCGGCGGGATAGTATTTGTGACAGGACCCGTCACCAATACTTTTCTAACTGCCACCCCTAATTAATAGGGGGACAACATTCGCGGTGGGAATCTCGTTACAAATACCCGCATAGAAAATGATCTAACCTATATATACCCATCCGATTTTTTCTCATTTCACAATTATCTCAATTCCCCTCTGAACTCTCCTCTCACATTTATCTCCTCATTTTTTTTCAAACTTTTAAATTTTACAAGGGATCAATTTTTAGAACTTGCATCCAATGAAAGATCCAGTTTTAAGGTATTTATTTACTACTTTTAATTTTGAATTAATTCATTTTAATTTAAATTATAATTAATTGTTATAAATTTGTTTTAATTAATTTAAATTTGAATTTGATAGTTTTGTTTTTCATTATTTATTTGTACAAATAGGTTGTCTCATTAAGATTTAATAATTTTAATTATAAGTAAATAGTATCAATTTGTAATAATTTGGTTCATTTATAATTAATTAAAAACAATTACATGTAATTAGTGTTAATTAGTATTAATCAGTATAAATTAGTATTATTTAGAATTATTTAGTATTATTTAGTATTAATTAGTAAAAATTAGAAAGAATTGGCGATAATTAGAAATAATTAAGAATAATTGGTAATAAATAGCTGTAATTAGTAATAATTTGTAATAATTTGTAATAAATAGTGGTAAATAGTAATGATTAGTAATAATAAGTAATAATTAGTAGTAATTAGTAATAATTAGTGGTAAATAGTTATAAATATTAATAAATAATATTAATTACTATTAATTAGTAATAAATAATAATAATTCACAATAATCAGGAGTAATTAACAATAATTAGGAATAATTAGTAATAATTAGTAGTAATTAGTAATAATTATGAATAATTATTAATAATTAGCTGTAATTAGTAATAATTTAGAATAATTAAAAATAAATAGCGATAATTAGTAAAAATTACTAATAAAGAATAGTCAATAGTAATAATTAGTGATAATTAGTAACAAATAAAAATAATTAGTAATAATTAGTTATAAATACTAATAAATACCGGTAATTAGTAATAATTAGTAATAAATAATGGTCAATAGTAATAAATAGTGGTAAATTATAATAATTAGTATCAATTACTAATAATTACTAATAATTAATAACAAATAGTAATAATAATTAGTAATGAATTGTAATAAATTGTAATAAATAGCGGTAATTAGTAATAATTAGCAGGGATTAGTAATAATTAGCGGTAATTGGTAATAAATAGTGGTAATTAGTAATAAATAACGATAATCAG
The DNA here is from genome assembly GCA_963277665.1 of Viscum album. NCBI lineage: Eukaryota > Viridiplantae > Streptophyta > Magnoliopsida > Santalales > Viscaceae > Viscum > Viscum album. The sequence goes on from OY728125.1 coordinate 1,948,150,058, forward strand.
TAATACTTAGTAATAATTAATAATAATTAGTAATAATTAGTATTAATTAGTAATAATTAGTAATAATCAGTCATAATTAGGAATAATTAGAAATAATTAAGAGTAATTAGCAATAATTAGAAAAAATTAGGGATAATTAAGAATAATTAAAAAATAACAATGAATAATTAGTAATAAATAGCAATAATTAGCAATAATTAGCAATAATTAGCAATAATTAGCAATAATTGGCATTGATTCAGAATAATTATGAAAAAATAGGAATAATTAGTAATAATTATGAATAATTAGAAATAATTAGACATAATTAGTAATAATTTAGAATAATTATGTATAATTTGTAATAATTTTTTGTAATTAGTAATAATTAGTTATAAATAGTAATAAATACTTATAATTAATAATAATTAATATTAATAAATTGTAATATTTGGAAATAAATAGTAATAAATAGTGGTAAATAGTAATAATTTGTAATAATTAGTATTAACTAGTAATAATTATAAATAAATAGAAAAAATAGTAAAAAATAGTAATGATTAGTAAAAATTAGTATTAATTAGTAAAAATTTGTAATAATTATTAATAATTACTAATAAATTTGGGTAATTAGTAATAATTATTAATAAATATTGGTAAATAGTAAGAAATAGTGTAAATAGTAATAATTAGTACTAATTCGTAATAAATAATAATAAATAACAGTAATTAGTAATAATTAGTAATAATTACTAACAACTAGTAATAATTAGTAATAATTTTATCAATTAGTAATAATTTGTAATAATTAACAATAATTAGTGACAATTAATGATAAATATTAATAATTTTAAATAATTTGATATAATTTGAAATAAATAGCGTTATTTAGTAATAATTAGTACTAAATAGCAGTAATTAGTCATAATTAGTAATTATTAGTAAAAAATAGTAATAATTAGCAATAAATAATGGTAATTAGTAATAATTAATAATAATTTGTAATGAATAGTACTAATTATTTATAATTTGTAATAATTAGTTACAAATTGCAGTAAATTGTAATAAATTTTGATAAATTGTAATAATTAGAAATAAATAATAATAATTATGAGTAATCAGTAATAAATAGAGATAATCATTAATAATTAATAATAAAAAGAAATAATTAGTAATAATTAGTAATAAATGCCATTAATTAGTAATAAATATCAGTAATTAGTAATAATTTTTAATAGTGAGTAATAATTTTTTATAATGAGTTATAATTATTAATAATTAGTAATAATTAGTAATAATTAGTCAAAATTAGTAATAATTATTAATAATTAGTAGTAACAAGTAAAAATAGTAATAAATATTAATAATTAGTAATAATTAGCAGTAATTGGTAATAATTAGTAGTAATTAGTAAAATTTAGCAGTAATTAGTAATAATTATAAATAAATAGTAATAAATAGTAATTATTGGCACTAATTTGTAATAAATAGTAGTAATTAGTAATAATTTGTAATAAATTGTGGCAATTAGTAATAATTAGTACTAAATAGCAGTAATTAGTTGTAATTATTTATACCTACTTGTAACTAAGAATAATTTTGAATAATTGATAATAAATAAAAAACATTATTAATAATTAGTAATAATTACAAATAATTAGTAATAATAAGGAATAATTAGTAACAAATTGTAATAATTAATAATAAATTTTAATAATTAGTACTAATTAGTATCTCTTAACGGTAATTAATAATATTTATTGCTAATTTATTGTAGTTATAAATAATTAGAAATAATTACCAGTAATTACCAATAGTTAGTAATAATTTCTAATAATCAGTAATATTTTGGAATAATTACTTACAATTAGGAATACATGGTAATAGATAACAATTTATTCTTTTCTAGATTGAGTTTTTCTATATCAATTTTATCATAAAAATCTAATTATTTTATATATTTTTTAGAAATATGGAACAAGGTAGTCGAAAGTGTTCATTATTAGATGACCATGATTAGATAACTTCGCACAAGAATCCAAAAAAAAATTGGTATAAATTTTATATATATTGAGGGTGTTGAAACATTATTAACATTATCATTATTGAAACTAGAATTTTTTTAAGAAGTGAAAATTAAGTGTCTATGTAAGAAATGTTGTTTGAGTACATTTGACGCATTTGAAAATGTTGGGGGTCATCTACTACGTTTTAGTTTCCAAACAGATTATAGTTTTTAGTATCAACATGGAAAACATGGTTCTTGAGAAGATACTTATATTTTGGTTCTAGATCCATTGCAATTTAAAACGTTAGTACATGACGTGGAAATTACATCTTTTCAATAAACTAAAACTATGGATGATATTTATTTCACTCCGAAGATGGAATTATCTCAATTTTTTGAGTTGTAGAGGTCCATAGAGGATGCCTTAAATATTGGTGGTCGGATATGAAAATTTAAAGAAGATGAAAAAATTATTGATATAAATCAAATTACAGAATGTCAAATATTAGTTTTGATCAGATATTCCCTTTAGTTAAAATAACTTTACCTGATGGAAATATGTTTCCAACAAATTTCAATGAGGGAAAGATTCTGGTTCATAATCTAGGTCTTTGTTATCTGAACATTCATGTATAGTAAAATGATTTCATCACACATTATGGTGATAATGATTCATTTTATAGTTATCTTATATGGGGAAATCGGGGTATAAAGAAGGTTAACTAGGGAATTCTAGATGGATTCCTCTAATACAGGTCATTTTTTCCCATTTACAACCAGATTGCAGCAATTATTTCTGTCTCAAAACACATCGCCATTGATGTTAGGACATAAGACCAATACTTTAACTAGTAAAGCATAGTTTTCCCTCTAATGTTGATTTATGGAAACATTTTGATCAATTACTTCCTCATTTTACTTCTGAAGCCCAAAACATGCAATTAGATCTTTCCAATAATGTTTTTTTTTCTAACTGGTTCTTACTGTAGTCAATATTATTATAGACCAGTCTTTATAAATATGTACAATTTACCACCTTGTATGTTGATAAAGAATCCATATATTTTTTTTTCCTTATTAATTCCCAGACATCCGAAAAATAATATTGATGTTTATTTGAAGACACTAATTGTTGAATTAAATTTATTGATGAGTAATGGTGTTAGTACATATGATGTTGATGCGAAACAAAATTTCCTCCTAAAACCTACATTAATGTGGAAAATTAGTGACTTCCTAGCATATGAAATTTTATTTGGATGGAGTGAACAAGATCATAAATCATGTATCTATATAATGAGAGACAAAAAAGTGTTTATGTTCATCAATTTAAGAAAACCTTATTTCTTCAACTGTCATCGTATATTTTTTCCAACCGATCAGCCTTTTCAGAAGAACAAATAGCATTTTAGAAAGGTATAATTAAATGATATAGACCACAAATGATGATATCAGGTTATCATTTAAAATCATTTGTATCTTTATAACCTTCTTGTAAATTTGGACGAACTATAAACCAACAAAAAATTGATGGCTTTGGGAAATAACACAATTGGATTAAACAGATCATTTTTTTGGGATCTTTTATATTGGTCTGATTTTTTGGTATGTCACATGTTGGATGACATGCATATTTATAAGAAATATTTTTATAGTTTATTTTATACAATTTGGTATACACCAGTTAAGACAAAAGATAATTTAATGCATGATTAGATCCTGAACAAATTTCCAGGCGATTAGAACATGAACCATTTAAAAATTTCAAATAATACAATTCAATGAAGCCAAAAGTATCTTATACAACTTCATCGAAAATTGGTTATAATTTTTTCATTAGATTACAGATTTGAGAGTTCCAAATGATTAATCTTCCAATTTGGACAGATGTGTCAGAAATGATCAAATTACCAAATTAAAAATTCATGATTTTCATTTCATAATGGAAATAAATATAAGGATTTAATTAAGAGGTTTATGGAATTATATTATTTGGGATGTACTATAAAACATATAATATTTTTTCGAGACATTTCAGCAATGAATAGAGACCAAGATGCATTAATTAGGATGCAAGAAGATGTTGTTTTAATTTTTTATAAACTGGAAAAAATATTCCCCCCAGCATTCATTGACTCATTGGAAAATTTTATATTACATTATCTTCATGATGAAAAATTTATAGTTCCAGTATAGTTTTGATGGATGTACCCATTCGATATATGAATGTAGAAATGTAAGAAAAAATTACATAACAAAGCATCGATTGAAAGATCAATTCCCGAATCTTCTTTGTAGGAGATATTTTTTCTGTTCTCATTATCATCAATATGAATATCCCTCAAAAGATAAATTAATAGTCCATAGTATGGGAAATGTTTATGTTTAAATGAAAAATCATTTATTGTTTTTAATCATCCTGAACTTGGAATTGGTGGAGTTCATGAATGATGGATTTCAGATGATGAACTTCACCTGGCTCAAACTTATATTTGGCTCAACTGTGAAGAAATAAGAACATTTGTACTCTGTCTTCTCCTATCACTTATTCTATAATATTTTTATAGTAAATTAATAATATTTTATAATTAGTTTATATGATAATCTTATCAAGAAATAGTTTCCAAAAATTATAGTAGCTGCTCCGGAAGAATGCCGACAAAATAATTTTTCCTATTAGTTTCAAAATCTGGTAAAATAAATTATATGTGGTTTAACATATAAAATAAATTTATTAATTATTATATTGATAAAATTTTTAAATGTTTTTAGGTATCTCAAGAGTCTTATAGAATTGATAATCAATTGTATTTATTGAGTAACCCACCATCAAATATGGGTAAATCTAATAATGCATATGTAGTGAATGATTTTCAATTTCATACATGTGAATATGGGGAATCCAAAAAAATAATAAATGGTGGAATTTTCTTGAGAGGATATCATCATAGAGAAATTTGTGTTTAATTTTAGAACATGCTGAAAAAAAGAATTAAATTGTGTTATCTGAGACAGAATTACATAACGATATTTAAATGTTAGTAGTTAGATACTGAAAGAGGCTTGCATGTTCTTCCGATCCATAGAATCATTGATATTTAATATAAAATCCTTTTTACAATTAATGATCCATTTTTATTATATCATTAGGAACATCAAGTTTATTATTCTATATGTTGTGCTCTATCAAGATAGTTGAGTTATTGGTGGAGAATAAGAAAAATGAAATATCAGAAAAAAAAATTATTCAAAGTGAATATGGTTCTATTGAAGTGTAAGTAATTTAAATTTTTCAAGAGACTACACCAAATCCATATTTTTCATAAAGAGACATGAATATTGATGATGACACCCCATAGTTAAGGGTCGATGGTGATGATTATGTTATTGATTTAAAAATTATTTTGAAATGACAAGAGATGATGAAATTAAAACACCTGTGAAAAATTGATGATACATGAGGATGAATATAAAGATATTCAAACAACTGGATATGAATATGATGATGGAAATGAATATTGACACAGTTAAATGATATTTATAATCATATTTAATATATATATATATATATATATATGTGTGTGTGTGTGTGTGTGTGTTATTTCAAGTGTTTCCTAACAATAACTGTTTTGTGTTTCAGACGGACTTGGATCTGTTTCATGAGTTGGAGGGGGCTGATCTAGCAGATATAAAAATGGATTTTGGATCAACTGACCCTCAAACTATTGGATATTCAATGATGTCTCAGAGGGGTCATGGTTTTAGGAGATTTATGATTTCTAACCCTATCTTTGAGTGACATCCAAACCTTGTCTTTGATCCACACATGCAAAGGAATGTTTACTTGTGTATTTTAGTTAGTTATCTTTAATTTAATTAATTTATTAATGTATTAATTGATTGATTATTTGTTCTCATTTTTCATATATTTTGTTATATAATTATTTGATAGTAGAGTTCTATATTAAAGAATTATTTTTCTGGAGGATGGGTTACATTGGATCAGAGTCCCATTGATATTGAAGACCTCAAGTTCAATCATTGGATGGTAATAAATATATAATAATTATTTTTTTAATTTATTTAACTAATGACTTGATATTATTAATATTTTAAGGGTTTATGGTATCTAATAAATGAGATAATGCATGAATATATATGGAAGGAATGTGAGGGTTTTATGGGTAATCATTGCCGTCAGTTTTTACACAAATTTAGGAGGACAACAATGAGGAAAGAGGGAGTCACAGTGTTTGATCAGTCTTACTGCAGCTACCAACAAAATTTCATTTCATGTAAGGTATAGGATGGATTATGTTCGCATTGAATGGATGGTCATATTTAAAGGAGATTATCAGTAGGTCGAAAAAACCGAGGATAAAGGACGTGACACATCGAACTGGTAGTTGTACATTCAATACGCATATAAAACAAATGGTATGTACCTTTTTTAATTATTTTAAATAACGTAAAATCTAAACTAATTTTTTTATACTCATATAGGTAGTTAAACAATCAAATATTATGGATTTATATTTTTATAGGAGGATGTAAAATGATCTTGTTACTCGAGAGATCATAGGTGATCTCCAACGTCAAATTTAGGACAGTATAATTTCTTTTTGAGTTTTAAAATTAACTGAAAATAATGTTTCAAATATTTTAATTATAAATTGAAATTTAAGGACTCATATAAAGCCATAAAGTTTCAGTAATATACTCAGAGTCAGGCCGAAACTGATGATCATACTATTATAAAAATATTTGATTAGGTAGTATGGATACAACTGACCCATTATGCATTTGAAAAAGGTCAAGTTGTTGGTATCAGCTCTCGATTGACACTTGGAAGTAATTATGGTACTGTTGTGATGTCATCATTATTCTTTATATGATCTTATGGAGATTCTTCATCATCTTCTATATAGTTTCATGAGAAGCTATGAGCTCATGGTGAGCTTATAGAGGGTATATGTAGGAAGTACGAAGAGATATGATGATAGAAACATCAGCAACATGGAGAGATTCATCGATGGCAGCAAGATCAGCAAGAGTAGACAATGGAGTACATGCGATGTTTGAATCATGGTATAGGGAAGGAGTTCCCTCCTCCTTCTCCTCCAGCTCTCCTAGATGTTCATCCCCACTCAGTGACTTATTTACTTTTTATGATAAACATTTGAATTTATTTTTAAAATATTTTCATTATTCTATATATTTATATTTATATATAGTTTGTTTTTTATATGGTTGTGAATATTTCATTTATTATTATTATTATATATTTTTTAATTATAATTTTTATTATTATTTTATATTATTATATTATATTATTTATTTATAATTTTTATTGTTATATTACATTATTTATGATTAATTATTATTATTATTTTATATTGTTGTTAATAGTGGGATTTATATTATTTTCTTAATGTCATTATATTTTTAATAATTTTATTAGTTATTCTTATTGTTATTTTATTATTATTTTTATTAATATATTAAATTTTATTCATATTGATTGTTTTATTATTTTTTCTAGTTTTTTGTGATGGGCCCATTGAAAAAAGTTATGTGTGATGGGACTATCACAAATAGAAATTTGTGATGGGAACATAATGAAATGGGTTTTCCAAAACACTGTATAAACTATTTGAGATGATTTGTACAAAAAAACAGCATTTGTGATACCGTTTTCCGTTACAATGAAATTGCAACAGGACCCTGTTACAAACGACCTTTTGTGATGGGGTCCCATAAGAATTTCCGCATAACAAATGGATAAATTTATAGTTTTGTATTAAAATATTTGTATTTGAAAATTTAGTGAGATATTTTTATTCTTTTAGATATTTCTATCTTAGGTATTAAAGTTGAATCATAATCATATTTTAGAGATATCTTGGATGTAACTACCCTTTCATATCTAACTCAAGGATTTTATTCAAAAATTTTAGGGTGAGTGTTATAACTAGATTAAATTTAATAATTATTGGTTGGGAATTATTTATAGGATGGTGTCGATATTTTATATATTTTTTATTTTTTATTTTCCTTATGGTATGTGTGCTAGGTTTTATTCATGGCACTGCTTGGTTGTCTCAGCAGATTAGAAATAGAATTTCTTCCTCATCTCTTATCTCGGATGGAGATGATTATTTAAAAATATCTTAGTCTATTTTGGTACACCCCTTCATTTTTAATTTAAGTATTTATTATCAGATCTAGGTCTCATGGAATTTTCTATTGTGAGTGTTATTGAGTACGATCTGAAATGTTGTAAATGTTGTGTTATCTTCATTATATATACTTTTTATTATCTAGTGGAATATATTAGGAGGTGTATTTTCTTTAATGTTTTTACTATTATGTATCTCTTTTATTGAATCATATTCTGAAGAGAACATGTGTTATTTTTCATAGGCTTATCCCTTGGTGTGGAGTTAGTATTAACATGGGATTTTGGAAAGTATCTGGATTTGGTGGTTATTTTGGGAAATAACTCTACTATGCCAGATTGTAATGTCATTGGATTTGATGTATTCTTGGGGGTAATTCCATTCAATTTTGATCAGTCACGGGAATTATGGTTCAATTTCACTAATAAATACCTAGACATTATTAGCATCTCCTGTATTATATTTTATGATATTATGCCTCTAATTGTTGGTATGATCATATAATTTTTTTGGGTGTAGAGGGAATTCTATATTTGTTGTTTTTGTTTTTTGTTTGAGGTCTGGGAGATTATTCTTCACCTCCTTTGTAATGTCATATGTAACATCCAAGACCCATTTCACTCAATAGTACCAGAACCCAGTTGGGAATGTGGCATCAATCATGCCACCTCGTATGCCAAAGGGTATTGACTAGAAGTGAGGGTCCATAGTGGAAGAATGAGTACGATACACCCTCATTGTCAAGGTATATCATAGTTTTATATTCCTAACCAACATGATATAATAATGGAGGCCAATCACATGCTCACAGACCTCAAACATTAGTAAGTGTGTGCTTCCCCTATCCCTACCCACATCCATGAAGTATTTATAGGTACCCAATGGTGGTCCAAACAGGGTGTGTGATAACACTCAGTAGGGCACCACCAATAGTTTCTATATAAATTCCCATACGTTCATATAATCTAATTTAGTTTACAAATATAACAACATTACAAGAAATTATAATATAAGTGAAGTTATCCAATCTATGAAGTCTCACTATGACAAAGAAACAAAATCATAAAGGCTATCTGTAAAGCATAGAAAGAATCATCCATGAAATATGAAATGTAATCATGTTTCAATCCAACTTGGTTTAGGGTCCAAGGAGTATAAAGTTACACTAAATCTAAATAAGCTATGTAAAACAAGTAAACAATATCCAAGGAGTAGAAATGGCTGAGGCATCCTAGCATGTTAAGTGAACTACTAAAATATGATCCTTGGATTTAAAATGTCCAAAGAATCCATTCATATCATATAGATAAAATATAGTGATTATAAATTTCCAAGGAATCTATTAATCCGAGTAGATATGATCTAATGAGTAGTAATGTCTAAGACATCCAAATAATCAAACAGATCAATGGAGTTTTAATGTCCAAGGAATTCAATAATGTCACGTAAACCATGTGATAGGATGCAATGAGTAGAAATGTTCATGGAATATAATTAATATTACTAAACACAATACAATTATTGGAAATTCACAATGCATACTAATATGGAAATCAGGTCTAAGGAGTAGAAATGTCTGAGGTGTCCTATATAGATCAGATTCATAGAGTATAAATACACGTGGAATCTAAGCCTGTCATAGGCACCATACTATCAACCCTCAATAATTATTATAACCATTTAATTAATGATTTCATTAATAAATTCATTAATCCCCTCACAATAATATACAATTCATGGGATTAATCTTTTCATACCTTTCATATTCAAATGAATATGATCTTTATGGTACTTACAACCTTTAAGAATTATATAAATAACCATATTAAATTAAAAATTAGACAAGGTAATTGTGACAACCAGATATTTTATGATAAGTATTCTATTTAATTTATTTGATGTCATGTGTTTTATGCTATAACAAGATTATCTTGTGCTATACGCCACACTGTATTATCTTGAAGTATTCACAACATTATTCTTAGATTGTGTTACACATAATTTCAAGTTTGTTTTATAATAGTCATTCTACGCAACATAGAGTGTATATATATATATATATTAAATGTATAAATTAAATATGGTTGGATTCTGTTATACGAAACAACAAATTAATCTTTCACAACACGCAACTCTTACTTGGCTTGCATTACACGCAATCGCAACTTTCCTCGATAGCGTGTGTTGTACGCAATATCAGGTTTCACTAAACAATGATATATGGTTATAATATTATTACGAACTATCCTTTATGAATAGTATTAACTAAATTTTGAATTTTTTAACATTACTATTTCATCTTACACATTTTCTAGAACATGTTATGTGAACAAAATAAATTTTTCAGGTAAAATAAGTATTTTTCAAAAAATGAAGTTTTGCCACCTTTTGATGGCGCACCCACATTAAATCTAGTTTTTGACATGTTTATAAGTTTAATTTTACAAAATAAACTTCTTATTTTGAATCAGTATATAAAAATTTACATTGGATAAAGTTTTGATATTTTTCTGTTAACTATCATATTTTATTGAATAGTAAAAACACGCTACATTTTAATTAAAAACAACTTTTTTCATCGTAATAATTTATATGGTTAAATTATAATATTGAATGGTTTTAAAGTATATATAGAATATGTTTTTACCATTTAATATAATTTATTTCATTATCATCGATTTTACCATGAATTCGTAGGTTAAATCAATTCAATCTTTTGCAAGGTTTTAAACAAAAACCCATTTTCTTTCGACTATGGGATTAATATTAATTTAATTTGTGAAAATTTTGTGTATTGAATTTCATAAAATGGATTCCATATTTGGAATCAGTGGGTCCAAATTATGTTAATAGGATACTTTTTATTTTTGGAAATTATGAATAGTAACTATGGTAAATTTTATTTACTATAGTTAAAGGTAAAGCGGGTAATTAAGGGTAAATATAATATTATAAAATTACCCGAACACATGCCAAAATTCTATTGGATGAATAAAAGTAGACCCATATCACATAAGGGTTGGATTATATTCATTTAATGGACTTTTGTCCATGAAAATAATTTAATTATTATTAAAACCAATGAAAGTGACAACATGCCACTCTCTTTAATCTTATAAGTATAATAATTTTAATTTAGTGATAAAATTAATGAAACTTCGAACATGGGTAGTATACAGAATTATAATAAAAGTATCTACATCATATTAATTTATTTATAATTTTTAGGGATTAAATAATTATCATTAATTATGACACAATAGTGATGCAGAAGTTGTTTATCTAGTGAAAAATCAAGAATATAGTTTTTATTAAACTAATACTGACCATAAAATGCACAATACCCTGACCAAAACTTATTTTTCATGTAAATGTAAACCATAATAATCCAATCGTCTAATATTTGACCATTTGGAGCCTTATAAAAGCGATTATGAAACTTATATTATTTTATTTTAAATGATTCCAAAGTTGTCACCGTCATAATTTAATAAATATAACAATTTAAATATTGTGATTTTAAGATGATAAATTCTAGTAAAAGTATTATTGTGAAAGGTAATAGATTTATCTTCATCATAGGATTTTACTCATAATTTATATGCAACAAATAAGTATATTAAATAATTATACAAAAATGTTGTAGTATTTATTTTATTAAGAGATAAACCAAATAAATAATTTTACAAATAATAAAATTAATATTATATGAACTATTTAATGTGATACACTAATTTTATAGATACATATGACCTTTTGTGAATATATTAAGTATTTTAGTTCGAATATATCCTCTGTTTAGAGTTTATTTAAATTCAAATAAATGAATAGTGTCAAAATTGACACTATTGTTATTTTATAAAAATAACATATTATAAAATTGTTTAAAAATAGCAAAAATATTTAAAAATTATAAATTAAAATATATATGGTCGAAAATGTCATAAGGTGTCAAAAAATGGAAATTCACAACACATATATAATTATTTATAATAATTTAAAATTTAGAATATTATTACCACAAATAAAATTAAATTGATAAATAAGGATAAATCAAGTTTATAATGTTTAAAAAAAATTCCTAACATGTCTAACTTTTATTGGTTAATTCTATTACAACCCTATATAATCAAATATTCATATATGAGTCATTTTTGAAGTTTTTAAGTGGGGTTGGGATTTAATATAATCTAATATTTCTTATATTTCCAAAGGTGCCCCTCTCCTCCCTTATAAAAGGGCACCTCCTTCCTCTTCTCCTCACAACAATTTGAGCCTTCAAGCTCAGCCAATACCTACCCATTTCACTTCCCCACTTCCCTAGAAACATCCTTGAGGTCCTGGTCTTCTTCAAATACAAATTGTAGTGCCCTAAGAGGAGGTCTCAAAGAGGCGCTTCAAAGAAGAGGTAATGCCCATTACCGATTCTTTCATCTTCATTTCTTCTTCCACTTCTTCTTCTTTAGTTGTTTCATTATAAAGTAATAATATAAATATCACTCATATACTGATATGTTATTATAAGTATGAAACAACCCTATTTCACCATCTATCCATCCTACAGAAAACGAAATCACCGCGCGTGCATACGTATGGAATACCGTCTCCACGACGTGGTGTAATCTATTTTCCCCCACCACCTTACTTGGATGGGTATAATGGTGTAAATAATAACTATATATGATTATTGTAAACTTATATTGATTCTGAAATAGTATACATACATTCCAATTCAATTCCACAATCATGGGAACGATATCATCGCTCGTGCGTACGTACGGAATACTGTCTCCACGATGTGATGCGACTCTTTCTACGTGATCTTCATTGCATAATGATTATATAAATGAATTTAATGAATGAATATGATATATATTACACTAATACCATTCTGTAAATGAGGTATCTATAACCTAAAGGGAATAATAATAATTCATTCGACAAAACACGCATAAGAACAAAAAGTAATAAACACCTGAATAACAAGTAGTAATGAAATATTACTAATAAGAAGCTATGAATATGAACATATATGATATCATAAAAATAATTATGATTCTGGAATCAGTCAATAACATTATTTAAATAATTATATAGGAGGTTCGGGCACTTACGAAGAAAATCGTACCTAAGGTAAGGGAAAATATCACAATCTCATTTTTTATCCGAGATTGTTTATACTTTTGTATTTACTGGGGTGTATTTTATCATCCACATCCATGTTTCCTCAATATATAATATTATTTCCATCCACTTACAATTTCTCAAATCCAATTTTACCCTTCAGTGAGTTTTTATTAAAGGATATGAAAGGAATCTTTTGTCTTTTTTCAAACAAGGTACTTTTTGATTTTTCCGGAAAAAGTATGAGAAGAATGTTTTTTTAACTTATACAGCACTAACAGATTTTTACGGTTTTATAAAGATTGATTTTCATGAAGATTATTAAAAAATATTTCATGACTATTTTCAAGAAAATCCTTTTCTTTTAAAAATTCATGACATTTTGTGAAAAGAAAATGATTTTAAAGAAAAAAGAATATTTTCCTCATGAATTCATTTCAAGTGTTTTATCAAAACCATTTTACATATAAAATTAAATTATCTCATATGTATATGTTTGAAGTATAATGTCTCTATGATTTACATGGTTTAACTTTTCTTATTATGAAATGATATCCATTTCTTTTATATGGATTATGTTATGATGGAATGATTTTTATGAAACCCATTTTATTCTTTGGGTTATGATGAATGATTTATGTTTATGTTATGGCACAAGTAAGAATGATTTCATTATGAGATGGGTGGGACCTATATCTCCCTCAAATGCATTGGGTAATGATTTATATCTCATGATATAGACATGGCTGGAATGGTAAGTTAATCCGGTTCAGTATTACAAGACTGGAATGAGGAGTGAACTCGATTCAGAAAGGGACTTTGTCCACTAAGATGGTCTTGGAAGCAATGCCTTGGATAATATGAAAATCATTACATGTGCTTAATGGATTACACAATTACATGTTTTATTACCATGCTATTTTATCATGATTTATGTTCCATTATGATCTATTCCTTATGTACTTCCATGTTTTATGTCGTTGCTCAAGATTTTTAATGTTCATGTTTTTTTAAGTTAAAATGTATACATTATGTTTTATTTTATCCATGCTTACCCTTACTAAGAATTTGAGCTCACCCTTTTTATGTTTTCTTTTCCTCCAGGATTAAAAGAAAGATTTTAGGTAAGGAAACAAAAATGGGAAGATCTTTATGGGAGATGTTGAAGATCTTTCACCATGATTAGAATATTACGTTCCTAGTTTCCAAAGACACTAAACTATTACGGTTCTTTTGTGTCTATTTTTGTTATGTACTTAGTATTCTGCAAAAGTAATGTAATGTCTATGTATGTCAAGCTTCGGTTCTGTATAGTTAGTATCAAAGGAAAGGTTTAGTCAACCTTTGGAAACTAGGATGCGATAACTTTAGTGAGATCCCTAGAGATATTTCTAAGGAATGTCTAGGGATGTCCCTAAGGTTTAGTATAAGTATAGGTTGTTGTCCTAGAGTTACGGTAACGATATTATAATTAAACCTAGGATGTTAGATGTTGAAGGTACTCCCCCTTGATTATGTTATTTTCCTTGTATGATTTTTGCCTCTCACAGAATTCTTTTTGTGTTTTAGTCAATGGAGGGAACCAGAAGGAATTCGGTTAACATTGAATCCAATGGACAAATTGGTGACTATGAGAAAAAAAATTCATAATGCCTAGAGATAAAGATATTGTGATTATGCCAAATCATTCATCGCGATATATGATTAACAAGGTGAAATTTAGTGGTATGCCTAATTCATCAATTAAGAGGAAGATAGACTTTTATGCATGTTCGCATGTTGAGGAGCATAAAGAAAGGAAGATTTATATTTCTACAGAAGGGAAGAAGAACCTTGAGGAATACCTCAAATAGAGGGACATATATTATCTATGTGGAGAAAAGGGACATAGAGTGACAGACTGTAATGGAGTTCAATGTATTATTTGTGGAGAACATGGGCATTACCCAACTCAATGCCCTGACCTAAATAGTTACTTCTAAATCAAGGAAGGACTTATTACAGGATAATCATTTAATAGGATGGATTCAAGTGTTTATGTATTGTAATTCAAGAATACTGTTGTTGAGGTACTTTTATGGTGTATTAGAATATTTTTTATTAGTCTATTGTATATTTCAATAATTTTATGGTACTAGTAACCATGAAAAGTGATTCAAATATTTTGGAAAGCAGATGATATGTGCATAATGAAGGGATAAAAAGAAAATGAAATGTTGGAAAGTATTCATGAGCTCATGATTGATATAAGGACTATGTAATATCATGGTTTGAGTATATCGAATTTTGAGGATTTTGGTATGTAGAAAATTTTAACTTTTAACTGCATTCATGTTTTCACTAAGGATCAATGGGTATTAATTTTTTCAAGAGAATACTTGATTAAGGACTTCGAATGTTTGGAATGTGACCAACAAGACATATCTTATGATATATGGGGATCAACGATGGTATTAACATGCTTGGTATATGAAATCTTTGGTAATCATTTTCACTATAATATGAGAGTGGACTGCAGTATTATGGATAAGCCTAAAGATTTGAATGGATTATGTTGTACATAAGTTGGTATTGTTTAATGATAGAAGTTTTTTCGATATTAATGATGGGATGTTATAGTAATTTAGTTTTAGAAAAAGGACAACCTGCAGGACGGGCGACATCCCATCGCATCGGACAAGGCTGTGGGAATCTAACCCACAACCGACGTGCAACTATCCTTTATCGCCTACCACTGGCCTACAGGAAGTCCTTGTTTAGTAGAAACTAGTTTTATTATATTAATCAGTATGATACATGAAGTATAAGTCCATTTTAGGAACCATATATGATTAATCTCACCATAGATGGACTTATGTAACTTTTGCTAACCTTTTGTTTGAAACAGATGGAATGACCCATAATTCTATCACATGATCTGTTAACACTTCACGAATAACAAATTCAACTTCATTTCATTAAGAGATGAAGTGGAAATTGGTCAAAGCATGAAAAACAGTGATATTGTACCAAAATCAAGCATGTATTTCTTCTAATTCAAAATTTTCAACTTTAGGGAAATGATATTGAAAACCAAAAATGTTGTCCTAGTGCTCTTATATCCGATGAATCAGATGGTACCTTAGATCATCACAAATTTATGGCTTTTTGATTGATGGCTTTTTCATAGCCATGTTCTCTACCACTCTCCATCAGAACTTGATGGTTAGATTTTTCTTCCATATCCATATTTTCACCTATGTTCTCCTATATGGAAACCCAGTGATGAGTTACTTTGGGTAATCGTTACGTTTCATACTTTAGTTTTTAAGATTAAGTTTCAGTATTTTTTTACGATGTGGGTTTTTATGTAACGCCCCGACCCCAGCTACCTAGAGTCGGTGCATTACTTCATAACATTGGCATGATCACAAAAGATCAAGTCTCGAAAGACCGATTAGTTCAGTAGCCTTGGAAACACTAGATACATTCGTAAACATTACATTACATCATAAAGTGAAAAACTAATAACAAAGTCTTCATAGTCCACACTCATATCCTCACTGACTATTCTTGCAAGTGAGTCATAATAAACTTCTTCACATCCTAGAAAATATTAAAACATTGAAAGGGGTGAGCTCAGATGCTCAGTAAGGATAACAATATTGCGGAAGCTTTTATAAGAAAACATAAGCATTTAAGGCAATGTATAACTAAAACAAAAGCCTTATTGAACTTGAACTTCAGCATAATATGGCAAAAGTAAAATAAAATAATGCCATTACTTACTCTCATGGATATTCTACTAGACGAATAATCACATGAAATATCAATAACCACTTTCATAATGAGGGAATGTATAATGCCAGACATTCTGAAACACTTTGTCAAGGCCTCGGCCAGGACGTCTAAAATGATTAAGGCCTCGGCCAAAACCATAAATCAAATTGGGAAAGGGCCTCGGCCAATTCCACGTCTAGTTGTCTCATGAGACCTACCGATGCCTCGAGGAGCTATAGCGGGCTCCACCCGTCACTTATTAAGTCCAATACATTCCTCATATGAATCGGTTTAAACATATCATAAACCATAACATAATCATATCACATAAAACATGCATAAAGGAAACATAACATTTCCACATTTCAATCACAAGATATTAATACAACACATTGATATAATAAAAACTCTTTCAAAACCATTTTCAATACCAAAATAAAAGAAAGTTAAAACTTTGTATTTATTTTTCATTAAAAAATGATGGCTTGTAGAGGAAGCTGAAACTCTAATAATGGTCACGGCGACGGAGAAGTCCTTGTCGCCGCATAAGTACGGAAAGAAAAACATTCCCTTTTTGTCATTTAGTAAAACTCTTCGTATAAAAAAGATTCCTTTTGAACAAACGTAAAAGTCAAAGGGGTTTATACACCGTATAAAAGAAAGTTTTGTATAAAACCAAATATGTCTCAATGAAAGGTGATTGGGACGAAGACCCATACAAAGATCATTTTTTTAAAATAAAGTAGATATATTATGTGTATTCACTATAAGTACACATAAATAAAGTACACATACAAGATAGTACATAATAATATCATGACATAATTTGAAAGTAGGAGATTAACCCAAAGAATGGAAATTGGGTTAAGAAATTCCCTTACCTCGTGTCTGACTTGACTCAACCGTTCTTTAACCTCCTGAATAATAAACTAGAGTTAATATATACTTTATTAAGAACCGTTTTCAATTTCATTATCTTTATTATATAACTTATTACAATGATATGAACATTATGTAATTATTTAAGTTAATAACGGTAGTTTTTTCGATCTTTGGTACTTGAGTCAACAATAAACTTCTTATAATTACAAGTTGTTTATGTGGTAGAATATCCATTATCTCCAGAATTATATTCATGATTTAGATGTCATATATATCTTATATATCCAGTATATATATTCATTTATAATATTACGTAACATTTAGAGGTAAGAAATGAAATGCACCGTTCATGGAGACGGTAAGCCGTACGTACGCATGAACGCTACTTTCATTTCAATTTCATATTTAATGGAAAGAAATCATAATTGTATAAATTTATAATATAATTACAGTATAATATAGTGTATAATACCGTTTACTCCATCCTTTATACATCCCACATATGGCATTAACGATTCAAATCACTTTGAGGGGGCGGTAGTCCGCACTTCCTAAAATGAAATTATCGTGTTTTACCCATAATGGAAATCATAAAGTATGCCATAAATGAGAAATACAGAAGCATAATTAAAACATAAAAATATTATAGATCATATATAAAAATAGTGACATCTTAATGGCCACCTTTGAAGGTGTTATATGAGTGTTGAACAATCATCGTTTCGTGAGGCAGAAATTCGCCATCCACAGAAACTGTATGTTCTTTAACCATTAGATGTAGGTGTGTGTAAGTGTAGCTCGAATCCTTCTTATAACAACATCCTAGTATATTGAGGATACTGGTGTTGTTACAAAATAAATGAATAAAAAGAGTTTAGGGGATTGGAGAAGAAAAATAAAACAAAACAACATTAGAGAAGACATTACCTCAAAATCGGGTAAATCTTTTTTATTTGAGCCAAAGGCTTCCTTGGAAAGAGTTCTGCCCAAAGTGAGGCTTTTAGGAGTAAGAGAGGGATGTTGGGAGAGTAATTGGGCAGAGTTTGGCCGAGAAAAATGGCTTGAAGGTGTGAATATGGTGGGAGAGGTGGGGGCCTTTTATAAGTGGAGAGGAGGGGCACTTTGGGAAAGATTGAAATGTTACATTATTACACAATGCTTTTCGGATTCTAAAGGTCCCACACTTATATAATTCGTGGATAAGGTGATAAGGGTTCGAAATATCTTCATCCAATAGGATTTGGACAAGTGTAAGCCTTGGATTTTTCATTATCTTCTCATTTTATTTAAATCGTTAAATAATGAGGTCATCGCCGCATCATAATGATGTCATAAATAATTTAATTTATTTAATGTCTAAAAACTATAAAAAAAATACTATGATGTAGGAAATCTTTTTATATTTATAATTAATATTTATAATCAAAATTTGGACTTGTGTAACCCCACTTAAAAACTGTTTTAGTAAAACAACTCATGTTTGTGTCAATTTAATTTTAACATTAAATAAATATATATTAATGTCATTTTCCAGCTAAAGTGGCTACATGGGGTCCCCAAGTTGACCCATGGGTTTTCTTGGTCGGCCATGACTCATCCAATAGGAGTAGGACAAGTTTCAATCCCATATCATATTATTAAAACATTATTTTTACCTTAAACTACACTAATTACCTCTAATCGCGATTAAGAACTTAAAAGTTACTATTCACCAAAAATTATTTTAATCTCATTGAACCACATTTTACTTCTTAATGACAACCATGTATGTCGGATTCTTGAAAATCAAATCACAGAAGTGGTAATATTTCATTTAAACGAAAAATCAGTTATTTAACTACCACTTAGTGGTTTCACTATTCATAAAAAATTGAAGTTTTTCAGAATAAGGACAAAATTTCACCCTAAGCTATAATTGATATTCTGAATTCAAAAATGATGTCTATTTTACAAAATTACAAACATATAAGTTGCATTAATTAATTTTATAATTAATTCCCGCTGTTACAACAAATAGCGTGTTTTTAAGAAACAATTTATATCAAAAGATTGGCAATTGTTTATGTCCAATTTCAATGTTAAATTAATTCTAATGACCACCATTGGATAGAATGGTAAAAATATATTCTAATTATACTTTAAAACCACTAAATAGTATAATTTATCACTATAAATTATTTTGATTTAAAAAGTTGTTTTTAAGTAATTTTCACTATTCATAAAAATTTAGAAGTTCTCAGAAAAATACCAAAAATTCAATATAGGCTAATTTCGATATTACGAATACAAAAATGAAGTCCATTTTGAAATATAAAATTGCTATAATTTTAAAAAGTGGTTATTACTATTCATAACGGCTACTTTGATTAGTCGCGGTGTTTTAGAACTCGAACTTGCGTACAATGCAAGCTATTGCATTATTGAAAGAGAGGCGTATCGTGGAAGCTCGGGGTGTTACATTCTCCCCTCCATCAATAAATTGCGTCCTCGCAATTTGAAATTTTTTTCTTTGAAAATAAAAGGTTGAAAAGAGAAAATACCTTTGAGGAAAACCCACATCGGAAATAAGGTTAATAAATATATAACATTAAAAGAAAGCAAGATAAGTACAAAGGTCACCCGATATAGCCCATTATAGGATTCTATGAAAATATGGATATGGAGGAGAAACAAACCATCAAGGTCTGATGGAGAGTTATATAAAACAGGATTAGGTGAAAGTTTAACTACAAGAAAATCACAAACTTGTGATTGGTTAAACGGTCATTGAATCCCTAGTTGGAAACGTTAACCGACAACATTTTTATTTTAAGTTACCTTTTATAATTTTGAGGAATTTATTTAGGAGATTTACTATGAAAGTAAGGGAATATACATACTTGTTATGTATACTTTCATTCGTTAATAAATTTTTACCACAAACCCATCTTTTACTCCAAATGGTAACAAAACTCAAAAATATTCTTTTTATCCTAATTGTATAAGGTTCCAAATATTAACACATACCATTTAGATTAGTAAAACTATTTTGTAATAACCAGGGACTTCCTGTAGGCTAGTGGTAGGAAATAAAGGCTTGTCTCACTATGGTTGTGGGTTCGATTCCTGCAGCTTTGTCCGACGCGACGGGTTATTCCCCACCCTGCAGGTTGTCCTTTTCCTAAACCTATAGTATTATAATATTCCAAAAATAATCTTCAGAAATGCTTTAACCCTAAACAATACTATCCATGGTTCAACTTAATCCATTCCAACCTTAATAGTTATCCAAAATACCTCCGTCCAGACTCTCTCTAAAAGGTCTCTAAATTCCAAAATCAATTTATCAGATTCCCCAAACAAAGTAAAGTTTCTCTTATTGTCACATACTAAAAATATGATTACCTTAATCATATTAAAACCTTACTGAAATCAAAAAGTACTGCAGTACAATCTTTATATATATATATCACATTATTCTTATAACCAGAATATAATCCTTGAGTCCAAAAGCACCAATACATTAATTATTCCGCTTCAACTGTAGTCACAGCATAAGATTGGCCTTGATCCCTTGGCTTTTTCTGAGGTAAGATTCCTTGATGCTTAGGACATTCATTTGCATAATGCCCCATTTCCCTACAATTGTAGCATTCAACTTTGACAGCCTCATTCTTTCCCTTGCAATCACGAGCCTGGTGACCCTTTTCTCCACATTTATAACAAACTCCCATTCCTTTTAGGCACGTACCAGGGTGATTATTCCCACAATTATCACATAATGTAAAATCCTTCTTTCCCTTTTTCCCTTTATCTGTCTCTTGTTCCCCCGTTCTCTTCTTCTCTTGCTTTACTTTGTTGTCATACGACTTAGAGAATTCCTTTTCTGTCTTGATAGCACAGGAGACAATATCTTCGTATGATGAGAAGGATTGTGATACTAAAGCTCGACGGAGAAATGGTTTTAACCCATCAATGAAACGATTAGTCTTACTCCTTGGGTTACGTATATAATCGGCAGCATGCCTCGCTAACCTTGTAAAGTTACCCTCATACTTTGCGACATTCTCATCCTCCTTCTACCTCAGACTCAGAAATTGCCTTTCCATATCTTCGTGATGGTCACGAGGAAAGTATTTTTCTAAGAAAAGATCTTTGAACTCCCTCCATTCCATATTCGATACGTCATCATCTTCCTTTGTGTTTTGAATCAGCGACCACCACTGATCGGCATCTCTAGTGAGGCGGTAAACTGCCATGACAACCTTCTCCCTTTCACTACTCCCCAAGGAATGGAATATTTTCTCTAAGGAATTAATCCATTTCTCAGCTACTAAAGGATTTGTACTCCAATTGAAGTTTGGTGGTTGTTTTCTCAGGAAACGGTCTAGCATTGATCCTCCACATTGCGGATCAGGGTGCTCCTAATGAGTAAGGTTATTATTCATAACCTGTGTGAGTTGTCCCAGTATGGTATTATGTTGATCAGCACTAGTTGTATCTCCAGATCCACAATACTTATCTTGAGCAGGAGGGAAATCCTTACACGGAGTTCGTGCATTGATACGGTTTCCATTCCTTCCACTAGGCGCCATTTCTAAACAATGGCATAAACTAGATCAGTTTATGAATCGAAATATATAATTCCATACTTACTTAACATAAATTGAACTATTTATGGATATAATCCCTAATCATAAAAAGGTTTTCTTTGAGGAAGTATATACTCATAACCGTTCATAGTGGTTTGTAAAGAAAACGAGAATTATCCTAAGCATATCCCCCGGGAGTGTCGTAACCAAGAGTGTAGCAAGGCCCGTTGTCGTGCACCAGTTCCCGTTCGAGTCTAGCTCAAAGCGGTGTTTTCGGGTTTTACCCCTAGGTACATCTGTGCCAGAACCGCCTTTACCTGTTCGTATCCAGACAGGGATGTATTGCTCGGAAAACTCACAAAATCTCTACAATAGAAAAATTCTAGGAAGTTCTTCTATACTAATCCTCAAAGTCTATCTTTGGGCTATGTGCTCTAATCAGAGTTTATCTAAATCTAGCTTCCAAGGTTAGTACTAAACTTCCTCTGATACCAACTGTAACGCCCCGACCCCAGCTACCCAGAGTCGGTGCATTACTTCGTAACATTGGCATGATCACAAAAGATCAAGTCTCGAAAGACCGATTAGTTTAGTAGCCTTGGAAACACTAGATACATTCGTAAACGTTACATTACATCATAAAGTGAAAAACTAATAACAAAGTCTTCATAGTCCACAATCATATCCTCACTAACTATTCTTGCAAGTCAGTCATAATAAACTTCTTCACATCCTGGAAAATATTAAAACATTGAAAGGGGTGAGCTCAGATGCTCAGTAAGGATAACAATATTGCGGAAGCTTTTATAAGAAAACATAAGCATTTGAGGCAATGTATAACTAAAACAAAAGCCTTATTGAACTTGAACTTCAGCATAATATGGAAAAAGTAAAATAAAATAATGCCATTACTTACTCTCATGGATATTCTACTAGACGAATAATCACATGAAATATTAATAACCACTTTCATAATGAGGGAATGTATAATTCCATACATTCTGAAACACTTTGTCAAGGCCTCAGCCAAGACGTCTAAAATGATTAAGGCCTCGGCCAAAACCATAAATCAAATTGGGAAAGGGCCTCGGCCAATTCCACGTCTAGTTGTCTCATGAGACCTACCGATGCATCGAGGAGCTATAGCGGGCTCCACCCGTCACTTATTAAGTCCAATACATTCCTCATATGAATAGGTTTAAACATATTATAAACCATAACATAATCGTATCACATAAAACATGCATAAAGGAAACATAAAATTTCCACATTTCAATCACAAGATATCAATACAACGCATTGATATAATAAAAACTCTTTCAAAACCATTTTCAATACCAAAATAAAAGAAAGTTAAAACTTTGTATTTATTTTTCATTAAAAAAATGATGGCTTGTAGAGGAAGCCGAAACTCAAATAATGGTCACGGTGATGGAGAAGTCGTTGTCGCCGCATAAGTACGGAAAGAAAAACATTCCCTTTTTGTCGTTTAGTAAAACGCTTCGTATAAAAAAGATTCCTTTTGAACAAACATAAAAGTCAAAGGGGTTTATACACCGTATAAAAGAAAGTTTTGTATAAAACCAAATATGCCTCAATGAAAGGTGATTGAGACGAAGACCCATACAAAGATCATTTTTTTAAAATAAAGTAGATATATTATGTGTATTCACTATAAGTACACATAAATAAAGTACACATACAAGATAATACATAATAATATCATGACATAATTTGAATGTAGGAGATTAACCCAAATAATGGAAATTGGGTTAAGAAATTCCCTTACCTCGTGTCTGACTTGACTCAACCGTTCATTAACCTCCTGAATAATAAACTAGAGTTAATATATACCTTATTAAGAACCATTTTCAATTTCATTATCTTTATTATATAACTTATTACAATGATATGAACATTATGTAATTATTTAAGTTAATAACGGTAGTTTTGTCGATCTTTGGTACTTGAGTCAACAATAAACTTCTTATAATTACAAGTTGTTTATGTGGTAGAATATCCATTATCTACAGAATTATATTCATGATTTAGATGTCATATATATCTTATATATCCAGTATATACATTCATTTATAATATTACGTAACATTTAGAGGTAAGAAATGAAATGCACCGTTCATGGAGACGGTAAGCCGTACGTACGCATGAACGCTACTTTCATTTCAATTTCATATTTAATGGAACGAAATCATAATTATATAAATTTATAATATACTTACAGTATAATATAGTGTATAATACCATTTACTCCATCCTTTATACATCCCACATATGGCATTAACTATTCAAATCACTTTGAGGGGGCGGTAGTCCGCACTTCCTAAAATGAAATTATCGCGTTTTACCCATAATGGAAATCCTAAAGTATGTCGTAAATGAGAAATACAGAAGAATAAGTAAAACATAAAAATATTATATATCATATATAAAAATAGTGACATCTTAATGGCCACCTTTGAAGGTGTTATATGAGTGTTGAACAATCATCGTTTCGTGAGGCAGAAATTCGCCATCCACAGAAACTGTATGTTCTTTAACCATTAGATGTAGGTGTGTGTAAGTGTAGCTCGAATACTTCTTATCACAACATCCTAGTATATTGAGGATACTGGTGTTGTTATAAAAGAAATTAATAAAAAGAGTTTAGGGGTTTGGAGAAGAAAAATAAAACAAAACAACATTAGAGAAGACATTACCTCAAAATCGGGTAAATCTTTTTGATTTGAGACAAAGGCTTACTTGGGAAGAGTTCTACCCAAAGTGAGGCTTCTAGGAGTAATAGAGGGATGTTGGGAGAGTATTTGGGCAGACTTTGGCCGAGAAAAATGGCTTGAAGGTGTGAATAAGGTGGGAGAGGTGGGGGCCTTTTATATGTGGAGAGGAGGGGCTCTTTTGGAAAGATTGAAATGTTACATTATTACACAATGATTTTCGGATTCTAAAGGTCCCAAACTTATATAATTCGTGGATAAGGTGATAAGGGTTAGAAATATCTTCATCCAATAGGCTTTGGACAAGTTTAAGCCTTGGAGTTTTCATTATCTTCTCATTTTATTTAAATCGTTAAATAATGAGGTCATCGCCGCATCATAATGATGTCATAAATAATTTAATTTATTTAATGTCTAAAAATTATAAAAAAAATTCTATGATGTAGGAAATCTTTTTAGATTTCTAATTAATATTTATAATCAAAATTTGGACTTGTGTAACCCCACTTAAAAACTGTTTTAGTAAAACAACTCATGTTTGTGTCAATTTAATTTTAACATTAAATAAATATATATTAATGTCATTTTCCAACTAAAGTGGCTCCATGGGGTCCCCAAGTTGACCCATGGGTTTTCTTGGTCGGCCATGACTCATCCAATAGGAGTAGGACAAGTGTTAGGCCCATCTCATATTATTAAAACATTATTTTTACCTTAAACTACACTAATTACCTCTAATCGTGATTAAGAACTTAAAAGTTACTATTCACCAAAAATTATTTTAATCTCATTGAACCACATTTTACTTCTTAATGACAACCATGTATGTCGGATTCTTGAAAATAAAATCACAGAAGTGGTAATATTTCATTTAAACGAAAAATCAGTTATTTAACTACCACTTAGTGGTTTCACTATTCATCAAAAATTGAAGTTTTTCAGAATAAGGCCAAAATTTCACCCTAAGCTATAATTGATATTCTGAATTCAAAAATGATGTCTATTTTACAAAATTACAAACATATAAGTTGCATTAATTAATTTTATAATTAATTCCCGCTGTTACAACAAATAGCGTGTTTTTAAGAAACAATTTATATCAAAAGATTGGCAATTGTTTATGTCCAATTTCAATGTTAAATTAATTCTAATGACCACCATTGGATAAAATGGTAAAAATATATTATAATTATAATTTAAAACCACTAAATAGTATAATTTATCACTATAAATTATTTTGATTTAAAAAGTTGTTTTTAAGTAATTTTCACTATTCATAAAAATTTAGAAGTTCTCAGAAAAATACCAAAAATTCAATATAGGCTAATTTCGATATTATGAATACAAAAATGAAGTCCATTTTGAAATATAAAATTTCTATAATTTTAAAAAGTGGTTATTACTATTCATAATGGCTACTTTGATTAGTCGCGGTGTTTTAGAACTCGAACTTGCGTACAATGCAAGCTATTGCATTATTGAAAGAGAGGCATATCGTGGAAGCTCGGGGTGTTACATTTTATGAATAGTAAACGATTTATAACCCCAACGAATTTCAAGGGAGAAATTCATTTTAAGGGGGGTAGAATGTAACAACCCGATATTTTATGATAATATTTCTCTTTAATTTGTTTGATGTCATGTGTTTTATGCTACAACAAGATTATCTTGTGCTATACACCACACTGTATTATCTTGAAGTATACACAACACTATTCTTAGATTGTGTTAGACACAATTTCAAGTTCTTTTTATAATAGTCATTATACGCAACATTGAGTGTATATATATATATATATATTCAATGTATAAATGAAATATGGTTAGATTCTGTTATACGAAACAATTAATGATTCTTTCACAACATGCAACCCTAACTTGGCTTGCATTACATGCAATCGTGACGTTCCTCGATAGCGTGTGTTGTACGCAATATCAAGTTTCACTAAACAATGATATATGGTTATAATATTATTACGAACTCGCCTTTATGAATATTATTAACTAAATTTTGAATTTTATAACATTATAATTTCATCTTACACATTTTCTAGAACATGTTATGTGAACAAAATAATTTTTTCGGGTAAAATAAGTATTTTTCAAAAAATGCATTTTTGCCACCTTTTGATGGCGCACCCACTTTAAAACTAGTTTTTGAAATGTTTATAAGTTCAATTTTATACAATAAAATTATTATTTTGAATTAGGATATAAAAATTTACATTGGATAAAGTTTTGATATTTTTCTGATAACTTTCATATTTTAATGAATAGTAAAAACACGCTATATTTTAATTAAAAACAACTTTTTTCATCGTAATAATTTATATGGTTTAATTATAATATTGAATGGTTTTAAAGTATAAATATAATATATTTTTACCATTTAATATAATGTATTTCATTAGCATTGATTTTACCTTGAATTCGTAGGTTAAATCAATTCAATCTTTTGCAATGTTTTAAACAAAAACCCATTTTCTTTCGACAACGGGATTAATTTTAATTTAATTTCTGAAACTTTTGTGTATTGAATTTAGAAAAATGGACTCCATATTTGGAATCATTGGATCTAAATTATGTTAATAGGATACTTTTTATTTTTGGAAATTATGAATAGTAACTACGGTAAATTTTATTTATAATAGTTAAAGGTAAATCGGGTAATTAAGGGTAAATATAATATTATAAAATTACCCTAACACATGCCAAAATTCTATTTGATGACTAAAAGTGGACACATATAACCTTTGGGTCGGATTATATTCATTTAATGGAATTTTTTCCATGAAAATAATTTAATTATTATTAAAACCAAAGAAGGTGACAACATGCCACTCTCTTAAATCTTATAATTATAATAATTTTAATTTAGTGATAAACTTCATGAAACTTAGAACATGAGTAGTCTCCCGAAATATAATAAAATTATCTACATCATATGAGTTTATTTATAATTTTTAGGTATTAAATAATTATCATTAATTATGACACAATAGTGATGCAGAAATTGTTTATCTAGTGAAAATCAAGAATATAGTTTTTATTAAACTAATAGTGACCATAAAATGCACAAAACCCTGACCAAAACTTATTGGTCATGTAAATGTAAACCATAATCATCAAATGGTCGAATATTTGACCATTTCGAGCCTTATAAAAGCCATTATGGCACTTATATTAGTTTATTTTAAATGATTCCAAAGTTGTCACCTTCATAATTTAATAAATATAACAATTTAAATATTATGATTTTAAGATGATAAATTCGAGTAAAATTATTATTGTGAAATGTAATAGATTTATCTTCATCATAGGATTTTAGTTTTAATTTCTTTGCAACAAATAAGTATATTAAATAATTATACGAAAATGTTGTAGTAAATATTTTATTAAGAGATAAACCAAATAAATGGTTTTAAAAATAATAAAATAAATATTATATGAACTATTTAATGTGATACACTAATTTTATAGATACATATGACCTTTTATGAATCAATTAAATATTTTAGTTCGAATATATCCTCTGTTTAGATTTTATTTAAATTCAAATAAATGAATAGTGTCAAAATTGACACTATTGCTATTTTATAAAAATAACATATTATAAAATTGTTTAAAAATAACAAAAATATTTAAAAATTATAAATTAAAATTTATATGGTCGACAATGTAATAAGGTGTCAAATTATGGAAAATTCACAACACATATATAATTATTTATAATAATTTAAAATTTAGAATATTATTACCATAAATAAAATTAAATTCATAAATAACGATAAATCAAGTTGATAATGTTTAAAATAAATTCCTAACATTTCTAAATTTTATTAGTTGATGCGATTACAACCCTATCTCATCTGAAATTCGGATATGAGTCATTTTGGAAGTTTTTATGTGGGTGTGGGATTTACTATAAACTAATATTTCTTATATTTCCAAAGGTACCCCTCTCCTCCTTTATAAAAGGGCATCTTTTTCCTCTTCTCCTCACACCAATTTGAGCCTTCAATCTCGGCCAATACCTGCCCATTTCACTTCACCACTTCCCTAGAAACATCCTATAGGTCCTTTTCTTCTTCAAAGACCAATTGTAGTGCCCTAAGAGAAGGTCTCAAAGAGGCGCTTCAAAGAAGTGGTAATGCTTGTTACTAATTCTTTCATCTTTATTTATTCTTCCACTTCTTTTTATTTAGTTGTTTCATTATAATGTAATAACATCAGTATCACTCATATACTGATATGTTATAATAAGTATGAAACAACCCTATTTCACTATCTATCCATCCTCCGGAAAATGAAATCACCGCGTGTTCGTACGTATGGAATACAGTCTCCACGCCGTGGTGTAATCTATTTTCCCCCACCACCTTACTTGGATGGGTATAATGGTGTAAATAATAACTATATATTATTATTGTAAAGTGATATTTATTCTGAAATAGTATACATACACTCTAATACAATTCCACGATCATGGGAACGATATCATCGCTCGTGTGTACGTATGTAATACCGTCTCCACGATGTGATGCGACTCGTTCTACGTGATCTTCATTGCATAATGATTATATAAATGAATTGAATGAATGAATATGATATATATTACACTAATACCGTTATGTAAATGAGGTTTCTATAACCTAAAGAGAAGAATAAGAATTCATTCGACAAAACACGTATAAAAACAAAAAGTAATAAACACATGAATAATTAGTAGTAATGAAATATTACTAATAAGAAGCTAAGAATATGAATATATATGATATCATAAAAATAAGTATGATTCTGGAATATGTCAATAACATTATTTAAATCATTATACAGGACGTTCGGACACTTACGAAGTAAATCGGACCTAAGGTAAGGGAAAATATCACAATCTCATTTTTATCCGAGATTGTTTATACTTTGGTATTTACTGGGGTGTATTTTATTATCCACATCCATGATTCCTCAATATGTAATATTATTTCTATCCACCTACAATTGTTCAAATCCAATTTTACCCTTCAGTGAGTTTTTCGTAAAGGATATGAAAAAAATCTTTGTTCATTTTTCGTACGAGGTACTTTTTGACTTTTCTGGAAAAAGTACGAGAAGAATGTTTTTTTAACTTATAAAGCACGGACAGATTTTTAAGGTTTTATAAGGATTGATTTTCCTGAAGCTTCCTCAAAAATATTTCATGACTATTTTTAAGAAAATACTTTTCTTTTAAAAATTCATGACATTTTGTGAAAAGAAAATGATTTTAAAGAACAAAAGGATATTTTCTTCAAGAATTCATTTCAAGTGCTTTATCAAAACCATTTTACATCTAAAATGAAATTATTTCATATGTGTATGTTTTAAGTATAATGTCTCTATGATTTACATGGTTTCACTTATCTTATTATGAAATGATATCCATTTCTTTTATATGGATTATGTTATGATGGAATGATGTTTATGAAACCCATTTTATTCTGTGGGTTATGATGAATGATTTATGTTTATGTTGTGGAACAAGTAAGAATGATTTCATTATGATATGGGTGTGACCTATATCTCCCTCCAATGCATTGGGTAATGATTTATATCTCAGGAGATAGACATGGATGGAATGGTAAGTTAATCCGGTTCAGTATTACAGGACTGGAACGAGGAGTGAACTCGATTCAGAAAGGGACTTCATCCACTAAGATGGTCTTGGAAGCAATTCATTGGCTAATATGGAAATAATTACATGTTCTTAATGGATGAAACAATTACATGTTTTATTACCATGCTATTTTATCATGATTTATTTTCCATTATGATCTATTCCTTATCTACTTCCATGTTTTATGTCGTTACTCAAGATTTTTAATGTTCATGTTTTTTTTAAGTTCAAATGTATAGGGTATATTTTGTTTAATCCATGCTTACCCTTACTGAGAATTTGAGCTCACCCTTTTTATGTTTTCTTTTCCTCCAGGATTAAAAGAAAGATTTTAGGTAAGGAAACAAAAATGGGAAGATCTTTATGGGAGATGTTGAAGATCTTTCACCACGATTAGAATATTACGTTCCAAGTTTCCAAAGACACTAAACTATTATGGTCCTTGTGTGTCTGTTTATGTTATGTACTAAGTATTCTGAAAAAGTAATGTAATGTCTATGTATGTCAAGCTTCGGGTCTCTACAGTAATCCCACCACACCCCAATCATGGAGTAATAATTATAAAAAGGTAGTTCCCACCCAATGGGTGGTTCAAGATGTGGTCAAATATCTTTAACATTATGTAAGAGTGTCAGAACATATCCTAGACATGAATTTATGAATTAAATGAATGGAAAATAAATCTAAGAAGCATCGTTTGAAAAATATTTTGTATGACACAAAAAAAACTATAAACAACATGGATTTTAGGTAAAATGTAAAGAACACATACTATAATACCGTAGAGGATTAATTTTCCAGTCTCATCCTCTGATTCAATATAGATCATAATAAAATGAAAGAAAGGAAGAAATCCATAAAAATTGGGCATAAAAGCTTCCAACAAAATAGTGTCACCCATAGAAATAGAAATATCAGATGTTGAAAAAGGAATGTAGAACTCACTATTGGGTATGAAACAAGTTGAAAAAATCTTGACTCAAAGTTTAGATATTTAAATGGGATCAAGTACTATCTAAAATGCTTAAAGAATCTCTCAAGGGGGGAGAAGAATGCTGATGATATACTAGAGAATGAAACAAAAAGGAGGGGTAAAACTAAAATTAATTAATTTCAAAATGGTAATTTGACCACTAAATATTGGGTTCCAGGGTTTGGACACAATGTTTGTGAAACCATGTGCCAACTATGTTATCCTTTTTATCTCAACACCTCCTACAAATGGTCATGGAACATAGTTAGAAAAAACGTACACTGATCGTGCATTTCCCTCTATCAAAACCTCAATAGAAAATAAATTGGAATGAAGCCCCTATTGCATGATTTCATAAAACTGTGTGGCCCTATAAATAGGATTGGATCACCCCTACATGGTTAAGGAAAATAGTGCGGCCTCAAATTCGTTGTTTCTACTAATAGCGTGACCTATATTCTTCTTCCAACAAATCAGAATCCATGATCCAAAAAAGACCTATAATCACTCGTTTCCTGCATAATCTCACTAGTCATTCACATTATGTCAAAAATTAGAATTTAACTAGAAATAAAAAGCTTCCATGTCTTATAGAAAAGTATAGATCTTACAATTTTCATCCCCTAATAAAATTCATCCTCGAATTTACCATCAAATGGTGGTCAAGAATAATATATGAATAACTTCAATTACTGGGCACAAATGTCGGCCTCCCACTTATAATTATCATTATTTACATGGATGCGCTACCATATCACCCATACCAGAGGAACTGATCAGACTTAGAGAACTGTCATGCCTCAATACAAAATATGAATAATATTCTTCTAAGATAATGAATCTTCATCTAACTCAACCACCACTGGCTAAAGAGAATGTGATGGATCAAAATGATATTAGGGAAGCTGAGATACATGGAAGATTCCATGCATGTATAGTAACATCCAAGGTAACTACAACTGATAAGATCCTATCCAAACTCTTTCTATAATCTCAAAGAGCATGACATAATGATTGGATTGCTTCCCTTGTTTCCAAATCCATCCATGCCCCAATATAGTTGAAACTCACCAGAAAACCAAACTACCCACCTTAATATATAGTGTTCAATAATAATGACTGGCCTATGAATTTTGTCTGGAATGATATTTAGACATGAAATTCCTGATAAGATAAAACTTCCTTGAAGTCTTCTAAAAGGGACAAGGACCTTGTAGAACTCCTCTCCTACCTATAGATAACACAAGGGTGAAAGACAAAACCTACCTTATGGGGCCCCATAAAGAGAAATCTGTATGGTATCCTAGAAGTTATAATTATAAATAAAATCGTTTAGAGGTAACTGTTTATCTTATGAACCTTCAATATTAGTGATGAATGCACATAGCATGTCCTCCAAAACCTATATCATATATTCAGACTGATCATCAGTCTATGGGGGATATGTTATTCTCAGGAATACATATGTTCCCAGTTTCCTCTACCACCCTTTCCATAAATATTATGTGAAATAAGAATATATGTAAGATATGATATAACATGGAACCCTATGCAGGAACATGATCTCACAAATATAGAGCTACCTGTTATCATCCCCTTATAGAGTCTCCCAAATAGGTAGAAAATGGGTGTCATTTTTCAACCTATCAATGATCACCCATACGATGCCACTATCCTGATGTGATCTAGGTAGTATAATTATGAAATCCATAGTGAAGTCATCCTATTTCCACCCAGGAATATGTAATGACAATAAAATTCTTTCTGGTCAATGATATTACTCCTTCACCTACTAACAAGTGAAATAGTATGAATGAACCCATATATCTATATTTTCATCACCTTACACTAATATTGATGTTATAAGTCATGATAAATATTATTAATACTGAGATTCACGACCCATATAGATGTATGGGAATCTTTCACCACCTTTTATTATGAATCTATAAGAACCTAGAAACATCCATGGATGTATGAGATCTCATCCACATCAACAATTCAACAGGGGTGCGGGTCATCACCTACAACACCCTCACTTAGGACCAATCCTTTGGAATGTGATAGAAAACTCATATTAACTCTATCCATATGTTAAGAAATAAATATCAATGATACATGTACAGACTATCTATGATGGTCATGAACCTACAAATGCATATCAAACTATGCCGCCATAAGATACCACTTGCTACTGACATCCTAAATAGAATTGGTCTATGTTCTCCTGATCAGAGCATCAATAACATCATTTTAATTACCAGGTGTATATGTAAGCTCAAAGTTGATGACGTTGAGGTATTCAAAACACCTCCTTTTAATTAGATTTAATTCATGCTATGTAAATATATAATTTAGTTATTTATGGTCCGTGTACGCCAAAAAATGATCTCCTAGTAAATAATGCCTCCAATAACGTAATCCATGAACCACAATGACTAACTTGCGATCATTTTTAGGTAGTTCCTCGCATGTGGTCTCAAATGATGAGACTCATATACCACAACTCACTCCTCCTATATTATAACTACTCCTACCCTAATACATGATTCATTACAATACACTTAATAGATCCTTCCATGCTCTGTATGAATCAAGATTATTACAGAACTTTGTCTCCCTTTTAGCATCAGAATGGTCATCTCATAGGCCTTATACCATATAAACTTCACAACCTTCTAGTCAAGCCCATAATTGTAATTTTCAAGCATGATGAGCTCTATATTATGTTCCCAAAATAACCATCTATCCCAAATAAACTCGGTATTTCAAAGTTGTTATTGGGTTGTATCCATGTAACTATATCTATCACCATCTCTAGGTGAACTAATAAAACTATTTCTAATTAATATGTTCTAGGATGTTAATATTATCCATAAAAAAGTTTCACTTTATTATCTTTGCATATAACTGATTCTCTCTCCATGTATCCAATGTAACCTCATTATTTTTCTCAAAGTCATGTCAAGTGTGAGAATATATAGAGATATCATCCATGAATATTACCACAAATGAATCAAGATAAGGATGAAAAATCTGGTTCCTTAGTTCCATGAAAAAAAATTCTTGTTTGTGAGAATGAAATACATTACCATATACTCATATAGACTATACCTACTATATAATCAAAATGTGGTATGATTAAAGGTCAAACACACACCTAATGATAACCTGATCTTAGATCAATGTTCAAGAACACCCTAACTCATCTGTGCTGGTCGAAGTGATCATTTATTCAAGGAAAATTATACTACTTATTAAGCATTAATGGTTTTAATTTCTGGTAATTAATACATAAAATAAGGTTTCCACCGGTTGATGAACCCGAAAGAGAATAATTGGGTTGTATAGAACCCTTAGCCACAAACTCCTCTGGCTACCTCTTGAGCTCATGAAACTTAGTAGTAGCCATCTTTCATGTAGGTATGGATATAAGTGTAGCTCTAGGAACTAGCTTGATGGAAAAATATACCTCTTTATTGGGCGGTAGAACTTAAATGTTATCTAGGAAAATTTTCTTGAAACTATATACCATTAGAGGGATGTTTTTCTAACACATTCCTTAATCATACGGATAAAAGCTAGAAATATGGGATATCATCCCACCCAAATCACAATATTGGGGTCAATATCGACTTTCCTAGATGACCAATTCACCCTTCTGAATAAAAACCTCACCCTAGGGGGTTTTCAAAGTCTGTTATTAATGATAAAATTCAATATACCCATGATAAAGAACCAACTATTCCATCCCGAGAATGATGTCAAACCGTATTATCTCTAGAAAAAAAAGATAACTCATAATAATTGTCACCAAAATATCTCAAAGGGTCACTCCCTTTATTGGCATACAATTTCCGATCATATCTCTAATAGAGTATCATGTTTCATCACACTACATGAAGTCTAAACATTGAGCCTAAGGCTCTCTACAACAAGAACAAATATAATAAAAAGATAGACACCTATGTTGAAATGAGTAGATACTAACATAGAGGCTAGTAAAACTTTACCACTCACTATAGAAGCTCTGGTATTCTATTTCATAGGTATCCAATGCACTATATAAATCTGACTTGAACTATGGCTCTGAGCATAGATTGACTACTCTAAGTAAGTCTTCGCTACATTCACTGTAATTCTTATGTCTGGCTTTCTCATCTATGAACACCAACTCCTCCTTATTGGTTGTTGACACTACAAATACATTACTAATGTGAAGCTATAGACCCTACTCTTGAACGTTCAGTCAGTACAGACCCTACCTCACTAGATATTATGGGAAAGTTCTGATAATAAATCTATATATAGACCATCCTACCACATGTTTGGAAATCAACAGGGTCTCTAGCTCATTATATCCCCATGTTTCCCTACCTCCCAGAATGATCATAGAGAGTAGAATTACCAACATTCATGAAATTGATGTTATTACCCAAAATATAGACCTCAAATCATATCATCCTTCCACATGACATAGATCTACTTGGAGAAGAAGTTGATCTACTCGACTCTACACCCCCAGCTTCCCTCAGGTTACATTTAGTAATAGTCACCTGATTTAGTATTTATGATATGGTAGTAATATGAGAAACATTCACATATGATCATATGAAATTCTATAAACCATCCTTGAATCACCTATATTTCAATAACTCGTCACCTTATAAAATATGTGTGAAACACTAGAGCTTTGTAAAATAGTACGAATATTCCATGACTATCAATACACCCTATTCTAGTTGTATAAACTCTCTTTCTCTATCTTCCCTCAGCCTATTGGGTAAAAAATAATTGAAATGGTTAGTTTGGAAATCCCTGCAAGCCATATCTCGTTGAAGATCTATTTGAGTAATCACATCCCATCATATCTTGGTGTAACCCTGAAGAATATACATAGTGAGTTACGCTATCCTATTAGGAGGTGTATTGATATTCTCTAAAGTCAATATCACAACCTCTAGAAATATATTTGTAGCCTATAGTCTACCATCCCCTAAAAACATTGGTGGATGTTCCTATTGAAACTCACACATCAACTATTTTATAGTTTGGGTAGGTCATCATGCTCCCTGAATGGTCTATATGAAATTTAAGAATTCCTCTCAAAATTAGGCCTCATTATCTAAATCTCCATTTAATGGAAACCATTAATTTTAGAATTTAATTTATTTTATGTTCCCTCCCATTTATATAAAAATTCTATGAAAATTCTTGAACTATATGGATTTCCACATCTAATTTATAAGGTCCCAAACACAGACTAAATTGATGTGTTGAGTCTATTTAAACCCAACCACTCATTTATCATGTCCCTACATGAAATGAAAGTATATTTTCAGGCACATTACAATAAAGGAACCAAAAAATGCTATAGGAAATGCATGTATTAATGTAATCATGGAATGAAATAATGCATGGCATATAAATCCTCATGTTCCTATGATGATACATGATTTGGTATTTCCTTTCCATATGTGGCCTAAGGTAAAAATGTGTAGTCAAAAAGAACATCACACATCATGTGCATCACCCAATAATGAAAGGAAACTATAATAACCCCAATCTAGAACAACATGTCCCATCCCAGATAATTTAGCCTTTCCCAGAAAGTGGGTTAGCTACTTCCAGGAACAACTCACTACCAAATTCATAAACATTCACAATATCATATATAATATTCCAAAATTATAAGACAAAAATAATTCATTGGATACCACTTTGTAACATCCCATACCTAGTTCACTGAATAGTAACTTAACATTGTTGGCCACATAGCCTCAAAAAACGCCTCGCCATACACCAGAGACTACCAATTATCAGTGAGGGTTCATGGTAGAATAGTAGGGAAACTATACCCTCAAGGTTAGAGTGTAGTGAAGTGTTATAATCATAACCAATGGTAGTAGAAGTATACCAAATAATTGACATCTATAGATTAAATATCAACTATATAAAAAACCAAGTAATCTTATCCAATAATTTCATATAAAAATTATAACCATTCAATGCTATACAAAATATCGTTAAAACATGAAAACATGAAACCGTTACAATACATGTATCAAAATTAAAAAAAAAATATATCTAGATAACATCATGAGCCGTATATCATTCATTTTATCCCCTTGTCATGTGAAATAATCAATCAAGAATTGACTTGTGGGTGATTTACCCTTTCCCTATCTACATCCATGAAGTCTATCTGGGTACCCACTGGCAGATTAAATTGGTTTTGAGATAAAACTCAATAGGCAACCTCTAATAATTTCTGAAATAAGTATAGTTTGATCATGTAAGCTAAATTAGTGTACCAATATAACATGTAATGATAGTAGAAGTGAATCTATCCAACATATAAAGTATCACTATGATAAATCTATTAAATCATAAAGGAGATATGTAAGGCATAACATGTATCGTCAATGTACCTTTCATGTAATCATGTGGTAGGACTACTTGGTCTAGTGTTAAATGAGTATAAATGTCAATGGAAACAATATAATCTAATTAAAATAATTAAATAGAATCCATGGATTATAAATGTCCATGATGTCATAACAGGTCAGGTGAACTAGTTAAACTAGATCCTTGGAGTGGAAATGTCCAAGGCATCTATGAATGTCAAATATATAGGATCCAAGGATTATATATGTACAAGGAATCTATTTAATCTGAGTATACAGGATATAAGGTGTATTAATGTCCAAGGCATCCAAATAACCCATTTGATATAAGGAGTAGTAATGTCCTGGTCATCCTTTCATTTTATGTAAACCATGTAATATGATCCAAGGAGTATAAATGTCCATATAAATCAATTAATCTAATTAAAAATTATCCAAGGAGTGTAAATGTCGAAGGAATCATAATATGGTTATCAAATATAAGGAGTATAAATGGTTGCGGCGTTCTATGTAAATCAAATCCGTGGAGTAGAAATGTAAATGGAATCTCAACTAGTCATTGGAGCTATATTGTGAACCATCCATCATCATTATAACCATTTAATTAATCATTTCTCCAATCAATTCATTAATCCCCTAGTAATCATATAAAATCCACAAGATTACTCTTTTTATACCATTCTTATAAAAATGAAAAAGTGATTTCAAGTACTTATAACCTTTATCTTTTTTTTAATTACCATATTCAATTTCAAATTATACTAGGAAATACCACTTCACCCCAATGTTCTCATAATAATGATAAAAAGGTAGAACCCATGCCATGGGTAGTTCAAGTTGAGTTCAACTACCTCCAACCGTAAGTAAGTGTGTCATAACATATCAAATTCCTGAATTTAACAGTTACCTCAATTTTATATTAATATAGGAATATTCACCCAAAATATATGGTTTTTGGAACAATGGAAACAAGATATAAACAACTCAAATATTAAGGAAAAGTTATATACTGCCTAAATTAATACTGTAGAGGAGTACTCATCCGGTCTCATCCTCTGATTTGATCCAAATATGAAAAAAAATAGATGAATGCCTTGAATATATGACATAAGAACCTAAACTAAAATAGCTTTTCTGGTATCTATACAAATAGTGGAAGGTGTAAGAGGCATGTAGAACTCCCTGGTGACTATGCAACGAGATTAATAACTCTTAAATTGAAGTAGATATGATTATATGGGATCAAATCCTACCTCAAAAGCTCAAAGATTCCCTTGAAGGAGGAGAATAAGACCTCATGTTTTTTGAAGGAATATATATAGCACATGTTTAAAACATAAATGAAGTAAGGAAAAATGAAAATTTTAATTTAAATACTAGTTCACATGGTTTCTTCACACATTTGGACAAACCATAAACCAACCACGACCCCTTATTTGTCTCAACACCTCCTTCACCCAATCATGGAACAGTGTTAGACTAACTATGCTCCGACCGTGCATTTTCTATCTATCAAAATATCTATAGAAAACCCATGGGAATGAAATGCCTATTGAGAATTTTAAATAAACCATTAATCCTTTAATAATGCACTAGAATATTCTATATAGTTATTCCAAACCATGCTGCATGAGCCAAAATATTTCTGCAAACAATGTGAGCCAGCTTCCACTTCTAAAAACATGGGATCCTGTCTCTGAACAATCCCCATACACACTAGTTTTCATCTATACCCTGACTATAAATTCACATTACGTTAAAACCAAGGAATTAAAAAATATAAAAAAGGATTTTAAATCATATAAAATATGATATCTTACATAAGAAGTCATTGTACACTAATTTACATATGTAATAAAAAATAGTTTTTGAATAAAAATATATTTATAAGTATGTAATGGATAATGAAATTTTAGGATTATATATCATTATTATTTAAATTATTTGGTTATATAGGTGGTAAATGACCAATAAATGAGTTTTTTATATAATAATTGAGGTAATGTTTCAATAGGTTATCTCTCAGTTTCAATTATACCAAGAAGGGTAATGTTCTTTTAATAATTTTTTGTTATATTTTGAGTTTTTCCTTATACTCAATGTGATATAAGGATATCTTGATACTCTTATTATTGTTATTGTAGTATCTTTACTTACAATTCTTGTTAAATGAGAATTGAAATTACCTTTATGCAAATTATCTCTTTATCCTTCATTAAAATTTTAGTATTTAAATTAGTTATTTTGTTATGATAAATTAATGGTTTTCCGAAATATTGTAGATTATTGTATGATGAATACATTGATGATGGGGATATGGTGCCTTAGATTTTTTATGTGTTTATGATCATTGGAAGAGGATACAGATTCTTTAAGGAGTTATTGTTGTTGTTCTTACTATACATATTTATTTTATAATTTAAATTAAACCATTTTTATATGATATTATTATAGTGAATTGAGTTTTTAAAAATGAAATATTACATTGGGGGAATAATTTGTTGAGTTGGGAGTTACTAGTAATTTTTTGTTAATTAATTTAAAATGTGTGGGGTATCCCCTTTATGAAAGTCATCTACCCTTAGAATATTGGAGGAATTCTTTATGAGGCACTATTAATCTTTTTATCATACCATGTATGGGTACATAAGGTGTTAGTCCCTATCAAAGTGGAACCAAATACATATTTTAGGATTTCATTTTATATTTGGTACATCTAAGGACAAATTGGGATAATAATTCCTTAATATATATAATCCTAAGATG
Source organism: Viscum album (assembly GCA_963277665.1). Taxonomy (NCBI): domain Eukaryota; kingdom Viridiplantae; phylum Streptophyta; class Magnoliopsida; order Santalales; family Viscaceae; genus Viscum; species Viscum album. The sequence continues at coordinate 1,948,191,091 of OY728125.1, forward strand.
TAAAATATACTTGGGAAACAATCTATCAACATAAATGGTCAATGTGATCTAACTCAAAGAAAATTATCATCTATTAACTATTTATAGCGGGTGCTTATATATACCATAGGGTACATGTGATGGGTATGGTTTCATACATCTTGTAGTTTCACATAGCTCATGGTGACTGTACATGTTTTTATTATAATATATGGTTTGTATTTCATGGACTGACTAATGATCGTTTTTTTATCAATATATCAAGTATAAAAATATATAAAAAAATATATTTTATTTATATTTATATAAGTGGGGGTGTTTTCAAATTGTTTAATTTTAGGTAGTGTAATTAGAACCAATGATTTATTGATAAAGAAGTAAAGAATCCATCCTACTGACTATTAAGGACTGTAATAAAAACCTATAATATTTACTATATAAATTTTTACCAAAGTTTTTTATTTTTATATTAGATAATATTGTATTATATTAATAAATTATAGATTCCCATCGGACTTGGTTTTATTTTAATAGTGTTCCTATTTATCCATGGTTAAAAGCTTTTTTAGAGGATCAATACTACTATGGTAGTGGATGATTTATGGGAATCTACAAGAATGATCATTTTAGTGGTAAAATTTTCATATCTTTATCATTAATGGATTATTTTTGGGGGATATTATGTAGTGTTTTAAATTAGGTTGTTTTATTCATGGTAGTTTGAGTCTATTCATTAATATTTAAGAACATATTTGGTATGTTTTGAGTGTTTTACTTTAAGTAGTTACCAATAAAAATCGGTGAGGAATCATTATTGGGATCATATCTTTGTGGGAACCATCATGGAAGGTATATATTGTTCCTTAGGTGGTAAATAAGGCCAAATTTTTTAGCACTATGCTAGTTTATTCTATTCCTAAGCTGTCTGTAAAATTGTAACCCTACTAGTATATTTTACAAAAATAGTAGTAACCGAAGGAAAGATTCCCTAAATCTTATATGTTTGTGATTACTTAACACTATATCATTGAAGACTATATATATATATATCATAAGGCATTTTAGGGATAAAAATAAAGAATATAATTTATTGTTGGTCTAGTTATCATAATAGAATATATAATGATATCTTTCATCTACCATAAAGGAATATAGTAAGGTATGAAATGGCCATCTCAGATGCAACGTACCAGCCTAGGTCAACCTAACACATCACCTGAACTACTATACTATAATTCTTGATGTTTTTTTGTCCTAAATATAGATACTAGATCTAGGTTACCAAAAACACTATATAGGAATGATTTCTCCCTCCATAATTCGAAGATAAATAATGAGTTCCAATCAAAACCCCAAAAAAGATACCCATAATTTGGATAATAATTATAAATAAATAAAAAACACCATAAAAATATTACATGTAAATAATAAATGATTATAAAGACAATAAAAATATTCAACCGAAAATATATCTTGATAGATAATACTATTTTAGACAAATCATTTACATACCATAACAAGAATCAAAAAAAATGAAAGTAAAGGGTTGGGGAGGAAAATATGAAATAAGAATCAATTGGTCTAACGAAAACAAGAGACCAACCACATCATCACCTAGTGAATATCAAATCACTACTATGGTCCAAACATCACTCGCTTCCCAATATAATGTGGTTCCAATCAAACATAAAAACATTGACTTGAATGGAGTGAAAGAGACATGAAGACAACATACCCACCAATGAGAGAATATAGGGTGTAAGAAAATGGGCAATAAGATACCACCATGAGTCAATTTCCTTCCTTTTATATGGGAATGAAACTACTCTATTCTAAAAATAAATAGATGAAAATGTGTTTTCATTTCATTTTCATAGTTTAAAAACAAATAATCTTAATAGATCACATTAAAACAATTTCCTTTGAAACACAAATTAAACACTTTCCATTTACATTTAAACAAAACATAGAAAAAATCTACCCAATTATTTAAAACAATTAAATGCACCCATCATGTACAAATTTGGAATAGTGTAAAATCACAATGGAATAAATGTCATGAAAAGTCATAAATAATAACAATAAGAACACAAGTAAAGACTCCTAGTATCAATACTCAGTTATAAATAACCAATCCATCAAAGTGGAATCAAATTTGAGGGTAAGAAACTCACATTATAAATAAGAAATAGAAAAAATCATAAGATATAATCTATATCCCAAGGAAACACTATAGGTACAAATAGGACAATACTCATCATAGATTAATTGAACCCCAAGCCCAATGGACTTACGAACCTATACTCATCTCACAAGATTATATCAACACTATTCTTAGAAGACACATCCCAAAGATATATGAATCTAAGATATGGGATACTATCCAGTGTTAAAACTAAACTAGAAGAGTATGCATATTTTAATTTCCTACTTTATATCATAGGGTTATATATGGAATAGCTAAAAGAGTTGTGAAACTATCAAGAAAAACATCAATCAAAAGAAAACAACTTAACCCTATGATAACACAAAAATCATATCCATCCCATGTCCAACACCACCCTTTAGTAATGACCACATATTAAAAAATCAAAACATGAATCAAACTTCAATCATGCATCATATAGATATAGAAAAACATTAACAAATAATAACAACAAGCTCAACAAGGGTGTGACCAATAATAAATCAAATAAAAATTCATAAATATCCAAAAGGACCTTTTCTTATTAATTATAAACAATAAATTATTGGAAATATATTTTTATATAACATTTGGAACCCAATTATAAATACATCATAAATCACAAAGCAACACCAAAGCACTATCACCAATAACTAAGGAAATCACTAAACAATTCCATAAATAAAACACTCACTTTTAGAGAATGAAAAACTATAAAAACCCTTGTAATACTAGTAATGAATAATTTTTAATATTTATAATTAATATTTTTATGGATTAATATCCTTAAAATTTTTATAAATAATTTTTTTTGATTTTTTAAATTGAAAAAATACATTTATTTTAACTAAAGTGTTTTCCATGTATTTTATGGTTTTACGAAAAAATAAAATTTATAAATTTAAAAACATTTGTTTAGTAAAATTGAAATAATTTTCTATATCATAATATAAAATTTATCTTTTGTTTAGGGTTTGATATTTTTGTACAATGATTTATTTTCTGGTGAACAGTTAAAATGATGATTTTTTATAACAAATTGACTTTTAATTTCATGTATTTAATAAATATTCATTCTATTGTGGATTGGTTTTAAATTAAAATTGATTTTATTTGAATAAATTTAAATAAAATAATAGCATATGAATTATAATTATACATTATTTTGGTATAAATATGTATTTGTGCTTCGAAACACTTTTTTTAAAAAGAGTGTTTCTTTTCATTTTGCGCTATTTTATTAAATTAAATTGCTACCACTTATAAAAATTAAATACTATGAAATGGATTTAATATTTATAATTTGTAGGTACAGATTTATTAGCCAGTTCAATTTCATTTTTTTGTCAAAATAAATAATAATCATGGTAAATTGTTATCACTACTGTAAAAGATAAAACATATTTATTAGTGTTATTTTTTTATAATGTTAAAAAATATCATCTTAAATGTTATTGGATAGTTTTTTTTAACACTATCAATATATATTTAAAATGTTATTTTTTCTTATTTACTGTTATGAATACATTTATAATAATTGAATGTTTTAAATAATTACAAGAGTATTTCTCCCCTCACTTATAAGAGTGGACGTCCATTATACACTTAACTGAGTTATTTCATGTTACTTTTTTCTTTTAACTCCATAAAATATATCATAATCATGATGATATAATAACATATATATCTTGAATATACTAAAATGTTATTATGATTATGGTATAAACCATTTTTATCTCTTTTTATATCCCATGAGGAATGTAAACATTGCTCTTGTGTACATGTGGACAACCACGACAACCACCTACACAAAGCAATATATTTTTTATCACCAAATCACACAGATTATTATAATGATGGGTTTAATAAATATATATTATATTTATTAAATAATTTAAATTTTTAAAATATAAAATAATATTTAGCATTGTACCCTTGCATCTATTGGAAATAGATAATGTCACTCTTATATACATATAAACTACCACCTCCACGAGGTGAGGTGATTCATTTTTTATTAATTCCATACATGGATAGTGAAATAGAGAGATTTAATGAAAAAATATGTTATTTATAATATTATTTTGATTATATAATGGTATACTTTTATCTATTTTATTTTATTTCCATCTCTTTGAAAGATGAAAATGTCATTCATGCACATATAGGACTGTAGTCTCCCTGAAATTACATGACTCATTATTCATGACTTCTCAACATAGTTGTTTTTAAAACATTAATTAATGTGTAACTATAATAATTATGACATGGATAATATCATAAAACCTAGAACCCTTTAACATGGTCATTTTTATGCAAAAATACATGTGTCATGGGAGTGGTCGAGGAAGGTATAACCAGTTTGAAGTGAATATATGGAAAAAACTAATAAAAAACCAACATAAGGGTCTATGTTCATGAAGTTTAACACATTCTCAAATTGCCTCAATTCATAAAGATCTCCATCCACAGGAAGTTTAATGTAGTACCATTATCAAAACATACTGATGTTCGTGGAATACCCCTACATCAGAAAGACCACCATCTTCAATAAAATTCACCAGCATTCTTGAAAGTGATTCCCTAACCCCCACTAATCCTATAAATACCATGAACATATTATATTAAATGTGGAAGGACCATTAAAATTACTAAAAAGTCTCTAAATTAATGAAACTCTTATTTTCCTGTGAAATAGAGGTGATAAATTCAAAATGGTAGTCATATATCATGAAATTTTCTCCCATGGGTTCTTAAGAACCTCGAACCATGGTAAAAGTTCTTTAATGAAGGTCCCTAGCCTTTGTGTAAGTGGAAAGCCCATCGTAGATCTTAGGGCTTCATCCGATAATTATCCTTCATGAAACAAACCCATTGGGAACCAAGAATTTACCCTGAGGCTGGTCCACCCTATTTTGCAAAATATACACCTTCATGAGATCCTTATCTCTCATGAATTCTCTAAACTCCCCACGATACCTTTCTCTCACGAGTCCTCCATTCTTCATAAAACTCAATACATCATGAAACACTTCTACCAAGTATCTCCTGGGTGTCTCCTATCATCCAATTCCATTTCATGAGTGTTTATTACCCAGGGACCCTATAACTATCCAAAACTAGTTGATATGATACTAAAATTCATGTGCGACCAATATCATCATCTGTTGTGTCTTCTCCCTTTGATTCAATCCTATCCTGGTCCATTATCTAGACTATTTCTCCTTTTAATAGGTACCTCAATACCACTTTATCCTATGTATAGTAACTCTAACATTGGGACCCATAAATTCCACTCCTCTATGATTGTTTGTTCACCATGACCCACCCAAAAGTGCATGACCAGTAGAGATGTAATCTCTGAAGGTCGAACCATCATGGGAAACATCCCACCTCTCCTAGTAGGGAGATCTTCTGCAATATATTTCTCTCCTACAAGGATTTAGTCTCTTATTTCGAATGTCCCATGAAATTTTAAGAAGCATGGTGTAAAACTGAATATCTAATATTACTAGTCTTATATTCTTTAATTGTAAAAAAAGGTTCTCATCACATGATATTAAACTATAGTCATGCCCTGTGTGATAAATGTAGGTTTCCCTATGTTCCTCCATAAAATGATGAATCATATTCCCCATTATGGGATTATCTTCATCCTTCGAGTTACTTTAATGCATAATCCTCACACTATCCCTCATTTATGATCTTTCCATGATATGATCATCCTTACTGCATGACATTAAACTACATGTTCCGGTCTTATCACATGACCTTAAACTATGGAACAAAAATACATGTGTTTGGATCCATGCCTCCTAGAATGGAATGTAGGACACCTCCATGAGGTTTAATATGGACATATAAACAAACCTTTTTTACCTCTCTAAGGATTAATCCTAACACCCCACCACCTATAAATCTATATTACCTACCTATGGGAGACATAGACCCTAAAGTGTGATCATGTTCCCCTAAAGGACATACATATTGAAACTATCATGTGAGATCATCTTACCCCTTGAAGACACACTTAACCAAAATCCAAAAGTATGGTAATCTACCCCAATGGCTGAACACACTCTCTAATTTCCATTAAATCATAATGTGCGATCATCTTCCCCATAAGAACAAACTGAAAACTGAGGTTTAATTATCCATTCCCATGAGGGCACACTCAGTCTCTCTCACCCACTTACCTCTCTATAGTGGGAACATCTCCCCACTAGAACATACTAAAATCCCCCTAACTATACAGAGGCTACTCATATTTCACCATGGGAACACACTAAAAATTAATTTTCTATCCTAACATGATGTTAAAACTATAGCCTACCTGTATTATATACCCCATAAAATAAATATGGTTTTCCATGAGCAAAAATCTTATGATGACCTACACCATTGGTTTCAACTACCATGTGGCTGACATGGGTTGCCTTAGGTTTTGTACTTAATATACCTGACAATGGATATTAGCTCTAAAAGGGGACGAATTATTAAATGAATAACATATCAAATTTCCAAAATTTCTCTGATATTTACAATGTTTCTATCTTAAAAATTATTATGTTTCTTCCCTATTGAGACAAAAGAAGTGTAATTGACTAGCATCCCCCTCACGATGGCGTTTGGAAGGAACATCACAAATATGAATTAAATAATTGAGGAAAACCATGACTAGACAATAATATCTAAGAATGAATCCATGGAAGGATGAAACCACAACTCATTATCCTATTTTGATTAAGGACCCAACATCACCAATCATGGTGGAATATGACGTGTTCCATTGGAAATCCAAAATGAAAGGAAAGCAATAGTCTGATTTGAAACTCTAGTGAAATGCATCAAAAATAAAAATGGTGAATTTGACATGAAGTTTTTCTCCTCCAACAATGAGTATATTAGTAATGTTGGGTACCATTAGATTTAAGCACTAATGGATCTAGGTATTCGGCACGAGGCCCCTACCCAATAGGTGGTGGGTCCAATGTAGAACTCTTCTTCTAACAGTGGGTAATTTGAAAGTCATTGGGAAACCTCGATTTGAGACATCATCTCCAAGGATACATCCTCTTCTACGGAGAAGGATGGAAAAATTTGGGAATATTTATAATCACATTCATGTTTTGTTTACTTATTTTGACCTTATATATTTCCAAAAGACTCAAGACCCCGAAAACACAAGATTACAAGCCACTAATAGGCATGGGGACGGGGGACCAATAGTGTAGTAATTTTACATAACTACGATCCCACCATGATTGAGGCTTCTTCAATTAAAAATGGGCTTCCACTCCCAATATAGACTTTCGATCTCATCAAAATAAGGGTTATAAATTCCTTTGTTCATCAATACGAACAAGAAGGGTTCATCCTGACCAAGGATATAACCTGACAATACGTGGAAGCCATTGAACAATTCCAACTCTGCTACCCATGAGGAACTAGTGGGGTTTATCCCATTAATTATGATAAAAAATCATTTTAGAATCCTCTACCTGGAATTATATGACATACTCCTCCCCTATTCCAATTAAGTAGGGGATATATAGGTTACACTCATTGTGACCACCACCTGAGTGCCACCAAAAAGGGCTCCGGATTAGCTACACTGATGAAAGAATCTTGCCTCACAGGTTGAGGAGTATGACTATATTACCACTGAACTTCCAACCAGGATGTAAAAAACATAAATCTAGTGCATATGGAAGGCCTCAAATGCATTATATCAGGAAAATTAAGCCATGGATCTAGTGGAACTAAATAATTTTGGAACATCTCACCTTATCCCTTCAACCACCTTATGTGGCCTCAACTTTTACAACTTGGTATTCAGACCCCAGCTTCCTTCTTGGCATGTCAAGTTTACTCTCCGAATCATATGAACCATCAATAACTGTCATGGGTAAACCTAGGATGAATAATTTAACTATGGAGGTTATAAACACACTTCTATAAAATGATGGTGAGGTCCTCATCATGTTGAAGATGCTGCCTACTCTAATAACCCATCCTAGGAGAAGAAGATAAGAACCCACTATGGCGGTTGTTCCCACAACACAAGTTACAATGTGTTTAAAAGAAAACTATGTGACTAATTGAAAGCATCACTTAGATAACTCTTCTTCCATCATAGGTAGATCCACAAGAAAAATTGTGTCACCATAGATATATTATACTCTAAGATAATGGATAACTCAATGAAGGATCCTTAACCTCTTCTACCTGCGCTATGGAAAAAATCTAATCAGATAAGGCTAATAATCCCCAAATTTAAGGTCCACAAAATCTCTAATTACCTATGAAAATACATACATGTAAAGGCTGTTTTAGCCCAATTCCAAGTATATGTACTGAAACCCTCTCTATAACCATTAGAAATCCCCCTTTCATCCACCGCAGCAAAATTTGGAGAGACATGGGGGTATGGATTGACACCCTAAAAATATGGTGAGCACTCCCTTGATTCCCAAATAAAATTTTCCACCTTATCACATGAGAAGTTAGTAAACACCCCGTCCTACACAGACATGATATTGAAGTTGGAATCACCTATCAAATTTATTACGATGTTTATGATAATATTGGTTTATGTGCCACCCCACCTACTTGAAAATCATTATAAAAGATGGTATTCTTCAATGCCAGCACCATTTTATTATCTGATTCCAATTGGGGTTTGGGATATTTAGGAGTGGGGTGATCCTCTTATTAATGAGAGGAGGACTTATGAAGGGTCCATGCCATCGACCATCAATCAGTCACATTATGGCCACCTATGAAATTGAACATTTTCATCCCAGAGTCCCTCACTAAGGATTAAGTAGGATTATTTCACAGAAACTTATTGTAAATTCTCAAACTCTTTCAAGATCATTATATATAATATCTTTTAACCAATAAACAACCTTATTTCATATACCAACAATGTAAGATGGTTGAAATCACAGTGCTCCTTTTAACTCGGTAACCTAATGCATAAGGATACCACCAATCATTCAACAATACCAATGTCAGGAGACTCATTTTTCATCAATTAGTCATGGATGATGTGCCTTGACATGCACAGATCGAAGGCTAGGGGGAATACATTTCTCACCACTTTATCCATATCCCACAAAAAATGGGATGTTCAGTCTGACATGCTAACTAAGAGTGAAGGTTCTCATCTTACCAACCCACAGTAAATGTCATCACTATTTAACCACTTGGGGATTAGAAAAACTAGACCTTCGATATAGTGAATTATAGGGATAACATTTTCCTAATGGGTGGAATATTTCTCAACAGATCACCAAACTGGTGTTTGCGCCATTCATAAGTGATTGACATTGGGCCATGGGTGTCACCCCAATGAGACAATGTCACATGAACACTAATATCCCAAAAAGGAAAGGGGAATGTTGATCTTTCTAGTGCATTAAAGATCTATCTAAAAACCATGTCAGAATAAAAAAATAACCACTTTTCTCTTGGAACATAAAGTTTATAATATTATTGAAACTGATCTTATCATCAAGAAGTTCCTAGACCTGGATAATTTAAAAAGGTACCATATCTCTAATTCAGTTGGGCATCTTTCCTTCTTCTCCATGAACCCTGCATTGAACGATGTGGCCACGTGCATTCAATCTGGAAAGAAGTTAGTGTCTATGAAAAATAAATTAAGTATGATTCACCCACTCTATTTGAGCAGTGTTCCTATTCATATCAAGACAAAGGCCATCCTTCCTTCCAAACAAAATAGTCGATCAGAGCAATGGTGAGCAAAAATACTCACCTGGATGACGTGATAGATTCCCTCAATACTTAACTTAATGATTTGAAAATAAGATATGTTTCAACTTGACATGATGGAAAGATATATCAAGAATGGGGAGACCATATGTACCCACTTATAGAATTATTAAATCTTTGATTTACCCCATTCAAGGAGATGTGTGGTCCACTGAAAAATTTCACCCACTTTTTTTCATAATTAAAAATAATTTTGGAGACTATAGAATTGAGGGAAGATGATAAGTCCCATTGTTTCATCCAATATCTCAAAGGTCCTGAATTATTCTAGTATAGCCAAATTCCTGTAGATATATTCCCAATTGTGAGGATATCCTTATATAGTTATTCTACTAGTTCAATAACAATTTTCATAAGATTATAATCATCTACCTCCCCAAATGCAAGCAGATTCCTTAATGAGAGATTTCCACATTTCATTACTTGATCGAAGGGGCTCACATAATTTGTCGATATGCATATTTCTCCAGAATAACTGTTGATGATTTTTTTTTAGAATTTCAAATATGATTTTGTTCCTACCCTTATATCCATGAAATTCCTAGGTGGATTTGGAGTGTTCATCGAAAAAGATCTGTGTATGAAGAATCCTTATAGTGGACTAAGAATTTTTTTTAACCATTTCCTCTTCCAAATTTCATAAAAAGGATAATGAAAGAAGAAACAACTAATTTCATTCATGCAATGGTTCCCAGGATGGTTCACCTATATGGTTCTTTTCTATATGATCCCCTCTAGGCATAGCCATCCCAAGCACAAACTCATCATGAGTACCCTAACCTAGTATAACCATATAAATATAATAGTGCCTCAGACCCTCTTCAGGGACCAGCAACTAGATTATATTTTCTCAGAAATAATGAACTAGGCCGACTCCTTTAATGAATCATATTTCCTTGGGTACTTAATCTAGGCCCTTGAAAATGGGATTCTAAATTTTTTGGAAAGAAAGATACCATAAAAGGGTGAAATCATAAACCATGCCAATCACATTCTATACCATAGGATCTTGGTAAACACCATCAAATAATTATTTATCTTTAGATATTGGCCTAAGACTTGGTGGACCATGGCCTAGCCAAATAGGGATGTGTCAAGGAATATGTTGAACATATCTAATCCCACCCTGTTAGTGGCAACAAAGACTTCCATGACTGGTAACACGCTCTTGGTTGAGGAAAATTGAATTATAATGATCAGTTAGCTTGAAATATAGTTTTTCATGCCTATGGTATTATCCATGTTTTCTTGAGAAAACAAAAACCCCAAATAGTCACCACGCATCCACCAACTACTATATCTACATCAACATTGTAGCCTTCCAAGTATCGAAAGATAATGCATTAGTAACAGAAAAGAAATAAAAGTCCCCCATCAGTCCCAAAACCATCCCTCTCCATTGTATAATTCACAATGCCTAAATTGGGAGATACACATAGATTTTTTTCTATCAGGGAATGTTATATTGAAGAGGATCAAGAGTATTCCTCTCTCAACTCTTTCAAACTAATAGATTGATATATGATAATCAGTGGTGAGTCAGGGGACTTGCTATAAGACAATGTGTTTGTGCCAATGTTTTAGTCTATACAAATCCATAGTCTAGAAATTTAAACCAAGCTATTTATTCCAATGAGAAAACATAGAAGGCCTCACACAGTGTTAAATTAGAATAACACTCCTAGACTACTCAATATGATGCACCTCTATAATCGACTTTATTGGTTAACCACATGACTCAGCTGAAACCATGTTTTGATTAGCCTCTTCTATCCAGGGCCTGAGCACATCCATCTGGTTCCCAACCATCACATATTCTGAGCAATCCAACAAACCAATGATAGAGTATATTAATAACTAGTGACTCACCAATGCCTTAGAAAATGTCACCTTATTTTCTCTCTACTATGGAATTTCCCCTTATAGGAAAAACATGTCCCTTAGATAGAAATATGATGTTCTAAAGCACTATGACTAAATACCAGTGAGAATCTCAATTTTTAGGGTGATAGACTTGTTAAAGTACATGTGTGATGCCCTTATCAATACCTTGAAAATACCCTAACATTTTTAGATAAAGGTATCCATCACTAAAGACTATTACGTATAAGAAGTTGAATGAGAGGATAGTTGGAACATTATTTAATTTATAAAAGATGATGATGATGCTTCTGTTTAGGGGAACATACACTTTTTTTATATCACCATGTAATTAAATAATGTGTAAATACTCTATTTATTAGTTGATACTATCTTTGTTTTCAATATCATCTCGATTTGAATTCATCTTAATCAAGGTCTCATGTAATAGGATTGTATCCCCTCAAACCTAACAATTTAGGGGTATAATAAGTGTGAACATAAGTTTCACAATTATATTTATCTAATGAACCAATTTGGTATCCTGGTAGCATGAAATTAATTTATGGTGGTCTAATAAGATACAACCTACAATTACCTCATATGAAGCCACTGACTTTATATTCATGCAATGGTCTACTCTTTAAAATCAAAATGACCCAAATATTCTCTTGAAGGTCGATTAATGTTAATCCATGTAAATGATTCTCCATTTATCTCTTATAAAGAAAATTATCTATATTTTCTATTACTATGAATGGGATGAAAAACATCCCCTTATTGATGGGGTTGAGCATATCAATTCCCCCAACGATATGAAGGTAATTTCACTCTATCCTTGTCTAGAGTTGAATGAAATATTCATCTTCTATGTCCATAAATTATAACCCAGGACACCAATACTTGGAGGTTATTTCATAGTCCCTGATAAGGAGTTATCATAGATTACCTCATACTCTTATATTGGAAATTCTCATCCAATACTGTAAGACCCTGCACAAGTAAACAATTCCTCATAGAAATCAATCCATGAAATTCCTGTATGTTTCACTATGTGAGGGTAACTCAATGGAAGTCGAACTATCATTGTTACATTGATATCAAGAGTGGACCTCACAATTGGAAATAGAATAGGATTGGTTCATTACCCATTGTTGTTTATATCTCCATGTAGAAAGTTTTCATTGATAAATAATCATTAAACATTGTATTTAGTTCTGATATCATCATCATATATGAATGTTTTGGAGAGATTATTCATCCCTTGGACCCTCTTATCATAGACGATAAAGATGATCTGGAGGGTTAAACTTATTTATCTAAATAAGGTGTATCCACAGATGTTGATTAATTAATGGATGTAAAACATATAACTATAGGGGATCTGAGGAAAACATTAATAAGTGATGATCTATTTCAAGAAGAGAAATAGTGGTATATGGATTTTTTCTAATAGCATTGTAATGTATTCATTTGGAGATATAACAAGATTACATGCCTATAAATCTAGGTTTTTGGTCACTGTCATGGTATTCTAGTTGGTCCTGTAGGTTCAAACAAACTCATAGAAAAGTAAACCCCTCCCACAATTCTAAGGATGAGTCCAAAATTGACAAGTTTATTAAGTCCAAATTCATCATAGAATTACATTACTGTAGATGTTAGGACAACATTATACCATTGATGAAAAAAAATGAAAAATTAGAGTCAATATCAACATCAAGGACCTCAACATCCATTTCCAAAAAGATGAATTTCTCCTTCTAGTAAGAGATCTACTAATTGATTATATAGATAGATTTTAGGATCTACCCACCAGGAATAGATACTTTAGGTAAAGTAAGATCTAGGTGGTCCCAAAGGATGAGTAATCCACCACCTTCAATGAATCCCATGAAACCTTCTACTACTGGGTGATGCCTTTTTAAGAAAGTTAAATCCACTTACCATTTATTCAGGCATTTTAACTTCAAATAACTCCTTAGAATATTGTTGGAGTGTTACATGGATGATATAGTGGTTAACTCTCACCATATATAAGACTATCCCATCGATCTTGATAAATTTTTTGGCTCCATACATTCTCCCCACTTGAAAATGAAACATTTAATGTGATAATTTGTGGTTAAATATAGAAAAAAATCAAATTTTTTTTAAAAAATATAGAGGAATTAGGATTAATCAAAATAAAATCAAGTCTATTAATGAAATTAAACCTCTGAACAACCATCAAAAGTTGTAAGGAAACGATGGACACTATGTTTATAACAACCAATTTATTGAAAATCTAGTCAACAAGTGTAATACCTTCTTAAGGATCATGAAAAAATGGATTGTTTACTTGTGGGATGAGGACTACTAGACTTAATTAAGGTTATTAAGTGATGTATTATAAATCCTTGGTTTTTGATTCCACCTACCCCATGAAGACCTCTCGTCATCTACATGAACACTCTGGAATTATTCCTTGGTGCCCTTAATACCTATGTAATCAATGAGGGTAGGAAAGAAATCCTATATTATTTCAAATGCAATCTCTTTGACAGAGATACCAAATGTTTCCTCATCTGGAAGAGTTTACTACCACTAGTATTCTTATTGTAAAAGTTTCACAACTATTTGTAGCACTGTGGGATATATTTGGTGTCCCATATTGTCCAACTAATATACATCCTCAATCACCCTTTACTTAAAAGGTGATTGGCATACTGAGATGTTATCCTCTAGTAGTACAAAGAAATATTTATCACATAGAAAGTAATCAAGGGACAAGAATTATCATATTATATTATGTGCATCCAACCTTTGAGGAACTCGCTATGGATTTGGTTTCCCAAATAAAGCCATTCTCTTAGAAGATCAGGTTTTTCCATGTTGGCAGTTGTATTTTGATGGTTCCTCCCAAAGTTTGACCGGTATAAAGCTCAACAACTCTAAAATCAACAAGATAGGCTTGGGGATTGTCTTTATCACTCCCGAATAGGTTATCATACCATAATCAGTCCTATTATTTATTAGATGCACTTACAATGATGAAAAGTATCAGGATCTTATTATAGGTCTTGAATGGACCTTGAGATTGATTATCCCCATTTACATGTGAAAGGAGACTCCAATGTAGTCATCTAGTAGATCAATAGCGACTATATCATCAGAAACAAATATCCTCTTACCTTGCTAGAATATACTCCTCAGTTAATATCCTAGATCCCTTTCTAACCAATAGTAATGCATGTTCATCAGTCTCATAATGTCCAATATGAAACTTTGGAAATCCAAGATACATTCCTTACTGAGAGCTAAAAGGATGACTTGTTTATTCATGTGGCACACTAGAGGGCTACCCCTACCTCATCAAATGATGAAAACTCACAGGCGTATCAACTAGTTGTTGTGACTTTTAAACAAGGACACTCAAATAACCTATGGGTCATTGAAATAGAAGATTGTATGACACAATTTTTTGAGTATCTCCAAAATGACATCCTCCCACTAGACCGAGAAGAGCAGGATTGAATCTTCTGCCATGAAACACAATTTTCCATCTAAAGTGAACCTATCCTTGAGAAGACTCTATAAAGGGTTGGATTTTATGGAATTCCTCACTACATCATCCAATGGAAAGAAACACATAGGGTTATGTAAGAGGTTCATGTAGGATCATATGGATACCATCAATCAGTAATGAATCTCTACTTTCAAATTTAGATGATAGTTTACTTTGGGACGATCTTGGTTTATGAATTGAGTTCCCCAAAAGAGTAACTCCTTCTAGATCCCCACAATTTTTGTGAATCATCCACTATAGATCTTCTATACTACCAAATATTTTTACCCCTTTAACGTTTTGGGGAACAATTTTTTGGGACCCTTACCACTAGTGACTGATCAACACGGTATATTCATTTTGACCCCAATTAGGTTTTTTTTTAATATGGAATGAAGAAATTCCACTCAAGAAAGAAAAAACCCAATATGTGGTCAATTTTTTGAACTCCCTCATTATTCACTATTTTGGGTTTTCTCACACAATTCTTAGGGATAGTGGTACTCTCTTTCGAGATTCATATCTAAATATATTTTACACAAAATAAAAAATCCATTCTAAGAACACCTCTCACTTCATGTGAATGAAAATGGGAAGATATAGGGGTTCAAAAAAACCCTCCCTATCAACATATAGAAGATAATGGTCTTGAAAAAAAAATATTTATTCCAATAAACTTCCTAATTCCCTTTGGTCCTATATAATTATGTCTCAAAATTCAACCCAAAAAACTACATATTATTTGGTGTATAGAATATCGGAAGTTTTACCTATTGAGGATTAGTTTATATCTCTTCAAATGGATATTTATAACTATCAGGTTCTAGAATGAATAAAATAATTCCATAAAGATGAGTTAGAATCTCTCAAGGAAAACATGATTCACTCATTTCACATCTTAGAGAAGTTCCATAATAGTGGAGCGTGAGAATCCAATAGAAAGATAAACCTATGATTCTTCATTTAAGGTGACATGTTACTAGATCTCAGGATTCCGATGATACATGAAAAAAATCATTTAATATGGAACCCAAGTTGGAAGGACCATTTGTTATTCACAAGGATTATTCCAATGGTGTATACTCATTAATCAAAATGGGAGTAGAGGTAATTATTCCTCCCACAAATAATAAGTTCCTCATGTGGTATAAAACATTGAAATTCTATGGTCTAAGCTCTACTACCATAAACTAGAAACTTCCCCCATTGTCTGAATTCCATGACCCAAAACTAATAGTAGAATTTCCCCAATCTACATGACTCTAAACTTTATAGCCCAACGTCCTCTACACATGACATTAAAATACAGCCTTACCTTATTTTTTAATCATAGGATGCCTCATATGACAAATATGAGATGGAAAAAACTAAATTCCTTAGAAAATGATTTTAAAATGCACCCTTTCCCAATGTGATGAACATCTGATGGCTCATATGACTAATATGGGATGAAAAAAATTAACATCCTCATCACCCAATATTAAACTATAACCATATCGAATGTTATAAACATAGGATGCCTCATATGCTAAGTATATGATGACCCATTATCCTTGCTAGAGAGGAAACCAAGATTTCATGATACATAGAAACACTTAAATATCATATCTCAATTCCATCCTCCACCGTTAACTCATTTTTATGGCATCCCCATCCTAAAAACGTGACTTTACCCTCTATATATTTTTTGTAGGAACATTTCAAAGAAATTGGTCTCCTTGGACCTCAATTCACATTGGTTTATCACTATTGCATGCCATACTACCCTCTTTATGAAACCCACACCCTTTGGGCTAGACTCCATGATCATAAACTAGTATTAACATTTGTCTGAGCTATACAACTCTGAACTAAAATTCCCAATGTCATTATCAAATGATGTAATACTATATACATACCCTATGTGAGGAACATAGGATACCTCATATGACCAATATAGGATATCAAAAAAAAAAATCTTTAACACACTATGTTAAACTATATCCTTAGCCTATGTGATGATCTTATGATTTCTTATATGACTGATATCAGATGAAAAGAAATTAACATCCACATCCAAAGACATTAAACTATTAACTTACTATATGTGATGAATGTTGGAGACCTCATATTATAAGTATTGGATGAACTGTCATCTTTTCTAGGGATGACACCATCCATTTAAAATTGATCCCCTACTAAGACACAATCGGGAACTATGTGTTTCTCTATTAACATTCCAATGTGATACATAGTGATGCCCAGATATCATTCCCCTCGTCTATCCCCCCCAAAAAAAAATTGTGGTCCCCCAAATGTTAGGCTTTATCCTTTCCTACTAACTTGTTCATCTATCACATTTAAGCATTTTGTAGGATGGCACCTTGATAACTGAACAACCCCCCAAGGCATTCCCTACTTTTATTTTTGCACTTTATTCTTCCTTTTATTTGAATCCTCTTCATCCTCTCAATGTGAATAGTCCCTCAAACTTCAATAGTTCATGTCCACACTGGTCTACAT
Source organism: Viscum album (assembly GCA_963277665.1). NCBI lineage: Eukaryota > Viridiplantae > Streptophyta > Magnoliopsida > Santalales > Viscaceae > Viscum > Viscum album. The sequence goes on from OY728125.1 coordinate 1,948,208,964, forward strand.
ACCATCTTGAGCATCTACCTCAAAATATAAATTGTAACAAATGATGGTTCCCATGTTTTTAACATGGTCTACAGTTGATATCGTATTTGTTCACTCCATCCATAATTGGTGTGGGTGTGAAGGCTATGTTTTTTCTATGGATAATAGTTTCTCCCCACTCATTGTCCATTCCCAATTTTATGATCTAGGTATTGTATGCCATGGTTTACCTTCATTTATACTTACCTTTAATCTAGTGGGAATCCCTACACCCTATGTGTAATTTATCTAAACACATGTGTATGGTGAAAAAATATGTTAGAACCTATTGGGACTTCCCCATGTTGTCCAATTTTTTCCCATATTTTGTTCTCCCCTAAAAATAATGGGAACTCTTTGAAACTCCTTGTTTTTACTAGCATGCATATATCATGTGGTCTTAGGAGTTTGGAAGAAATTTCCCTATGTAATGATGACATGAATAGTCATACCTTAAACAAATCATCACATATTTTTTCCAAACTCTACAACCTTAAACTATGAGTTCAGGTCCATGAATAATGAGCTTAAACTCTTTCCATGTTTTCTAAATGATTTTATGTGTGGAATTGGGCCTACACTGTTCTCAGATCATGTAATTTCTCCTTTATTAGATTCCATAAACACTCTTATGAAACACGCCCCCATGATCCATGAATTATGACATAATATTATTGGAATCTCATGTTCTATGAATTATGACCTTACACTATTTGAAGCACCTAGTTCAGCTTATATAACCTAAACTAACAACCCTTATCCAATTAGAATGAACCTAAACTACCCTAGGTAATAGGAAAATATGAATATCATGTTTAAAATCCACAGGAAAAACCTAAGAAAAAGTTAAACACCCACATGCTAGGTCATTATTGAGACATGAAAAAATTTAGTGTGTAAATTAAAAGGTACCAAGCCATCAAGATCCACCATGAACTCCAAAAAAAATCAGCATATTCTCACTAAACCAAAAAATTTTTTTGAAAAAAGTTATAGTCAAATATTATCACCATTTTCATAACAAGGTCCTCTATGAGTTATTTCAAATTGTGTTTTCTATTCATGTTTCCCACTACCCTAACTGTGTGGGATTTATTCAAATTTATTCACACATCCTCATCATAAAAAACTAAAATATGATATGAACATCCTAATCACACAATGTTAAGTTGTATATTTCATCAACCTCACCATAAGATTCTAAAATAAAATTTCAATGTCCTTTTATAAAATATGTTAATCTACATGCCTTTTATCCCCATCAACATGAAATAAACTTGAAATGATTCTCAGTCCCTTGATTGAGAAGACATTTCCCCTCTTCAATGTCTATCACATACCACAACATTAAATTTATTCAATTACTTGTAATCTAGGATTACACTCACCGTATAATAGAATTATAAGCTTCATTCAAACTGATATTCCTACCAAATGTGCTTGAAGCCTTAGTGGAATAAATTGGAGTGTTTTACTTTACCTGATCAATCTCTCATTTCATCCCCCACTTCATTCCCCCCTGATTTGGATCCCCATAATCATCATGTTTGAATAGTGCTCTAACAGCAATGGTTCTTAGCCACACTAGCTCACCCATCATCTTAGAATCATGATTCAAAAGTCTCTCGATGAAATTTTCATAGCTCTAAATTTTCAAACATGGTCAATGGTCAACCCTAATTTTTCATCCCCATCCCTGATTCAATGATAGTGGAATATTTGTTTTGAACATGGTCAAAAATAATATTTTTTAGTCCTATCAACCCCTTTATATTCCATATCCTAGGTGTCACAATTCATGCTATTCGTACCCATTTTTCAAGTATAATTCAACACCCCGAGCATTATCATATTTTTTCACTGGAACACATGGGAAAAAAAGTCTATTGTGTAGAGAGCATTTTTCTTAGAACATTCATATCTCGACCAGGATACTCCCAATTTTCTAAAAACAATTTCTTACATAGAGTAGTCAGACCCTATCTAACATTCTCATACAGTTAGTAATCTTTTGTTTGCCCCTTGTTTTACACACCAAGAATGACTCAAGTGGTCAAAGGGATTTATTATTGGTTGTTTGGTTAATATGTTCAACAAGTAGTATATAATAAAATTTAAGAATATTGGTAATTCAAAGTAAAAACAACTTCAAACTATTGGGGAGGCTAATCCACACTCTCAAGCCTCTACTTTATTTCATATTGGAAAAACTTTCCCTAAGGACCAATCCCAGTGATTGATTACTCTAACCCTGTTAGTCCTTACTATGTTTCCTCCAACCCCTATTACCTTCTGCTATGTTTAGGACCCTAGAGCACCCTGAGAGAGGATTGGTGGATCAAAGGTCCAATTTTTCTTTTAAAAAATTGATCTTGCTCCCACATTGGTAGGAACTTATTAAACTGGACTGAATGAATCATAACCATTCATATAAATAGAGACACGACAACAGTTTTACATAGTTTTAATTTAAGTTATAGTATAATGATTATACAATGATAATGTTTCCGTCATTCCAAAATCTAGTAATCATCACTAGTTTTGGGATATATAGGTTTTGACATAGTCACTTTGTGCCAGGAACACTGCTTTTACACGGTTTTAGGGATATCACACTACATCCCTTAGAAAACATCCATCACCCCCTAGCTTACTACATTGGGGGAATAATTAATTATTTTAGGGACTTGAACATCTATTCAGTAGATTTTCATTTCAGTCTTTGTCTATGAATTACATGAGACTCTTCCTGCATTGATAACCTGAGTTGATGTGTTTGAAATCCTAGTTCACTTAAACTAGACGTTCAACATTACTCTTAGAGAAGCACCCATTATTCATGAAAAAACATTATGTTTAAAATATATACTAGAATTCATGAACCCCAACACTTTAATTAATCTCAATACCTTTGTGGAAATAACTTCCTTCACGGAATACATTTACTTTGCGAAGCTCACTACCTTCCCCGAACCAACTTCCTTTTTGAAGCTCACTAATTTCACAAAAAACAAAGTCTTCAAGAAACTCCTAGTATTAATAGAACTTATATAATACCTAAGAATTTGTATCGGTCATTTCATAAATAGAGTTTTCATGATGGTTAATCTCTAATATAATTTTAGATTCAAGATGCTCTAAGTCAATTGTGAAATCAAAGTTAGTTATCCTTTTCTCCAATTTTATTCATGTATAATGTAATTGGGGTAGATTTTTATTTATAGGGAAAACCCATCATGAATATCCTTTTCCTTTAAAATATTTTTCATGAACACCTAAAAATTAGTTCCCGAAGCTCCTTTAGTCATGAAGCCCTAGTGAAATTCAACTCGTTAACAAAGATTTCACATAGTTGAGAATATAATCTTCAACTCCTCGAACACTCATGATTCTTGTAATATTCATGAAGAACAACATATTTCCATTGAGAATTCTTGATGCTCCATACCTTCATAAAGTTCAAACTTTTTCAAAACCCAGTCTTATGGAAGCCCAGTCAATAATAAACTTATGACTTTACTGTATTTGAGAAGAATTATTTATAGAAAAATAACTTTCACAAAACTTTCTCAAACATCAACATTGTAAGATCACTTGCCTTGAAAATTACCAAATCATACTACTATGAATTTACAACAAAGACAAACAATAAACTGTTTCTATAAATGAAACTCCTTGGTTCTTATAGTAAGATCCCCCATTTCCTCATCAGTCATGGAGTGAACATCAGCAGCCCAAATTCACGTTTGGTACTACACAACTCAGTACTCCCCCACTAGATATGTAACATCTATAGTACTACCCTTAACATTCAACAAATGATACCTCAATTATATGATGATATCAGCTTCACTGTTGAATATGGATGCATTTTATCACCCCTTCCCATCTAGCTAGGAAATATTCTCTTCTTCTACATAAAGCACCTGAGTTCCCTCGATTTCATTTTTGTAATAAGAAACATCAAACTCCTACCACTCATAATTATACCATTCAATGATAAAGTCCTAGCCTTGTGCATTGTGGTTTTTTGAGTCCATTATTATTGTCCCTGGGATGATGATCCAATTGAAGATAGATCCAATACAGTTTGGAAAATCATACAGTGGAGTAAGATTAATGAAATTTCACACACTCCTCTACACCCTTCATCAGAAGATCCAATATTCCTTGGAAATATCTTATCAAAAATCATTGAAGACCTTAGGTGGTGTAGACTCATATTTATGGAATAAAAATAACATATCGGTGGATGAATCATCTGTAGGAATGTCCTCGGGTGGATGAAACCTCGTTTCTAGGGAAAACATGTCCTAACCTAAAATTTCATCTACAATGGGAGACCATCCGACCACATATGGGACCTTTGAGGTAGGATTTCTCATAATAGCCTCCTTGACCACCTATTCTAGTGGTATGATGTTGACCACCCCCAGTGAGGCCTCAATTTTAGGGGTTACCTCCTACAATATCTCCTGTGGTTGATCTAACTAATATTACCTCCATAACAAAATTCATCAAAGTAAAATCCTTCTCATGCATCTATTTTAGGACATCAACATCACGTATCACCAACTCATTTGTAGGCTATACTAACTCAAGCGTTGGAACTAGTGTTTGAGCCCCCAAAAATATTTTCACTATGATTTAAAATACCAAGATATATTGGTAAAATTTAGGGAATGAAAAATGCAAAGAAAAATGTGAAAAGTGAAGAAGGATTAAAAGTGATATACAGAACAACCATAAAATCATAGAGGTTCACTGGAAGTTCCATTGAAAAAAACTTTCCCCCAATAGTCTATACCTAAACTATCATAAGCGTCCCCATGGTTGGGTATATTGAGTCTATCCAGAAAACAAACAAGAAAGTTAGTATAATTTCAAAACACAAGTCCTCAAACCCATATGACTATGGAGTATTTATTGAGAAGTACGTGGGATTGTTAATTTATCTCCTTAGTTACATGTACCATTTCAACAATAGATGGTTTTTCAATTGTCACCACAAGTCAATGGGAGGACCCATTCCCACCCCTTTTGTGTTTGGGGTTTCTTACTCATTCTCTAACCAAGGTTCATCATGAGAACTCCCGTATTCTATGATTATGTATTCTATTATAAGTGATAAATTAGTTAGATGAAAATATCATGGGATTGGAAATGGTCCAAGTGAATGAAATTAGAAAATTTACCTGATCAGCAATGGGACATCAATCCCTAGAAGAGTCTAGGTAGACCACACATCATTTAGATTATTTCCCTATTGATTCATTACCCCTAGCCAGACCAGTGGCCAATTAACTCATAGGAAGATTAGGTGGAGTGGGCATTCCAATTAGTACCTTCACGCACTTGGTCACATAATGGTAAATTCCAAGATAATGGACCATATCTTCTTGCTCCACAATATATTTCACCACCTCATCTTAAATATCATGGAAAACATCCCCCGAATGACCTATCCTACGATGGTGGATCCCATATTCATGAAGATGAATCAATATACCATGAAGAGATGTTATATTTCTTGGGATTCCCCAACTATCCTAGACATTGGGAAATAAAACATCTCTAGGGATATATGGGTGATGAAATTTCTTACCCAGGGCATCAAATTTTGACTTTAAAAACAAATTTGAGTATTTACCTTCCTCCTAAGGCCACATTAATGGAAGAGTTGGGTATATTTCCACTCCCCTCCCTGAATCTTTTGCTTATGCAAGACCATGAATTACTAGAGATGCATCCACTGCTCTACATACTAGTCTAGATCTTCCTTTGTAGTGTTACTTTCCAATCTCTCTTCCATTTACTTATGGCAGTGGGACCCATTTTTTTCTTCAACCAACAAATTCACTAGTCTCTTCAATATTTTCCCATGATACATGCTCTTATATCTCATCATGTAATGATGGATTACCCCATAAGTTTCAGTAGTTGGTGGTAGCTAATTTCTCCCCCATACATATTTACACATGATCATGTTCTATATATTTTGATCAATCTAGGGGGTAAGTCAATACATAACCCCTTATACACCATTGGGGAGAGCTATTGGAGGCACCAGTACTATTATGGTTCATAGTGTTGGTGTAAAGCTCTAAAATCACATTAATATCCACCCTAGTTATAAACATCCCACCTATAAAGGCCAAGATGTATGACTACTTCATAATGGTCCACATGCCATCCTCAGTCAAACTTTCTCTATGGAGGGGAAATAGGTGAAAGATAATTTTGTCCACCATATCAATCATCACTAACACAACAACTAAACCCATGTCAATAAACTGACTCTTGATGATTTGAGGGTCAATGACTTGATATTTATGTTTTTCTGGGACATTGGGTTTGGGAATTCATACCCACCATGTGTGTGGAAACAAATTCATTTAAGAAATAGAAGGGCCTACACATATGGAAGGGGGTATTCAGGTGAATCATGTGGAGTAAATCCTTACAAAACATTACAAATATCATGAAATATATGTTTATTTTCTTACCCATGGACATCATCACTACCTTTATGTGTATACTCATCCTCACCCCATTTATGGCTCCCAAATCGGGAGCACCCACCCCCAGATCATCATATTAATGAAACTTGTCCTTATGACTATGAGATCCTCAGAATTCATGATATACCCCCATAGTTCCACTTTCTCACCTCCATAATTTGTTAGTATGAATGTTCTTTCCATATTTGAGATTATTTAGAACACTTGATAAACCTCTCGGGTAACATTTCCATTAGTTCACTCAAAAAATAATTAAACCATTATTGGTAGGATATATCCTTCATTCTCATATTATTATCATATATCCCATATAAAAAGTGTAATAGTACCCTCACAATAATTGACATCTGGTCCAGTTTATCCAAGATATCCTTATCTCAGAGAAACTCATCGTATATCTCCCCCAATATGGGGATACTTGTGATATGTTAGAGGCACCATGAAATGATGTTTTCCTCCCCATGATTTCAGTGAAATGCGTTGATCCCTGGTGACCACCTACTTAGAACTCTGGTATAATATCTTACTGATTGTAGACAAGAAACATTGAGGTCCATGTTGCCTCATAATATCTGACCCACTTCATCTCCACCTCAAACTCATAAAGTGACTTGAATACCCCATATTCTGAGTCCATTCATTCAAAAAGTTTCTCCCTTACACAAATAACATTCCTCATTTATAGTCCTAGAGATTTTATGCATTACCCACTTTGAGATTCTATTGTATTGGGGGGTGGGTCACTTCAACAAGTTAATCCCCAAGGATGTTATTTACATAGTTCCATAGCATATGAGAAGGGACCTTCTCATTTCCCTTCACAAAATATCCCCTAAAAACTCCATTTCATTAGTACTTCCCATACATTGAACCAATAAGTTATTTCACCTCAATTTTCATTAGGTATGAACACATCATCCCCCATAACAAGTACATATAATGGAAATCTCTTATAAAGGGGATATCATTTTTTTCCGCTATAATAAATTCTATGAGTGTTTCTTAGTCTAATACACTATATATATATATATATATTTAATAATCATTATATTTTCCTTCTATCTCCTTCTGTTGATCGACAACTGAATCTATACCTTCTGCAACCATTCTCATCTTAGACATAGTAATTTTTATAGAACTGGTTCAAGAAGGTTGGTTTGTGACGGTCAAACACCTGAAATTTCCTAGTCTTAGTGAATGTCTATCCATGAATGTACTATCCCAATAAAATGTAATATTATCAAGTGGTGATGATTTAAATCACAAAAATCTCATGAAAATCTAGAGTTTTGAAAAGAAATTATGATGTTTCATAAAAATATTTTCATCCCCTTAGGGACCCCAACCCCTATATATAGGCATAAGGACTAAAGAAGTTTTGTGAATAGGGCTCTTAAATCACTAATTTTTTTGTAGTTTCCCCAAATAATTTGACCCTCAACTACCTCATCAATCCTATAATAAATGGGTATTTATTGTAATTTAAATACACATGTCACAGGAGAGCAAATGATAAAATGGATAGTTTGAACCCTATATAGGCTAATATATCTCAAAAACTCACTTAAGGGTATATATTTAGGATAGTAAACACCATTTGGTTGGTGGTTCCTCACTCGGATGTTATAGAAATACCCTCTACATAGCGTATGTCAATTTTCGGAAGACCCCTCCCTCGGTAAGATAACAATCATGTTTGAAAGATACCATATTTTATGAAACATATTCCATATCCTCTGTTGAGAATATAAATTAATCCCTAATATAATATTTAAGAGGTATAACCATTAAACTTATCCAAATGGATTTGAATTCATTAAATTATTTCCATTATTAAGGGGAGATAGATTCATTAAGGTAGTCATCTTTCATGAAACCACTTCATATGGGTTCTTGAGAACCTCAAACCATGGTGATGATTCTTCTTTTCAATGGTCCAAGGAATTCACATAGAAATAAGTCCCATTGTGCTCCTAGGATTTTATGAGATAATTATCCTTTATGAAACCAACCCCATGGTAACCAAAACGATACATTGAGGTAGGGCGGCCATTTTTCACAAAGGATACACCTTCATGAGACTTTTTTCCTTTGCGATGTCTCTGAACTTCAGGAGACTAATGTACATTTTGAGTGATCCATACTTCATGAAACACTAACCATCCCAATACCCATACACTAGGACTCTCCATGGTTCCTCCTTTCATAAAACCCCCATTCACTAAATTTGAGTGATCAAGATCCAAGTACAAATCCAAAAATAATTCATCTACACCTTAAATTCTCGAGAAACCAAAACCATATACCCTTGTGCCTGCCCCCTTTTCTTCAAGAACTACATGAACCATTACATTTACTTTTTCTCCAAATCACAGGTACACTAATTCCTCTAGTTTTTTTATTCAAAGGAACCCTAATTTCAGGACCCCTAATTTCCACTCCTCCATGATAGTTTCTTCACCATAACCTACCGAATTTTGCATGATAAGTAGAGACATAACCCCCAAGGTGGAACCATCATAAGAAATTGCTCAAATTTCCTAGTAGGGAGAAATTATAACGAATATTTCTCTTCATAATGGATGTATCATCTTTGGGTGAAGGTCCATCGAATTCCCTTGTTGCATGATGTAAAACAATATATACAAGCATCCTATTCCTATAAAATTAAACTACAAAAAACAACTTCAGAACATGACATTAAACTATAGTATTACCATGTGTGATTAACACATAATTACCCATTTATGACCATCATGGATTAAACCTCCTTTCCCACCCTGAGATGATCCTCCTCTTGCGGTCAGATTTTATGTGTGATCCCCACACCATCCTTAATTGAGGCACCTTCCACAACATGAGTGTCCATACCACATTATGTTAAAATACATGGGACGGTCCTTGTTTCCTCTGAAATTGGGGATGATCTCATTGATTTAAGATTCAAACATTCCATGCGGTTTTGTTTCCGATGCTTTCACCGGGGCGCGTGCGTCCGGCAGCCAGGGCGCGACAGGGGCAGCTTTCTTTGTGTTGCCCCACATTCCCACTTTCCAAAGGCGGGCCACATCCACTCCTTATTCAGGGACGTCTACTCCTTGATTGAAACCGATATGATGGGATGCTGGTTCTTCCTTCAGTGAATTCCTCCACGGAACTCATCACCTAGTCCAGGTCTCCCTCATAGATTTAATATGTTGTTCGTGAAACTCTTCCCAGTGCCATGTTTCCATGGATGCCGGTTAATTACACTACTTCTGTCAGAACATTCCAAAGAGTCCAGTCAGGGCAGCAACCTTCAGTAGGGGGAGTAGTCACGTCAAGGCATCAGTAACGTATCTGAACACTGGGGAATTGGTGTGTCTATCTTTTTTGCCTTATTATGGGGCTTCTCGAGGTCGCGGACACCCGAGGAATCCCACATCGAGTGTGAGGAATCATATTCCATAGGAATGTTTCTGAGGTTTTCCTCAGCTTCCTCTATTTAAAATAGGGTATGCCGCGAGTTTAACGTCAATCAAAGACAGATCGGCCTGACCAAAACCCTTGCTGGAGTGGATCAGATTGAGGAATCCCCCTTGAAGGGATGCCGATATCGGGGTCAGCCCGTGGGGGGCTTCCCGGATGCTGTGCAGGGGAGTGGAGTGGCATGATCTCACCAGGATATGGAGGCCAGGGTGAGAATCAAGATGGATGATATATGGATTAATTAAGTGGAGGGGGATGAAATGGAACCATCACAAGGGCGACAGTGAAGCTGGTCTTGAGCCTCGAAGAGACCTCCTACGTATACCAGTGGTAGGGAATCAAAGTTTGCATAGTTCAGGATGGTACTGGTGAACCGACATAAAGATGGACCTTGGTCCAGGTGGATGGTGGGCTTGAACCTCGTGAGGTTACCTACGTGCCATGTCTTGACATGGATCAAAGACCTCGTAGTTCATAATGGCATGTCGGCGAACCGCCGTGAGTGAGGACCTTGGTCTAGATGGTGTGGGGCTTACGCACTAGGCTTCCCAGGTGTTGGTGAACCGACATGAAGGGGGTTGGAGTGACCAACGAGTGGTGGGATTGAAACTCAAGGAGGCTTCTTATGTACCAGTCCTTAACATGGATCAAATAACTCACAGTTCAAGTGGCGATGGTGGGTGTCGGCGAACTGACATGAAGAAAGGACCTTTGTCTGATGGGTGATGGGCTTGAATCTTAGGGAGGCTTCCTACGTACCATGCCTTTACATGGATCAAAGTCCCCTTAGTTTGGGTAGAAATGTGGAATATAGTTTAATGTCATGTGGGACGGGGGTGAACCGACGTGAATGAGGTCGGAACGACCGGGTGATGGGGTTGAACCTCGTGAGGCTTCCTACATACCATGCCTTGACATGGATCAAAGTCCTCATAGTTAGGTGGTGGTTTTTTTCAGCAATCTGATGTGTAGGTTAACCTGTGGATCCACTGGTGGTGGGCTTGAACCTCAGGGAGGCTTCCTACGTACCATGCCTTGACATGGATCTAATTCCTTATAGTTCGGGTTGGTCACAACGGCTTTCCGTCGGACTGTAATGCAGTTTAACGTCATGTGGGACGAGGGTGGAACCTGACGTAAAGAAATGACGGGTGGTGGGCTTGAACCTCGTGGAGACTTCCTACGCACCATGCCTTGACATGGATAAAAGACCTCATAGTTCAAATGGATGTATAGTTTAATTTCATGCGGGAAATCATACAGTTTAACGTCATGTTGGATGGGGGTATACGGTTTAACGTCATGATGGACGAGGGAATATAGTTTAATGTCATGTTGGATGATGACATAAATTTTAACGTCATGCTGGATGAGGGCATACAGTTTAACATCTTGCTGGATGTGGGCATTTCCATGATCAATGCTTACTCTAAGCCCACGTGAGTCATGCTCGGTGTGAGAAATAAGAGGCAGAAGAGACCTGATGATCACGTCGCGAAGGGTGCGTCTGTGAGAAGTGAAGAGGGGCTTAAACGTTAGGCGGACCATGGTGCTGGGACTTACTCTAGGATGGAGGCACAAAGTGCGGCAAAGCGCTGCGGGAGAGGGATTTGGGGCCAAAGATGTAAGGTGCCTCGTTCCCTATCGCGCCATCCACTGGCCTTGGCAGTGGGGAAGTACGGAGGTGCATGGGTGATACCTTCCGCAAGAGAGGCTTGGGGGATTACACCAAGGTGTTTTCCTTTCACCCGTGGACATACGCTACTCCAAGAAGGAGGATATCATACCCTATGGAGAGGGGATTCCATTCCCGTGGAGACCGGTGGGCATAAAGAATGTCCGAGCCGGGGGGACCCTATGTACGAGGCTCGAGGTCGGGTCACAGTTTAACGTCATGGGTTGAGGATGAGGTTCTTGGAAGTTTAAAGTCATGCAGCTTGGATGAAGTGGGTTTACTCCACTCCCCTAGGAATTACATAACTAGTACCCTCTGCCCCTTGGGGGAGGAAAGGTACCGGAAAATCTGTGGTCAAGGGGGCTCACCAAGCGAACCATCGAGGGGTCCACGTTAGCGTGGATATGCGAAGAAGCAATAGTTGTTATCGTGCCTATGCAAAGAAGCATTAGTCGAAGCAATTCTGTGAGTGGTGTTTTCAATTGGAATTTGAAATCACATCGTGCATACTTGGAGGGTCGCATGAGAAGAGAAACTGCCAAGAAAAGGGGTGTGCTTCGCGAAGTGGAGTGTCTTGGCCTTAGCATGGGGCATGGGTGTGAATGGGAGGTGCTTCACGAAGTGGAATAGGATTCGAAAATCACTGCCTCGCGAATCAGAGGTGCCTCGTGAAGTGAAAATCTGTTAAATAGTGTGCTTCGTGATGTACAATGCCCCAGCCTTGGCATGGGGATCACTATTATAGGATGGGTGTGTCATGAAGCATAAATTCTCCACGGCTGCCCGGGTTCCCTTGGGAATCCCTTTCCTTCAGGAATGCCCTTAGGCTTTTCGAAGGGCATACCTCCAGGAAGAGGGGATCAAAACAAGACAAGGAGAAGGCATCTCGCGAAGCAAAAATTCCTCTCAGAGCTCATGATTCCCGGGGTGAAGTGTGCTTCGCGATTCGTGAGTTGAGAAGACAAATGGTTGGATTGTCTGTCCTCTGGACTCAGGGTTAGCCCAGTATTTATAGGAAAGGGGTGTCGCGAAGAAGAACTCACGCGGCGTGAAGGGGGTGGTCGTGCTTCTCAGCGGGCTTGCGAACATCAAGGGGATCATGGAGCATTACCGCCTCCGGTGATTCGCGGAGGTCTCACAAACGTCAGGGCATTCGTGGAACGTTACCACCTCCTCTTCTTTGTAGCAGTCTCGCGAATTTCAAGGCGCTCGCGGAGCATTATCACCTCCTCTGCTTCGCGGCGGTCTCGTGAACGTTAGGGCATTCGCGGAGCGCTACCGCTTCTTCTGCTTCGCGACGGCCACATTGTTCGGGGGTGCTCCGCATCGGGGCTTCGCGGGGCAGCGTGCAAGATTATTTTACATATTCCCTTTGCGTACAATATTTTGGCACCAAAAAATGACCCCCTATGACTTAGAGTCACAGAGGGATCAAGGGACGAAGTCTAAAATAAAAATAACCCAAATTTATCGGCGATTCGCATTGCGGACTCTCAATGGGGTGTGCAGGGATTACAGCGGTCGCGAGTTCCGGACGCGCCACGATGTTCCGCGCGAGTGGGACATGCCACGAAGCTCCAGGGTCTCCACCTATAAATAGGGGGATGACCTCTTTTTTTTCTTCTCGCAACTTTTGTCCTTTTGCACTCTCGACTTCATGAAGCTCTGCGAACTGCACGTCTGCTCTCCGTGAATCGAGCTTCGTGGTGAAACATGAGTCTCCGACTCCACGACCACGCCAACAGAACTTCTATTTTATGGCCTAGGCCAGTCTCCGTGTCTTGGTTTTTCACCCGAGATTCGCGAGAGATCTTCGCGAGCAACCTTCGCGACCCAACCCGAAATTTTTCGAGTTCCGAAACCGGAATAGACCATCGAGAAGCTGTGTTGGGGGTGCTTGTAGACGCAGCCCGGAGGGATGAGATGGATAACTATCCGGGCCTTGGGGAGATGGTCTGAAGCCACTTGAACCATAATTCTATGACATAACTGCTATCAGAGAGTCAAAATAACTATCCACAATGGAAGAAGCTTCCCTTGTACGGATTCGGTTTGAGGGATGATGTCTTCATCCCTGAGGCGAGTAGGGACGAACCAGCTTTCTGGTTCAGGAGCACGCCATGCCAGAACCAGTGGTTTAGGGCGGCCAATGGCCATGCGTGGGAGGACTTCACACCCATCACTGCCGACTGTCTCTACAACCATGTGAACAATATTGAAGGGAAGCCACTACAATCAAAGACGTCCCCTCCTCTTTACCGCACCATGCTGAAGGCGGCTTTGCAGGATTCAAAGAAGGGGTGGTCCGATGAGTGGGACCTGCGCCAGGGTGGCAACTTCACCAACGACTGGGCATGGGCCTACTGGGTAGGCACCTCATGCGAGGAGTTTGGGGTCGAGTTGAGGAGAGTGGGTTTGTATGAGGCGGCATGGGCCTCCCAATTCCACATTTACCAAATGAAACAGCTAATGTTGGTGCTGCTGAGTAGATGGTCGTCTAGAACCAATACTTTTCACATGCACCATGAAGAGGTGGGCATCGGTCTGTGGGATGTCCATCAGATTTAGGGGGTCCCGATCTTGGGGGCCATGTATGATGAGTTCCTCCCCATCATGAGAACGTGGGAGGATACAGAGCAGATGCCACGACTGGCATTGGTACTGATGGCACTGGTCCCAGGAGAGGATAAGGAGGCAGTGAGAGATGTCCACATTAAGAAGTGGTTCGAGTGGTTCCTGAACTTCCCAGAAAATTGAGAGTTCCCTCTGAGGCCTCGAACTTGTCTGGAGGCGGATCAACGGGGAAAGGAGCATTGGTATTGGCGGGTCTTGGAGGACAGCCAATGGAAGACTTGGGGTTTCAGTGTCAGCACTGAACAACAGCTGATTGTCAGGCTGGAGGTGTTCATCACGACCCTTATCTGCGGTTGGATCCTACCGGTGAGGGATACCAACATGGGGGTTTGGCCTGGCTCGTTCATCATGAAGTCTATGCTGGCCATGGGGGAGCAGGTCAATCTAGGTATTCCAAAGATCGCGAAGTTGTACAGGATGCTGCGGCATGTTAGCGAGGGAAAGAATCTGCCAAGGATATGCGGGCCCTTCCACCTTCTGTATGGGTGGATTGCGGCGCACATCAGGGGGATTTATTAGTATCCAAACCCTATCTCTCTGCCGGGATCAAACTTCCGCCCCTCCATTCTGAATGCGGCCGGGAGCTTCCCATTAAAACTAATCGTACCGATGGTACATAATCGGGTGTGGAGGGAAGATGAGATTACCTTCCACCCATTTCCATTGCCGACTGGGGTAATTACCGACGACGGGTAGGGAACAGAAGAGAACCGAGCTTATCTCCTGGACTTTCGAGGCACGGTTTTGGTGGAACGAGTGGATCGTGAGCCGCTCTGCGAACCATACACCCCGCATCGGATTGCGAGGCAGTTTCGGTTCCTCTAGCGACTAACCCCGTAGGTCTACTAGGAGGTGCACCATGAGGAGCACTCGTGTGTGATGAGGCAGTTGTGGCTCTTGTTCACACGGGAAGACGTGAAGATTCGAATTGCACTGCCTCCATCCACCACCACTTTTGGAATGGTGAGGGATTATGCCATCAACTATGAGGCCTCTTATCTGGGAGAGATGCTGAGGTAGCCAAAAATTCGGGTTGGTGACGGCGGGCCTCCCCTATCTCGAGGTCGGGGTCGGAGGGCAGCAAGGGCCTCTCACGGTGGCGGGGCTGCCGTGGCGGCTAGACCTGCACCGGCTGAGGGTGTGGTAGCAGCGGAAGATCCAGTGATTCGAGATGAGCAGGCCCATTCGGAGGGGCGGCCGCAGAGGGGATTCCGCAGGATATCTAATCAGGCTCCTGGGAAGCGGTTGCGCTACATTGACCAGCCAAAGGATGCGGTTTTCCCAGAGGCCTGGGACATTTGGGATGTCAACCAGCAATTCCTCAATCCACCCAAGATGTGGGCCCAATTGAATTGTCTCGGGATGGTGTTACCCGGCATAGGCCCAGTCCGGGATGGATTTGCGGCGTCTCCAGTGGAGTTGGGGCAATACTTGGGTGAACTGGAGGACTACATTCACTCCAGTGCTATTCCACGCCCAATGACAGATCGGGTGAGGGTATTGCCGGATCAGACAGTTCCGCCACAGCTGTCAGCCACCAATCTGAGGGAGCACATCCCCCTACTGGAAGAATCAATGGACTCCTCTCAGGAGGATGAGGCTACAGGATAGCTCGTTGGAGGAGGGAAAAGTATGAGATCAATACTCAAATTCTAATGATTTCGTAGAGGCTCTTGAGGTAGAATTCCGAGCTTCTTTCTTCATGGTCCGTTCTTAGGCCATCATGGGTTTCTTACCGATGTTTTAACCATGTAGGAGGAACTTATACACAGGCCTCAATCTCACCCCTTGGTGGGTGATGATGCAGGACCTTCAGAACCTGCGCCTACGGCTGCGTCCAATTCTGTGTTTGGTGGGGCCAGAGCACTCGAGGTGGCTGCCCCATTATCTCCAGACCTTCCAACAGTATATGGAGGGCCATGCCTTGGGGTCCCATCGGCATCGACTCAAGAGCAGCACCAGGAGTTCGATCTCCGTAAGTTTCCTCTACTGGATTCATTGTTGTCAAATGCAGACTGTGCCAACTTCTGTCCCTCTCTGTCATATAGTTCTTTGACTGGAATGGGATGTTGCGGCAAGGCTGGTCGGGATGTCTCATGGCATCCCTCCTAGTGGAATGTCGGTGATGGTTGAGATAGTCCCCCTATCTCCTCGAGTTGCAACACACTCTATCATTGGCGGGACCACCAGCAGGGTTGTGCCCAATGTTATAGAGGTGGAGTCCGATGATGAGGATCAGTCGGCCGACCCAAGTCCCGTCATGCCTACTCCGGTGCCAGATTTCGCGCCAGATTTAACCCCAGATGTAGATCCTATCGAGGACTTCCTGTGCGCATATTCTGCATTACAAGCCTACCAATCGCACAGACTGGGACGAAACGGCCTCCGATGAAGAAGACAGCAGCACAGTCCGCCGTCAATCGTGGATGTTAATCACACACTTCATCAAGGACACCCCCAAGCGCAATGGCTAAAAGAAATGGATAGACTTTGCTCGCAGCTCTGTGAACTGTGCACTGGGGTAGTGGATGCCCAACATCCTCATGTGCTCATCCAAGACCTCATGGTTGAGAAGATCTGAGAGTATGATCGCAGGCTCTATGTGGGATGACAACAGAGGAAGGTGACAAACATCAAGAAGCTCTAGGAGGCTCAAAGTGAGGTCCAATAGTTGTAGGCCCGAGTGGATGAGAACTCTGCCTCTCTTATTACACAATCTGATCTGATCTCATGGTTGAAGGCCCAGCTGGCAGAGGCAGAAGAGCATATGAGGCAGTATTCTGGAAAGATGGTTGTCATTCAGGCTTGCATAGAGAGGGCCAGGGCCAAGGCTGACGAACTGCGCCCCACTGCTGCTGAGGAGGAGAGGGAGCTGAGTCAGCGGCAATAATTCGAAGGGAGGTGGAGCTGCAATTCTCATTTGATGGTGTCAATCCGTCCATGGGGGAAGTCGACCCCTGGGTACTGTAACAATTACAAAATTTTTAATGGTATTTTTGTGCTTCAATTTTTCTTCGTCAGAATGCTGCAGCATGCACAATTTCCATTATTTTCATCGGTTCATTACATCCCTACAATGTTTTTGGGATTTTTCGGTGACAATTCCCCAAGCTCATGTGGGTAAATCCCGATGTGATAAACAAAAGATAGTTACCTCATCGTCCCACCCAACATAGGAGTGGAGGCCAGGCTTCGGGGGTCTTGGGTTTGGACCAGTCCTGATTTCCGAAAAATGGGAGAGATCTGGCCGGAGATGGAATTTTTCAAAATAGACGATTACCGTTTCTTTAGTGTGCTCTTATTCATGAATGGTGCAACCCCAGGGGCACTTCAATCAGTCTGAATAGGTGGAAATGGGAAGTGTAAATCACGATACCCAAGATTCAGAATACTATGGGGATGTTGTGACAATAAAGGACAAACATTAATCGTGGCGGAGTAATGGTATCCATACTACGTTAGCCTGAAATGGGGACAAAAAATGAGGGTCGACCGTTGACCATGTTTGAAACACAGGACCAGGTCACAAATGTTGTTGATCAATCCTTCGGGACGTCGGCCCAGGACAGTAGGCAGATCCTCGGTCGAGCATCCTTACTATTAGGGTGTCCTTCCAAACATGACCAGTCTTCCGAAACGTTGGCCAAGGATGGTATGTGAGATGATGCGACAAGATACCAGGATATTAGGGGGTCCCTTATGGCATGAAATGGGATGATGGTCTAAATAAGGGGCATGCAAAGCATGAAATATGGATTGATGGTTTGTCCAAACAGAATCCAACACTCATGTAATTACACCACCGTGGTGGGGTATGATGGATGGGCGCATCGGTTTGATTATGGATCCTTCCTTATTTGGGACATGGCTTCTCTAGTGAGGGGGTATGTTGCTTCCCAATGGGATCTTGGGGAATCCTGAACTTTTTTATGGAAAAGTCATAGTTACATGGTACACTACGAAGGGTCTGGCCAGGGGGCCACAAAGGGGAAGAATATGATTAATGGTCCCTATGGGCAGGACCCTAGGTAAAATACCAGGGTGTGTCTACATATACCATGAGGGTGGGAATCAAGACACGCGTAGTTCTGGAAGCACAGTGTAGTCATAGACCAACACTGGCAGGTTAAATCCCCTCTAGAGGAGGCTCTGGTGCATCCCCTGATTAACATAGGGCATCCTTGACTTTCTCAGGGTACAACCGCGGGTTAGTGTCATGCATTGAGGACATATGGACTTATGTATTTTAACGTCATAAAATTGGATGTGGAGTGAAAGATAATAGGCTAGGGAGAATATGGTTTGGTAGTTATGAAACTGACATGAATGAGGACTTGGAGTCCATATCACACCACGTACCCCCAGAGGAAACTCTCCAGGTCAAGGGACCAATAGTGAGGATTTGGCTGGGCCCAAAGTAGAGTGGTCAGGCGTTCCTACATACCCTATGAGGATGGGAATCAAGCCATACGTATTTCTTAAAGCGCAGTTTAACGTCATGCGGGACGATGAGAATCATGGCCGTGTTGGTACACATCCTACCAAAACTACTAAGCCCACGTGATTCATGCTCGGTGTGGGAAACAAGAAGTAGTAGTGGGACTTTCCCGACATAGAATGGGGAAGGTTAGGGTGAAAGGAATCTCGGTAAATACCTTCCCCATAATACTAACGTGACCATGTGGAACACCTAGATGCGCGAAGAGATAGAGCCGAGTATTTTGGGATTCTACTTGAATATGTGGAAGTGGAAATGTGTGAATCATGATGCTCAAGATTTTGATCACAATGACGGCAGCGTGACGATAGAGGATAAATGTTAATCGTGGCGGAAACCCAGCATCCATATTGCATTATCCTAGAATGGGGACAGACAAATGAGGGTCAACCGTTGACCATGTTCGAAACACGGGACAATGTCGTAAATGTCGTCAAAGATCCTTAGGGACATTGGCTCGAAACGACAGGAGAGCTCTTAGGCCCAACATCCATGGAGAGCCCTTAATCCTAGTATGTATGTCGTTCAAGGGTCCTTTTGGATGTGGAAGAGGACGGGGATCCAAATAGTGGAAGAGGATGGGGATCCAAATAGTGAGCTCATGAAGCTTGGTCATGGGACGAGGGGAATGTTCCTATGAAAATCCCACTCTTCGGGCTCTTTTTCAAAACACATATGAACATGAAAACTAGAAATATTAGAAAGAGGGAGAAAATTCATTTCCTATAGAGATGTCTTAGTTTAGGGTCGTAGAATTCTGACCATCTGGGGAGTGCTCGTGTCGAGGGACCGAACATGAAAGTTAGGTTGGGCCCGCGGGGAAGTGCCCGGGGTGCTCCTACGTATCCCATGAGGATGGGAATCAAGCCATACGTAGTTCTGAAGGGTGGCATGGTAAGGTACTAGTGCCAGGAAAAAAAGGGGAGTGAGGGCGTGGAACATGCACTAAAAGAAGAAGAATTTGATAAATCTTGTGTGTCCTTTAGGGTGAGTGGTTTTTTTGTCAAGCGACAGACCTAGGGTAGGAATCCCTGGTGTCACCACAAGAATCAAGCCGTGATAGGCATTGAAAAATGGCATGGCATGTGACCAATACCCAACGTGATTTCCTTTACAACGAGGTCATCACAATGCAGTGCCGTTTTTCATCGTGCGGCCGGGACGATAATGTCACAGTTTAATGTCGTGGGATAGAACCAAGAGTGCATTTTAACGTCATGTAGCATAGATGTAGCAGAGATGATTCTAGGTGGGAAATGTGTTTGGTGTCGTGCGACACAACCTATGTGAATGAGGTCATGATCCCTCATCACACCACGTAGTCCTGTAGTCAGGGTCCCGAAGGCAGGACGCTGGACTCAAGCTGGACCCAAAGACAGTAGGTCTTGGAATTCCTACGTATCCCATTAGGACTGGAATCAAGCTAGAAGTAGTTTTTGGGAGATCTTATTTTATGGTCTTTAGAGCTCAGACCATGGTCGGATGACAACTTTCCAGGAAAGCGCAGACCTTGTCCTGATCCCTAATCTCATGTGAGTTAAACTCAGTGAGGGAAACAAGGGGTGAAGATCTTTATCCCAATACCGGAAACATCCAACAATGAGGAGTTGGTGAAGAGACCTGAAGGAAACCTTTGACATGGATTCATTCCCCCAACGCGAAGACGTGCACAGAGGAATAGTACCAAGAGTCTCGAAACTCCACTTGGACATGATAAGAATGGAGAAGGATGTGAATCGTGTAACCAACATTTTGGGATTGATGGGGTTGTTGTGGTGATGGAGGATAACCATTATCCGTGGCGTAAAAAATAGTATCTGTATCACATTATCCTGAGATGGGAACAACAAACGAGCATCAACTTCTGACCATATTTGCAACGCGGGATTTTTATCGATTTGTTTTCTGAAACCCTTGGGTGAGTTGGCCCGTAACAGTAGGAGAGACCTTGGGCGTGGTATCCAGGCCATTCTTGGGGGTACCTCTGGGTGTGAAAGGTGATGGAGGCACTGATGAAGGGATACACGAAGCCTAGAAAGCAGGTGTGGATGTGTCTGAGTATAGTTTGACATTCCAGGTAATAAACCGGAGTACCCTTAGGCACGTTGGTGAACCGTCAGAAAGGGTCGATGAAACAGCTCAGGAGGGAGAGGTACATAGTCTGGTCATTGCAAGACCGACATGAATGAGAACATAATGCCGCACCACATCATATAATCCCCTCATGGAGGAAAATTAGGCCAAGGAGCCAGGGTGGGATGGAGGTTTTCGGAAGATGGGGCTGGACCCGATGCTTAGACATTCGGGTGGTCCTACGTATCCCATAAGGATGGGAATCAAGCCACACGTAGTTCTGAAGGGATACCCAAGGGAAAAATACCATAACAAGGGGGTTTATGGCATAGAAGGTAGTTATGACATAATCCCACACCATACCGCGCAGTTCTGTAGGAAATAATCTAGGTCGGGGGGCCCGAAAAGGCCAAGGGGCTAGAGGGTAGGCATCGGTCAGAGAGGTCTGGCCAATTTGTAGTTTAACATCTTGCAGTGAGGACGGGGAAAGAGACAGCTGTATATTATCCGGGGATGTGTATGGCATGACAAGTAACCTGACGTGAAAGAGTACGTAATACTACACCACGCCGTACATCCTTTATAAGAGAATCGAGGTCGTGGGACCGACCGCTGGCACTGCCCGGAGGGATGTTTGTCTCTTTAGGATGTGGTAGAACGAATCACTACACTCAATGTTTGGGACATCTCGGGGAAGACCCGAAGATCTAGGAAACTGTTGACCATGTTGAAAACACAGCGTCCCTATGGTGACCCGTTATGGGAGCAACAAATGAGCGTCGACCGTTGACCAAATTCGCAACGCGAGACTTGTATCGGTTTGTTGCTCGGAAATACCCAGGGGCGTTGGCCCGTATCGGAATGAGAGCCCTTGGGCGTCATATCTAGGTCGTTCTTGGGGGTCCCTGAGGAAAGTGATGGAATCCCAGTCAAGGAGTGGGTGAATCATAGTTGTATCCATCCACAAAGGAGGCGAACATCTCCGGGGGGGACGTACAGCCGGGTCGAGGCTTCCTCGATGCGAGTTGGAGAAATAGTGTGAATCCTACCATATGTCTTGACCCAAGGGGAAGATTTTTGGCTTTTGGGCTGGGCCGATAGGCGAAATGTCCGGGAATTCCTACGTATCCCATTAGTATGTGAATCAATCCATACATAGTTCTTGAAGGCCATGTTGTTTAGCATCGTGTGGAAAAGACGTGGGAGGATAGAAGAACAGAAGTGGGCACAAGGTGTGATCCTTATAATCCTTGTATGAGCGGGGCTATGAAATCCCACTCCTCATCATGCAAGGATCCTCCAAGGAAACTATACCCAGGGGGGACAGTGAAAGAGAAGAGCTCGAGGCTGGGCTCAAGACGATGCATCCGACCGTTCCTACGTATCACATTTGGGTGGGAATCAAGCCACACGTAGTTCCCGAAGCACAGTTTAATGTCATTCTGGACAAGAGATGTATCTCATTTGCAGATATGCATGGTACATAAGGTAATCCGACGTGAATGAGGACGTATCCCACACCACACCGTACAATCCCATAAGAGATCCTGAGTCGACAGAGACCAAGGGGCCTGAGGCTAAGCCTCGGTCAGGGAGGCCTGACTAGATTTCAGTTTAACGTCATACAGTAAGGACGGGTGCCAGGGGCCCAAAGAGGCCAAGGGGCCTGAGGCTGAGCCTCGGTCAAGAAGGCCTGACTGGCTTGCAATTTAACGTCTTACAGTAAGGACGGGGGATATCTTAGTATAAGGTCATAGAGCTCGAACCATTTTTCAGTTTTATCATCATGCAGGATGATATCATAGTTTCAATGTCATGCAGGACAGTGGTGAAGTTTAGGGTCATGCAGGACCATAAAGTGCAGTTTAGGGTCGTGCGGGACTGTAACGTGCAGTTCAGGGTCGTGCGGGACCATAACGTGTAGTTTAGGGTTGTGAGGGACCGTAATATGGAGTGTAGGGTCGTGCGGGACCGTAACATGCAGTTTAGGGTCGTGCGGGACCGTAACGTGTAGTTTAGGGTCATGCGGGACCGTAACGTAGAGTTTAGGGTCGTGCGGGACCGTAACGTGCAGTTTAGGGTCGTGCGGGACCGTAACGTGCAGTTTAGGGTCGTGCGGGACTGTACATTTTAAGGTTGTGCAGGACCAAGGATTCTTAGGCAAAGTACTTCTTGAGGAACATGGCATTGGTGGGAGGATTTATGCACACACCATTTGTGGTTACCAAGGAGTATGCTCTGTTGGGGTAAACCTTATGGATGACATAAGGTCCTTCTCATTTGGGCTCTATCATGGGATATTTCCTATCGGGGATCATAGGTGATCGAAGGTCCAACACTAGGTCGCCCTGCAGAAAAGAGAGAAGGAGAACCTTTTTGTTAAAGGCTCCGGCTATCTTATTCTGATGGCATTCCAGATTGTGCAGGGCATGAAGCCTGTTCTCGTCCAGCACTTCCAATTCAGCTAGACAGATTTCGGCCACCTTATCTGGTGCCTGTTGGTCATAGAATACAATGCGTAATAATGGAAGCTGGATCTCAATGGGTAGGATGGCCTTAGCCCCATACACCAGGGAATATGGGGTCACCTGGGTGGAATTGTGAGTCGTCGTCTGATAAGCCCAGAGGGCATTGGGGAGCTTATCTGGGTAACTTTTCATGCTCTATCCAACCATTTTCTGCAGAATGTTAGAGAGGGTTTTGTTGAACGCCTTGATCTGTCCATTTTCCTGTGCACGATAGCGAGAGGTATGGTTCAAACGGATATTGTACTTGTCATACAATTTCTTCAGTTCAGCCGCTCGGAAGTTGGTACCATTATCGTTTAGGACAGAATGAGGAACCCCAAACCGGTGGATGATATTGGAGCTCACAAAGTCGATGATGGAAAGTGCCTTGACCTATTTGAGTGGAACTGCCTCTGCCCACTTGGAGAAGAAATATTTAGCGGTTAGGATGAACCTACACTAGCGAGCTGTCGCCGGTGGATATGGTCCCACTACATCGAGTCCCCACACAGCAAATGGCCAAGAGTACTTGGTGGAGTGGAGAGGTTCCGGTGGCTGATGCTGGAAGTTGGCATGAACTTCGAACGCGTGGAATCTTCTGGAAAACTTGATACAATCATGGATCATAGAGGGCCAGAAGTACCCCAGCCTCCGGATTTGATGGGATAGCTTTGGCCCAGCTTGGTGGGCACCATAGGAACTGGCTTGAACCTCTTGTATATCCTGATAGATCATGACTCTGTGAATGAAATGGAGGAGAACTCCATCGAATCTCTCCTTATAGAGGATCTACTCAATACTGGGACCGCTCTGGAGGGTAAATTGTAGTGCGCGACGTCAGATTCGCTCGCGCTCAGCCTGGTTATCCGGGAGGAAACCATTTTGGAGATACTAGAAAAAAGGTTCCCTCCAATCGGGAGTGGCCTCAACCGCTGTGTCTAATGAACCTGGGACCCCTGACGTAGAAGGTCCGGCAGTAAGATGACTTATCTGCAAGACGTCGTTGTCCTCTGGGGTGACGGGGGCAACGAATCTCTAGTGTACCACATGTATGATCAAATGATCTTGCTCGGGTTCTGCGAGCGATGCAGCTAATCCAGCCAAAGCGTCATCTCGACCGTTATGTGACCGAGGGACATGGGTAACCTCTGGTCGAGAAGAGAACTTGCCCATTAGATGGAGGGTGCACTCCAGCAATGGAACAAGCTCCATCTTCCTGACGACATAGTCTCCATTGACCTGCTTGATTACCATCTTGGAATATCCTTTCACATGTAGATGGGGCACATCGATCTCCAGGGCCAGCTCGAGGACGGTGATGAGAGTCTGGTACTCTGCCTCGTTGTTGGTGCAATCTTCTGACAACAGGAATGAGTATGGTAGGGTGGCTTGCGTTGGGTTGATGAAGATGATACCCAGACCCACTCTATTGAGCTAAGGATCATTGAGCCTCCTACCGGTGGGGCACCGGGAGGCACCGTAGAAGTGCATTTGGAAACATGAGACGACATGATCAACTAAGAGGATCACCTCATCTGGAAAATCCAGTTCCAGGGATTGATCTGTGGTGGTTGGAAGGGTAGCTAAAAAGTCTGGCAGTGCCTGTCCCTTGATGGCCATCTGAGGCATGAACCTGATGTCAAACTGTTGGAGGATCACCGCCCACCGCACTAGTCGGCCAGTCAACATGGGGCAGTTCAGGATGTACTTCAGTTGGTTTACCCGAGAGACCAAATGTACCTCATGGTGCTATAGGTAATGCCACAAATTCTGTATGGAAAAAATGAGCGCAAGGCAGCTCTTTTCGATAGGGGAGTATTTGATCTCCATATCTAGAAGCATGCAGCTGAGATAGTAGATACTGTTCTCCATACCTTTGTTGTTCTTCTGGCTGAGAAGTGCGCTGAGGGACCATTCTAGGGTGGTCACGTAAACGACCAGCGGCTTTCCAGAGACGGGTGGCATCAAGACCGGAGGTTGGAGAAGATACTATTTTATTTCCTCGAAGGCGGCCCAACACTCTTTATCCCACTCGTAGGCGGCGCCTTTCTTCATGAGTTGGGAAACAGGATTACACTTGCCGGATAGATTCAAGATGAATTGGCGTATATAGGCTAAGTGGCCTTGGAGACCTCGAAGTTCCTGAATATTGCTCAGGGGAGGCATTTGGCTGATGGCCTTGATCTTCTCTGGGTCGATCTCAATACCCCCATATCTAACAATAAAGAAGAGAAACTTCCTGGAGGTGACCCCAAAGGCACACTTTAATGGGTTCATCTTCACGTGCCAGGAACGGAGGAAACCGAACACTTTCTCAAGGTCTTTGAGATGGTCCTAGCACTGGCGAGATTTGACCACTAAATCTTCCACGTAGAATTCCACCAGCATCCCTAGAATCGGCCTGAATATGCGATGCATGGATGGCTGATAAGTGGCACCTGCATTTTTCAGGACGAAGGGCAAAGCCTGGTAACAAAAGGTACCTTGTGGAGCCCTGAAGGCAGTGGAATCCTCATCCTCGGGGGCCATCCGGATCTGGTTGTACCCGGAATACCCATCCATGAAAGAGAGGGCTTGGAACATGGTTGTGGCATCGATCAATAACTTGGTCACCGGGAGGGGAAATTCATCCTTTGGGAAGTGGTGATTGAGATCACGGAAGTCGATGCAGACTCTGATCTGTCCGTTCTTCTTCCTGACTAGCACAATGTTGGAAAGAAACTTGGGGTACTGGACTTCCTTGACGAAGTTGGCTTTGATAATCTTGTCAACTTAGGCCTCAACCATGGCACCGTGAGAAGGGTGAATCTTTCTGGGAGGCTGCTTAAACCCACGATAGTTTGACGGGAGGCCCAGGTAGTGAATGACTTCCTGAGGATCTAGTCCTGGAATCTCACCATAACACCAGGAAAACACATCACAGTGTTGTTTTAGAAAGTCTACATACCACTGCTGCATCTTGGGGGACATAGATGCACTGATCAATGTGGCTATTGGATCTTCCTCACTACCAAGGTTCACTTGTACCAGTTCATCAACCATGGTAGAGACGCCTTCCTCAAAGGCAGTGGGAGAATCTTCTAGATCTTACTCTCCACCCGTGGAGGGATTTCCCACAAGGAGAGATACTTTTGAGCTATCAAACCCCGATGGGCAGCTGGTGCCAGCTTGGGCGGCGGTGGTCATCATATCAGGAGACCCATGTTCCACTGAGACCATAGCAATGAATGCATTCGATCCTATCCCATCTGGCCTTCGGCCTAAGGGGCCACATTTGATGATATCAAAGAAGTGGTGACGCGTCGGCCTAAGTCAGTTGATTACAGCCTGGAGGAAAAGACACGTATGATGTACTGTCATTGTCATAAGCCTGACATTTCGATACCGCACAGGGGTAGGAGGCTCCAGGATCACTTGAGCCTGGTTGGTGTAGGAGTACGAGGTGATTTTCCGCCGTCGCTTGGACATAGGAACATGCCTTCCTTTCGTGCCTAAAAAAACAAAACACTACCCCATGTCTGAGGTCATGGTATCTAATCGATGGATTGGGAAGATATAGGCATCATCCAAGCCTGCCTAGGGATATCTTGTGATTGGGGCGAGTTCATCCTCACTTGCTAGGATTTGCTAATCCTTGCTCTTGTAATAGTCTGCGTCCAGATAGAGGGCTTCACAAGAGGTGAAAGGAGACGCATCTCCTTGGAGAATGCCTACTCGACAATTAAGGGAGTATTTGAGGAATTGGTGATACAACGAAGGGACCGCTGCTTGCAGATGGATCCATGGCCTGACCATCAATGCATTGTAGTCGGTGCCCTGGGAGACAACCATGAACTTGATACTGGCAATTAGGCAACCGAACTGGGTCTTCCGACGGATCTTGCCAACTAGGGATTGATCGGTCTTGTCATATCCCTAGATTCAGAGGTCTTAGGGAGTTAAATCATCTTCAGACAGACCTAGCATTCGCAGTGTCCGAGTCGGGATTATGTTAATCCCAGAACCCACATCAACGAGGCAGCAACGGACTTTCATGCCATTGAACTGGCCAGTGACGTACAGTGGGCGAATATTCCCCTGTATGGGAGGGTATTCATCTTCACTATAGAACGATATCACTGCCTGGCATTCGGCGTTCTGAATTGCCTCAGTGTGGAAGGCTTCCGCAGCTGCTACCTCCGTCTCAAATTGAAGGGTGCTCATTAGGGCCTCGGCAAGTGCTTCGCACATTTAAAATGATAGGAGAAGGGCCTAAAGGATAGAAAGACTTGCTAGAATGCCATCCAGGTGCTTCATGATATCATAGTTTCAGGCCAAATGGGAGCCTCTTTTTACAGGAGTTTGGTCTGCTGTTGGAGGCATAGCGGGTCCTTCTGGTTGAATCGGCAGCTCGCTAGTACTGGGTACCTCCCGCTACCTACTAGTTGAAGCTTGGAGAGTAACCACTGGATTAGGACTGAACAACGGAGATTGGCCTACAGCTGGTCAAGACTAACTGCGATACGGATGAGGCAGCTCTTCCTGATCTAGTAGCACGAACAACGGTGGAGGTAGATCTAAAGGCATCAGATGAGGTTGCGTGTGTTGAGCTCTGCGCTGAGCCTGCTGCCTGGTTATAGTAGCGTGCACGGCCTGACTGAAAGCACCCACTGACGTGCCTTGATGACTAGTGTGGTTGCGGTTCTGCTGATGTTTACGTCAGCTGGGGACGTTGGGGAGGTTCGTCCGGCATCCCCCCTTGTCGAGAGCCATATAGGGCTTTACCAGCTCCACAGTGTTAAACGAAGCGTACCCATTATTTTCGCTTGACGAATCGTCCACCATTGGGCGGATTCTGGGGGGAATCCTCATTTCCGAGGTCATAAAGTCGTCTAGAGTGCATGATGATGATGATAGTGGTGGATCACGTTGCTTCTTCTTGTGACGTTGCTGCTTGCCCTTTTGGGAAGAGTTCAGTTGTGATGATGATGCAGAGGTACTGGGTACTTCCTCTGAAGGATCCGGCTGATTTAGGCATGCCCGAATGATACCATGGGCATGGACGACAGTCTTTCAAGCCTTCCAGCCATCGTATTTCTGGGACCCATGGCTGGGAACCTGCTGCCACTCACCTTCACAGTCGCTACTGATCTCTGACCTTACGAAGACACCTGCTACTTGTGTCGGGGCTATGCCCAACCTAACTATGATGTTATCAACCTGGTATTGAAGCCAGTCTTTAACCACATAACATTGCTTGAGGGTGTGAACCATGATCCGATGATAGGGACAGCAGTTGGGGTGATCAGTGAGATTCGCCTCTGCCGGCCTTCTGCACTCGGGTAAGCGCACAATCCCTTGCTCTAGAGCACTTTAGAAGTAGCCAGGGACCTGATACTCATTGAACGAGTAAGTCTGGTGCCTTCTTTCTGGATAGGGGGTCCTGGCCCTAACAAGGGGCCGGAGGGGCCTGTCGAGGAGGCAGTGCCTAATAGTCTCACCTAGGTGGTGGTGGCGCATTGCGTGGGGGAACCTGTCGATTCTGAGGCGGTCGTTGTTGGGAAGGAGCCTGCGCTTGAGGTGGAGGACATCTGCGGGGTTGCGGGGCTGGTGTCACTGGAAGTAATTCTAGCTGCCTAGGGGCTTCTATTTGGGACACCGCGGTGGGTTCGGCTCTGGCAGCCCTCCTGGATGGGATCACAGGGGGCAGCAAACGTGCCTAAATAGCTTGTTTCAGAGATTCCTCGAGGCGCTGAGCCTTATCTGAGAAATCCTGGTACCCTCTAGGGTAGTTCGGGGTGATCAGGGAAGGAACCAGCTCCGTTTTAACGTTCCCTACACACATTGTTAGTAATTGCTCCTGAGTCAGTGGCATGTCGGGGGAGTATGTAAGCCCTTTCCACCGGGCGATGAAATCTGTGACTCGCTCATCAGGCCTTTGTTTTCACTTGAAGAGGTCGGTGAAGCTGGTCTTTTGCGTGGTGGAGATGAACTCGTATAGGAACATCCGGTGGAGATCCTCCCAACCGGTCACCGATCCGATGGGGAGCTGGTTGTACCAGACGAATGCGGGCCCCTCTAATGTATGCACGAAACATCAGAGCTTGGCAGCTTCTTGCTGGGCGGGGTCCCCAGCATGGGGCCACACAGGGAAGAAAAGTGGGCCAAGTGCAGCGGCGGGTCCCCTGTCCCATTGAAGGGAGAGAAAGTGGGGTTCCGAAAACCTAGGGTTGCGGGCATATCATCCACCCATGTGGGATATGGCTTTCCATCCAGTGGGACTACCAACTGTCGCGTTTCCAATGCTTCGAGGCGGGTGATGAGTGCCGCTATAAGATCATCCAGTTGGGGGTTCCTGTCTTAGCGGGGATCCCTAATAGCAAGTGCGTTGTCAGGTTCTTCTATACGGTAGATGGATTTAGAAGCTCGTTGAGTGATTGGCGGACCGGTCTGTGGGGTGGTTGGGGGAACCCGGGATGGATTCCTCAGATTTCCCTATCGTTCAGGAGGGTTTGGCAAGACATATCGCACCCTCTTGCCGTGAGTTCCATCTTCTTCCCTATCTGCGGAAATAACATGATCAGGGTTGCCCGGGGGCATCTCGCCGGGGGAAAATTGTTCCTGCCCCTGCTGCCCAGGATTGGGGTTATCGTAGTCGGGTCGCCACTCTACAGTGCACTCGGCCAGGAGTTCGTCATATATCCTCTTCTGCTCCACATGATGCTGGCGCAACGCGGCCTTCTCTGGATCTTTGGCCGTCTTCTGTACCGAGGTGGACAGTTTGGAGTTCTTGATAGTTCCGACATGATCCTTACCCTTACTGGAATTTCGACTGAGTACCAGTGACTCGGTGGGTACAGGGAGGCCTATAAGGTTCTTCTATTGACGAGTAACCCTCCCTGATGGGTCCAGTAGTGGTGGTACACCCTCAGGGGGTATGTCTCCATCGAGAAATTTGATCTTGTCCTCCTTGTCCACTACGTCATCCATGTGGACTGCGACCCTCCTTGGGGGCATGTATTCAATGTCGCCTAATGAATCAGGCTACCATCGGATAGGACTGAAGAGGAGGGCGGCATACTATCCCTAGCCATGGACTTGCACATGGGGGTTAGCTTCCCTAATGATTCGGCGGAGTACTTTGAAACTCTGAATGCATTTCCATTGAAGGGCGCTCTGGCGGTCTAGTGACTCAGGGCACTAGGCCACAGGGAGTGCGGCCAAATCGATCAGGCGGCATTTCTCGCTGATTTCCTCAAAGTTCTCTCTGCCCCTGGGGTACAATACCCTCTCATAACAAAGGTGGAAGTGTGTCGCCCATAGGGTTTGGCGGAAGCACCCAACTTCCTCTAGGGTAAGGGACTATGGAGCGCAAATGTTCGGCACTGCCATCAGCCAAAACTACTCTAGGAAGTGATCCACTGTGAGAATGTTCCTAAAGCTCCTGGTCTCGGGCTCAGGTTCTGGCCCCGTATTGCCCCACTCATCAACCGGAGGCAGCTGAGGGACTGGTAGCATTACCGAGGCGGACCACTGGGACAGTAAACTGGGCAGTGGAGAATATGGTGAACAAGCTGACTAGCCGCCAAATCTTGGGCCATCCTATGAAGAGTGAGGTGACCTAACCACAATGTCATGATATGATGGGCTGATAGCCAAAAATTCTGGCACAGTAATTGCAGTCACCGGTGATGGGTCAAGCCATTTCTTTATTGTCGTTGGCCCCCAAAATAGATCTCTGTGATCTCTGGTAGAGGTAGAGGGTGCTTCTGGTGACGACGGTGGTGATTGCACAGTCTAAACATATGGGATTTCCACAATTTCCTTCTTCCAGATGTACTTGCAGAGAGAGGCGGGAATCCTATTGACTTCGCATTCTGTAAGAACGACATTGACACGTCTTGTTCCTACCCCAGTCCTTGACACGAAGTAGCGGGGAGAAGGTTCCATCGCTGAGCCACACTCTGTTTCATAATCCGAGAAGCGGGCTGGTTTGACCTCCACATGGGCCTTCCCAGGACTCTTCTTGTGGCGGCGATGAACTACTCTCCTTCCCCTAGATGGCTCTTCGGGACAAGGTTGATTCTCGACATCTAGCCTCAGAGTGGCGTTGGCGCCATGGCGGAGAGGACTCCCACATGAGATAGTCAGGGTGTGATGGGAACAAGGGAAAATGTCTAAGGGTACATGGGTAGGATCTCCATGGATAGCACCCATGTGGGTAGAACCCATGTTGGAACCGGTACGAGCATGGGGAGGACCTCCATGCTTGGTGCGGGTGGAGCGAGGTTGACCTTCACCCCTCAGGTTGTCAGGGAGAGGAGGACCTTTTCTAGTTATAGAGAGGATATAAGGAGGACCCCCACATTGGAGAGGGACCAGATGGGCAATACCTTCACATCGACAGACGGGGAAAGGAGGAGGAACTCTATTCCCTGTGTGGTGGGTGCGGGAGAGGCTCCCACGCCAAGAATCACTTCCACGGGGCAGCTCTTCCTTCAGGATGGAGGTATCCGAGGCATACCTCCATGATGAGCTTCAGAGCGGGGAAGTCCCACGCTCTGTGGAATGGTGGTATGGGGAGGCCCTCCGTACGGGGTGACACCACCGAGAATTGGTTCGAGGTGATCACCACTCCGGCCTGCAACCCCGATACCCAACCCAACCGTCCCATGGGGCGGTTGGGGCCAAAGTCTTGGTCAGTTGAAGGAGTGCCCCTGATCAGTGTATGCAGGGACTCCATGATGTACGTAGGAGATGGCTCAGGCCACAATATCTGTTGATGTCTATGCCCCTTGATGAGCGTCCTCAACTCGGGCCCGATAATGACGGTGGGTCAGACAAGCTGGCGCAGGTGGTGCAGGGGCATAGCCTACCTGCTCTTTTGGCGAAGCCGGGCGGCGGTGCTGACGCGGTCGGATGGGGGCTCTTTCCTAGAGTCCTTGAGTTGAGACTCTGACTGGGCTGAGCCGGACATCACCCACCCCATTAGCGTAAGGTGAGGAGTCGTCTAGGCGTTCCGAGGACAGGCTCCTGAAACGATTGAACATTGGGGTGGGGAGTAGGGGCTCTCTGCATGGACATTGTGGGCGGGGCCTAGATGCCTCTAGGTTCCGAAGGTCCATATCCTGAGTTGGTATGACCCCTTCCTCCTCGTACCTACGTAAAAGGTTGTTTATCGCCTTTAGTTGGATGATCTCTGATGGGGAGAGGGGACGTGGGCGTCCCGTATTCACGGATGTAGAGGCCATCGTGATGGCAGTGGAGCCACGCAGAGAGGCTGTGCTGTTATTGCCCCCGCCCCTGTGTAGGCGAGCGGGCGGTGATCGTGTCCCCATAGTAGCAACATGCTTCCTGGGAAGCAGGGAGATCGACTCGTCAGTACTGCGAGAAAAAGGATCGACAACCAGTGCCCCATCGTCATTCCGTATTCCGTGGTCCATGAGGGGAATCCATGACAACATGTTGCTGAACGGAATGCCCCACATTCTACTACCCCAACTTCTAGTGAGTTTCACGCCAGACCCACTATTTGCTTAGCGGGACCCAGTACCGGATATCTGGATCCGGTGACACGTCAATCTACTGGTGCCTCGAATGCTACTAATTTCCATATTGAGGAGAATAGTTTCACGTCGAGTTTACCATTTCTATTTCCGACACTTTCGCCGGGATGCGCGCATCCGTCCACCAGGGCGCGACAGGCGCGGGTTTCTTTGTGTTGCACTGCATTCCCACTTTCCAAAGGCGGGCGACATCCGCTCCTTATTCAGGGACGTCTGCTCCTTGATTGAAACCGGGATGATGGGATGTCGGTTCATACTTCCCTGAATTCCTCCTCTAAACTCTTCACCTAGTCCGGGTCTCCCCCATAGATTTAATACATTGTTCGTGAAACTCTTCCTAGTGCCATGTTTCCATGGACACCAGTTAATTACAATACTTCTTTCAGGACATTCCAAAGGGTTCGGTCAGGGCAGAAACCTTCAGTTGGGGGAGTAGTCACATCGAGGCATCAGTAACGTGTCTTAACACTGGGGAATTGGCATGTCTATCTTTTGTCTCTTATTATGGGGCTTCTCGAGGGAGCGGAAGCCCGAGGCATCCCACATCGAGCGCGGGGAATCATATGCCATAGGCATGTATCTAAGGTTTTCCTCAACTTTCTATGTTTAACACATGGTATGCCGCAAGTTTAACATCAAGTGGAGATGAATCGGTCTGATAAAAACACTAGCTAGAGTGGATCAGATTGAGGAATCCCCCTTGAAGGGATGCCGATATCTGGGTCAGCCCATGGGGGGCTTCCCAGATGCTGTGGAGGGGAGTGGAGTGGCATGATCTCACTGGGATATGGTGAACCGTGTGAGAATCATGATGGATGATAGAAGAATGAATGAAATGGAGGGGGATGAAATGGAACCGTCGTAAGGGTGATAGTGAAGCTGGTCTTGAGCCCCAAAGAGACCTCCTACGTATCCCCGTGGCAGGGAATCAAAGTCTGTGTAGTTCAGGATGGTACTGGTGAACCGCTGTGAAGATGGACCTTGGTCGAGGTGGATGGTGGGATTGAACCTCGTGAGGTTTCCTACATTCCATTCCTTGACATGGATCAAAGACCTCATAGTTCATAATGGTGTTCCGGCGAACCGGCGTGAGTGAGGACCTTGGTCCAGATGGTGTGGGGCTTACGCACTAGGCCGCCCAGGTGCTGGTGAACCGACGTGAAGGGGGTCGGAGTGACCAACGGGTGGTGGGCTTGAACCTCAGGGAGGCTTGCTACGTACCATTCCTTGACATGGATCAAAGACCTCGTAGTTCAAGTGGTGATGGTGGGTGTCGGCGAACTGACATGAAGAAAGGACCTTGGTCCGATGGGTGATGGTCTTGAACGTCAGGGAGGATTCCTATGTACCATGCCTTGACATGGATCAAAGTCCCCGTAGTTCGGGTAGAATTGTGGAATAAAGTTTAACATCATGCGGGACTGGGATGAACCAATATGAATGAGGCCAGAACGACCGGGTGATGGGCTTAAAACTCGTGAGGCTTCATATGTACCATTCCTTGACGTGGATCAATGTCCTCAAAGTTCGGGTGGTGGTTTTCGTCAGCGATCCGATGTGTAGGTGAACCCGTGGATCCACTGGTGGTGGGCTTGAACCTCAGGGAGGCTTCCTACGTATCATGCCTTGACATGGATCAATGTCCTCGTAGTTCAGGTTGGTCACAACGGCTTGCTGTCAAACTAGAATGCAGTTTAACGTCATTTAGGACGAGGGTGGAACCTGACGTGAAGAAATGATAGGCAATGGGATTGAACCTCGTAAAGGCTTCCTACGTACCATGCCTTGACATGGATCAAAGACCTTGTAGTTCAAATGGATGTACAGTTTAATGTCACGTGGGACAACATACAGATTAACGTCATGCTGGATGGGGGCATAAAGTTTAACGTCATACTGGACGGGGGCATACAGTTTAACATCATGCTAGACGATGACATACATTTTAACATCATCCTGGATGAGGGAATACAGTTTAACGTCATGCTGGACTTGGGCATTTCCATGATCAAGGCTTACACTAATCCCATGTGAGTCATTCTCGGTGTGGGAAACAAGAGGCAGTAGAGACCTGATGATCACATCGCGAAGGGTGCATCCGTGAGAAGCGAAGAGGGGCTTACGTGTTAGGAGGCCCATGGTTCTGGGACATACTCTAGGATAGAGGCCCAAAGTGCAGAAAAGCGCAGCGGGATAAGGATTTGGGACCGAAGATGGAAGGTGCCTCATTCCCTATCGCGCCATCCACTGGCCTTGGCAGTGGGAAAGTACAGAAGTACATGGGTGATACCTTCCGCAAGAGAGGCTTGGGGGCTTACACCAAGGTGGTTTCCTTTCTCCAGTGGACAAATGCTACTCCAAGAAGGTGGATATCATCCCCTTTGGAGAGGTGATTCCGTTTTCGTGGAGACCGGTGGGCGTAACGAATGTCCGAGTCGGGGGGACCCTGTGTGTGAGGCACGTGGTCGGGTCACAGTTTAACATCTTGTGTTTAGGACGAGGTATTTGGAAGTTTAATGTCATGCAGCTCAGACGAAGTGGGTTTACTGCACACCCCTAGTACTTACATAACCGGTACCATCTTCCCATTGCGGGAGGGAAGGTACCGACAAGGCCGTGGTCAAGGGGGGTCACCGAGCGAACCATCGATGGGTGCACGTTAGCGTGGCTATGCGAAGAAGCAATATCCGTTAGCGTGACTATGCGAATAAGCATTAGGAGAAGCAATGATACGAGTGGTGTTGTTCATGGGACTTTAAAATCACATCGTGCAAACCTATAGGGTCGCACGGGAAGAGGAACATCCAAGCAAAGGGGTGTGCTTCGTGAAGTGGATTGCCTTGGAATTAGCATGGGGCGGGGGTGTGAATGGGAGTTGCTTCGCGAAGTGGAATCGTATTCGCGGAGAACTTCCTCGTGAAGCAGAGGTTCCTCATGAAGCGAAGTGCTGTGAAACAGTGTGATTCACGATGTATAGTGACCCTGCCTTGGCCTGGGGATCACTAGTACAGGATGGGTGTGTTGCGAAGCATAAACGCTTCGCGGCTACCCGAGTTCCCTTAGGAATCCCCTTCCTTCGCGAATTCCATTAGGCTTCACGAAGGGAATCCCTCCCGGAATAGGGGCCTAAAACGAGACAAGGAGAAGGCATCTCACAAAGCAAAAATACCTCGTGGAGCTCATGATTCTCATGGTGAAGGGTGCTTCGCGATTTGGGAGTTGAGAAGCCGAAAGGTCGGATTGGTCGTCCTCTCGACTCCGGAGGAGCCCAGTATTTAAAGGCAAGGGGCACCATGAAGCAGAACTCACGCAGCACGAAGGGGTGGCCATACTTCATGGTGGGCTTGCGAATGTGAAGGGGCTCGCAGAGCATTACCGCCTCCAGTGCTTCGCAGAGGTCTTGCGAACGTTAGGGCATTTGCGGAGCGTTACTGCCTCCTCTGCTTCGTGGAGGTCTCGCGAACGGCATGGCGTTCATGGAGTGTTACCACCTCATCTGCTTCGCGGCGGTCTCGTGAATGTTAGGGCGTTCGTGGAGCATTACCACCTCTTCTACTTCAAGACAGCCGCGTTGTTCGGGGGATCTCCACGTCAGGGCTTCGCGAGGCAGCGTGTGGGATTCATTTCTTTCTTCCCTTTGCATCCAATATTTTGGCACCAACAGGTTTCTAATGGGTTTGTTCCCAGAACCAGAAACATCCAATGATTCTATATCCATTTGGACCTACATTTCAAAGGTAGGTGCTCATTAGTTTGTGGACTGATGAGGCTTAGAAATTTTCATTGGTCGAGAGGATGGGGGGTCGGAGTCATCACCCCTTTTTGAGAAGAATTATTGTCTACTTCGGGACTCTCTTTATAGATTTAAGTTATGTTCGTGAATCCTTATTACATTACCAAGTATAAAATGATATTTCCTTTAGATCTGACAATCAACGATTAAATATGTAGGAAATTTAGAGAATATTGTATATGTATTAGAGGTTCTTCATAGATAGATAATCATCTGTATTTGTTAGATATTCTTAGTCAATGGTATCCTTAAATACATAAAAAGTCTCTAGGTCATTATGATGACCATACTAGTTTTCAAAGACACTCAGTGGGGCACTTGAAGTGTATTGTCATTCAGAAGGACATGGATTATTTCAGAGTTGGTATCGAAACCGCAGATGGGCTACCTAAGTATCCTTTATTTAGAAAAGGAATCATAACCCACGTAGTTCGAGAAAGAGAGTATGATGTTTATTATTGATGGCTCAAAGAAAGATGTCATAATTACTTTTACACTCTAAGATCACGTTAGTCATGCTCGGTATGAGAAACAAGAGGTATTGGTAAAACCAGACTATGGTTCCATGAAAGATGAAATCATAAGAAATAATGTGGGGATTATATATGTATGACTTCCCAAACAGATGAATATTAAGATTTACATTAGAGAAGAAATCCAGGAATAGGATCCATAAAAGTATATGTGCTTCATGGAGATTTGGATACTCTAATATTGGGGCTTATCCCTAAGGGAGATGCCCGAGTTAGGAGGGGACTTATGATTGGGTTTTACTTCTGAGAAGGAATCCCAGATCAAAAGTAAATTAGGGCTGGTTAAGAGGAATTAAGACTGGGGATTATTCCTAAGGAGGAGTCCCAGGTTAAAGGGATTTGAAAATTAAGGGACTGAGGCTTACTCCGGAAAAGGAAGCCCAGGATAAGAGAATTATGGTTGGTGCTTACTCCTAATGAGGATGCCCAGATTAGGGGACTTGGGGCTTACTCCTGAAAAGAAGGCCCAAATTAATGAGGACATGGGGCTTACTCCTAAATAGGATTCCCAAAATAAATGGGAATTATGACTGGGGAATACTCCTGAAAAGGAGTCCCAGGTTAAGGGGTTCTCTCATCTTAAAGGATGGGGATGAATGAATGAAATCCCAATCTTTAGTGACATAAAGATGTGTAAATCACTAGGTTTTGAGAGATGTTCCATGGAATGTCTTTTAGATAAGGAATTCAATCAAGAAAAAATGCCATAAATAGCTTTGAAGAGTGTCTTGAAGACTGAATCTTGAATAGGATAGGTGGAATGTCATAAGAGAGATTAAATGGGCAGGAAGGGAACCAAAAAATAAAAGGGTGCACAAGTCCTAGTAGGCGCGCAGGTACTACTTGGGCGTGCATGTACTGGTCGCACTGGTATACCTGCGAGGCACATGGGTACTTGCGCGATTGTTAACCAGTATGGTAATACTTGGGATATCCTTGATCAAAGCCTTTAGAATTATCCCAAGGTACTTCCAGAAGAGTGGCGCACAAGTTTCAATGAGTAGGTAAAGAGGCGCACAAGTGTGTCCATTTCCTTTAAGGGTAAAACACTTAGGCGCACATGTGTTAGTGAATTATAACACTTAGACCTTATTCCTCTTGTTTATACCTTACATTCTAGGTAAAGAATTACCTTAGAAGTGTTTGGAAGACTTGAAGAAGAGATTTGAGCGTTCAGAGCTATGTATCTGAATTCTGGAAAAATTCCTCCTCAAATGGGGTCCTACCGGGGGTATTTATAGGATGGAGAAGACCCTGGGCGATTATCAAAGAGGGCATTTATGTCACCTGCACAACCATTATGCGGCGCACAATTATACTTGTGCGACCTCGGTGGAACTTGCGCAACTCAAGTTCATTTGAATCTTTGTTCATGCATTTTTCAATTTTTGATGTTTCTTCAAAGGATGAATCACTTTGGGTTCAAGGTATTTCCCTATTCAATTCGTTAGACTCTGTGAAGGAAAGGAGCGTCAAAAAAAGTCCCTCCTCAGATTTGGATCTGGAGTGAAAAGAGGATTTGACTTTAGGAAAAAAGTGAAACCATGGGTCTTTTTGGTTATTGGCAGTTTAAAGTCATGCATGTCGGACATAAAAAGACTAATGTTTAAGGTCGAAATAGCTTTGACCGGATGGGTTAAAATTGACTCAATTCATTGATAACTTATCTGAAAACATTTTACCACACTCAAGTATGAAGGAAAACATGTAAACTATGACTTAAGAAATTTTGAATCTGAGGAATGATACGAAAAAGGGATAAAAGGTATTATAAGAAGTAGTTCCCATGAATGAAGTTACCATTATTTAACAAAACCGTTAGGGGTTGAATTATGTAGGGCCACCTAAGGGCATTGGCTGCATAGTCAAATAATAGTATCTTTTGGATGAGAAGTCTGTTATGTAGACTTTTTATGCAAGGCCGCCTAAGGGCACATGCTGCATAGTCATGAAAAAGAACTCTCATAAATTTAATTTTCTACTGCTAAACAGCCAGTGGAAGTTTATAAAGATTCAAATTTTCCAAAGCATAGAGTTTTCTGTATAGAGATAGGTACTTGAATATGGAGAAGATATTTCCAAGCAAGATCATCTAAGAACTGTATGAATTTCACTCCTACGATGGTCTGACCTAAACGTAGGGAAGAGAAAAATAAACCATAGACTTGAATACTTTAAAATCATGAAAAAGAACGTGGGGAAAATATGTTAAGGATGGCTATTTTTTTACGGATCCTTTACATATTGATGATAAGACCAATATGGACAAAAGAGGTTTTCTTCCCAAGAATGAAGTTACCATTATTTAACAAACCAGTTAGGGGGCTGAATTACGCAGGGCCGCCTAAGGGCATTGGCTGCATAGTCAAATAATAGTATCTTTTGGCTGAAAATTCTATTATGTAGACTCTTTATGCAAGGCCGCCTAAGGGCGTGTGCTGCATAGTCAGGCAAAAGAACTCTTAGAAATTGGACATTTTGTTACCAGAAGTCAAGAAAAGGGTTTTAAAGATCTGGAAGTATTTAATACTATGATTATGACACAAAAAATGGGTATTGTCCACTGTATGTAGAGATATATAGATCAATGC
Organism: Viscum album; assembly: GCA_963277665.1. Classification (NCBI taxonomy): domain Eukaryota; kingdom Viridiplantae; phylum Streptophyta; class Magnoliopsida; order Santalales; family Viscaceae; genus Viscum; species Viscum album. Next base: position 1,948,248,820 of record OY728125.1, read on the forward strand.
TAACCATAATCATGTTGTGGCTGGGTCCTGAATTTAAATATTGGACTTCACTACGTATCCCATAAGGATGGGAATCATTCCATACGCAGTTGTTGAAATACAGTTTAACATTTTGTGGAACAAAAGTGTAAGAGATATTAGTTTAGGGTCATAGAACTCGGACCATTACAAGAAATACATAGTGTGTGCTTTCACAGGGACTTTTCAACCATGGGACTAAAAGTGGAATTTGGGGTTAGGCCCAAAAGACTTGGGGATGGATTCAAGGAACACTCGAATGTTCCTACGTATCCCATAAGGATGGGAATCAAGCCCACATAGTTCTAGAAATAACCTCTGTACAAATTTGGTTCTTACATGTGAAGGGTGAAATGAGACTTTAGTGCAATGATGGTTTAACCCAATATAAAAGGTTCGGGCATTGACATGTATGCACGTAGTCTATAGAATGAATCATGATTGAAAATCAATGTAAATAATGATTCCCTCTCAGGTGAGGGTATCAAAGAATATTGTATTTTATTGTCATACAGGACAGAAATGTTGTATAGTTTAACGTCGTATAGCAAGGAAGAAGATGAACCAATGTAAAGATATTGATTCTGGGGGTGGTTTCACAAATCAACGCCATACGAGATGGAGGTGAACTGATGTAAAGATATTGGTTTTGGGCATGAACCTTGGGAGGTTGCCTATGTACCCATCCTAGAAGGCAAGGATCAAAGTCCACATAGTTCAATTAAATAATAAATTAGTGATCAAGTTTTTCTTGGGGACAACGACCCTAAAAATGATGTTGTGAATTATGCATGGTTAACGTCCCAGAGAGGGTGTTATGTTTAAAGTTTTCTCTAAGCTCACGTGAGTCATACTCGTTGTGAGAAACTAGAGGTAACAACAAACTTAACGATGCACAGTTTAATGTCATGTAAGACATATGAAGGGACTATGCAGTTTAATGTCTTCCAGTTAGGACTATTGGTGCTGCATAGTTTAGTGTCATGTAGCAGGGACAAAATACAATTTAACATCATGTAGGATATATTAATGGATTTGTATACAATTTAGCGTCATATAGTTAGGACGATGGGGACAATAAAATTTAATGTCATGTTGGAAAAAAAGACGATTGTGCATTTTAATGTCATGAATTAAGGACAAAAGAGGACACATTTTAACGTCATGTTGGATGTATTAAAAACTTTTTCACTGTTTAACATCATGTTGGACGAAAAAAAGGACGATACAGTTTAGCATCATGTTGGACGAATGTGCAAATAGTTTAAGGTCATATGCATGGATCGTTGATGGTGTAGTTTAACATCATGCTGGACCTAAGGAACATATGTACAGTTTAGCATCATGTAGTTAGGACGTCACAGTTTAACGTCGTGTGTGATGAAAATAATACAAATAGTTTAAGGTCATATGTATGGACCGTTGATGGAGCAGTTTAACATCATGCTGGACGTAAGGGACATCTGTACAGTTTAGCGTCATGTAGTTAGGACGTCACAGTTTAATGTCATGTGGGATGAAAATAATACAAATAGTTTAAGGTCATATGTATGGACCGTTGATGGTGTAGTTTAACATATTGCTGGACGTAAGGGACATCTGTATAGTTTAGCGTCATGTAGTTAGGATGTCATAGTTTAACGTCGTGTGGGACGAAAATAATACAAATAGTTTAGGGTCATATGTATGGATCGTTGATGGTGCAGTTTAACATTGTGATGGACGTAAGGGACATCTATATTGTTTAGAATCATGTAGTTAGGACGTCACAATTTAACATCATGTGCGATGAAAGTAATACAAATAGTTTAAGGTCATATGTATGGACCGTTGATGGTGCAGTTTAACATCGTGCTGGACATAAGGGACATCTGTACAGTTTGCTATCATGTAGCTAGGATGTAACAGTTTAACGTCATGTGGGATGAAAATAATAAAAACATTTTAAGGTCATATGAATGGACCGTTGATGGTGCGGTTTAACATCGTGATGGACGTAAGGGACATCTGTACATTTCAGCGTCATGTAGTTAGGACGTCACAGTTTAACATCATGTGGGCGAAAATAATACAAATAGTTTAAGGTCATATGTATGGACCGTTGATGTTGTATTTTGTGTTTATACAAAATACTTCTTCAGAAATCTGGCATTAGATGGAGTAGTGATGAGTTCTCCATCCATTGAGATTAAAGAATAAGCTCCATTGGAATAGGCATTATGTATTGAATAAGGTCCTTCCCACATTGATTAAATCTTGGGATGTTTTTTTCCTGGTATCATTGGAGTTCTGAGTTCTAATACCATTTCTCCCTAAACAAATGAATGAAGATGAACTTTTTTGTTGAAATCTTGTGCAATTCGATTCTGATAGACTTCCAGGTGATGCAGTGTGCACAATCCTTTCTCATATAATCATTCAAATTCATCCAATCTCTTTTGAGATTGTTCATCTGTAGATGAATGATCACAAATAGCTACTCTGAGAAAAATAAATTGAACTTCAATGGGCAAGACTTCTTTCATTCCATATACCAGTGAATATGGAGTTGACCGCATTGCAGTGGCGGTGGTGGTTTGATAAACCCATAAATCATGAAAGAGTTTATCAGGCCATGACTTCTTATCTTTATCCAACATCTTTTGTAGTATACTTGACAGAGTCTTGTTGAAGGCTTCTATCTGGCCATTGACCACTGTATGATAACGAGATGAATGGTTGGACTTGATGTTGTATTCTTGATAAAACTTCTTCACCTTGTATGAACAGAAGTTGGTTCCATTGTCCATCAATATGGTATGAGGGACACCAAATCTGGTAATTATGTTAGATTTGATGAAGCTAAAAATGCTTTTAGAACTGACTTATTTGAGAGGTATTTCTTCTTCCCATTTGGAAAGGAAGTCAGTAGTAGTAAGAATATACTTAAACTGCTTGGTCGTAGCTGAATGGTAAGGTTCCACCACATCCATTCCCCATGTGGAAAATGGCCACGAGTATTTAGCTATATGAAGAAACTCTGGAGGTTGAAGAATGAAGTTGGCATGTACTTGGAATGAATAAAACTTCTTTATGAAATCAACAAAATCTTGTATCATTGAAGGCCAAAAGTATCTAGGCCTTCAAATCTGATCAGACAGTCTATGTCCAGACTGGTGGGTACCATAGACTCCTGCATGCACTTCATTCAAGACAGCAATTGTCTCTTCACAATCAATGCATCTGAAGATAACTCCATAAAAACCACACTTGTAGAGAATTTTATCTAGGTGATCTGGGCCATCATAAAGACTAAAATTGACCACGTGTCACCAGATTTGTTCTTTCCTTGCTCTATCAGGTGGAAGTGTTCCATTTTTAAGGTATTCCCTGATAGGTGTCATCCATCCTGTAGTATGACCATACGGTTCAGGAATGGGACTAATTTCATTGATATCCTCTATTCTAGTTCAATAATAAGGTGAAATTGTATGACAGTGAGCAATACAGATGGTTGTTTTCTCTAGATTTGGATCTGCCAGAGCTATGGCTATATTAGCCAATGCATCAGCTTGAGCATTTTGTGATCGCAGGACATAAGAAAATGTCAGTTCCAAAGGGAATTCCACCATTAACTCTATGACATAATCATACAAAGGGATTAGTTCTTCTTTTCTGATTGCATAATCCCCATTGACTTGTTTGATTACCAGGTCTGAATCACCTTTCACCCTTAAATGATTCACTTGTGCTTGAAGCACCAACTCCAATCCTGCGATGAGAGCTTGGTATTCTGCTTCATTATTGGTACCACCTTCCCACAATAAGAAGGAATAAGGTAACACGGCCTTTTTCTGGGGAAATAAGAATAACTCCTAATCCAACCTTGTTGAATTTAGGATCTTCCATTTTCTTCCATGTTGGACTTCTGGAAGCACCATCAAAATACATTTCCCATACGGGACGACTATCCTGAATAGAGAAGACTTCCTCATCAAGGAGTTAAATATTTGAATATGTATCTTCTACTAAAGGATGTTCAGCAAGGAAATAAGCTAGAGTTTGGCCCTTTATTTCCTTTTGAGACTTATACTAAATGTCCAACTGCTGAAAAATAACTTCCCACCTTACCAGACGTCCTGTAAGCATTGGATGACTAAGGATGAATTTGAGCAGGTTATTGCGAGATACCAATTGGACCTCGTGATGTCGTAGGTAGTGTCTCAACTTTTGATCTGCAAATATTAATGCCAGGAAACACTTATCAATATTTGAATATTAGGTTTCTGATTCAAGCATATTCTGACTAATATAGTAGAGGTTGTTCTCATTCCCAACATCATTCTTCTTGGCAAGAATGGCACCCAATGATCACTCTAGAGCTGTCACATAGAGGATAAGTGGTCTTCCTTCAACAGGTGGAATGAGTACCGGTGGACTCAAGAGGTATTTCTTGAGAATATCGAATGATTATTGACATTCTTCAGTCCACTGGTAAGTGACTCCCTTCTTCATCAATTTGGTGAAGGGTAAACTTTTTCCTTCCAAATTGGAAATGAAACGCCGAATATAGGCTAAGTTTCCTTGAAGTCCTATCAATTATTTCAAATTTCGAGGAGGTGACATACCAAGGATTGACATTTTATTCTTAGGATCGACTTCGATACCACGATGGCGTACAACAAAGCTTAGAAATTTTCCTGAGGTTACCCCAAAAGAACATTTTAAGGTGTTCATATTAAAATTATGTTGCCAAAGTTTGTGGAATATGAATTCCAAATCAGCCAAGTGATTAGAAAGTTTCCTGGATTTTACCACAAAATCTTCCACAAAACATTCAATGAACTTCCCTAAAACGGTTTGAAGATACAATGCATGACACACTAATATGATGCGCCTGCATTCTTTAGGCCAAAGGGAATTACTCTATAGAAAAACACACCCTAAGGGGATCTTAAGGATGTATATTCCTCATCTTATGGATCCATTCAGATTTTATTATATCCAGAATATCCATCCATGAAGGAAAGTGCTTCATAGACAGCTATTTCATTGATTAAAAGTTCTGTGATCAGAACTAGAAAATCATCCTTAGGTCAATGCCGATTAAGATCTCTGAAATCAGTGAAAAATATAATTTTCCCATTCTTCTTTTTCACTGGGACAATATTATCCAACCACTTGGATATTGAACTTCTCTGATGAAGTTAGCTTTGATAAGATTATCCATTTCAGCCTCAATTTTGTAAGCATAGGTTGGGTGTGTTCTTCTAGCAGATTGTTTGAATCCTCGATGTTCTTCTGGAAAACCCAAATGATGAGTGGAAACATCAGGATCATGCCCGGGATTCTCTGTATAGTTCCAAGCAAATATGTATCGATTTTTCTTCAAAAATGAAATATACATATCTTGTTCTTCAAGAGTCATGGCCGCAGTGATTAAATTGGGGTGTGGATCTTCTTTTATACCCAGATTGATTTCTCTGAGTTCATCCACAGTGGTAGAGATACCCTCTTCAAATGCTGGAGGAGAATCTCTGAGATCTTCCTCTTCTTCTTCAATATTTGTTATTTCATCTGTTTCTACTTGCATAGTAGATGATGAAGCAAAATTTTCATGATCATAAGAGATGTTAAAATTTGCACATATTGAAGAAGAATCTTCCATTTCCAACCAAATTGATGATGAAGGGTCTTCTTTGGGTAATAAAGAAGAGCTGATGGATTGATAATCGACATCATTGTAAACCTCTAACATTGCAATAAATTCTTCTGGCATGGTTGGTGAAGTATATATTTTCTGGATTTCAGCAGATGAAATGAAGACATCTCAATTTGAGCTTTCATCATTTCCTGATGGATCACCAATTTCTCCCATGTTGTATGGCTCGATTGCCATAATTGACATTATGGATTTTTCCATAAGAGTATTTTGATTTGTGTCTATCCCATCAATTTGACTAATAGGAAACACATAATATATACTCACATACGCTAATGGGTTTACTGGAATCTTTTCCAAACCATACAGAGCATTAACTTTGCTAATCTCATTTGTTGTGGATTCCTTCTTTCCCTTCATGTGGTAGAATTCCGCCTTAATGTATTGAGATTAACATGTCTTGAATGGGGCCTTATCACCATACAATGTCCCAAATTGACCATCGAAACAATATTTCAGACATTGATGCTATAATGAAGGGATAGACGCATGTTGATGTAGCCAGGGTCTTCCAAGCAAGATGTTGAAGGCTGAATCTTGATCAAAAACCCTGAAATCTTAATTAGATACAAGATCTCCAAACTGAGTTCTGAGTGTAATCTTGACCGCGTTGTCATGACATGTCAAATTGATTATATTTTTAAGGTTGCTTTAGAGTCTAGGGTAAACCCTAGGTCGTCTCTCAAGGAGCATTGGTAGGTTTAGAGTGCACATTTTTAATAAAAATGACTAAGAGAGGGGGTGGTTTTGAAAATAGTTTAAAACAATGACTTAGTTGAAAAAGCTTAAAAGATGAGTGACCAAGTGGATTTTGAGAAATATGAGATAAAAGTGTCGATGTGATTTCACTACACACATATCAAGTTCATTGTTCATAGAGATTCATCTTAGGTTTAGAGTAATTCATTGGTTGGAATTATTTGAAATCCCGATTAATTCCTAAGATTTTATTTCAATTCTTTAAGGACCAAACCTTCACGTAACAATCATATTTTCAAGGTCCTGTACTTATGAATGGAATAAGAGCTTCCAAATCATATTGAAATCTCAATAAGTTGGGTATGAAAAGGATTCTTGTGATGTCCAATCGTAACAACACAAGTCACGCACTCAAAACCTCACACCGATCGGTTAGAAATTAAGGGCATAACGCTCACATGTATCAAATAAAGCATTCAAATCTGAAATAAAATAAGATACATGGAATGAAATGTTTAAAAACTCAAATTACTCTAAACAAGTAGCTATTGTATGCATCGGAACTCCCTTGACATGTGTGTAGCTCCCTCACAACGAACACCCAACTTTTAGCTCGACATCGGGTGGTGGAGGAAGGTCGGGTGGAACTCCTTCTTCATCCTTGATTACCATCTGAGGATAGGGGCCTCCAGAACCTCCAAGGTGATTAGGAGACTCCTATAGGACTCCAAATTGGCAGCACTCCACTCCTTGGCCGAACTCAAAAATGAGGAGCCCAAGTTGCCATTTTGTAGGAAATGTGGGAGGTGGTTTTGGGCACACAGATTTCATTAATCCAATTTCACGACCCGTTTCATCCTTCAGAAAATCTTATCTCACTTTGGAGAAAATAGAAAAGTTGTATCCCTACCTCTTTACTATCTCCACCGAATTTTTGGCACCGTTTTGACAAATATAGCTCATGATATTGATAAAATACAGAACACCGCATTTGACTTGGTACAAATTCGGTGGCTTGGACAGATAAGTTAGGATGGGGCCCATACAAGTCGAATCAGGATTGGGTTCCTTCATATGAAATGTAGCCTATAAAATTTTGGACAGGCCCACGAAATTTAAGCCCATTTGGATGCACGGATGTTGTGGAATATTCAAAACATTGAACAGATGTCCATGGATCCATGCAATTTTGGCCCATTTTTCTTTCACTTAATCAAGGGCCCTCCAAATCACCTCCACCTACATTGAAACAATAAAAACAAGTAACATTGCACATTCTAATAGTTATAAACACAAAATTATTTAATCATACATGATGCACAATTTGATAATATTTTTATAATTTTTAATACAAAATTTGTTTAGCACAGCGGTGTAAGGTTGAAAATGAAAGAGTGAATCGTGGTACGATCACACCCCCACACATAAACATTTTCACTCCTGGGAAAAGTCACATATCCAAATACAATGATGAATATATATATATAAATCTTTCCAACATCTCGAATATTTATCATTTGAAGAAATTTTATTTAAATTAAAGTGATCAATGCACGAACTACACCAAGGAGTTCTTCCCAGTGAAAATAGAAAAAGATGTCTCATAAATCATATCATAGCGAAATTCAAAAAGATTCATGATACCCAATTGAGAAAGGAATTCAGAAGTAAACCATGACACTAACTCTCCATGTGAGTTTGTGGAAACCATTCCATGCTATTCTTTCCACTTTTTATCCAATAAATATATGTTATTTTAACATTTTTCAGCTTAAATGATTTTGTTACCGAACCTGTCCTACATCCTTTGCAATCATATTTCAAGACCCACTCATTTAAGCATTCCCATAAGTCAAACCATAAGCTCCCGACCTAGATATCCCCATATGTTGCACATTTCATCACTCCCCTCATTTATTATATATATATATATATATATATATATATATATATATATTTGAAGTTGCAATTGGAACAAATCTCAGACTCATCTCTCAACCCTTTGTTTGATCTCCTCACGACACTAATTGCAATAGTTATAACAAGATCAAAGGTTGAGGAGGAGTGGTTTTTGACCTGCCCAAGACACAACAATTTTTTTTGAGGGCGTATAACAGTCGGACATTAGGTACACACACATAGGTCAATCTGGTACAGTAATGAAACAGATCGGATAAGGAACGAACGTATGGAAATATCATTTAAAGTTGAAAATATTAACCCAACATATATTTAACTTATATTAAGTAAGAAATAATCACACTTTGTGGTTTGGTGCAAATATTTTTGGAGATATTAGTGAAACAGTTTTCCCAAAAACTACTCACATAATGGGCATCAATCCTCTCAAAGGTTTCACATGGATACGACCATTTATATCATTGATAGAAAACCAGTTCACTAAAAATCACTCCCTGATGTTAAATTCATACAAATACTCTTTTCATCCTTCGTTATGGTATTTTTACATTCCCCACATTATGGTCGCCAAATCATGGAACTTCGAAATTGTTGATGGGGAAAAATAAAAATACCATAAAGAAGGCCAAAAAGATAAAACAAAAGGAGAAAACAATGAAAATTCCTAACTATCCCAGGAATGTATCCACCCCCCCCACTCCTAGAGAATGCAGTGTCCTCACTGTAATAAAAGAGACTGTGGGAAGGAAGGATAAAACCTGGTGAGTGTTATTCATAGACCGCTTCTTGAACATGGAGTTCCTCCATTGGGGACTCCGAAATGGCTTCATGGAAGTGCTTCAGCCGCTGCCCATTGACAGTGAAGGTTTTATTGGTGTCTTCATTTTGAACCTAGACAACACCAAATAGAGAAAAATTAGTAACAATGTAAGGTCCAAACCAAAAGGAACGAATCTTACCAGGGTGGAACTTCAGCCTTGAATTGTAGAGGAGGACCTTCTACCCGATGTGGAATTGAAGATGAAGGATGAGACGGTCGTGGGCAGCCTTGTTTCGCTCCTTATAAATTCGGGAGTTCTCATATGAATCTCTTCTCATTTCCTCCAACTCCTGAATCTGCATCTTCCTTTGAATACCTGCACCAGAAAGATTAGAATTGCATTGTTTAATAGCCTAGTAGGCCCAGTGCTCTACCTCAACAGGGAGGTGACAACTCTTCCCAAAAACTAGCCGATATGGTGACTTGCCAATTGGAGTTTTGAATGCAGTACAGTAAGCCCATAATTAATCATCGAGTCTAAGACTCCAGTCTTTTCTGTTTGGCTGAACCGTTTTCTCAAGAATCTATTTTACCTCTCTATTTGATACTTCGACTTGACTATTCGTTTGTGGGTGATAAGCAGTAGAAACTTGATGCCCAACCCCATACCTGCACAAAAGAGATTGCATTGTGCAGTTGTAGAAATGAGAACCCTGATCACTAATGATAAAACTAGGTAATACAAACCTACAGAATATTTGGGTTCTCAAAAATTCCACAACTATCTTGGAATTATTTTTCCTCGTGGCTCGTGCCTCTACCCACTTTGAAACATAATCCACTTCCAGAAGAATGTAAAGGTTCCCAAATGAATTGGGGAATGGTCCCATAAATTCAATGCCCCAAACATCAAAAATGTCATGGAAGAGCAATGGTTTTTGGGGAATCTCATTTCTTTTAGAGACATTACCCATTCTTTGACAACGAGGACAAGATTTACAGAATCCATGGGCATCCCTAAACAATGTGGGCCAAAAGAGACCAGAATCTAAGACCTTGCGACCAGTCCGTTGGGGACCAAAGTGGACCCCACAAGCAAGTGTGTGGTAGAACCTAAGGACAGACTGAAACTCACTATCTGGAACACAACGCCTAATAACTTGATCACTACATGTGCGCCAGAGGTAGGGGTCATCCCAAATGTACCAACAAGACTCCTGTTTTAGACGGTCAGCCTGGTTTTTGGTGAAATCAGTTGGAATGAAAGACGCTACCAAATAATTTACAATTTCAGCATACAAAGGAATAACATCTTGTACTCGGTATAATTGCTCATCAGGAAACAATTCATTTATGGGAATACAGGGGGATGAGCCAATATCCGAGGATGGGAGAATCCTAATGATATGGTAAGCAACCACATTCTCTGCTCCTTTTTTATTCTTAATTTCTAGTTCAAATTCCTAAAGGAGGAGCATCCAGCGAATGAGACGTGGTTTGGCTTCCGGTTTCTTAAGGAGATACTGGAGGGCTACATGGTCTGAGAACACATTGACTTTGGACCCTAGAAGGTATGACCAGAATTTATCCAAGGAAAACACAATGGCAAGAAATTCTTTTTCAGTTGTGATATAGTTTCCTTGGGCAGGGTCCAGAGTACGTGAGGCATAAGCTATGACATGTAGAGCTCGGTCGACCCTTTGTGATAAGACTGCCCCAACTGCATAGTTAGAGGCATCACACATGAGCTCAAATGGTAAATCCCACCGAGGTGGTTGGATTACCAGGGGTGACTTGAGACTCCATTTTAACTTATTGAAAGCTTCCTCAAATTTTTTATCAAAATCAAATTCTTTTTCTTTTTTGGAGTAATCGGGAGAGGGGGAGTTCAATTTTACAAAAGTCACGAATGAAACGACGATAAAATCCATCATGACCCAAGAAAGACCGCACATCCCGAACATTTTTAGGGAATGGTAGGGAGGAAATGATATCTACTTTTGATTTTTCCACTTGGATACCTTCCCCAGAAATGACATGTCCCAAAACTATGCCTTGTCGCACCATGAAATGGCATTTCTCATAATTTAATACGAGATTATCTTCAATACAGTGACGTAGGACAGAAGCAAGATGAATCAAACATTCAACAAAAGAGGATCCATAAATAGTAAAATCATCCATAAAAACCTCCATGCAATTCTCCAGGTAATCCGAAAAAATACTTACCATACATCATTGGGAAGTACCTAGAGCATTGCATAGACCAAATGACATCCTTCTATAAGAAAATATACCAAAGGGGCAAGTAAAGGTTGTCTTTTCCTGATCCTCATGGGCAATATGGATCTGAAAGTATCCAGAATACCCATCAAGGAAACAGTAATGGGACTTCCCTGCTAGCCTCTCTAGCATATGGTCAATGAATGGCAATGGGAAATGGTCATTCCTAGTGTGTTAGTTTAGTCGGCGATAGTCTATACAGAAACAACAACTATTCTTCACACGAGTTGGAACCAATTCATTGTTTTAATTTTTAACAACAGTAAGGCCAGTTTTTTTAGGAAATACTTGAACAGGACTGACCCATTGGCTGTCGGAGATAGGGTAAATGATTCCAGCAGCCAATAGTTTTGTTACTTCCTTTTTAACAACATCAAGTAGGTTTGGGTTCAACCGATGTTGTGACTGCCTCACTGGTTTATCCTCATCATTTAATAAAATATGATGTGTTAAAATTGATGGGATAATGCCAGGAATGTCAGCAAGTGTCCATCCCAAATCTTGTTTATACTTCCTCAAAAGATCAAGTAGTCACAATTCATTCTCAGGAGGGAGTGACCTAGCAATGATGACGGGAAACTTGTTTCCATTCTCAAGATATGAGTATTTTAAATCTTGAGGCAGTTGTTTCAGTTCCAATTCTGGAGGATTTTGGATTGACGGAAGTGTGTGTGACAGTGAGAAGTAACTGATCTCATCTAACTGCTCAATGGTAACATCCTCAGATGAGGAATGAGCTTTTACAAGCTTAGCAGTATCATCAATGGTCATGTGATCCTCTGTGTTCAAGAAATCATCAATTAACAAACATGCATGACATTTCTCTAGACCGCTACAACAATCAATTCATGATTCATTACCTAACATTTCAATCAATGAAGAAAACTCAGAAATGGGATCAAGGGAAACAAATGAAGTGATTTTAGGGGAAGGGAGTATATCAATTGAATTTACCGAGAGAGAGGAATGTTCTTTTGAGGGGTGCTTCATGGAATCAAGGATGTTGAAATGGACTATGTCACCACCAAATTCCATAGATAATGTACTATTATGGACATTAATTATGGCTTTTGAGGTTTTCAAGAAAGGTCTCCCCAATATAATTGGGGCATGTCCATTCATCCTATCATCTTCCATTTTTAGCACATAAAAATCAGCAGGAAAGATTAAATTTTGAACCCTCACAAGAACATCCTCTAACACACCGGGATGGTGTTACATACTCCGATTTGCTAGCTGAACAACTATTCCTGTGGGATTTAGTTCACCGACCTACAAAGAAGAGTATATGGAGTGAGGAATCACATTAATAGAAGCACCCAAATCAAGCATGTCATTGGAGAAAGAATACTCCCCTATGGTGCACAGAATTGAGAATGTTCCAGGATCGTTGCACTTGGTGGGAAGTGATGGTTTTATAAATGTTGAGACGTTCCTCCCCAGGCTCACCTTCTCATCACCTCTAAGTCGCCTTCGGTGGGTACACATCTCCTTCAGAAACTTTGCATATCTCGGAATTTTCTTGACGACATCAATCAATGGAATGTTAACCTACACTTTTTTGAAAGTCTCCAAGATTCCTTTATCAAGTTTGTTTTCTTTTTTTTTCTAGGTTGGACTTCCCTTTGAGGAAATAGAAGAGGAATGGTTGGGATAGGTGACTCACCAATAGCCATAGTCTTTCCTTTGAAAGGGCTTCTCTCAGGAAAAGGGTTTTCTTCTCTTGGACCATTTTCAGCAGTTGGGATGGTGGTTTCCATTGTATAGGAGGACTCTAATGGAGGGGTCATTTGTATTTTGAGTTGTGTCCCACTACTAAGGGTGACTACACTATCATTTCCTTTATCCCTAGGGTTTACTAATGGTTGAGATGGTAGTTTACCCGACCCATGACTTTGGATTTCCCCCACCGAGTTGGCAAGTTGTCCTAGTTGGGTCTTTAGGTCTTGTATGGCTGATTGGGTGGTTTGTTGGAATTGGATATTATTGGCAGCCATTTGCTTCATCATATCATCTAGGCTAGGCTCGATTTTTGGAGGGGGTTGTTGGAAAGGCCTTTGGGGTGGTTGAAAATTTCTGGGTGGTGGTGGTTGATGACTACTTTTCCCTGGTTGGTTCCAAGGTGGATGAGGCTGGTTTGAATACCCCACTTGCCTATAGGCTTCGTTGTCTTTCCACCCTTGGTTGGATGGATAGTATGGTTCTTGCCTAAAGGGTTGGTTAAAGGGGCGTCCTGGAAATATTGCCTCACAACTTTCAGAAGTTTCTCTCAATTGAGGACATTGGTCGGAATAGTGGGTGTCAGAAGAGTATATTCTACAATGGATGGGAGGAGGGGATTGAAATTTCCCTTGGGAGAGAGCAAGTTGTCGTAGAAGTGTACTTACCTCTTCAAACTTCGTGTCCACCTTCTTCTCAAACTCAGTACTTTTCACCTCATGGACACCTCGAATGGGAACACAGGACCGTGTACCGAATTGTTGAGTGTTCTGTTCCATGTTCTCAATGAGGGTTCTTGCAGAAATTGGGGTTTTATCTACCAATGCACCACCTACAGCAACATCAACCATATTTCAATAAATAGGAATCAAACCTTCATAAAAATATTGAATTAAAAGTTGATCACTTATTTGGTGGTGTGGGCAACTTGAAAAAAGCCTTTTAAATCTTTCCCAATATTCATGAAGTGTTTCCCCTTGAGATTGTCTTATACCGCATATTTCATTCCTTATAGTTGCAGTTCAAGAGGCTGGGAAGCATTTTTCAAGAAAAAGGTGCTTCATGTCCGCCCAGCCTCTTAATGGTGAATTAACATAGTACAACCAATATTTCGCAGTGTCTTCTAGTGAAAATGGGAATGCTCGAAGCTTTACTTGTTCCTAATCAACATTAGCATGTTTTAATGTTGAACAAACAGTATGAAATTCTTTTAAGTGCTTATGAGGGTCTTCTCCAGGCAGTCCATGAAATCTTGGTAATAAATGGATTAAAACAGATTTTAATTCAAAATTAGGTGCCTCACCTTGAATTTGAATGTAAGTGGGTTGGATATCAACATCAGGCGAGGTTAATTATTTTAATGTTCTATTATTTTCATCCATGATATACATGTTATGTTCAGTTTTAACTTTGGTTTCAGAAGAAGAAGAAGGATCAAGAAGAATTTTAAGATTTGATGTCTCCTCCTTCAAATTGTGGTCTTGTGTGTATCGGTTTCGTTGATGTAGGATCATCTCCGGTTCGGGTTTGAATGTTTGTAGGTCTCCCGGAGTAGAACGCGTCATACAAAGAACCTACACAATAAATAAATTTTAACATAAAAACAAATTCAAAGGTAGAAGATAAAAAACAAATATTCACAAAAATTACAAAAAAGTTTATCAAAAACACGGACAAAAAACCAAAGCGCTCCCCGGCAACGGCGCCAAAATTTGACCATGTTGTCATGAAACGTCAAATTGATTATATTTTTAAGTTTGATTTATAGTCTAGGGTAAACCCTAGGTCGTCTCTCAAGGAGCGTTGTTAGGTTTAGAGTGTGTATTTCTAATAAAAATGACTAAGAGAGGGGGTGGTTTTGAAAACAGTTTAAAACAATGACTTAGTTGAAATAGCTTAAAAGATGAGTGACCAAGTGGATTTTGAGAAATATGATATAAAAGTGTCGATTTTATTTCACTACACACATATCAAGTTCATTGTACATAGATATTCATCTTAGGATTAGAGTAATTCTTTGGTTGGAATTAATTGGAATCCCGATTAATTCCTAAGCTTTTATTTCAATGCTTTAAGAACCAAAACTTGACCTAACAATCGTATTGTCAAGGTCCAGTACTTATGCATTGAATAAGAGCGTCCAAATCATATTGAAATCTCAATAATTTGGGAATGAAAAGGATTCTTGTGATGTCCAATCAGAACAACACAAGTCACGCACTAAAAACCTCACATCGATCAGTTAGAAATTAAGAGCATAACACTCACATGTTTCAAATAAAGCATTAAAATATGAAATAAAATAAGATACATGGAATGAAATGTTTAAAAACCCAAATTACTCCAAACCAGTATCTATTGTATGCATCGGAACTCCCTTGACATGTGTGTAGCTCCCTCACAATGAACACCCAACTTTTAGCTCGACATCGGGAGGAGGAAGAAGCTCGGGTGGAACTCCTTCTTCATCCTTGATTCCCCTATGAGGATAGGGGCCTCCAAAACCTCCAAGGTGATTAGGATACTCCAATAGGACTCCAAATTGGTAGTACTTCACTCCTTGGACGAACTCACAAATGAGGACCCCAAGTTGCTCTTTTATAGGAAATGTGGGCGGTGGTTTTGGGCACACAGATTTCATCAATCCACTTGCATGACATGTTTTGGCCTTCATAAAGTCTTATCTCACTTTTTAGAAAATAGAAAGGATGTAGCCCTAACATTTTTCTATCTCCATAGAATTTTTGGAACCGTTTGGACAAATATAGCTCAAGATATTGATAAAATACAGAACACCACATTTGACTTGGTACAAATTCGGTGTCTTGGACAGATCAGTTCGGATGGGCCCCATAAAAGTCGCATCAGGATTGGGTTCCTTCATATGAACTGTGGAATATTGAATTTTGGAAAGGAATACAAAATTTCAGCCCATTTGGGTGCACGGATGTTGTGTACTATTCAAAACACAGGATAGATATCCATGGATCCATGCAATTTGGGCCCATTTTTCTTTCACTTAATCATGGGCCCTCCAAATCACCTCCACCTACATTAAAACAATAAAAACAATTAACATTTCCCATTATAACAGTTATAAACATAAAATTATTTAATATAACATGATTCACAATTGATAATATTTTTATAATTTTTAATACAAAATATTTTTAGCACAACGGTGTAAGGTTGAAAATGAAACGGTGAATCGTGGTACGATCAAATATCTCCCAGTGGTTCTTGTTCATTTTTATCATATCCTTGTAACATCATAGTTGAAGGAGATAAATAAGATTCTGTGAGTCCCAATCGATGAAGTGTACGAATGAGCATGAGGTTGACTCATGAACCATTATCAATGAAAGCTCTTCAGATGTCTACACCACTGACCATTACAGATAAGTACAAAGGTCTAATATGTCCATGCACGACATCATCTTCATCTACATCAGTAAAAGATATCACTGCATGGAATTATATAGGATTTTTCTCTAGATAGTAGAATTCAGATGCAACAATTTCTGTCCCATACTCTTGAGGACATGACAATGGTTCAATGAGTGCCTCCTGAAGATCTTTCGATAGATTAAAAGCATCCAGAATTGATAAATTGGACAGTACTTGGGCCAAGTGTTTCAATAAATCATAATTTTGATCCAGAGGTCTGTGTTTCCTAACAGGAACATGTTGTTTAATAGGTGACTTGAATTTTGATGCTTTGGAATTTGATGTATCTTGTACCGGGATAGGAGTTGGTAATACTCCTGGCTTTGGAATATTAGATTGATTAGTTCTATTTACTTGCTGAGAGGAAGAAGATAGAACCTTCAACCGATCTTCCAAAATAATTGTGCCAGGACTGAGTCTACATTGTGCGGAAGAACTTTCTTGTTTATGTTGAGCTCATTGAAGGGCTCTACCACGAGTTTCTGCCGCATACACAGTTCTAGTAGGAGTTGAATTGGAATAGTGGCCTTTGAAAGATCAACGTCTTCTCCTGTATCCTGAGCCTCTGGAACATCTTCTGTCTGATACAGGGAACTCGGGCTCCTCAAAATCGAAACTGTGAATGGCATACAGATCTATTAATTAAATCATATTAAAATAACCAAAGATTGACTCTTCATCCGATGAAGACTCTTCCTGACTAGCCAATTTAGGTTATACCGTTTGGTGGGGCGGTGCCCGTTGCTTTGAAGTAGATGGCATAAAATCTTCCAAAGTCAAATATAACTTAGGCTTTGACACATACTCATCTTCTTCTGATTGTTCCTCTTTCTTTTAATTATGTCATTTCATTGAGGATTTTCCTTCTGATGAAGAGGGTTTTTCTGCGGCATTCATTACAGAAGGCACAATTGGTTTCTTCAAATGTGTTCTCCAAATAGCAAGAGTTCAGTTGATCAACTTTTTGACCATCCAATCATCATGTTTTTGTGCATTTTTTTCATAACTTCTTTCCACTCGCCTTCCTCCTCTAGAACTGTAGAAGTAACACATGCTACCTGAGCTGAAGAACTGTTCAGTTTAACTTGTCCCAAACCGACCATTTTTTACAGGAGGTCCTTGAAAACAAATCACTTATGAATGGTATGCCCCAACATTTGATGAAACGGGAAATAGTTTGGACGGTATTCATCTTGTTCCTTGTTTGGCCTATTGGGCCTTGGAAATTGAACCAAATTATTTTCTAGAGCCGAAATGAAATAACCAGGAACTTTTTCATTTCAGAAAGAGTAAACATTGATTTTCAAATCCTTAAATTGTTTTCATCTTTGATCTCTTTGATTAGATTGACGAAATGACCTCTGTTTTTGGAACTCAAGAGGTGGAACCCTTCGAGAGGATGATGGTTTTGAAGTAAAAGTAGGTACATGTGCTTGTTTAAGCATAATTGTGACAGTTTCTGCTTTACTCATTCTCCTTCCTAGGGTTAATGGAATTATACAAGATTTATCTTCAGTCTTTATAAGAGAGTATTCAATCTGTTGAGTGATTGAAGTATGGTCTCTAATCCCTCTTGTGTATTTCATAGGGATCATTGGTGTGCGCAACTCATCACGCAAATTTTTCCCACAGATTGGCAACAATTCCTCTTGATGGAGTGCTAAGCTTAGAGAATATGTTAATCCCTTCAGTGAGCAATGAAATATGAGACCCTTTCATTATCCATTTGCTTATAGTTTGTAAGATATAAAACTATTGTCTTTGGCAATGTTGAGATTAATTGTAGAAGGAATCTTTGACGAAGATCCTCCCATCCGGTAATTGACCGGGATTGCAAGCTTGTGTACCAGACAAAAGCTGGTCCTTGTAAGGTTCGCACGAAGCATCTGAGTTTCACTGCTTCTTGCTATTCTGGAGTTCCCATAATAGAATCTCAACAAGACACGTAATGTGTCAAATGCTGTTCAGGATCGCCTGATCCATTGAAAATAGGGAATACAGGGTTCCCAAAACTTGATGGGGGAGGAATTTCATCAACCCATTCAAGGTAAGCTCTCTTCTTTGGTTGAACCGGAGCATGCTTTCCCTCCATAGCTTCCAACCGAGCTGTTAATGACTCAATAGTTGTTATTAAATTTTGGGAAACATCCATTTGAGCTTGGACCTGAATAGGTGAAATGAATAGAGTTGGTACAGATGTGGCAGCTGGTACTGCAACCAACGGCAGCACTGCCGATTGTTGTTGGACTTGACCCATAGGATTAGACCTGTAAGGGTGTACTGATAAAGGGCAATATTATTGATCCATCTCAGTAGACACAAAAAAAATCATTTGACTGACTGACTCTAGCACGATTAGGAGGAAGACTACCCTAATGTAGTTCTACATTCATCCTCTTTAACTCCTTCATTTCTTCCTCTTGTTGCGTAAATCTTTTCTATAGTGAGAGAGATTGGCCTTCTCCAGAGGAGGATATGTTACCTGATTCTTACCCTCACTTTATTGGACACCTTTCGGAGAGGGGGATGTGTGTTACTTGAAGGATTACCTAGGTTTTGAGTAATCCTGTGATTTTGTGTACACACACCTTCTTCATTTGTATCTGTGCGTACAACTTCTTGAGCAGGAAACTCTTCATCTGATCCCTCTGAGTGAGCTTCATCTGGTGGATCAGAAACAACGACATTGATGACATTAATTGATGCATAATGCATTGCATCCCTTATATTAGCATTTCTGTGATATTGTCTTCTGCCATTCCCCTGACGAGACATTGCCTTTTGTTGATTTGATCTCTCAGGAACTTCTTGGCGAATCATAATTTTGAGAGAATCTCTTGATAATTTGGATCTTCTTTCCTCTTGAGGCTTCTTCCCCAATCGAGAGAAGACTGACTTTCTCGAAGTAAGGGATTGAGGATTTGAAAAGGTCCCCAGTCTAGTGGACTGGGGCTATTCCTGCTGGCTTTGATCAACTTCTAAAATCCTATTTGATGATTCTGTGGGTTGAGTTAAAAGAGTCCCCAGTCAGGAAATCTGGGGTGTCTCTTGACATGCTATGTCTGAGATTTTATTAAAATATCTCCTGATCTTGTGGACCTTAGTCCGGAAATTAGCTGGATGCATCAATCGACACCCACATTTATCACCCAGCTCAAAAGGCCATTAGATGATTTCTGAAACTTCTGTCACTTGATGATGTGCTTGTTCCATATGAGAGGCCTATTAAATATTCTTTTTTCCTTGATGCATGAGTAATTCAATAACTTGTTCTATGTTTTCTTGATTTTGATCAGAACTAGTTGAGGCCTATTCTTGGGAAAGATTTTGATTACAAACAAAACCCATTGATTGTGGCCGGCCACAGGCAATAACATTTCATTAGATCATTTACGGCGGGCTTTGCTGACTGGAGAGTATAGTGAAATATAGTTATCCATGAACACCCCATCCCCTAACATGAATACCAAATGGGGAATTGGAAATTAACTGGTGCAATCTTCTTAGTGTGCCAAGGCATGAACGTTGAAGGGATCTCTGCTGCTTTTCAGCCTTTGGATATCGAGAGACTGATAGAGATGCCAAATCAACATTAAATTGTAACCCTTCTATTATCTTAACATGATTTCCATATTCATCATAAGATAATAATTTCTTTTTCAACTGACAAAGAGTTTTCCATATGTTGAGACGAATGTCATGGATTCCATCTTCAATCAACATCTCTGGAATGTCATACTGAGAGTCATCCATAGGCCAAAAGACGACTGGCACTTCACCTTTTGCCAATTTTTTTCTCATGTTCAACATTTATTCTTTATCATTAAATGAAGATTATTCTACCTAATTTGACAAGAGCTGGTGCTTCCTTGTTGATTAATCAGATTCAATAAGATTGGTAGAGAAATCACTGATTAAACAAGAAGATTCATAACTTAGGGGTGGTTCGGAGAATGACCTACACCCTGGGCTATCTTTTGATTGAGAAAGTATTTCACTTGCTAGCGATGAAGCATCAGACATGACTGGTTTCGCATTTGAAAGTGCCTCAAGATAAGAGGGTTTTTTTGGCACTACATTATCCACAGGAGCATTTTCGGGGCAATGTGCATCACTAATGCGGAGAAGAATTTTGCAGCGAAATTCATTATCATGTGGAGGACCACCATGGTGGGTTACAGACAAAGATGAGATCTCTTTCTCCTTGGCCTTCTTACCACACATAGGGTTCATGTGGCTCTCATCTGAAGATGAAGCTTCAAGATCGACCGAACTATCATGAATCAAGCCTCCATAAGAAAGTGTCTGTTAAAGACCTTTGGAATTAATGTTCCCACTATTGGGAAATGAGGGCGTAGAATCTTGGATTCCAATAAATAACCGTCTGAGGGCTTCAAGAACTCTAGCATCAAGCAAGGCCTTGTTACAGATTGTCTCTTGATCTCGTAACTATACTGGGCGAGTCTTATTCTTAGATGCCTTCTTCCTCAACTTGGAAACCACTTGTTGATGAAAGTGTCTACTCTGAGCAGGTGTATGTGCCTGATCAGGAGAGATGGCCAGGTTAGGCTGGAGATCTCCACTCAAATCAGGTGTATGTGCCTGACTTGGTTGTCCGTATGATATGGGGGAGTACACCCCTCAAACCTCTTGGACTGGAACAGATGTGTGTGTCTGTTCTGGAGTGAACTATTGATGTGTCACTCCACTGGTAGGGATAGATTTATGTGGCTTTCCCTGAGACGCTACTGGAGCTGTTATAATATCCTGGCAGCCATCTAGAATATGAACAGGGATATGCTTATGCTCCTTCACCATTTATATAATATGCTTGGTGACTTCACCTACCAGAATGGGGATATACGTCTATTCTGTGCTTGGAGGAGGTGTATGTACCTGCTCCTGTCCTCCTTTTTCTGTCAGTGAATCCTGACAGTACTCAAGTGTGGGGGCATAGAGTTTAGTCTGCCTCCTATTTGTCTCCGGAGTTTTCCGACTGACTTCTCTGAATGTTACCAAGCGAGAATGTTGGTAGGCTTGATCAATACTAGTAGGTGTATGTGCCTGCTGATTGCACTTTGCCGAACATGGTTGAAGAGTTCAATCATATGTAGTCATACAAGTCTTATGACTAGCTGATGATGTAGAAACAGGTGTATGTTCCTGCCTATAGTACTCCGCCGTAATTGCCTGGTGGGATTGGAGTGATGCTTCCAGACAAGTCTGCTGGATAGCACAATTAAAATGGATGGGTGTGTGTTCCCGCTCGTTACTTTCCACCAAGTTAGGTTGGTGGACTTCTTCAGAGATGGAAGAGATGAGAACCTGCTCACTGTTGACCGGATATCGCCTTTGGCGATTCGTATTGCCTACTCGGGTTCAAGGAACCTGATCTGAACGCATTGAGTCGAAACCCTCATCATGTTGAGGGAGCACTGCTACACTATTCTGGCGGAGATTGTTAATGGGATCCCTCAAGAAGGACTTCTGTCTCTTTGAGTTAAGGCCCTGAGGGACCTGCACATTCACCTCCCTAGAATACGGAAGTGAATGGTGATTGTGTTCTCGGGATAACGACCCGAAATAGTTGGAGACGGTAGTTAACACCGCCTGCTTCTTGATCGATGGTCGTCTCTATCCGAATGACCAGGGTGAATTATTGACTTGGAGGGATTGTCGAGCGGCCTCCAGAGTTGGAATAGTACCATTTTGAGGGTACTCCTTAACCAGCGCATTTGATACCCAGCGTTGAAGATGCTGAGGAGGTGATGTCGTACTCAGAGTGGACGACGATCCAGCATGAGTAGCAGTAGAAGTTTTCACATCAGAGGTATTCACAGATGTGAACATAAGAAAAGACATTTTGGAAATGCAAACAATCTTGGAAAAGTGTTCATGTTTGATATAGCAGACATAATCAAGATAAGTCCGGCCACTACATCTTTTGGATGAGAAAATATGTTATTGATTTTTTTTTGGCCCTCTCATTGAGTTTAAATAGGGGCCTAACAAATAATCAAAGCATCATTTTAACTTGGTTAAGGATTCACGTTGGCTTCACCATTTTTTGTTTCTTCTGGAATTGGGGATGATCTCATTAATTTAATATTCAAACATTCCAAGCAGTTTCTATTGGGTTTGTTCGTAGAACCATAAACATCCAATGATTCCATATCTATTTGGACCTACATTCCAAAGGTAGGTTCTCATTAGTTTGTGGAGTGATGAGGCTTAGGATTTTGCATTGGTCGAGAGGATGGGAGGTCAGACTCATTACACCTTTTTGAGGGAAATTATTGTCTACTCCGGGACTCTATTTATAGATTTAAATTATGTTCGTGAATCCTTATTACATTACCAAGTATAAAATGAGCTTTCCTTTAGATCTGAAAATCAATGATTAAATATGTAAGAAATTTAGAGAATCTTTTATATGTATTTGATGTTCTTCATCAATAGAGAATCATCTGTATTTGTTAGATATTCTTAGTCAATGGTATCCTTAAATACATAAAAAGTCTCATGGTCATTATGATGACCATACTGGTTTTCAAAGCCACTCAATGGGGCACTTGAAGTTTATTGTCATTCAGAAGGACATGGATTATTTCATAGTTGGGATTGAACCCGCAGATGGGCTACCTACGTATCCCTTATTTAGAAAAGGAATCAGAACCCACATAGTTCGAGAAAGGGAGTATGATGTTTATGATTGATGGATCAAATAAAGATGTCATAATTACTTTTACACTATAAGCTCACGTGATTCATGCTCGGTGTGAGAAACAAGAGGTATTGGTAAAACCAGAAAATTGTGCCATGAAAGATGCAATCATAAGAAATAATGTGGGGCTTATGTATGTATGACTTCCCAAATAGATGAAGATTAAGATTTACTTCAGGGAAGAAATCCAGGAACAAGGTCCATAAAATTATATGTGCTTCATGGAGTTTTGGATACACTAATCTTGGGGTTTACTCTTAAGGAAGATGCCAGAGTTAGGAGGGGACTTATGATTGGGTTTTACTCCTGAGAAGGAAGCCCAGATCAAAAGTAAATTAGGACTGTTTAAGAGGAATTAAGACTGGGGCTTATTCTTAAGGAGGAGGCCCAAGTTAAAGGGATTTGAAAATTAAGGGACTGAGGCTTACTCCTAAAAAGGAAGCCCATGTTAAGAGAAATATGGTTGGGGCTTACTCTTAAGGACGATGCCAAGATTAGGGGACTTGGGGATTACTCCTGAAATGAAGGCCCAAATTAATGAGGACTTGGGGCTTACTCCTAAGGAGGATGCCCGGGAATTATGAAAGGGGATTACTCATGAAAATGAGGCCCATGTTAAGGGGTTATCTCATCTTCAAGGATGAGGTTGAATGAATGAAATCTCAATCATTAGTGACATAAATATGTGTAAATCACTAGGTTTTGAGAGATGTTCCATGGAATTCCTTTCAGATAAGGAAGTCAATCAAGAAAACATGCCATAAATGGATTTGAAGAGTGTCTTGAAGACTGAATATTGAATAGGAGAGGTGGAATGGCATAAGGTAGATGAAATGGGTAGGAAGGGCACCAAAAAAATAGAAGGGCGCACAAGTCTTGGAAGGTGTGCAGGTACTGCGTGGGCGCCCAAGTCCTGGGCACACAGGTATATCTACGTGGCACATGGGTACTTGTGCAATTGTTAACCAGTAGGGTAATACTTGGGTGATCCTTGATCAAAGCCTTTAGAATTATCCCGAGGTACTTCCAGAAGAGTGGCGTGCAAGTTTCAATGAGTAGGTAAGGAGGCGCGCAAGTGTTCCCATTTCCCTTAAGGGTAAAACACTTAGGCGCGCAAGTGTTAGTGAATTCTACCACTTAGACCTTATTCCTATTTATTAGACCATCCATTCTAGGTAAATAATTACCTTATAAGTGTTCGAAAGACTTGAAGAAGAGACTTGGGCGTTCAGAGCTCTGTATCTGAATTCTGGAAAAATTCCTCCTCAAATGGGGGGCCCACCGAGGGTATTTATAGGCTGGAAAAGTCCCTTTGCGATTTTCAAAGAGGGCGCAGAAGTCACATGTGTGACCATTATGTGGCACGCAAGTATACTTGTGTGACCTTGGTGGAACTTTCACCACTCAAGTGCATTTGAACCTTTGTTCATTCCTTTGTCAAATTTTTATGTTTCTTCAAAGGTTGAATCACTTTGGGTTCAAGGTATTTCCCTTTTCAATTTGTTAGACTCTGTGATGGAAAGGAGCATCAACAGTCCTGTTACACGACCGTAAATTGAGTCTTAAAACTATGTGGGTATTGATTATTGACTCAAATTATGGTACATAAGAAAAATCTATGAGGTTTAATCCCAACATCTCAACAAACCTAGACACATCACAAAGGATAAATCTCAATACACCAACACTATAAAATCTACATATCATACTTATGGAGATATCACCCCTATAGGGTGATCAAATTCCTCTTGGGGACACACATAACCAAAATATATAGTGTGATCTTATTCCCCTATGGGGACACACTTAACCAAAATAAAAAAATGTGATCATATCACCCCATGGGGGAACACTATACCCCATTACCATAAAATCCCAATGTGTGATCATATTCCCCATGGGAACATAATAAAAATGGAGGTCTGATCATCCACCCATGGGGGAATACTCTCTCTATCACCCACCTACCTCTCTATAGTGTTAATGTTATCACCTTGTAAATACACTAAAATAATACTAGTTTTCCAAAATGTGATCATATTCCACATGGGAACACACTAAAATACTACTACTTGTCCTCCTATGATGTTAAACCAGTATACAACATGACATCTCAACCTTATAAAATAAACAAGGAATGCCTGGAGAAAAAAAATATTTAGATAAATTATGCCCTTGATGTCAACTCCCCCATACAAGACATGGTATGCCCTAGATATTTATCTTAAAAATCCTCACACATGATATTACCTCTAAAAGTGGATGGCTTTATAGGTACCCGACATTTTTAACATCAAGAAATTCTCATATATTTCTAATGTTACCATCTAAATTGACCAAATGTTGTTGTCCTATTGAGACAAAAGTAGTGTAATTAACCAGTTTCCACTACTGGGTGGTGTCAGGAATGAATTTCATAAACATGAATTAAATATTTGTTAGATTCCAAGACTAGGAAATGTACTCCATGGTGGAATCCATTGAATAGGTAAGTAACATCCCATCACCCAATTTTGATCAAGGATAAAATCTCAAAAATCCTGGTTATGGTGGTTTCCCACATTTGGAATGTAGGAATATGAAGAAAAAATAGAATAATACATATTTCATAAAAAATCATCAACAAAAGTCATTCTATAAATGATGTTTTACAAATTAAAGATAGAATGACATCAAAATGACTTAAGTAAACATAAATGATTTTGTAATTAAGTAAAACATGGTAATAAATAAAATATTTTGAATAATGATAATGTAATAAACAAAAGAGGATATTACTAATGTAAATTACTAATCTAATTTTAATTTTTTCGATTTAGAGAATGTAAGAATCTATATTGGTCTTATAGTAATGAATTTTCTTAAAAAACATATTTCAAATGAAATCTTTAAATTATTTCCCTCCTTATTAATTTTCATTTAAATGTCTCAATAATGTTTTGATTTTTACTTAAAAGGTTTTTAGTAGTTATTTTAAACTATTTTTATCTTTATTAAAAATATTTAAAGATGAATCTTTTCAAATTTTTCGATATTGGTTATATTTTATTTTTTAAAAAAGTGGGAAAATATTTTTTTTTAACAAATATAGCTTAATAACCTCTCCCATTATTATAGTTGTTATATGTTATCAATATTAATCTGCTAGTTAACATGGTTTTTCAAATAATACCCTCTTTATACACTTATAGTATTTTTTTCATTTTTAATAGTTTAAAAAAAATTCATTTTTTTTATGAAAATGAAAATTGCTTTTCTTATTGGTTCAAATATGTGTTTCAAGGGTTCTATAATGAGAAGTGTAGTATTACCAATTTTTGGGTTAGGAAATGGTACTTGATCATTATATATGATTATGTATGAGATTGATATAGCTCCCTACAATGGGTTATCCATATATAGTTCTCCAATTCAATGGTTAATGATTTAGTCTTTGTAGGAGAAAATGTGGGAGATAACCATGTAACTTACTCCTATAGAATTAAATGGAATATTGGTATTATAAAATGGGCTAAACATGAGTGAAAATATCTTATAAATATGTTTCTACAAGATACCTATTTCATGATTTTTGTGTAATTTGGTGGAAATATATTAATTTCATGAGAAAAGAATAGTTTTTATAATTTTATTAGTGATGGATTTTTTTTCAAGGGAAGATTCTAAGAGTTCTAATGTTACTAAATATTCCTTCTTAGTTTTCCTATTCTTAGTACTGATTTTTAAATTTTTTTTTTTGATAAAATGATTATTTAATTTGTGGAAATGTTTTATTTATGTCATAAATGTTTCATTGTTGAAAAAGGATTTCACTTTCATTGGTATTCATGTTTTCAATGGAATAATGTGATACAATTATGTATATATCACTTACTAATATTTTTATTCTCATAAAATTTTTATAGAGGTTTTTCGCATGATATAAGGATAATTATGAACGATATAAATATCCAAATTTTCTATTTGGACTCATATAAAAATAAGGAAAATTTTATTGAGTGAAACATGGGTGAAATTTTAATGCCCTTTTTTTGTGGAAAATTTTTTCAATGTGTAGAAGTGTCCACTTTTTATGGACTATTTTTCTTAATTCTCTAAAAATATAAAACAGAAAATATAATTTGATTGTAAAAAAGTTAAATCCTTATTATTTAACTAATATTTATGGGTTGTTAAAGTTTTGGGTTATTATTGTTGGTATTAGAGTACGATTTAGATAACATTATTGGTTAGAATGATTTTAAATGAAACACTTAATAGATTCAAATTTATAGTTATATTACCATGAGATAGTTTTTAAGGATTCCAATATTGATTTATCTAAGGAGTTTTTATTTAGAATGGTTTTCTATATAGGAAGAAGGGTAGAAAATGTAGGATGGAATCAAGGGGATAATAACCTTCAAAATCTGCAACCTGAAATGATTTTAATATAACTAATTATTGACGTGTTATCTTAGTTGATGTAGGATAATAATGTTGTCACCCATGACTGATAATAAAAAAATCTCCTACCTAGTAACACGTTTGTAGTGGGCAATTTCTTGACATTGATCCCAATGACTTTTTGTATATCTTCAGACCCAGTGAAAGAAAAAGAATGTATAAAATAAATACGAATGATATTGGATTCTTTTGTCTGTATAGAATACCGATAGGTAACTCTTTATATTTATAATTTTGAAGATGATGTTTAACAATAGTGATCACTAATTAGGAATACTAAGGAAAATAGTGGCATTGTTGTCAGGGAGTGGTTGGACATTAGAGCTATTTTACATGATATTATGTTCCGAAATAACATCAACATAAAAATAAAATGCAATGTTCTAGAATTGGTGAAAATGGGAGAAGAATCAAAAGACTATTATGAATAATGTTTTACTAGATTGTCTAAGTATGAACTAAATTTCATCTTAGACTATAAAATTAAAGTTCATAAATGTTAAAAAATTATGAAAACTGAGTTTACAAAGAGTGTTGGACTCGAATAAATTTAAAAGTTATAGGGAAATTTTTATATGTGCTAAAGAAATTTATATTTTGTTGTCTAACAATTATATACCTCATGAAAACAAGATTAATAAGCGGTCTAGGTGGTATGAAATAAATATATAGTTAATTTAGGAATCTGGTAGTAATCCCCAAACATGTTACAAATATTGTAAAATATATTTTAAATAATGGTTGATATGACTGAGAATGTTTTAAAGACATGTTAATAAAGGTTATTTGAATAAAAATGTATTCCCCCATCGCATTTAGTTGTTAGTGTAGTCATATTTGTCAGAAAGAATTAGGAAATCTCATAATAAGGATTGTGTTTTTCATTAAATAGATGAGTTTTTAATAAGGGTATGTTTCCTAAATTTGAAAATAAAAAAAAATGTGTTATAAGATTTATAATGATTTTATGTGTGAAAAATTATTCCCAATTGAGATGGAATTGTTGAGTGAAGATCAAAGATATCTATTTTTTGTTTACACTAGAAGAACTAAGATGTATGAGGACCTTAATGAAATATTATTTGTGGGATTGTATGAAGAAATATATTATTGATGTTATCATGAAATGTTTTACATTTCCACATTTTGAAGTTGAGTGATAGCTATAAAATGAGCCTTTTTAGTTAATGAATAGACATGGTAGAATATATCCATATATTTTAGGGTGGGATTAACAAAGGTTTCTCAAGATAATAATGTGATTTGGGTTAATATTGATCAATTGAATTAATGGTAAAACAATTTTCATAATTGAGATATTATAATTTTAGATCATATTTTTATAGACTATACCTTAATGATATGGTTAGATTAAACAAAATTTTTCTTTCTATTATATCTGATAAGGATCCTAGAATTTCATATAATTTTTAAAAAGTACTTCAAAATTAATTAAGTGATAAATTAAAATTTAATAAAAATTTTAATCTTAAAGCAGATAAATTGTAAGATGGAATGATTCATAATTTAGAATAAAGGAATTTATCTTGTTTATTTTATTACCTAGGAAGTTGGGATCAACATTACAATAACCTCAAACATGAACTCTCAGGTTCATTCCTACAAAAATAAACTTTTCATTTACATCATGATATTGATAAATGTGAACCAATTTTATTCATCAAAAAATTATTACAATAAATTGAAATATTGGATAATTAACATACCCAATGACCTTTTAGTTTTAAGGTTTTATATAATTATGAAAAAATCCTACATAAACAACACTCATGGATTTAAGATTGTTTTTTTCACTATATTAATCATTTCATATTACATATTAATTATTAACAATTTCCCAAAAAATACAAAACATATGAAGCCTTCCTAGAATAAAATCATTTAACATCATCATTAATGACTTGGGGAATATGAAACATAAGAATGGTGAGATCAAATTCTTAGTAAGTTTAATTATAAGCATTAATAATCGAATGTCATTAGGGATAAATAAGAAGAGAATAATGGTATGATGAAATAATAAAAGTACATGAGAATAATATAAGGTAATTAATACCCATAAATATATATATATATAATCAATAATGAAACATTTAATAGTTCTTCAACAAGGATAAGACACATTAGAATGAACAACCATGTGACATGTGATATCAAACATGATCAAAGGAAACATTTATAACTCATAGAAAGAATAATGAAAACATGTTGGTATCTTATTTCAATATCTTAATAACCCATTTTAAACCCATGTTATAAATAACTAGATTTCTATTAAGTCTATATGATAAACCCTCTGGTAACTCCCTCTTTCTTTCCTCTAAAAACAAGGAACATTACCTAATGAATTTTAGTGCTATCTAGCCACACACATCATATTATATATATTGGGATCACCCATTTTTATAAGATATAATATAGATCAACTCATCATATAATCTATATGGGGATCATCCATTCACCATAAATAATATCCAAGTACCATTCATGAATAAAACATTGAGAATATTTTACATTTTGATATAACTATAATCTACATTCTTTCATAGATTGATTTAACCATGGAAAATAAATATGTTTTGTGGAATTATAATAATCCATAGAGATGAAGAATAATTATGGTATAATTATAATGTGTCCCTAGTATATTATAAGTAACATCAAGGGTGTTTGACATTGATGAACGAGAATACCATTAAAATATAAGTGCAAACATTCTTGAGAAAATAAAATTTAACATCGAAAATCACTTTTAAAAACTAAAAAATTATAAAATATTGTGAAAACGATTTTCCATGAAAATAACCTTGGAAACATATTAAATAATATTAAAAAAATAATTGAAAGTATAGTTATAAAATTAATTCATTTCATAAATATTAAAAATAAAAAATTCATTTCAAACATTTTGAAAATAGAATCAAAAGTTACCCACTTAAAAAACATTAAGAAATATCCTTTTAAAAATATTCAAAATAAGTTCAAAGTCCTTGTGAATTAGATTTTTTAAAAAATGTTTATAAAATAACATTTTATAAAAACAGATATAGAAGACAAATATTCTATATCTAAAAGATGATACATGATCAATATCACTTAGAACTGAATTTATTAATTTTTATTTAATGAATATGGGAGGAATTTAAAATTAAACATGTGAACCACATTTATAAAAATAAGTAATGAAATATTTTTGTTTCAAGAAAATATGATCATATTATTTCCCCCTAAATAAATTGAACAAAAAAAATCCAAAAAATAAAGGATATTGTCACATAATGTCTTTGCCACTTTTTTAACATTTCAATCATAATCCCCATTAAAGATAAATATAAAATGAAACTATAAATATAATTAACATAAAATATTAATCATATATCATATCAATTGTTCATTATATACACCTCAAAAAATAATATAAGTGCATATCATAATCATATATCTGAGGAAAGAGAATTTGATATGAATAACCCATATAGATATAATATCATTGAATTTATAATTAGTGAATGGAGTGATTATGTGTAAAAAATGTACATATAAAAAAGTTTAAAATAGATTAAATAAAATAAATTTTAATTGACATATAATCATGAAATAACAAATTCAATGAAAAAGGGGTATAACCCAACGAATGGAAAGTGAGTTAAGAAACCCTTTACTATAGGGTAACTACAAGTCAAAACCATATTAGATGAAATAATTAAAATTGAAATATAAAATAACATGAATTATGAAATATTTATGATATAAAATGTAAAAGGGTTATTATATTATCCCTATAAAATAAATTAGGTGCATAACAATAAAACATGCCTCAGTGAAAGTAAATTGAGACGAAATCTCTTATAGATTTGGTAATCTCAAAAGAAAAACCCCATGATAGAGTGAAACTCATATAAATTTTTAAATCTAAATAATTTCCATGAAAATAATAATAAAATGCATTCATTGAAATTATTTAAAAAATATAATATAATTTTTTGGGAAGTATGGCATATGTCTCAAAGAATGTGAGATGAGAAACCCTTTTCTCGAGTCCAGATACTCCATGTATGTACTTTAACTACTATATAATAAAAACATATAAACTATTTTATTTATTAATAAACATTTAAAAATTTTAAAATCATATAATTACATTTATAATTTTAAATTATTTTTAATTTAAAATTTAAATAAATAATCAACTATGTCTACATCTAGTGTTTTTAGAATGTTTGGTCCATATTTTCAAAACAACTTCAGATTATTAATTATGGAAAATAGGGTAATTTTCCCATAATTTTCATAATAATAATAATGAAATAATTATAATTTTTAAACATTAATTATATTTTTAAAACCAACAATTAATAATGGCTATGAAAAATGAACTATGTTATAATCACAGAGACAATATTCTATACCAATGCATCGACAAAGTTTCCATTTTTCAGTGATGATTATAAAAAAAGTAATTAATATTTTATATATAATTTTTTTTATAATATTAAAAATGCCATATTATTTCTTTATATATACTTATACATAAAATCCATGTGATTTAGTGATGGAAAAAGAGTCACATTTCTTCATGGATGAGTCAGTGCACACGTACGCACAAACAATGTTATTATTTTTAGTGAGTAGAAAGTTAAGAAATAAAATGATATATTATATTTTTAGAAATTATAAATATGTAATTCATATCATATATAAACATTAACTACATATACATAAATAGTCATGAGAGGATATGGTGAAAAACAAATTACATTGATTCATGAGGCTGTAGTATTCTGTACACTTATACAATGGTTTTGTTTTCAATTCTACAGAAGAGGATCTGTATTTAAGTTATAAAATTAAAATAATAACATTTAAATATTTATTAGATAATAATATTTTTATTACATATTTGCATAATAAAAGTTGAATTTTGTGGAGAAAGAAATAAAAAATAACACTCGATAAAGAATGATACCTCCCCTTCTATAACCACTTTAGTTTTACAGAAAAATAACTCCTTAGTGGGTTTTATAATTAAATGGCTTAAAGGATGTGGGAAGAAAATTTAAGAAGTTATTTTTATTGGTAATTTAAAAACGAAAAGTTTTTTAAGATTTGAATAGGAGTGTATATGTGTAAGCATTTATAAGGGGGTGAGGACAAACATGGAAATTTTGGAAATAAAAATTTATACCCTCATTTTACACATGACACAAGGATAACAAATGGTACATTATCTAGAATTATATTATATAAAGTTTTAATATGTCCAAAAAATATAATTTAGTAACTTTTTTGGTCATTTTATGCCCTATTATTTTAGTTTAACCCCTAGTAATTGCATTTTCACCGTAACTGAGGTAAAATATTTTTACTGTTTTCACTATTCATTATGAAAAAAATTAAGTTGAAATTATTACATAATATAAATTTTAATGATTTAATATATGGACTAAATTTTAACAAATTAAATTCCATTAATAAGCATAATTCAATTTAATATAAAACTCATATATTTGATGAAAAAGGGGGTTTTCAAGAAAAATACTTTTCAAGAAAAATATGTTATTATATTAACTTTATAACTAGTAATAATCATTATATTAATTTAAATTTAAATTTATTGATATAAAATAGATACATTTAATATAAATCATTAATCATTAGGGGTTATTTTAATTAATTAAATGGAAAATATTAATCACATTAAAATAGTTTTCATTAAAATGCTTTTTAAGCTTAAAATATATACTTACAATAAAATCCATTATGAAGATGATTATGATATAATTAATTTTACTAAATATATCCAAATAATTATATTTTTACTTTAAATAAAATTAAAATCATAATGGATCTTTTAAATTACTTAATTTATTAAAAATAAATTACTGTTTTACAAAAAATGATTTTTTCACTATTTAATGAAAAATCAATATATTTCAAAAAAAATCCCCAAAATTCACCCTATGATAACATTCATATGATGATTTAGAAAAAAATCATTTTTTAAAAATCATTTTTAGAAAAATCTATAAATCTATCTTAATAGTTTCTATCAAAAATCAATAAAAACTTCTTTTAGGAAAACAAAATTTTCCTGAACAAAATTGCTTTACTAAAAATTGATTTATTTTTTAATAAGAATTTAAGAGAAAATTTATATTGATTAGGATATATATTTATCATAAACTAGTTTATCATATTAATTACATAAAACTAAATATCTTGGTTACAGTAGTCATATAATAATATTTCGTTGTTTTTTCGGCTCGATGGTGCGTGTTTTATACCCTATCGAATGCAGTTTCTATTTTTTAATATCCAGTTGTTACGTAATCCCCCATTTAATAGATTCAAAACTCAAAATTTTAACTTTATCGTATAAAAAATATGGATGAAATTTTATTATATTTCTGTGGAAAAACCATATCATAAAAAATTATTATTGTAACTTCCGCTTAATAAGAAAGGGAAATACGAAGGTCAACTAAAATAACACATAACTAAGTCACCAAATTGGAGAATGTTGGTGGTATGTAAAGATATAGAGATGTAAGAAAATATTACCACCAAAATAATTTTGGATAGTGGAAGAGATCAATGGTAACAATAAAGTTAATGATCTTCAAAAAGTCAACAACAACAAAACCATAACCTAAAGAGGTGTGAAAAAGACCATCAGTTTCATCCAAAATGATGGTAATATGATGATTTTTTTTGTATCAATATACTTTTTCCTAGTTTAGATGAAGTTTATTACCATATAAAATAATAAGACAAGGTAATATACTTACTTGATAATTATTATTTCATCCTTTCATTACCATTTACATGATATTATCTTTTTCTCTAAAAGACACATTTTCAAGATGGAATTTTTTAATCTGAAAGCACTAAAATCATCTTCTAATATATCATATAACCATGTAAGGATAATAATATATTCATTCAATATTTAAACATTAACAAAAACAAAAAAATTAGCACAAGGTAAGATAGTTCCCAAAATGAATAATCCTTTATATGAAGAAAAACTACTTTATTCTCCAAAATTCAACAGCCTTATGAAAAGTTCAATCTAAATCATTACATAAATAAAAATCCTTAAAATTTATAATAATTTTTCTAAATAATATTGAAACGCAATTATTATAATTATTAGATCCCATATTCTCCCAATATAAATATACAATTTATGTCTTATTAAAATAATTCCCATAATTTACCGTTTAACATAATTATATAATATTACCCAAATTAATGAACTTTTTAATTAGTCACATAGTAACCTAAGCTATTTTAAATCCCACGGTCAACTTAACATATATTCCCACACTATAATAACCCATAATTACCTCAATGTAAAACCTATGATAAACTCAAATGGTCACTAATTCCATTAAAATTATGTCTTTAAAATTAATTTAATTCATCCTCAAATAATTCTTCATATTAAACAAAAGGGTTATATAATCTTCAACAAAATTAACCATCTCCAAATATATCATCAATCACCTAAAAATATAATTACATAAAACCACAAAAGTGGGTTATAAGACATTGAACTCATGATTGACCTTAAAGATGTAAACCCATTATGTAATCCATAACCATTAAGATAACCTCACATGAAAGCATCATAATCTACAAAGTTATCAAAACCCTACATTGATACCAACTATAACATCCTTGAATGATGTAAACCCATTATGTAATCCATAACCATTAAGATAACCTCACATGAAAGCATCATAATCTACAAAGTTATCAAAACCCTACATTGATACCAACTATAACATCCTTGAACCCACACTCTCAGATCCATTGCTAAGACCATAAAATTTATATTTACATCTTGATACCAATAAACATGACCCAATTTTTATCATCCAAAATATATAAAGGGGAATCATTTGATCAATACATAACCAATAATCATTTAGGTTTAGAGTTTTAGATAATTAGGGAAAACTCTTACATAAAAAAATTTATGAATTTAAAAGATTATTTTCCTACTATACAAAAAATTTCATATTCCACATTATGTCTTTATTAGATCCAAAAACAATATTAACATATTAAAACATTCTAGGCTCACGTCATTTCACATAATTCTTCATAACCTGAGTAATAAGGAACATAAGAAGGGTAAACTCAAATGTTGAGTAAGGTTAAATATAACCATTAAAAAATTGAATGCCATTAGTGAGAAATAATATGATTATATTGGTATGATGAAATAATAAAATAAAATGAGCATAATATAATGTAATTAATACCTATAATTACCAATATCATCAATAATAAAACATTGAATAAATATTTAACAAATTCAATATTCATTAGAATCAATAATCATGATCTATATGATGTCATCAGGATTAATGGAAACATTTAGAACCCATAGGAAGCATAATTTTTTTTTGGTATCATGAATAATTATCATCACAACACATTTTAAACCCAAGTCTTAAAAAATTAGAAAACATTTAAATATATAGTAGAAACCCTATGGAAACTCCCTTTTTCTCTCCTTTAAATACGAGGAACATGACTCAATGCATTGGAGCACTATCTGGTTGCACCTATCATTAATCTATATCAGGATCACAAATTTTTCATGATATATAATAGGGATCATTTATATTTATCTCACTAAGTCATCATAAATAATGTCCAAGTACCACTCATGAATAAAACAATTATAATCTTTCACTTTCTGGTATAATTATAATCAATTATCTTTCATTGCTTGATTTACCTATGGAAAAGAAACAACATCCATTACAATATCATAATCCATAAAAAAATACAATAACCATGATATTATTACAATATGTCTCCATTAGAGTGTATGTAACATCAGGGGTTGTAGAAATTTATGAATTGAAATACCATTAAAAGATTATTAACAATATTATTGAGAAAGTACCCTTTTTAATTTTAAAATTACATATAAAAACTAAAAGTTGAAAATAATATAAAACATTTTCATTAAAAATAAAATTGGAAAACTATAAAATAATATGAAAATAAAATAATTGTCATAAAACAAGTAAAATACATTCATGTTCTAAACATTGAAAAAAAATCAAACATTTTGAAAAGGGAGTCAAAAGTGATCCATTTGGAAAATGTTAAGAAATTTCTTATTAAAAAATTTTAAAAGAAGGCCAAAGACCATGTGAAGTATATTTTAAAAAATAAGTATGCTTATAAAAGATCATTTTTGAAAAAAAATAGAAAACAGTGATATAAAATAAAAATATTCCCAATCTAAAAAATTACCAGATTAGTATCACTAACAGATGACTTTATTTATTTTTCATTTATCAATATAGTAGGAATTTGAAATTAATAATATAAAACAAATTAATAACCATATGAGAACTGAAATATATTATTTTCATGAAAATTTTATCATTTTATTTCCCTTCATTGAACATGAACATAAAGAATCCCGAAAGGAAAGAAGATTGTAACATAAAGCGTTTTCTACTTTGGTAACTTTTGAATCACAATACACATGAAATAATAACATAAAATGAAGAATTAAATATCATGAATATAATTATATTCATTATATAACAACCCAAAGGGTCAGTATATCCACTTATAAAATAATATAGGTGCATATCAGAAACATATGTCCCAAAAAATTGAAATTTGAGATAAATAACCCTTACAAATATCATATCATTTAATTAAGATTTAATCCATAGAGAAATTATTTATAACAAATTTAAATCGACAAAAAAAGTTAAAATAAAAAAAATTATATATTAATTCACATATAATAATGTCATAACAACGTCCATTTAAAGAGTTATAACCCAATTAATGGAAATTGAGTTAAACCCCATTTTACCACTTGAAAAATTTCTATTCAAAACCCCTTTGATTAAATAATTCAAATTTAAAGTTAAAATACCATTAATTATGAAATATTCAAGATATAACATGTAAAATTTTTATTATATAAACTATATAAAACAAATTAGGCACATAATGATAAAATAAGCCTCAATGAATGTAAATTGAGATGAAAACCATTACAGTTATGGTGATTACATGATAAAAACCCTATGAAAGATAAATAATCAAATTAATTTTTATATAACAACAATTTTTGTTAAAAAAATAAAAAATTAACTCATGGATATTAGTTTCACCACAAAATATAAATAAGTGGTGAATATTGAATTTGTCTCACAGAAATAAATGTGAGGTAAGAAACCAGTTCCTCGAGTCCATTGATTCATGTATGTCCTTTAACTATGGTATAATAAAGTCATATAAATTATTGGATTCCAAAATAAAAATTTATATGATTAACATCTTATAAATAAATGATTTATTTCATTTATTTTATTTTTTATTACATATTTCAATATAAAATTTGTTATGTCCATGATGGGTTGTTTAAGGATGTTCCAAATTTTAAAAATAGTTTCGAAATGTTGGTCATGGTAAATGGGTAATTGTTCCATCGTCTCCAGAAAAATAATAATTAAATAATTATAATTTTTATACATAAAAAATAAATTATAAACCAACCATGAATAATGGTAATGAATATTGAACTACGTAACAATCATGGAGATGGTAGGTCATATGTATGCATTAGTAATGTATCAATTTTCAACAATCATTATAGAAAGAAGGTATGAAATATTTTATATTTAAAATTTTATTATAATATCATAAATATAATATTATTTATTTAAATATACTTATATTTTATATCATAAATGTGATTTGGTGGTGAAAACAGAATCACATCGCTTCATAGAGGCGGTAGTCCACACATACGCATGAACGACATTATCAATTTTTATTAAGTAAAAAGGTAATAATTAAAATGACATATTATTATATAGAAATTATATAAATTTCATTAATACCATTTATAAACATCAATTACATCATTATAACAAATATTTATAGGTGATGGTGAAAAACGAATTACATCATTTCACAAGGTCGTAGTCTATCAGACACATGAATGATGGCTTCATTTCACATTTTATGGAATATGAGATGGATATATGTTATTAAATTAATATAATAACATCTTATTATATAATATATAATGATATTATTATATTAAAATGTTTTAAAATTATTTTAAGGATGTGGATGAATAAATAATACAAAACTCTCAGTTAAGAATGATACATCTTCTTCAGATGACCTATTTAGGTTTGTACCAAAATCCTTCTGAAGAGTGTTTTATAATCAGAAAAGGATTCTAGGAAGTGTTTTTAAAAGTTATTAACTTTTTTGGGTAGTTAATGGCTGAAACAAAAGTATTTTATGGTTTTAATAGTATAGAAGAGGGGTGGCCTTTTATAAGTGTGGGAGTAGACAGACATCGTATTTTTGAAAAGAAAACGATAGGCCCACATTTTACACATGTCCTAATGATCCAAAATGAACTATTATCAAGACTTAGATGAGAAATGTTTTAATATATTTCCATAAAATGAAATTTATAAAGAAATTTATTTATTTTGGACCCTCATCTTTTAAGTTAATCCTCTGGTAAACCTGTTTTCACCTTTACCGTGGTAAAATATTTTTACTATTTTCACAATTTATTATGACCAAAAACAAAGTCATCCTTATAATATAATATAAATTACGTGGATTAAAATTTTTTAGTACAAATAATAAATTGAAATTAACATAATTATCAAAATTTAATTTAAAATAAAAGTGAAAAATGCAACAAAAAAGTGGTTTTTCAAGAAATATATTTTTAAGAAATAGATGATCTTATAAGAATGTTATAACTATTAATCACCATTTTATGAATTTAAATTTAAATTTATATTTACATAATATAAAATGTACATTTATATCATTACTCATTACGGTTTATTTTAATTAATTAAAAAGGATATAAATTATACTCTTCGAAATAGTTTATAGAAAAATGTGTTCTTTAGAACAAACAAAATGATATTAAAATATAATGTATAGATGATTAAAATGTAATTAATTTGATTATATATAAATAAATAATAGTTACATTAATTTTAAGAAAATTCATATAATATTTTTACTTTTAAATTAGTTAATTTATTAATAAGAAATAACAGATTTAGGAAAATTGATATTTTCACTATTCACTAAATAATAAATGTTTTTCAAAAAAACAAAAAATTTCACTATGAGTAAATTTTGATATAATTATTTCATTAATATAGTTAATTTTATCCAATTAAAATTTTAAAATCTCTATAAATTAATTATAATATTTTTTCACGAAATTAAATAAAAAACATTTTTTATGAAAACATATTTTTGAAGCATAAGATTACTTTACTAAAAATTGATTTATTATTTATTAAAAATTTATCAACAAATATTTACTGAGTAGTATATATATATATATCATATATTAGTTAATCTTATTCATTCCTTCTAATTTAACATCTTGGCTACAATTATTATAAAATAATATTTCATTGTTTGTTTAAGATTTGTGTTGCATGTTTTATTCTCTATTAAAGATAGATTTATTTTTTTATCTCAAGATGTTATTAGAATATTTCATTATTTTAAGTTAATTATAATAAAATTTTCCATTATAATATATAGATGCCTAATTTTTGTGATATTATATCGTAAGTAGTGTCGAAGTTTGTCATATTTGGATTAATTCGATGAGAGGTACTTATTGAGACTTGAACTGGTTGAAGTAATAGTTGAGAAGGTAAATATTATTCATCTATACTTATTGAAATATCAGTGTAAGTGTATGAGTTATGAATATATATGGTAGGAAGAATATTTATTTGATTTAATTCATCATGTATTTCTTATAATATATCCATTGAAATATGTCATATGTTTTGTTATAAAGGGAATGTTAAACCTGTTATTTATTAGAAAATATAAAACTCTTGAAAAATTAGGATCAATACATTATTTTCTTTTACCCTTGATTTTATCATAGGTACATTTTTCGTTTCTTATATAGTTTTTAATGAAATGTATACTTGATTCATCTAATGTTTTGTGCCCAGTGGTGGTATAGTTAGACAAGAATTGTCCCACTAAATAAAATATGGTTAATATATTTGATCGTATAGAGCATGTGTTTCAAAATAACATATCTAAACATGTTAATTTTATATATAATAATCTCTTAATTAAGGAAGAAACATGGGAATCAGAAAAAGTTATGAGAGAAAAATACTCTCACCTGTTTACGTAATGAATATAATTGTGAGAAGAAAATTTCATAAAGGGGGATGTATGTGATAACCTATGTAATTATCATTATGAATAAATATTAGTATTTATAATTAATATATTTATGTGTTTATATTCATCATATTTTTACAAATAAATTTATATTATTTTTCAAATAAAAAAGGAAATAGTTTTATTTCAACTAAAGTGATTACCATGTATTATATGGTTTTATTTAAAATATAAATTTATTAATTTTAAAAATTAAATTATATAAAATGGATTTTTCAAATAATTATATATAATTTTTCTTAGTATGGATTTTTTTTTGATTTTTCTAATAATATTGTTTTTTGGGTAAATGTGAAAATCTCAATTTTTATAAAAAACTGTCAATAATTTTAAAGTATTTAAAAAGTTACACAATATTTTAAATTGATTTTAAAGTAAAATATTTATCATTTGAATAAAATTTATCTCATTAGTTTAATATGAATTAACATTATAATTCATTTTGGTATAAATTCATTTTTAGGATTAAAAAAAAATTTGAAAAAAAAAATTCATTATGTTTTTCCTTATATTATTAAAAATAATTTGTGAAAATTTGATATATAGAATCTTGAAAAAATGATTTAATATTGAGAATCTGGATGTTCAAATTTAGTAATGGGTATTTCATTTTTTCATAATGAATAATAATCACTGTAAAGTGTATATCCAATTAATTAGGGTTATAAAATTTTGATAACATCACAAGATTTCATCTCAAATATTATTGGAAAATATTATTTCAAACCATATCACACTATATTATAAATTGAATTAATTTAGTGTCATATTACCCTGAGTAATATATTTATAATATTTAAATGTTAATAATAATTACAAGAGTGACAGTAACCTCACTTATAAAAGTGCACCTCATCTCCAAACATACTCACAGGGTTTGATAAATCAAGATTGGAAAATACTTTCCAAAATACATTATGAAGTTTCCTACACATATTGTAGAGGATCTTGTCACTCAAAAAGATTATCCTAGATGGAAGAAGGTGTAATTTGAATGATTTATTCCAAACAAGAGTTTTAACTCATACTGAAGTGCTTTCATGCTTATTTATTTTTCTACATCCCTCAATCCTATCATAATCAGGAAGATATAAAAACATTAGTCTATGAAATATAATAACTTTTTATTATTATTATTATAGTAAAAGCCTCTTTTATATCCTTTCTCATCGTATAGGTAATGATATCATCGCTCATGCCTGCGTATAGGCTACCACCTCCAAGAAGTGATGGGTTTTATTTTTAATCATTGCCTTACCGCTCCCGTCACCAGGTGTGGAAAATTAAAAGTTAGTTTTTCCCTTTTGATATGACTAAATATGTATCTAGTGGTCGTCGGGTTCGATTACATAAGGAAATGGAGAAGCAATAGTCAATATGATTTAGCGAATCTCAACCAATTATCCAAAAAAAGATGAATGGAACATATGTTGAACTGAAACTATATGTGAACATTAATCTAAAATAGAATAAATAAGTGAAAAAGTAGAAAAACA
Source organism: Viscum album (assembly GCA_963277665.1). Taxonomy (NCBI): domain Eukaryota; kingdom Viridiplantae; phylum Streptophyta; class Magnoliopsida; order Santalales; family Viscaceae; genus Viscum; species Viscum album. The sequence goes on from OY728125.1 coordinate 1,948,291,323, forward strand.
AACGTGTCGGGGTTAAAATTTTCTTAGATTATTTTTCAAAATTCATTATTTAGTATTAAATTAATTATAAAAAGGATTTACCTTAGGTATTAAATTTTATTATAATTTCAAGGTCAGAAAAATGTTAATTATTTATTTACACATAAATTCATTGGTCTAGAAATTGAATGTTAAAATACACATTAATATATTACCCATGATATAGTGGAAACAGGATCCCCCAATGGTCATGGGCTGACTTGATGTAACTTCTCTATTTTCCAAAACTGGTTTAATTCTTTGTCCAATACAAAACAAACAGTTAATATGGGACTAATTTGTTAAGGGAATTATAAACTATAATTCCTAATAAAATAAACACTTTAGAATTTTAATTAAACAACACACATATCCTTATTACAACCCCAAAAAAATTAGACTCTTATGACCATGGTCCAGGTATACAGGTTGAATTGAAAGTAAACTCATACCTTGGATACTAGAGGAATGAAGGGGGAAGAGGAATTACAATAAAATTGAAATGAAAATAGTAAGGGAAAACTAAAATTTGGATTTTGGGTAGACTAATCGGCAGAGCAGCAGTAGCTCCCCATAGAATTTCCAAACATGAACCAGGTGGGTTACCTCTCTATTTATAAAAAAACAAAATTACATGGCGTGGACCCAAATGTACACGGTGTGTACTTGGGTCAACTAGATTTACCTTTTTTATATACTTATGTTAGGAGATCTACCATGATTCCCCTTTGATTTCAACTTGTCAGTGGTCAGTTGGTGGGGTACAAGCCATGTTATGCCGCCTCCCTTGGAATGTATAGTCAATTTCAAACACCAACCACTTCTAGAAGGGAATACATTATGTGTTAAATGTAAGTACATGACATGTGGTGTATGTAAAACAACATCGGTGTGTAATCAGTCTGTACAAACTATTTCAGGGCAAGGTTACATGACATGTGTCTAAAAATTACACACCTAGTAAATGTAACTTTTCATTTCGATAACTCCTTATTTGTGACATTGATTGGAAAACACATGAAAACCCCCAAGAACACCATAATAAAGAATTTTTTCCAAAAAAAAGTGTATTCAGTGAAAAAATGTGTTCATACTCAATAAAATTTATGAACAGGTAATAAAAAATTTGGTACATCAAACTCCCCCACACTTAGTCATTTTTTCCCTCATAAAAAACCTCAACAACTAATTATAAGAATCTATACTCTAAAACGTGAATCATTCAACTAATTATACTTATAAATATTATATACATATCAGAGGATATTAAAAGGCACAAAACATATTTCAGTTCCTAATATATTCTAATCATGCATCCTATATAATTCAATTAATGACATTCATCCTCTTGTACTTACATTTTTCAATGTTTCATAAATATATCTGTTACTTGATGATTTACATCACTATCAAATAACACACTCATTACTCCTGATAATTTAATTATAGTTATACTCAATATTAAGTATATTCACACTATCCATAGGATTTTAAGTATTCTTATTCTCTACATTTAAATGAAATCAGAAAATAATTATGAGGACTTTCAATAAGGTTCAAATATTTCTCAGGCCATGGGTATTTGGGTAAGATGTGAAACTTTTTCTCATAGGATTGAAAAAGGAAGATTAATTCTTAAATAATAAATAATTATATTCAATGAAAATGATCAATGAGAATTCATCCCCTATCAAGATCTCTCAAATAGTATGATCACCATGATATTTCCTTTCCATCATGGGTTTATAAACCTTCCAAAATTATAATGAATGATTTTGTCCCTATTTTTATTTTTTAAACATTTTTTTGTATGGACCACTTGGAAAAAAATAAATAAATGTTTTGGAATCCTTATTCCCAAATAAAAAATAAGAATGCTCTCACACACATAATATCATGATCTCTCAACAATATATATCACTAATAGACAAAACTCCCCCTTCATAGCTCAAACGAATAATCATGAAATACTATCAAATAATTAGGGTAGGAATGATAAATAGGATTTTAATATGGATTCTAATCAAGACAATTCATGGTTTATATAGTTTTTATAGAGGTCATATTTATGGTAGGTCTCAAGGTTAAATGGGCTAAAAATATCAATCAAATGCCATAGTCATTTAAATGTGTTTCAAAATCTCAATATTTTTAAGAGAAAACTCACAAGTTATATTAGTCATGCATATCCAAATAATCTCTCAAGAAATATAGAATAATAAATATTATGTTAAATGTATCAAAATACCTCTCGGGAATGAGGATTATAATGGGTTAATTAGGTTATGGCATGAATAAAAATGATCTATCTAATAAATAAAAATTTCTAAGAATTTAAATAAAAAATAAAAAATATATTTGAAATAATTTTAAAATTATTTTAAAAATAAGTATTTAAATTTTAAAATTACAAATACATATTTATTATTTATAATTTTAATTAATGAAACATTTTCCACATTTTAAAATATTTCATCTTTGTAATGATGTCTCCTAGATAAGTTTATTGGAAAATACTAGGGTAGTCAAGAGACTCTCCCCCAAATTTAACATGGAACATGGTATTATGAGGGAAAAACCAAGGAAGAGAAGATTATGTGATAAGAACATAAGTGGGATGAGTTAAGGAGAAGTATTTAAAGAATTTGTTTAAATAAAATTGAAGAAAATAAACACCAAAATTATGCTTCCCTCGTGGAGAGCTTGAAAAGACGGAATAAAAATGAAATGGGGGGTCCATGTTGTGCCAAAGGACCTGTGACTACAGATGAAATGGAAGAAAAATTATACATGAATATAAACCATAAAATCCCAAGAATATCACTTTATATGTATATATATATAAGAAAATAAATGTGACAAAATAGTCACAGATTTTCCTTAGAAGAGGCACTATTTGAAATTGAAAGATTGAGTTGAGTAGGTGTAGATATAGTAGAATCTGAAGGGATAAGGTCCTTGCTCTCTGTGGTGGTATAGACTGGTAAATCTTCAAACGTAGTAAGAATAAAATTGTCAAGTACTATCATTGTTCATAGCACTAAATCAGTGGCCAAAGCAGTGAGTGGTACCTATGCTATAAAAGGATAAGGATATGGATGAGGAGAAGGTGATGGTGGGAGAATAATTCCCAAGTACTATAGAAGGAGGACCAACATCCCCTCTATTCAGTGAAGTGTCTAATCGATCTCATCATGAAAACACTCCCTGATATCCTGATAATGATCCAAAGTGGCCAGGTAGAGGGAAATGGAGAGATCATCCTAGGGTGTGGGTGGAGGTGGGGCTCTGGAGGGTCAAGAGGAAGATGGAATGGTGGAAGAGGAGGGAATATTGGAAGAAGTTGGAAGGGTGTATAAGAAACGTCTTCTGGTTGATGGGGTGGTACTAGATTAGTAGCATCATCGGGATTAGGTGGGCTATCTCTGTAGCATCCCTGACTATATTATCCACTTAAATATTGCTTTTGGACAGGGTGACACTAGCCTTAGCCGTGCCTCTGTATACACGACAGGCTCCTAACCAGCAGTAATGGTGTAAATAGAAATAGTGGGGAGAGTATAGCCCTAGGGGAAGATATAATACTGGTCCAAGTACATATATATAACATGAAACGGAAATAAATATTAAAAAGACTAAAACTAGACCCACCAATGGCGTAAGTATAACTAATACCAAGAAATAGTGGAAGTATAATAATAAATACTAGCAAATATAAATGATCATGCAAAACATACCAAATATAGAAACTAAAAACAGATCATGTATATCAATATAGGTCATACATATTAATCTCTAAAAAAGGGTCACCATGGGATGACTATTGTACACTTATACAAATATCATAAGCATGATGAAATTGAAAGCAATGATTAACAAAAAATTCCAACTAAGGAAAGACCTCAATGTACCATGACAACATCCTATTCCAACTCAACAAAGATCCATCTTCTGAGTACGCACCCTTACCTATACCCAAAAGCGTAATGTCTACATGTTCCCCAAAAAGCATGTGTATGGTCTGAAAACATGTCTTAGTATGATATCATCTATGTGTTCATACCTAGCATAAGTTTTTCATAAAGTGTGAAATATATTAAATAAATAAACAACACATGTATACAGTAAACAAAAAATTCTCTTGTGATCAAAAGCCACTAAAAATCCATCAACTTCCTCGGCCAATTCCAAAATCACTAAAACTGAGAGGACCCTTGGTACATAACCCAAGTCATCCCTTAATGTAAAATGACCCAAGTTAACCCTAAATTTCAACTTCAATGTATGTAAACCATCACCTCATTCCAACCAACACCTCATATCCAAAATCATTTCATCGATATCCCGAAGGCACACCCAAGAATATAAAACCCTGAACCCTCAGAACCTTTCTCTAAAGCACCCATCTGTTCGAAGACCAAAACCTAGAGGCACAAAGATATATGTCCCCAAGTAAAATCAATGTCAGATCCTGGCATGAAGTTTGGGAAAATTATGATCTCAGTTCTCCCAAATCAATCCAGGATCAATGGCTTAAATATGGTGAGACTCAACCCCCAACTAATAGCCTCAATGATATCATATGAAGGCTGATCACAATCCTCATTTAATTATATTTAAAGAACCCTCAAACACATTTTTCTAAGACATGCTACTAGGGGCCTCTACACACATGAGTGTTCAAAACCACTTCATCACTAAGTCAACCTTTGTGCACATGACTCCAATCAGTGAATTTTCCATCACGGGTGAGTGGTGATCTCCAAATTAATACCTAAGACACATCCAATAAAAACCTCTTCCCCGTGTGACCATATTTCTCATGTCTGGTGGACAAGACATCCAACATTACAGGTCATTCCCTAAACATTATGGCCTCTCTGCCTCAACTGATGACCTAGTCATCCAATCCCATGACAAGCATCACTCATGTATCCCAATACAATCCTAATAAGAAAACCACATCACCGCAATCCCTTTGGAAATGCCACCTCAATTTCTTAGGCTGACACCATCATGATCCAATGGATCCCATCACACACAATTAATATAAATATTATTCATTTTACTTTGATAAAAATTTAATTAAATATGATTGAATAGAACAATTTTAAATATTCAAGTCAATTCCATTTAATTGAATTGACTAACTCAACTTCAAATAATCAATGCAATATTATAGAATTGAAAAACACAAATTTGAATAAACAAACCAATTTAATTTCAGAAATTATAAATAAACCCATAATACACCGTGAAAAAACTACCCAAAAGAATAAATTTGTCATTAACATGCCCAAAAGCATCCCATAAGGTCACATTATCCATTTAATATCAAGTACGAGGTTCTTTCTCAATTACCAAAGCTGCATTGAAATAAGCTCCCTCAAAATGACTAAAAAAACTTGAATAAAGGTATGCACCACCTACATTGGACATAAATATGTACGCACATCCCGAAATAACCTCTAACTCGAAGCAGTTTGGAAGAAATCAAAGAATTCATTCAACACTTTGAAAATAGAGAAAAATGGATCAAATGGATTTAGCACTCCTTGAGGTGAGAGAAAAGGAGAATATAGGCATGGTAGATGAGAGAATCTTCAATTTGGTTTGAACACACCTGACTACATTTAAAACGGACCTCAAACAATGGATATGGACCACACCCAAGGTGGAGAAGTCCTCCATTGCTACCACATGAACCATGAATGAGTAAAGAGGGGAAACGAAGGAGAAAATGGAAAATAAAAAAATGGAAAATACTAATTTTTAGCCTTTTTAATGGATTCATAGTTATCTCACATAGTTTTACAAACAGTTCAATAAACATATGTGTTACAGTGCATAGGTACAGCCTATGTGGTGCTACCCATGTAGCTTGCTACATGATTTTCCCAAATCAGACGCAAACCATGTGGAAGCCTATATAAAAACTGTAGGAACAGCCGCATGACCATGTGACCCATGTGAAAAGCTTCCTAAAAACCATGCTCAGTATAGAAAGGGTATATATAGTAAGCTATAAGAACCACACGGTGTATACCAAACCGTGATCTTTGACCCGCAACTCCAAAAATAGGACTTCGAGCCTCCGATGCTCCCAAAACCCTTTCGAACACCCAACGATTTATCTAAACCTAAAAATATATCAAAAAACATGATATTGGATGGATAAAGGTCAAAATTGAGTTCTAATGATCTAAATATAATTTGGGATACCCATTAATTCAAAAATTCAAAATGAGAGAAGTTCTCAACCCGATTAAAAAACTCTAGAAATTATAATCTCCCCACATTAACAAATCTCATCCCCTAGCTATAAAAAAAATTATTACATGGTTTCAAACATACCCATACTATTAAAAATAACCTATACTACCCCGATCTTAAGGGAATAGGTCAACTACTGTTAGTGGTCTCCCCACCATAAAAATGACCTACCTAGTCACAAGCTAACCCATTACTCAAATAAATAAATGGTCCATTAACAAATTACTAGAATTACTCCCATGACACAAAATCACTCATGAACCTAATTAGGTTATCCTATTTAATTTCTAAAACCCATCATAATTTTACATCGCATTGATGCCTGAGTCGTTCCCATGGCTCCCATGGCACACATGAGGCCCTCCATCTCAATAGATTCTCAAAAGTCCTGGTTCCTCGAACCTTAAAGGCGTACCACATCACACTGATGCCCAGAATCCAACTCACCTCAAATAACCACATATTCTTGATTCCCTGATTCTATGTGCCTCATTAATATCACACCCAACAGTTCTCACATAGATCATGCTAGAATGAAAATCATATATATAAATCACACACATGAGATGGGGTCGGCCTACCAAATAGTATATGTTTATTCTATTTACATATCTCATGAACATCATACAAAAAAATGAGATGAATCAATAGGTCTTTCCAAATAAAAACTACAAAAATGGCTACACCCATGATGCACAACATACCATGGTCCACTCACTAGTCCGCTTAGAACCCAACAGCACTATGACAAGCACCTAACCTGAAGATCGACTGCCTGATGCCTAGAATCCATGTAGTGTTGTACTAGCCATTGACCAGTAACCCCACAATTGGGTCATGTTATCTCTTCCATGACCTCTATGTGCAGCTAATGCTCAACTAACCTCACCAGGTACCAATCCTGATCCAATCTCACACAATTTTTTTTATCCCAATAAATGATTGCTAGTTATCCAGGAAGGCTTCCTACAGAACCTCTCAAGATGCCCGACCCGACAACATTCTTAACACTCCATTGGAAGATTATGTCACTATATCTAGACATAGCATGCTTTTACCCAATGAAACAAAACATTCAAATATCCACTTTGAGGTATCCTTCATAATTTTTTCACATGACTTCCATCTGAATAATCACCATTGAAATCACTTGACACCACTGCTCGGCTTGAGTATGAACTATCCATCAAATTACCCTCATATATGAGCTCTTGGTTCACTTACTATGAGAATTTTTCCAACCTTAATATGTTTACCTATACCCAAATCCCATTCCATAAACCATCCTTGAAGTGCATCACTATTGGGGTTCCATCGCATACCATAATGGTCAAAAAGAAATACAATTCAGGGAATGTCGTTTCATATTCCATGATGGACATGTCACCATATTGAATTATCAGAAACTATGGACCCCTTTCTACCCTAAATATATCTAAAAATAAATTCTGAAAGAACCTAGACTTAATGTCCTTCGATGCCAATCTTTCACGTCTTCTTGCCTACACCTGCATATCCCAACATCGCCTTGACAAACCACTGAGAATATTGGTCTCTAGTTTCACCCTCCCCCCTGAAGGCATATATAGATACTCATAGATCAAATGCATGGAATCAATCCAATTCTCAAATGCATGTGGAAGAATCTCACCATGAAATATAGGTGTGTGATGTAACCAGAACTCTCGGGTAACATATTCTGTAGATGGATATGCTCTATAAGCACCCCTATCGATACCCAAGAACACATGAACCAAGCTCTCTCTATACTGCTCATTAATCCATGAACAAAAAAAATTCAACTCTTTTGGATTCCCCACATACCCTAGAATATGTACCTGAGCTTGTATATGCACATCCTAACCCTCAGGGGTCTCAACCTGCTTGTTCACTAATGAAACTAAACCATCGACCAGTTGGAACTCCATCTGAGCCATCTAGGAAGAACCCGTTGAATACCATCAACATGGTCTGGCTATCTATGCAACACACAGACACACACACACACACACACACACACACACACACACATATAATGAAGATAAGAGAGTATTAACTCGCATTATAATCTCACTATCCTTACCATTCCACGTCACAAACATGCCACAGAGAATCCCAGCTTCATGTCCTACTTACCCAACCTGAACATAGCCAAGTATCAAACATTCCCCAGGAAATGTCTGTCCTAAAAAACAACATCACCTAAAAATGATAAGCACATTGACCAACCTGGTGATCAACATCACCACATGCCATAATAACTTACTGTTTATATAAGGTCAAGGCCTATATCACATATCACATAAATTAATATATATACATATCACATGGCATATCAAAATTTTCAAGGAAATTACAAATCACATGCACCTTCATATTTAAAATAAAATCATACTACTATGTTCCCAATCAAAATAATAGACATGCATAGAAAAAATAACCAATATCCCTTTTCATACTGGGCTAGGGGTCCAAATATCCCTCATTTTCGTACTCGTCCAAGGTTCACAAATCATAACATTAAAAAATTCACATTTCAAATAATCCACCCTAGGTTGAAATTGTATAAAATATGAACTCATAAAAATGAAATAGAGATACCCACCCAAGACAACATGGTACCTCCCTCACAAACGGGGCTATAGGCACACAAGCATGAGTTATTAACCCAGTTCCGACCACATCCAGAAAAGTGCTTTTAGGTCAGATTCTGTTAGCCTTTGGCATACCTCCCCATATGTCAAAGGCTTCTGAATACCAGCAAGGGTGTAAAGAAAAATAGTGGGGAGACTATACCCTCGGGATAAAGATATAATACTGGTATGGGTATATATATTTAACTTGTAATATAAATAAAGACTCAGCATACTTGAAACAGACCCTCTAATGGTGGAAGCACCATCATTACTAAGAAATAACAGAAGCATAGAAATCAACAGTAGCTGAAATAAATGATCATGTGAAATATCCCACATGTAGTAACTAATAATAGAGAAATCATATCAATATAGGTCATACATATCAATATCTAGAAAATAGCCACCTAGGGCTGACCACAATAAACTTATACATATATCATAACCATACTAAAACTAAATGGGAATATAAATAGAAAACTCCAACTAAGGAATGTCCTGAAGTTCCCAGACCAAAATCCCATTTCTACTCAACTAAAATCTTGATCATGAGCCTAAACCCTTACTAGTACACAAAATAAAAATGTTGGTACACCACTCAAAGGGCCCATATAACATGTGAGAACATGTCTCGGTGGGATATCACCCAAGTTTGAATACCCAACATATGTTTTTAAGCTATTTTGAACTACAATAAATAAAAAAATAACACATGTGTATTGTAAGAACCGACTTCTATAATGCTAAACAACCTCTAAAAATTCATCTCCCATCTCAACCATCACCGGAATCCCTAAAACATATTGGGCCCTAGGCCCAAGGTCCAAGGAATTCCATGATGTCAAATAACCCAAGTGAACCCCTTGGTTCCTCCTCCAAGTAACTAACCTAGTACCTCATGCTAACTAACACCTCGTGTCCCAAATGAAATCACTGATGTCCCTAAGTCATTACCATGAAAATATAACCTTTGTCCCTCATACCCTTTCCCTAAATCATATGTGATCTCAAACCCCAATATTTGGAGGCACTGTGATATTTTTCCTCAAATAAAATCATCATCCCATCATATCATGAAATTCTAGGGAATTATGATCTTCTTTCTCCCAAAACAACCCAAGCCCAACAACCTCAATATAGCAATCCTTATCCCCCCAATGATATCCTCAATTATATCATCTAATGGATCCTCACATTTCCAACAACATTCCATGATAATCACCCCCAAACACATTTTTATAAGCCACAAAACTAGGGGACTCTACCCACACAAGTGGTCAAAACCACCCCATCAATGAGTAATCCTTTGTGAGCACTACTACAATTGGTGCTTTGGCCATCACGAGTGAGCGACAGTCACCAAATTATAACTTAAGACACATCCAATTTTCACCTCATGACCCTACAACCATTTCTCCCAAGTATGATGGCCAAGACATCCAATATCACGGGGCATTCCATCAACCACGCAGCTTCTTCGCCTCAACTTATGACTAATACATTCAATAATGTGATCAAAATCACTCAATTATCGCGGTCTAAGCCCAACCAGATGACCAAATTACCTCAATCCTGATGAACATGCCACCTCAATTCCTCAGGACAATCTCATCCTGATTCAATAGATCACATCTTGTGAAATTCATATAAATACGAATAATTTCACTTTAATAACAATTAAATTAAATACATTTGAATTGAACATTTTAAAATAAACAAGAAAATTCAATTTAATTGATTTGACTAACTCAATTTAATATAATCAATTCAATATAATATAATTGAATATCTCTATATTAGAATAAAAAACTAGTATTGTTTAAAAAATTTAAATTATACCCATTACACACCTGATCCTAACTACCAAAGGTGGTCAATGACCACTTACCTAGCCTCACATTCATAAATTTGGAAAGGGAATTCCCAAATTCATCCCCTAAATACACATGGTCAATTTAACATCAAACATGAGGGTCTTTCTTAATTAACTAAAGGGGCCCTAAAATTCACACAACCAAAAGACCCAAAAAATTATTAATAATGGTATGGAAAACCTACCTTAGAATATAAGACTTAGGTAAGTCCAATATTATCCTCTAACTTGAACTGGTTTGGAATAAATTGATGATTCTATCAAACACCCTAAAAATGGTATAAAATGGATCAAATGGATTTAGCACTCTATGAGGTGAGAGAAAAGGAGAAGAGAATAATGAGAGAGAATATAATCACTAACATGGTTCCAATACACATGAAGGCATTCAAAATGGAGCTTAGATGACAGATCTAGACCACACCCTAGGAGGAGAGATCTTCCATTGTTGTTTTATAACCCACAAATGAGGAAGGAGGGGAAAAGAATGAGAAATAAGAAAAATAATGAAATGGGAAAAAGAGACTTTTCACCATTTTAATGGCCTCACATTTGTCTCAAATGATTTTCCAAATTGTACAAAAATAATGGGTTTTATAGTGCATAGGTACCTATCCATGAAGCATTCCACACAGTTTTCCCTAACTGTGCACAAACCATGTGGAAGCCTCAGAAAAAATTGAAAACAGTGCCACATGAACATGAAACCCATGTATAGTGTTTCTAAAAAATGACACTCAAGTGAAAAAGGGGTCACATCATTGGATGGAAGAGGTCGTAAGGTTTATCCCAAATTGTGCACCTTCAAATGGAACTCAAAAAATAGGCCTTCAGGACTCCGAAATAACTAAACCCTTTACAAACACCCAAGGTATCATATAAACCCCTAAACCCATCCAAAATCAAGATATTGGGTTGATAGAAAACTTGACATTGAGTTTTGTTTATCGAAGTAGAATTTTTCATACCCACTAATTCAAAAATTCCAAATGGGAGATGTTTTCAACATGATTCAGAAACCCAAGATGTTATAATCTATTTCCATATGTGGTGTTGGGGTGTCCTATATGAGGATAAAGGTGTATCTCTACTTCTCTACCATCCTCATGTTGATATTCATGAAAATTCCAACCGATGTGAATAACCTAAGAAATATTGATGGAGAGATGGCTCAAAAAACCATATGTAGTGTCTTAACTAGGTTGTATTAAAGGTGCCATTCATATTTCCCTGATAATAGTGTATCATATAGTGGAAGTAAGAGGTAGTGTAGGAGGGGATGTTAGGGTAATTGGATTATAAAATACTCATAAGGAGCTCTATATCATGTCTATACATGACAGTCATGTCCTCATGGATGGGGAAAAGCATGGCACTGAAATATAGATGGATGAAATAGAGGGGAGGGTAAATGAGGAGGGATATCTTATGGGAGTTTGAGGGTGTACTTGTGGTTAGGCCCAATATGCTCCCAACACATAGAAATGTGGTATGAATGATCAGGGTGGGTGAGGGATACACCAGGGGCTATGGTGGATGGATGATGGTCAAAACTGTACCATCAGCTGAACTTCTCCATTGTGAGTGAAAATTGGTTTCCACCAAGTTGGAATCAGACTAGAGTCATCTTACCACTAGGTTTCAATCAATATGTTGGACATTCAAACATGAATGTGATAATAAAATCTAAAAATAAATATATAAATGTGGTAGTGTTGTCCTAGTGTGCGTTGATTAGGTGGGAGTGTCCAAAGAGCTTCTCATTCTCCTCTCAGATTCCCAGACGTTGAGGAACAGTAATGTCCAAGAATAGACTACTCAGCTAAATCATGCATTGTGAAACTCACAATAACCTATCTTCAATAGGATGGCGCTCATTGAATATCAAACATGGTTGGGGATTGGATCATGAAGCTACTAGAACAAACTATGTTAGAGCATTGGTTGCCGATGTATAGGGCTCAGATGATGTGGCAGTGGGTGGATTGGATGTTGTCGTATATGGCTTTGAAGTCTTGGTAATAATGGAAGATGGTGTAGTCTCACCAAATGTTGTCACACTAGAAGTAGGAGGATTTAATGTGATAGAGAATTTGATAGTGTCAGAAGGGGTGATATGTCTCCTTAGCTAGAAGATAATGCGGAGGATGTGGTTTCTAGCTAGAGAGTTTGTGACATCGCCAATGTTGGAGACTATGACACTATAGGTTATGTCACTGAGGGTGTTTCTGATATTCTGAGATAGATACGATGAGTTCTAGGTTTCTCACTATCACTAGTGGGTGAGGGCTGCTTCCCACTATCATTGTCCCTATCTTCTATGATCTAAAATGGAAATAACATCATATAAAAAAATAAAATGAAATAAAAAATGAAAGAAGAAAAGTGAGATAACTTTAAAAAATGTACACAACATGTGGATCCAGAGTACTCGACGTGTAATAGGATCAGGTTTGAAACACGTATACTATAGATACACAGTATTAGTGGGAATGTGTTTGAAAAAATGGAGACTAAATTGTGTGTAACAGTGGATACACGCCATGTTTTTTAACATGGGGTCCTTGCAGTGTATGTGTCTAAAAACAGCCTCTTCCAAGATAGGTAGAATAAAAAGTACACTACATTTTTTACGGGAACCCAGACCATGTGTGACAATATGACCTCCAACCCGCATAGTCCCTTTTCCATGGACCATCATTTAAAGGATACAATTCATGATGTGTTTCTAACACAGACTCACCTTGTGAATGTACATGGGGTGCTGTACATGTTGTCATCGAGACATGAGTTCCTTTCTTATGTGAGAAAAATATACAATACACAGTGTGTTCATAACTTACACATAATGTTTTTTTTCAAATTATTAACATTGTGTGTGTGTCCATATAATCTGGGTTTTGAATGAATGCCTACCTTATACCAAATTCGCTGTAAACACCTGTAAAACGCTGAAATAATTTGAGATGAAGTGCATAAATGGAATGAGTGTAGAAATAATGGTAAAATATTGGCCTGAATAAAACCAGAATGGCGGATTGAAGGTGGGGGAGGGAGTGTGGTATATGGGGGAATCATCAAGGGAATAAAATGGGGTGGAGGGGGTTTCCAAACATAGGGTTAACCCGATTAGGTTTCCCACCTTATAATGTTGGGACACATAGTGTGTGTATCAGAGTACACACTATGTAGTTTTTTTAAATAACAATTATTGTATGGTTATTATAATATAATATTTGTTAATTATTATTTATATTGTAATTAAATAAAAAATTATATATTTACACATGAAATTAAACCTATACACATATTGTACCAGATAAATACACATCGTGTTTGAAAAAATATGAAAAAGATAACTATAACCTTTAGTCTAGTGCTCGGGGTGTGATTCGAACTAGCAACTAGGCCAATCCAAACATACACCCTCAACTACGGGTGTGAAGGTTGCAGTGCTGCATGTTTTGTAATATTTTAATATTTAAAATATAGCTATAGTTCTACATAGTGAAATGATGGATGTATGATGTGTGGTTTTAATTATTTAAAGATTGGGATGATGCAAGGAGATTAACCAAGTTTGAACTCGAGTATTTTGAACCCTGGGATACGACTATTCAAATTGAACCACATCATCCTCAGATGATTTATTATTTTTTAAGATACTTTAAATTTGTAATGAAAACATGAAACACATTATATTTACTAAAATAAATGTTCTGTTGTTTATTAAGTGAAAATGGATATAACTAAACTAGCTTGTAGGTTTTGGACCCAGGTCTTCTGAATACATGGGCTATAACCCTACTAGCTAGTTATGCCCTACCATTAGTTTTATTTTATTTTTAAATGTTTTTATTTAATTTTTGGAAAAATCAAACACAATATTTACTTAATCAATGGGATTTAAAAAATGAATCTTGTTCCAAAGGAAGGTGTATAGCGATTCAAACCGGTGATGCCTCAGATACAGTCTAATGACCTTTCCATCAGTACAAGCTTCATTCATGTTAACTAACTTAATTAATATTTATTTATAATAAAAATTCTATTATAATATACACTAAAAAGAAAATTAAGCATTGTGTCTGTAGTTACACAAAGAGTGTAACCTCATTTTATTCTTATTCAAACAATGGTCATAAGAAAAGGTTTATACACTGTGTGGAGAATAAGTACATGTCATGTGTTTATTAAAAATATAAATGAAAAAGAAAGAATGGTGTTTTTGTTTCCTCCCTGTAATCACCTTTTTAGGTATTTGGCATGACCTATGTTAGTGTACTTACCTATAATACTAAGGTGGATGTGGCTTACATTGCTTGAACCACTGGATATGTTATGTGCCCTCCTCTTTTAGAAATATTTCGTGACCTTCATGTGGCATGGATGGAGGCTTGTAGTTTCCCTTCTCCGATGCTAGAATATGCTTAAGGTTGCCTTATGCCCTGGAGTGATCATGTTTATCCAACACCTCTTGGGGTTCCTATTTTGATATAATGAGAACCTAGAAATAATCACTGACATCCTTTGGAGGAGGTAGATAATCAACTGAGGGATATAAACTAAAGGTGTGATAAAATTCCATATCATCCTGACATGATGTGTTACTATATTCAATTTTTGAGTTTTGGAAAATAATTTCAAAAATTATTGATAAATTATAGGTGTGGACTACATCATATCATTAATCCTCAGTTGAAAATTAAATCAAACACCTAGTATCAAACTCAACCAAAGTATCCATATGAATTATTATATCTAAAATTTACACTACCATGGTAGAAAGTTGTCCCAACCATTCAGTTTGGTCGAACTAGCATGTGGTAAAGTATTATACCATCGATATTAATCATTTGGTTTTAACTAAAGATGGTTTCGAAAGAGAATAATGAATGGGTGGAGTGAATAATGTACAAGGGTGATCCTTGTATTTTAACCCATCATCCATGTATGGATAATAAACTTTTTGGTATGGGTATAATTGTACTAGATCATTTGGATAAAAATATTGTCTCTGTGGATTGTACCAGTTTATAGTTGCATAATAATCCATAATGAAGTGGGGTTGAGAGTCCCATGAAAATAATCAAGGAATGGAAAATGAAATTTCATTGTAAAGTAACCTCAAATTAAAAAAAAATGTTGCTACTTTCTGTGTTCATAGAAAATAACACATAAATTTTACTACTTCCATTATAAAATGTGAAAAATTGAAAGTTTTTTCCCCTTCTAATCCAACTAAAAAAGTATTTATTGAATGTTGTGGTTGATCCCACATAGAAATAGATATGTAATGTCCAAGATGAGTCTTTGAAACTCAGCTAACTATCCTGACAAAATAGTTGAATATAAAACATGTTAATGTGAAAGTATTTAGGAAAATTAAACTGAAACAGAATAAGTGAAAGGAAAAATAGAAAAAAATACATTTCAAGGTTTCATTTTAATTAGCGTATATTTGAAAATTCATTATCTGGTATTCAATTTATTTATAAAATGGATTTACCATGGGGATTCAATTATACTACAATTTTTTGGTCTGATAAATGGTAATTGTGTATTTAAACATTAATTCCTTTGTATGATAATTGAATGTTCATATACCTCCAATGGCCTGAAGGCCTTCAATTTTTATTTATTTTTGATAATCCACCTTTCAAGGGGTGAGGTGGAACCCTTACAAGGCCCGTAGTCATAAGTATTACATGGACCGTAGGCCTTAGAAGAAGTTCAATTCCCATAGGCTTCAAACATTACATACAACCCACACTAACTACTTGAAACTTCTCCTCCCATCATCTTCATCGTGAAATTAGCTCTCCACCTTTGCATGGATATTCAGAAAGGCATTCCCATGCATGCACATGAATGCACCAATAGCAGGTGCCATACCCTCACATTTTTGGAATCCGTTTAGCTTCTTGTATGGTGAAATATCCTTGATCATCCTTCATATGAAGCTTGTTCCTTGTAGGTTGTCTAGTTTGCATATGCACTTAAGGTGGCCCGAATGCCTTGAGGTGGCCCGAAGGCCTTACTGACCCGAAGGTCTGGGTGGCCCAAAGGCCTTACAGGACTCGAGGACCAAATAGGTGGCCCGAAGGCCCAAATAGGGGAATATTCTCGGCTATTATAGTGCTAAACAGTTCTTGTTACAGTTTCCGCTACAGTGCTGCTACAATAACCCAGAAATTAGCCTCCACCTGGATTTGATCCTAGGTCTCCTGGATGCACTTAAGGAGTCCTCACCAACTGGGCCGAGGCTCATGTGCAATTCTCATATACATACTATTAAATTACCCCTGAATGAGTGAAAATAGGCGTCCCTAATAGTCATGGGTTGACTCGGTGTAACTCCTATAGTATTTATGTGTCTTTCTTTGTCTGATACAACACCAAAAATCAATATGGGAGTAATTTGATAAATGTACTATAAATTAAAATTCATAATGAAATAAAAACATAATAATCTCATTTAAACATCACACATATGATTATTATAACCCCAACATAAGAAAACTATCCTCTTGTGAACATATTCATGGTTTTTGGGTTGAGTAGAAACTCAACCCCTACTATGGATATGAGAGGGACAAAGGGAAAAAGAGTAATTACACTAAAATAAAAATAATAGTGATGTAAAACTCAAATTTCGATTTAGGGGAGATCAATTTCCATAAAAGAAACACCTCCCCCTAAAATTTATAACCCAGAACTAGGAGGGATACCTCTCTAATTAAAGAAAACTAAACTACATGATATGTACCCCCTCCCCCTGAATGGCCCAATAGCCTTCATTTTTATCGACTTTTGATAACCCCCCTTTCAAGGGATGAGGGGGAACCCTTACAAGGCCCATAGGCTCATAGAGTACAAGGCCCGTAGGCTTAAGAGATTACATAACCCAAATGTATTAGGGAATTCAACCAGACTATCTACAAGGAAATGCCCCTTCCCAATATCTGCGTCATGATAGTAGCTTTCCACCTTTTCATGGCCGTCTAGATAGGCTTCCCGTCCAAGCACAGGCTGGTACCAATGGAATAGCCATACCCTATCATTCTGACAATCCATTTGGTTCTTCTCTGGTGAGTGAACCTGCTCAGAATCCTCTTCTGGGGCTGCTCCTTTTTTGTAGTGTGTCTGGGTCAACAGCATGTGGCCTGAAAGCCTTGAGGTGGCTCGAGTCCCTTAATGGTGGCCCGAAAGCCCTACTGACCTGAAGGCCTGGGTGGACCGAAATCCTTAAGGACTCCAATCCCATACTGGTGGCCCAAGGTGAATAGTTTCAGCTACTACAGTACCGAATAGTACCTGCTATAGTGATTTCTACAGTACCCGCACAGTGCACAGTTCTGCTACAATACTGGTATAGTGCTGCTAGAGTACTGCTACAGTACCCCGGAAATATTTCTCTACTTGGTTTTGACCTGTGTCTTGTGGATGCACTTAAGGATACCTCACCAACTAGGCTGAGGCTCATGTGCTACACGGTATGTACCCAAAATTACACAACATGTACTTGGGCCAACTAAATTTTCCTTTTTTCTTCACATGTTAGGTGATCTACCATTCCACCCCTTTGATTTAAACACATTGGTTGAATGCTGGAGGGGTACGTGGCATGTTGTGCTACCTCACATGGTTTTTACAATAAATATCATCCACCAAACTATTTTGGAAAGTAATATATGACATGTTTGTAGTTAGTACATGGTGTGTGGTGTCTAGATAGCTACATGGGTGTGTACCTAGTCTAGATGAACTGTGTCATGGAAAGGTTACACAATATGTTTTTATAAAGTACATATCGTGCATATGTATGTTTTCTTTATGATCACTACTGATTTGTGATTTTGATTGGAAAAAACTTGAAAATCACCATGAAAACTGAAATAAATAATTTTTTCCATAAAAGAATGTATATCTGTTAAAAACATGTTTTTATACTCAATAAAATATATGAAAAGGTAAGAACAAATTAGTTACATCACCGCCTAACATGGATGGTTATTATGATAAATTTAATAAGTATATATGATATTTATGAAATAATTATGGTACTAAATATATAATAGAATTTCAAAACTTCTTACCCTTCCTTTGGAAACTGGTAACATCACTCATGTGTATGTGTGGAATACCACCTCCATAGAGTGATGTGTTTTTTTTCATTATTCCTTACATGGGTGGTCATAAAGATATATTTAATGGATAAATATGATATTTATAATATTATTATGATTCTTTTAAGGTAATATTTTACTAATTTTATTTCATTTTTATTGCTTATAAAAGCTAAAATTTCAGCCATGTAAACGTGTGGAATACCTTCTATATGAAACAATGTGATTAATTTTTCATGACCTCTATACTTGGATTGTTTTAAAATTATATTTAATGTATATATATAATAATTATTTCTTGGATAATATTTTGAAATCATAACCCATTTGATAAATTTATCCCATAAAGTCTGTTTTAAAAATTAATGATTGAATGACCTAAAAACATCTAACGTAAACATAACTAAGATGGAAATTAAATAATACTGGGTAATAAATGAAATAAAATGAATAATGATCATGAAATAAACAAGAAAAGGTATTAATAAAGTAAATAAATAATATAATTAGGTTATTTAGGAGTTAGAGAACATGTGAAGATAGACTAGAATTAAGGTAAGGGATTTTACATTAAAACCGTTTTTAAAAGTAATACAAATATTTTTTCTATATATCCATATTCTTTAGTGTATCATTAATGTTATTTTTTATTCTTAAAATATTGTTAAATGTTATTTTAAAAATATTTCAACTTTTTTATAGTTGTTTAAAAAGTAATATTTTCATCAATTTTAATATGGGTTAGAATTTAATTTTTATGAAAGTGTAAATGGAATTTTTTTAACATATAAGATGGATTTCCTTTCCCACTATCATAGTAATTATAAATTATCAATATTCCATTAAAAGTTGAAAGGGTTTTTAAATATGATCTAATTTCTTCTCTTTTGTTATTTTTTCATTAGTAAGGGTTTTCAAAATGAAAGTATATTTCATTATATTTTTATATGAAAATGAAAAGTGTATTATATATGGGATAAATTGAGTTTGTCAAGAGATTTATGATGAAAAGTGAAAGATTTAAAAAGTTGTGGTACAGTACTTGATCATTAAATATGATCACGAGAGATTATGATATTGCTCATGATACTGGGTGATATAAATATGTCCCTCTAATGCAATGGGTAATGATTAAGTCATCGAATGTGAAAATTAGTGATATTACAATATAGGTTTCTCCTATAGAAATAAATTGTATTTAATTATTCTAACAAGGTTTAAACATGAGTAAACACTTTTTATGATTATTGTTTTCCAATATTCTTATTTCATGTATGATATGTGTTTTTATAGAAATATCTTTATTTCATGGGAAAATAAAAGTTCCTCAAATTTTAAATGCGAAAGGTTTTATTTTCAAGGTAATTTAATATGAGTTCCCATGTTTCTCAAGATGCCTTAATAGTTTTCCAATTATTAATATTCGGTTTTCAAATAATTTATTTTAGAAAATATAAATTTTCTTATGTGGAAATGTTTTGATCACATTCTTGAGGTTTTATTCTAGAAAATGTTAAACATTATTATTTATTTTCATGTTTTCACTATAATAATTAGATTCAATTATTTTTATATCCCTTAATAAGAGTTTTTCCTTCATCCCACGTTTTGAAATTAATTTAACAAGATATAAGGATGATTATAAACAATATTATGGTCAAAAATTCATCTTTAGACTCATCATAAAATAACTAAAATTGTCTTGAAATAAATAGGTGTTTAAACTTTAAAGCATATTTTTATGGAAAAATGTATGATATTTGGAAGTGACCACTTTTTAGGTAATATTTTTCATAATTATTTAAAACACTAAACCTAAAATATCACAGGAATATAAAAAGTTGAAATACTTACTAATAAACTCATATTTTTGGGATATTAAATTAACAAGATGTTTTAAAACAGAATAAAACCATAAAATACCACTTTATAAATTATCTTTGATCCAAAAAAGCAAAAAAAAAAAATTAATTTAATACAAACAACATTTTAATTTTATTAAAAACCTAGAATTCATAAAAACAATTTATCACAAAATATCAATTGAACTACAAACTCTACACATTTTCACAAAGGAAAAGAAAGAAGAAAAAATGGAAAACACATGACTAATAATCCTAGAAAACATATGCATTATTCATAGATATAAAAATCATATCAAAAACACCAAAAATCCAGGGAACTCTAAAATATATTAGAATGAAATCAAAACACCAAACTCAAGTTCACTAACGTTTCCACCATTGAAAAAAGCACCTAATTTTTTTTCCAAAACAAGGATCAGAAATCCTAGTAACCAAAAACCACAATTTATAACAACTATATACATGATATGAATCCCCCATTATTGATAAGGTTTAAATAAAAGAGAGGATATGGAAGAAACCTAGGGAAATAGGATGTATAATATCTTAACTTTATTTTCAATGGAGGAAACGCCAATAAATCATTAAAAAACCAAGTAAGGAATTAGAGTAGGAGGAATAGGGATACATAGGTTACTTGGTTGAGCTATTTGAATAGGGTAGGATATTGGGAGAATAACCAATTAAAACTAATATGAAAAAAATACCCAAACCCATGAAGGTTGCATGGTTCACTAAAATAGTTTTATAAACACTTTGGTAACCTTGTGATCACTATTTTCAAGAATTAATGAGGGTTCATAGTTTTTACTCCATGTTTCTATAAATAATTTACCAAATCATGTAGCCTTGGAAATTCTCCAAAACATATAAAATTTATCATAAAGACATCTCAAACTCAATGGAATCAACCATAAAATAATTATATACATATAATTGACATTTTTGGGTGTCCCAATTCCTCCCTTCATGCCACTTTTCCCCCCTATAATATCAAAGTAAACTTTGGTAATATGGAATAATAAGAATTTATCACCTATAATAAGGACTCGATCAACCACCCAACATACCAAACATAAAACATTAAACATGAGACCCTAGAAGCCCACCCTTTAGAGAACTACTTTAGTATGATTCAAAATTAACAATAATAAAACATAAAGAATCTAAAAATTAGAATCATCATCAAATTAATGTGAGGAGATAAAACATGAGGTATTGGGATGAACACTTATCTAATGTGATTTGAATTAGGGGATATAAAAATACACACCACCACTCACAAGAGCCTCTAGAATCTTAACCCTTGATAACAGAGAATGTAAAAACACCACCCTTGGAAAATATAAGGTCATAATTACTTGAATCAAAATCACATACCAACCAAAACTACCCTAGAAGATAGATTCACTAAGATGAGGGAAACACATTAATACTTTCCATAGGTTACCCCACAATTTTAAATCCTCCTAATAATATCATAAATAAAAATAAAGCTTTACTGAGGTTATACACACCTCCAACATAAAATATCCACACCTTAAAGAGGCAATGGAAGTAATAACTCCATCAGATATCATCAATTCCAAATCCTCAAAATGAATTTCTCCAAAATGAGGTAAAATGTGTGAATCATATAAAAATGACAAGAACACCAATCCAAAACCTCTTTCATCTATTATAAACAAAAGGAATGGGGTATAGACATGGTATAAAATAAGTCCCAACAAAAGAAAAATACAAAAGTGGATACCCCAGAAAACATTATTTAGTTTCTAAATCTTCATTGGGAGGCAAAATATTGGAAACATGTTTGGGTTTAAGTTAGTCATGATACTTGTTATCCTAGCATATGTTCTTCTTTAAAATCCTCTAAAGGTTACAGAGATGGAAACACAGATGATTGTTCCTTAGATATATCAAACATGAGGGATTATGGTTCCAAGGATTTCCACAATGAAAGAATACTAATGGATTTCACTTTAATAAGGCTGTGAATAAAAGTTGACAAGATATCTTCCCATAAAATAATCCTTCTTGATAATTATTCTTATAATATGGATTCCCATCACTAACACAATTTTCCTTCAAAACAAAACATTCCATTGATTTTCTACCAAGATTGAATCAATAACAATATCCTTACACACCACTACCACATTTATAGTCATGGTAGACTAAAAATCACTGAAATAAGATCTATATGAAGTTATATAGTAATGAAAAAATCCTTCAGAAAAACATCAATATCCATCTTAGAGTGGAAAGCAAATAGTAAATCTAAATGACCAACATATTACTTCATTAACTGATAACCCTATTGAACACTGAAAGCCACAACGCCTTCTCACCTCTAACCTATTTGGGAAAAAACTAATAGATGAAGTGAGCCTAGAAATATATCCAAAAAAAATATCAAATGGTTGGTCATGGAGAGTAATATTCGAACATTTCAAACCCAAATATCTGAAAAGGAGTGTTTCACCTCACCCTAGATGTTTATAGAGCTTCTAGGGACTTAAAAAGTACATTGAACTTAGATATCCTCTCTATCACCTACTTGGTTCCTTGTTCTCTAAAAAAGACTAGATGATAATAATTTATAATTTCTCAAACAATATACACTACAAAAAATATTGTGAAACTATAAATCTATAAGAAGCCTATATAGAGTCAGAGATTAAAAAGGAAACCCATTAGAAATTATAATGACTACATGATGCATTCCCTCTTGACTTTATGAATCTATTACAGGGGTAATATTATAAAAAAAATTAATCAAACCATCCCCATTCCTAATTTAATGGACATTAATCCTTAAATAAAATAAAATATTTTTTATAAAAATAACATTATTTGATTATACCCCCAAAATATTGAAAACAATTCATTGAATGACCCTAAAAGTTTAAAAAAAATTCACAACAAAAAATAATTTCATTTTTTTCAATCATTTATTATAAATTAGAAAAAAATACAGAAAATAAACTAAAAAAATCTCAAATGATGGATTATCATGTAAGATCAAATAGTAATGTATAAAATTCATTGTAAAACCTGATCAATAAACTTTAACAATTTATAGGATTCCACTTAATTACTAATAAAAATCATCAACAATCATAATAGAAGTTAAAAACTCAAAAAATGGAAAAAAAATATTCAATTATTTACCATTGAGTAGAGTATTACAACATGGTTTTTTAAATTGTGAGCCAACCAATAAAGTATAACATGATGTTACCCAAAATGGATTCTCACTTCTGTCACATGGCTTAACTAACTATATAGCATAACTATGAGCCTCTTGTATTCTATCCAATTTCACCCCAAAACTAAGAATCTTATGAAATATATCTTAGAATCTCACTAAAATATAGATTATCAACCCTCTATATCAAAATAGATCAAAAAAAATCCAATTATAAAAATAAATAAAAATAAATCTTCTTACCACCCATATTAACTTTAGGTTTTCTCTATAGAAGTGCTATCCAAACACTCCCCCACACCTACAACTCAAACTCTAACAATCTTAACTCCTTTATACCATTAATCCCATAATAAAAATATGGATATGATACCATTTTATAAAAAATGGATAATTGGAACCTAAAAAGTCACCCAAACACATATTTCACATGGTACAAAAAATGTTCGAGGTTTCCTAAGTATAGAAACTAATGTTAGAGTATCATGATTGACTACTTGGGAATAATTCCACCCTCATGAATTCAAATATAAATTATATGTTCTAAAAAACCTAACATGAGGTGTCCATGAATTGGATAATAATTCTAAATAAATAAATTTATATAATAAACAGGATCTAACCAAATAAGGAATAACAATAAATATAGTCAAAAGACTTTACCTAAACATTTCCAAATAGATAAAACCATTTTATACAAATCCTTTACATACCATAACATGAAAACAAAAGTAATGTAGAGGGTCAATGAGTCTAATAACCAACACTTCTCTATTGGTCCAAGGGACTTGAGAGACCAACCACATCATCACCATGTGACTCTAAAGTCACCACTATGAGAAAATCATCACCATCATCCCAATGAAGAGTGGTTTCTACAAAACATTAAATACATGAATAGAAATTCTATATTAAAACATTAATACTACATACCCACCAATTTAAGTTTGTATGGTGTGATTTAAAATCCAATAGGAATCTACCATGATTCCACTTCATTCCTTTTACATGATAATCAAAGTAAGCTAGTTTGAAAATAAATAGAAGTAAATAAGTTTTCATTTTATTTTTACAGTAAAAAATCTCTTATATAACCCATTTATTACACTTTCCTCCGAATCTAAAACATAAAATATCACATAATATTTAAA
The DNA here is from genome assembly GCA_963277665.1 of Viscum album. Lineage (NCBI taxonomy): Eukaryota > Viridiplantae > Streptophyta > Magnoliopsida > Santalales > Viscaceae > Viscum > Viscum album. The sequence continues at coordinate 1,948,316,479 of OY728125.1, forward strand.
GAAAAATGGAAAACTATCAATCCCTTTTCATTAAAACATTTATAATCTCCCATATAGTAAAAATGAATAACAAGGAAAAATTATAATGAAAAATATTTCAAGGAAGCCTGTAAAGAATAATATAATGCCACTAGGAAAATCGCATAGAATTCATTTTCAATAAAAAATAATCAATTTATCAATATAGGGTCAATATAGAGGTAATAAAATCACATGAAAAATAATTATTAATGAATTCATATCAAACAATAAATATCATGAAGCATCTTCATAGACACTGATGAGAGAATACAAGATGTACATAAGTGGAAAACCTATCATATAGGTCTTATAGTCCAAAACTCCCATGAATCACTATCAAATATCCTTATTGAGGACATAACCCAAGTCTAGAAGAATCCCAACTATGGGTCACTAGGTCAGGAAAATGCTCAACTAGCAATGTTTAAGTCCCTTAATTTTCAACATAGTATCCTAGGTGTCCTTGTTGAATACCTAAAATATATGGGACACTATAAATACAAACATAAATCATATAAAAACAGTGTTCTCAAAGTATAACACCATAATCATATCTACAACCTCTCCAACATCCTACACCCCTTTAGTAGTGATCCCCCTAACTATCAATCATAACTTTAATCAATATTCAATCATTTATCACATGGACATACAAAAACATAAATATCGAATAAAATGGTGATTAAAAAGTGTGAAAACATAGGTAATAATATAAAAAATTCCATTTCATGTTTATTAAGATGAATTATGTAGTTATATTCATCATGAATATGTTATATAATAGTTAAATCAAATATGAAATAGTTTTAATTAAACCTTTTTATTATAAGTGTTTTTAAATAAGGATTTATAAATTATAGATTTTTTATTTTTAAAAAATAAATTTCATTTTTGAAATCATCATATCCAAATTAACTTTGGGTTAAATTTTGTGTTTTTTTTAAATAATTATTTTTCAATTAATAGTTAAAAATATAAGTTTTTTTAAAATGTATTTTATTTTAAATAAATTATGTAATTTAAAAGAAAAATTATGTTCTCAATGTTATTTTAATTAGAATAATTATTTTTTTATATTTAGTCCACCTAAATTATTTTCAATTAACTTTATATTTTATTTTTGAATAAGTGTATTTTTGGTTTAAAGATGAGATTTTTTTTCTGAAAACTGTTTTAAAGTGAATAATATTTCACCTTTTTAATTAATAAAAAACACTTATTATAGAATTAAATAAATAAAATTTATTTATTATATATAAATAAATATTAGTTTTAATTAATATAATGATTATTATTATTTTTAGAGTTTATATAAAACCCTATTTTTTCATGAAAAATACAATTCTTGAAAACCCACTTTTTCATAGCATCTATGGATTATTTTTAAAATTAAAATTTTCAACATATATAAATTAAATTTTGTAAAATATATTCAATATTTGTAATAATAAATTTTTATAATATTTAATGATGTCAACTTAATTTTTAATCATAAAAAATAGTGAAAATAACCAATCTTAAGTACCACGGTTAGGGTAAAAATAGATTTTTAGAGGGTAACCTAAAAATAAAAGGGAAAAAATTTCCTTAAAACATTTATAAATTATATATATATATATTTATACATTATCATACATGAGTCCTGATAATGGTTCTTTTTGGGGAATTATTTTATGTGAAATTCATGGGTACACCATTTTATTTTAAAAAATTACAAGTGTGCCAATCACCTCACTTATAAAAGGACTCCCTCTATCCTATACACATCACATCTTCAATAAAAATTGGATCATAAAATATCTACAAATATTTATTATTTAATACTCTTAAAAATACATATATCCCTTTTTTATCATTAATCCATCCTATGAAGTCTTTTGGTGATTACTTAATGAGGTTTCCCAAAGAAGAGGTATCATGCTTAACTGAGTGACTTTATTTTATTACCTATTAAACCTCCATAAAATATTATTAAATTATTATTAAATAATAATAAAATTATATAAAATATACTTTGATGTAATTATGTTAATTTAATGACCTAAATCCACATCATCTTTCATCAAATGGCATACAAAAGCATCATTTGTTTGTATGATAGACTACCACCTCATGAATCGAAGTCATTTGTATTCCATTATAACCCATAAAACCCTTTTTTAATGATCAACTAAAACTAAATATTTTATATTTATAACATATTTTTACTTATAGAATTATTATTTCACATATAAATTCTTACTTCCTATTATATTGGGGATATGATAATGTCTCTCTTTTTAACGACATACTACCACTTCAAGAAGCAGCGTGATTCGTTATTCACTATTTCTTTACATAGAAGGTAATAAAGATAAATTTTATTAATATATGTTATATAAATGAAATATAAATTATATTTATGAAATATTTATAATTATTAAAAAACTAAACATTTTTTTCTTTCTTACACTGAAAAATGATAACGTCTTTTGTGTATGTGTGGACTACCACTTCCTTAAATTGATGTGATTGTCATTTTTTATTAAAAAATCAGAATAATTACATATAAAAGTATATTTATAAAATTTATATGATATAAATTATTTTAATATCGTTCTATAAATATAAATAATTGTTTACCACCTTTCTATAATTATCATTGAAAAATTGAAACGTCACTCATGCATACATACAACATACCATCTTCATGATAAAAAAGTAGTTCATTTTTCAAAAACGTTTTTAATCTTTTGTTTTAATATTATAATTGATTTACGAATATTATAATTATTTCACAATTATTATTATGTATATGTTGATATAATGACCACTTTGACCAATAGTCAATATACAAAAAGTCATTTTGACAAATAATCCAAATATCATTGAAACATATGACATAAACTTAATTGGTTAACTAATTTTATATGAAAAATTAAAGAGTGAAATAAAATTAATAATAAAATTGAAAATTATTCATAATAAACTAAATAATTAATATAAATTTATTATTCAATAATATTAAGGACAAATTTGACGAATGAAAGTCAAGGTAAGCGACTTCATCTAAATTTCATTTCCATTAGGCACATTTTGATCTAGAATTCATTTTCAATAAAAAATAATCAATTTATCAATATAGGGTCAATATAGAGGTAATAAAATCACATGAAAAATAATTATTAATGAATTCATATCAAACAATAAATATCATGAAGCATCTTCATAGAGACTGATGAGAGAATACAAGATGTACATAGGTGGAAAACCTATCATATATGTCTTATAGTCCAAAACTCCCATGAATCACTATCAAATATCCTTATTGAGGACATAAACCAAGTCTAGAAGAATCCCAACTATGGGTCACTAGGTCAGGAAAATGCTCAACTAGCAATGTTTAAGTCCCTTAATTTTCAACATAGTATCCTAGGTGTCCTTGTTGAATCCCTAAAATATATGGGACACTATAAATACAAACATAAATCATATAAAAACAGTGTTCTCAAAGTATAACACCATAATCATATCTACTACCTCTCCAACATCCTACACCCCTTTAGTAGTGATCCCCCTAAATATCAATCATAACTTTAATCAATATTCAATCATTTATCACATGGACATACAAAAACATAAATATCGAATAAAATGGTGATTAAAAAGTGTGAAAACATAGGTAATAATATAAAAAATTCCATTTCATGTTTATTAAGATGAATTATGTAGTTATATTCATCATGAATATGTTATATAATAGTTAAATCAAATATGAAATAGTTTTAATTAAACCTTTTTATTATAAGTGTTTTTAAATAATGATTTATAAATTATAGATTTTTTATTTTTAAAAAATAAATTTCATTTTTGAAATCATCATACCCAAATTAACTTAGGGTTAAATTTTGTGTTTTATTGAAAATAATTATTTTTCAATTAATATTTAAAAATATATGTTTTTTTTAAAATGTATTTTATTTTAAATAAATTATTTAATTTAAAAGAAAATTTATGTTCTCAATGTTATTTTAATTAGAATAATAATTTTTTTATATTTAGTCCACCTAAATTATATTCAATTAACTTTATCTTTTATTTTTGAATAAGTGTATTTTTGGTTTAAAGATGAGATTTTTTTCTGAAAACTGTTTTAAAGTGTATAATATTTCACCTTTTTAATTAATAAAAAAACACTTATTATAGAATAAAATAAAATAAATTTATTTATTATATATAAATAAATATTAGTTTTAACTAATATAATGATTATTATTATTTTTAGAGTTTATATAAAACCCTATTTTTTCTTGAAAAATACAATTCTTGAAAACCCACTTTTTTATAGCGTCTATGGATTATTTTTAAAATTAAAATTTTCAACATATATAAATTAAATTTTGTAAAATATATTCAATATTTGTAATAATAAATTTTTATATTATTTAATGATGTCAACTTAATTTTTAATCATAAAAAATAGTGAAAATAACCAAACTTAAGTACCACGTTTAGGGTAAAAATAGATTTTTAGAGGGTAAACTAAAAATAAAAGGGAAAAAATTTCCTTAAAACATTTATAAATTATATATATATTTATATTTATACATTATCATATATGAGTCCTGATAATGGTCCTTTTTGGGGAATTATTTTATATGAAATTCATGGGTACACCATTTTATTTTAAAAAATTCCAAGTGTGACAATCACCTCACCTATAAAAGGACTTCCTCTATCCTATACACATCACATCTTCAATAAAAATTGGATCATAAAATATCTACTAATATTTATTATTTAATACTCTTAAAAATGCATATATCCATTTTTTATCATTAATCCATCCTATGAAGTCTTTTGGTGATTACTTAATGAGGTTTCCCAAAGAAGAGGTATCATGCTTAACTGAGTGCCTTTATTTTATTACCTATTAAACCTCCATAAAATATTATTAAATTATTGTTATATAATAAAAAAATTATATAAAATATACTTTTATGTAATTATGTTAATTTAATGACCTAAATCCACATCACCTTTCATCAAATGGGATACAAAAGCATCATTTGTTTGTACGATAGACTACCACCTCATGAATCGAAGTCATTTGTATTCCATTATCACCCATAAAACCCTTTTTTAATGATCAACTAAAACTAAATATTTTATATTTATAACATATTTTTACTTATAGAATTATTATTTCACATATAAATTCTTACTTCCTATTCTATTGGGGATACGATAATGTCTCTCTTTTGAACGACATACTACCACTTCAAGAAGCAGCGTGATTCGTTATTCACTATTTCTTTACATAGAAGGTAATAAAGATAAATTTCATTAATATATGTTATATAAATGAAACATAAATTATATTTATGAAATATTTATAATTATTAAAAAACTAAACATTTTTTTCTTTCTTACACTAAAAAATGATAACGTCTTTTGTGTATGTGTGGACTACCACATCCTTAAATTGATGTGATTGTCATTTTTTATTAAAAAATCAGAATAATTACATATAAAAGTATATTTATAAAATTTATATGATATAAATTATTTTAATATCGTTTTATAAATATAAAATATCGTTTACCACCTTTCTATAATTATCATTGAAAAATTGAAACATTACTCATGCATACATACAACATACCATCTTCATGATAAAAAAGTAGTTCATTTTTCCAAAACGTTTTTAATAATTTGTTTTAATATTATAATTGATTTATGAATATTATAATTATTTCACAATTATTATTATGTATATGTTGATATAATGACCACTTAGACCAATAGTCAATATACAAAAAGTCATTTTTACAAATAATCCAAATATCATTGAAACATATGACATAAACTTAATTGGTTAACTAATTTTATATGAAAAAATAAAGAGTGAAATAAAAGTAATAATAAAATTGAAAATTATTCATAATAAACTAAATAATTAATATAAATTTATTATTCAAGAATATTAAGGACAAATTTGACGAATGAAAGTCAAGGTAAGCGACTTCATCTAAATTTCATTTCCATTAGGCACATTTTGATCTAGAATTCATTTTCAATAAAAAATAATCAATTTATCAATATAGGGTCAATATAGAGGTAATAAAATCACATGAAAAATAATTATTAATGAATTCATATCAAACAATAAATATCATGAAGCATCTTCATAGAGACTGATGAGAGAATACAAGATGTACATAGGTGGAAAACCTATCATATAGGTCTTATAGTCCAAAACTCCCATGAATCACTATCAAATATCCTTATTGAGGACATAACCCAAGTCTAGAAGAATCCCAACTATGGGTCACTAAGTCAGGAAAATGCTCAACTAGCAAAGTTTATGTCCCTTAATTTTCAACATAGTATCCTAGGTGTCCTTTTTGAATACCTAAAATATATGGGACACTATAAATACAAACATAAATCTTATAAAAACAGTGTTCTCAAAGTATAACACCATAATCATATCTACTACATCTCCAACATCCTACACCCCTTCAGTAGTTATCCCCCTAACTATCAATCATAACTTTAATCAATATTCAATCATTTATCACATGGACATACAAAAACATAAATATCGAATAAAATGGTGATTAAAAAGTGTGAAAACATAGGTATTAATACAAAAAATTCCATTTCATGTTTATTAAGATGAATTATGTAGTTATATTCATCATGAAAATGTTATATAATAGTTAAATCAAATATGAAATAGTTTTAATTAAACCTTTTTATTATAAGTGTTTTTAAATAAGGATTTATAAATTATAGATTTTTTATTTTTAAAAAATAAATTTCATTTTTGAAATCATCATATCCAAATTAACTTAGGGTTTGATTTTGTGTTTTTTTGAAAATAATTGTTTTTCAATTAATATTTAAAAATATAAGTTTTTTTTCAAATGTATTTTATTTTAAATTAATTATGTAATTTAAAAGAAAAATTATGTTCTCAATGTTATTTTAATTAGAATAATTATTTTATTATTTTTAGTCCACCTAAATTATTTTCAATTAACTTTATCTTTTATTTTTGAATATGTGTATTTTTGGTTTAAAGATGAGATTTTTTTCTGAAAACTGTTTCAAAGTGAATAATATTTCACCTTTTTAATTAATAAAAAACACTTATTATCGAATTAAATAAATTAAATTTATTTATTATATATAAATAAATATTAGTGTTAATTAATATAATGATTATTATTATTTTTAGAGTTTTTATAAAACCCTATTTTTTCTTGAAAAATACAAATCTTGAAAACCCACTTTTTCATAGCGTCTATGGATTATTTTTAAAATTAAAATTTTCAACATATATAAATTAAATTTTTTAAAATATATTCAATATTTGTAATAATAAATTTTTATATTATGTAATGATGTCAACTTAATTTTTAATCATAAAAAATAGTGAAAATAACCAAACTTAAGTACCACGGTTAGGGTAAAAATAGATTTTTAGAGGGTAAACTAAAAATAAAAGGGAAAAAATTTCCTTAAAACATTTATAAATTATATATATTTTATATTTATACATTATCATACATGAGTCCTGATAATGGTTCTTTTTGGGGAATTATTTTATGTGAAATTCATGGGTACACCATTTTATTTTAAAAAATTACAAGTGTGCTAATCACCTCAATTATAAAAGGACTCCCTCTATCCTATACACATCACATCTTCAATAAAAATTGGATCATAAAATATCTACAAATATTTACTATTTAATACTCTTAAAAATACATATATCCCTTTTTATCATTAATCCATCCTATGAAGTCTTTTGGTGATTACTTAATGAGGTTTCCCAAAGAAGAGGTATCATGCTTAACTGAGTGCCTTTATTTTATTACCTATTAAACCTCCATAAAATATTATTAAATTATTATTATATAATAAACAAATTATATAAAATATACTTTGATGTAATTATGTTAATTTAATTACTTAAATCCACATCATCTTTCATCAAATGGGATACAAAAGCATCATTTGTTTGTACGATAGACTACCACCTCATGAATCGAAGTCATTTGTATTCCATTATCACCCATAAAACCATTTTTTAATGATCAACTAAAACTAAATATTTTATATTTATAACATATTTTTACTTATAGAATTATTATTTCACATATAAATTATTACTTCCTATTCTATTGGGGATACGATAATGTCTCTCTTTTGAACGACATACTACCACTTCAAGAAGCAGCATGATTCGTTATTCACCATTTCTTTACATAGAAGGTAATAAAGATAAATTTTATTAATATATGTTATATAAATGAAATATAAATTATATTTATGAAATATTTATAATTATTAAAAAAACTAAACATTTTTTTCTTTCTTACACTGAAAAATGATAACGTCTTTTGTGTATGTGTGGACTACCACTTCCTTAAATTGATGTGATTGTCATTTTTTATTAAAAAATCAGAATAATTACATATAAAAGTATATTTAAAAAATTTATATGATATAAATTATTTTAATATCGTTCTATAAATATAAAATATTGTTTACCACCTTTCTATAACTATCATTGAAATATTGAAACATTACTCATGCATACATACAACATACCATCTTCATGATAAAAGAGTAGTTCATTTTTCAAAATCGTTTTTAATCATTTTTTTTAATATTATAATTGATTTACGAATATTATAATTTTTTCACAATTATTGTTATGTATATGTTGATATAATGACCACTTAGACCAATAGTCAATATACAAAAAGTCATTTTGACAAATAATCCAAATATCATTGAAACATATGACATAAACTTAATTGGTTATCTAATTTTCTATGAAAAATTAAAGAGTGAAATAAAAGTAATAATAAAATTGAAAATTATTCATAATAAACTAAATAATTAATATAAATGTATTATTCAAGAATATTAAGGACAAATTTGACGAATGAAAGTCAAGGTAAGCGACTTCATCTAAATTTCATTTCCATTAGGCAAATTTTGATCTAGAATTCATTTTCAATAAAAAATAATCAATTTATCAATATAGGGTCAATATAGAGGTAATAAAATCACATGAAAAATAATTATTAATGAATTCATATCAAACAATAAATATCATGAAGCATCTTCATAGAGACTGATGAGAGAATAAAAGATGTACATAGGTGGAAAACCTATCATATAGGTCTTATAGTCCAAACCTCCCATGAATCACTATCAAATATCCTTATTGAGGACATAACCCAAGTCTAGAAGAATCCCAACTATGGGTCACTAGGTCAGGAAAATGCTCAACTAGCAATGTTTAAGTCCCTTAATTTTCACCATAGTATCCTAGGTGTCCTTGTTGAATACCTAAAATATATGGGACACTATAAATACAAACATAAATCATATAAAAACAGTGTTCTCAAAGTATAACACCATAATCATATCTACTACCTCTCCAACATCCTACACCCCTTTAGTAGTGATCCCCCTAACTATCAATCATAACTTTAATCAATATTCAATCATTTATCACATGGACATAGAAAAACATAAATATAGAATAAAATGGTGATTAAAAAGTGTGAAAACATAGGTAATAATATAAAAAATTCCATTTCATGTTTATTAAGATGAATTATGTAGTTATATTCATCATGAAAGTGTTATATAATAGTTAAATCATATATGAAATAGTTTAATTAAACCTTTTTATTATAAGTGTTTTTAAATAATGATTTATAAATTATAGATTTTTTATTTTTAAAAAATAAATTTCATTTTTGAAATCATCATATCAAAATTAACTTAGGGTTAAATTTTGTGTTTTTTTGAAAATAATTATTTTTCAATTAATAGTTAAAAATATAAGTTTTTTTAAAATGTATTTTATTTTAAATAAATTATGTAATTTAAAAGAAAAATTATGTTCTCAATGTTATTTTAATTATAATAATTATTTTTTTATATTTAGTCCACCTAAATTATTTTCAATTAACTTTATCTTTTATTTTTGAATAAGTGTATTTTTGGTTTAAAGATGAGATTTTTTTCTGAAAACTGTTTTAAAGTGAATAACATTTCACCTTTTTAATTAATAAAAAAACACTTACTATAGAATTAAATAAATTAAATTTATTTATTATATATAAATAAATATTAGTTTTAATTAATATAATGATTATTTTTTTTAGAGTTTATATAAAACCCTATTTTTTTTTGAAAAATACAATTCTTGAAAACCCACTTTTTCATAGCGTCTATGGATTATTTTTAAAATTAAAATTTTCAACATATATAAATTAACTTTTGTAAAATATATTCAATATTTGTAATAATAAATTTTTATATTATTTAATGATGTCAACTTAATTTTTAATCAAAAAAAATAGTGAAAATAACCAAACTTAAGTACCACGGTTAGGGTAAAAATAGATTTTTAGAGGGTAAACTAAAAATAAAAGGGAAAAAATTTCCTTAAAACATTTATAAATTATATATATATTTATATTTATACATTATCATACATGAGTCCTGATAATGGTCCTTTTTGGGGAATTATTTTTTGTGAAATTCATGGGTACACCATTTTATTTTAAAAAATTACAAGTGTGCCAATCACCTCACTTATAAAAGGACTCCCTCTATCCTATACACATCACATATTCAATAAAAATTGGATCATAAAATATCTACAAATATTTATTATTTAATACTCTTAAAAATACATATATCCCTTTTTTATCATTAATCCACCCTATGATGTCTTTTGGTGATTACTTAATGAGGTTTCCCAAAGAAGAGGTATCATGCTTAACTGAGTGCCTTTATTTTATTACCTATTAAGCCTCCATAAAATATTATTAAATTATTATTATATAATAAAAAATTATATAAAATATACTTTGATGTAATTATGTTAATTTAATGACCTAAATCCACATCATCTTTTATCATATGGGATACAAAAGCATCATTTGTTTGTACGATAGACTACCACCTCATGAATCGAAGTCATTTGTATTCCATTATCACCCATAAAACCCTTTTTTAATGATCAACTAAAACTAAATATTTTATATTGATAACATATTTTTACTTATAGAATTATTATTTCACATATAAATTCTTACTTCCTATTCTATTGGGGATACGATAATGTCTCTCTTTTGAACGACATACTACCACTTCAAGAAGCAGCGTGATTCGTTATTCATTATTTCTTTACATAGAAGGTAATAAAGATAAATTTTATTAATATATGTTATATAAATGAAATATAAATTATATTTATGAAATATTTATAATTATTAAAAAACTAAACATCTTTTTCTTTCTTACACTGAAAAATGATAACATCTTTTGTGTATGTGTGGACTACCACTTCCTTAAATTGATGTGATTGTCATTTTTTATTAAAAAATCAGAATAATTACATATAAAAGTATATTTATAAAATTTATAGGATATAAATTATTTTAATATCGTTCAATAAATATAAAATATTGTTTACCACCTTTCTATAATTATCATTGAAAAATTGAAACATTACTCATGCATACATACAACATACCATCTTCATGATAAAAAAGTAGTTCATTTTTCAAAAACGTTTTTAATCATTTGTTTTAATATTATAATTGATTTACGAATATTATAATTATTTCACAATTATTATTATGTATATGTTGATATAATGACCACTTAGACTAATAGTCAATATACAAAAAGTCATTTTGACAAATAATCCAAATATCATTGAAAAATATGACATAAACTTAATTGGTTAACTAATTTTATATGAAAAATTAAAGAGTGAAATAAAAGTAATAATAAAATTGAAAATTATTCATAATAAACTAAATAATTAATATAAATTTATTATTTAAGAATATTAAGGACAAATTTGACGAATGAAAGTCAAGGTAAGCGACTTCATCTAAATTTCATTTCCATTAGGCACATTTTGATCTAGAATTCATTTTCAATAAAAAACAATCAATTTATCAATACAGGGTCAATATAGAGGTAATAAAATCACATGAAAAATAATTATTAATGAATTCATATCAAACAATAAATATCATGAAGCATCTTCATAGAGACTGATGAGAGAATACAAGATGTACATAGGTGGAAAACCTATCATATAGTTCTTATAGTGCAAAAATCCCATGAATCACTATCAAATATCCTTATTGAGGACATAACCCAAGTCTAGAATAATCCCAACTATGGGTCACTAGGTCAGGAAAATGCTCAACTAGCAATGTTTAAGTCCCTTAATTTTCAACATAGTATCCTAGGTGTCCTTGTTGAATACCTAAAATATATGGGACACTATAAATACAAACATAAATCATATAAAAACACTGTTCTCAAAGTATAACACTATAATCATATCTACTACCTCTCCAACATCCTACACCCCTTTAGTAGTGATCCCCCTAACTATCAATCATAACTTTAATCAATATTCAATCATTTATCACATGGACATACAAAAACATAAATATCGAATAAAATTGTGATTAAAAAGTGTGAAAACATAGGTAATAATATAAAAAATTCCATTTCATGTTTATTAAGATGAATTATGTAGTTATATTCATCATGAAAATGTTATATAATAGTTAAATCAAATATGAAATAGTTTTAACTATACCTTTTTATTATAAGTGTTTTTAAATAATGATTTATAAATTATAGATTTTTTATTTTTAAAAAATAAATTTCATTTTTGAAATCATCATATCCAAATTAACTTAGGGTTAAATTTTGTGTTTTTTTGAAAATAATTATTTTTCAATTAATAGTTAAAAATATAAGTTTTTTTTAAAATGTATTTTATTTTAAATAAGTTATGTAATTTAAAAGAAAAATTATGTTCTCAATGTTATTTTAATTAGAATAATTATTTTTTTATATTTAGTCCACCTAAATTATTATCAATTAACTTTATCTTTTATTTTTGAATAAGTGTATTTTGGGATTACAGATGAGATTTTTTTCTAAAAACTGTTTTAAAGTGAATAATATTTCACCTTTTTAATTAATAAAAAAACACTTATTATAGAATTAAATAAATTAAATTTATTTATTATATATAAATAAATATTAGTTTTAATTAATATAATGATTATTATTATTTTTAGAGTTTATATAAAACCCTATTTTTTCTTGAAAAATACAATTCTTGAAAACCCACTTTTTCATAGTGTCTATGGATTATTTTTAAAATTAAAATTTTCAACATATATAAATTAAATTTTGTAAAATATATTCAATATTTGTAATAATAAATTTTTATATTATTTAATGATGTCAACTTAATTTTTAATCATAAAAAATAGTGAAAATAACCAAACTTAAGTACCACGGTTAGGGTAAAAATAGATTTTTAGAGGGTAAACTAAAAATAAAAGTGAAAAAATTTCCTTAAAACATTTATAAATTATATATATATTTATATTTATACATTATCATACATGAGTCCTGATAATGGTGCTTTTTGGGGAATTATTTTATGTGAAATTCATGGGTACACCATTTTATTTTAAAAAATTACAAGTGTGCCAATCACCTCACTTATAAAAGGACTCCCTCTATCCTATACACATCACATATTCAATAAAAATTGGATAATAAAATATCTACAAATATTTATTATTTAATACTCTTAAAAATACATATATCCCTTTTTTATCATTAATCCATCCTATGAAGTCTTTTGGTGATTACTTAATGAGGTTTCCCAAAGAAGAGGTATTATGCTTAACTGAGTGCCTTTATTTTATTACCTATTAAACCTCCATAAAATATTATTAAATTATTATTATATAATAAAAAAATTATATAAAATATACGTTGATGTAATTATGTTAATTTAATGACCTAAATCCACATCATCTTTCATCAAATGGGATACAAAAGTATCATTTGTTTGTACGATAGACTACCACCTCATGAATCGAAGTCATTTGTATTCCATTATCACCCATAAAACCCTTTTTTAATGATCAACTAAAACTAAATATTTTATATTTATAACATATTTTTACATATAGAATTATTATTTCACATATAAATTCTTACTTCCTATTCTATTGGGGATACGATAATGTCTCTCTTTTGAACGACATACTATCACTTCAAGAAGCGGCGTGATTCGTTATTCACTATTTCTTTACATAGAAGGTAATAAAGATAAATTTTATTAATATATGTTATATAAATGAAATATAAATTATATTTATGAAATATTTATAATTATTAAAAAACTAAACATTTTTTTCTTTCTTACACTGAAAAATGATAACGTCTTTTGTGTATGTGTGGACTACCACTTCCTTAAATTGATGTGATTGTCATTTTTTATTAAAAAATAAGAATAATTACATATAAAAGTATATTTAAAAAATTTATATGATATAAATTATTTTAATATCGTTCTATAAATATAAAATATTGTTTACCACCTTTCTATAATTATCATTGAAAAATTGAAACATTACTCATGCATACATACAACATACCATCTTCATGATAAAAAAGTAGTTCATTTTTCAAAAACGTTTTTAATCATTTCTTTTAATATTATAATTGATTTACGAATATTATAATTATTTCACAATTATTATTATGTATATGTTGATATAATGACCACTTAGACCAATAGTCAATATACAAAAAGTCATTTTGACAAATAATCCAAATATCATTGAAACATATGACATAAACTTAATTGGTTATCTAATTTTATATAAAAAATAAAGAGTGAAATAAAAGTAATAATAAAATTGAAAATTATTCATAATAAACTAAATAATTAATATAAATTTATTATTCAAGAATATTAAGGACAAATTTGATGAATGAAAGTCAAGGTAAGCGACTTCATCTAAATTTCATTTCCATTAGGCACATTTTGATCTTATGCACCTATATCCTTTTATTAGGTGCATATACAACCCATTTACATGTTATTGAATTTATTTGTTCTTATGATATTTAATTTTTTTTTAAATTTTATTCTTTTAAAGGGATTATTATTCAAATGTTGTAAAAGTGGTAAGGGACTTTTAAAAAAATATTATCTTTTAATGTTTACCTTCCAAATATATCTCTTCCATGTCCATGTTTCTAAAATGATTTCATGATTAAAATTTTATAAAAACAAAATATATGTAAATTTAATTTTATATCTATTTTTTACTTTATTTCATTGGTATTCAAAAGGAATATTTTGATATGTTTTCATATATAATGTTTTGATAAACAAAAAAAAAGTAATGTTATATTTTTAATGCATACGATGATAATAAATTTTCCCACCACCATGACGATTATTTTATTTCTAGATTGATTTACAATAATACATGTTTTATTTAACAAAATAAATATACTTCCCTTTTTATAGGTATTTTGGTATTGAATATGGATTTTCAAAAGAAAGGGGGTATTTTGGTATTGAAAATAAATTTTTAAAAGAAATGGATATTTGGATATCCAAAGCCATTTTAAATATGGGATTATAAGAGTTTTTCAAATGTGTTTTATGATGAAAAAGTGAAATTACAAAATTTTATATTCATTATATGGTACTTGAGGATTATATAAAAAATGGGTGAGCCTAATACTACTTATGTGATGGGTTGAGCCCCATTATTACACACAGATGATCCTGATGATTATATGAAGGGTTGAGTCCAATTATATCTCATAAAAAATAATTCATCCTGATATAACAATATAATGGGTGATCTGAATTGTATATCTCAAATTCATTTGGTGATTATTATTTTCAAATTTAGCTATATAGTGATTCCAATTATAAGGGATTTTAAAGGATTTTTTGAATATGATGCTCTTAGTTTCCTAAAAGGGTTTTCATTTTCATGATATAGATTTTAATAGATTTCTTTGAGAAAAAAGTGTGTCTTTTTTAAGTGATAATTTTTTTATATGCTAAATAACATTGAATATACAGGTAAACATTAAATATATTTTCATATTTCTCACTCAAATAATGGTTTTAAAATTTTTATATTCCTTAGTAACGTTTTTGTTCTCATCCCACATTTTTAAAATGTTTTTCCTATGGTTTAAGGATGGGTAAGGAAAGGAAATATATTATGTTTAAAGTTATGAATATTTTCCCTGAAAATAAATCCTCATTTATTGTGTTTTATATTGCGGTAAAATTGGATACTAATTAAAAGTGTCCAATTTGTAATATATGGTTTTCTATGGATAATTTTTAACCCAATTCTATAAAAAACAAAACCAAATATGATTGGTAAAGGGAAATAAAATACATTATTGAGTTAAAACTAAATATTATGTAATTTTTAAGGATAGTTCTTTATAGTTGGTATCAAAGGTCAGTTTAGAAAAACTTAGTGTTTAAAATTATGAAAATAAAAGAACCCTGAAAGATTTTACCTTATGGTTAAGTTAATGATGTAGTATTTGAAGATAACAATGTTGATTTTTTTAAACTATGTTTGATTATAATGGCATTTCACAGAATAAACATGTATGTTGTAGTTGAAAGACACCAAGAGGAAAATAAGCTTCTAAATCAACATCTCAAAATGGATGAAATCGAAACTGAGTAGTTTGTTTTTATGATGGATCATATGAAAAAAAAAATTGTAAATGGTGGTGGTGTCTATACTAGATTGTATATAGATATACCGTAGAGGAACATGATGATAGTATATTATATAATGATTCAAAATCCCCTACAATTCATTAGATCATCTAACCTCATGGTTTCTGAAGGATTGATTAATTACACATAAAAGATATTGGAATTCATGGGATGTTAAGAATGTGAATAGGTAACCATATCCATTAATTAGTGAAAAAAAGTTTACCATATCGGCTTTTTATGTTAGTTATATATAACCAATGTTTAGAGATGTAAAAATTGGTTTATAATGTCAATTATTTTATATCTGACATGATAAACCACCGAGAATTGATTTATAACGTCGTTTATTTTATAATTGACATAAAACATATGGAGATTTGATTTATCACGTCATTTGTTTTATAACCAAAGTAAAATATCATGTCTCGATGCTTTATCACATAGGCTATAAAATTACTGACTTCATAAATCAAATCTCGATGATTCATCATGTCAGTTATAAAATAACAGACGCGATAAATATCCATTTATCACATAGGTTATTTTATAACCCATGTGATAAAGGATTTTCTACATTGGTTATTAAATAACAGACATGATAAACATAAAAAATAGTTTATCACATCGGTTATTAAATAACAAATGTGATAAAGCTTTTAAATGATTTATCATGCCCATCATTCTGTCATTCTATTTTCTTCGATCGGGAGAACTGTGACTCATCTCTATCACGTGGAAAAACTAGAAAGGATTCTTCAAAGTTGTGCCCCCTAACCCCATTTTTTCAACATAATTAATCATCTTTATTATCACCAGAACTATATGGTAAACTTTCCACACTCAAGTAATTCTCACATGCCTTAGTTTTGTTTTTTATTTTCCACGATGCCCTAAATTTTTGTTTTGAGATATTATTTTTCTATCATTGTTCTTGATATCATGGTAAGTATCAAAATATTCTTTTATACCATGATTATTTTTTTTCCGGTAAAATAAACCCTAGGATTGATATCATGAAATTTCTATGATTTTTTTGCCACCATGTGTATTATATCATGTGTGTTTACATGTACTTCAATGTGTGTGCTACCATTAAATCAGTATCCTTCAAGTTCTTATATATAACCTTAGAATCAAGGAAGTTATTCAATTCATTTTTTACAAGCAATAATAGTATCATTCATTAATTCTTAATTTGGGTAATATATTGAAATTAAAATTCATTTTATATTCATTATTTTATTTTCCTTATATGATAAAACTCTTTATTTAGTGTTTGAATATAAACATACTTACTCTACCATTATCTTTAAAAATGAACATGGTTGGACACAACCCTCCCACCGCCCTAGAAACCCCCACCCATAGAAACCCCCAACCACTGGACTGCCCCCATCCCCCTGGACACCCCCCCCCCCACCACCTTGAAACCCCCCCACCCCTGGACACCCCCTACCCCCTGGACAGCCCCCATCACCTAGAAACCCCCCCCCCCACACACACACCCCTAGACACCCCTACCCCCTGGACAGCCCTCATCCCCAAGACAAACCCACACCCTTGATACCCCTACCCCCAAGACACCCCAACCCCCTTGGACATCCCCCACCCCCTAGACAGGCACCCGAACTCCAATGGCCACCCCCACCCACCCACTCCATGGATCACCCCCTGGTGAACCCCAACCCCCTACCCCCGTGGACTTCCCCCACCCCATAGACAGCCCCACCACTTGGACAACCCTCCACCACCTTGACACCCCCACCCCTGGAAACCCCCACCTCCATGGACAACCACTCCCACCCCTGGACATCCCCCCACCCCCAGACACCCCCAGACACCCCCCCCCCCAAATACCCCCCGGCCCAGACACCCCCAACCCCCTAGGATAGCCTGCTCAGCCCCTTTGACAGTCCCTACACCCCCATGGACAACCCCTACCACTTGGACAGCCCCCACACCCCCATGGACAACCCCCACCCCTTGGAAAACACCCACCCCTCTCGACACCCCCGACCCCTAGACGCCCCCACTGCCTGGACAACCCCCCACCCTATGGACACCACCCCACCCCCTGGACACCCCCTCACCCCCTTGTACATTCCCTCACCACTGTGGATATCCCCCACACCCTTGGAGAGAACCCACACCCCCTTGGACCCACCTCACCCCTATAGACAGCCCCCCAGACACCCCCACCCGCACCCACACCCCCCTAGACACCCTTACCCCCTTGGACAAATCCCCACCCCTAGACACCCCACCCCCTTGGACAATCCCTAGACACCCCCACCCCATAGACAACCCCCTCGACAGCCCCCACCCTTGGACCCCCCCTCCACTCCACTAGACACCCCACCTCCCTGGATATCCCATCTCCCACATGGACACCCCCAGACACCGCCACCCCCTGGACACACCCTACCACGTTGGATAGCCTCCTCACCCCTCTAGACACCACCCCCAACCCCTTGGACACCCCACCCCCTGGACAAGCCACCTTGGACACCCCACCCCCTGGACACCCCCACCCCCTGGACAACCCCACAGCCATGGAAAGTCCCCAACCCCCTAGACCCCCCCTCCCCCCCCCCCCCCCCGCAAACCCCCCGGATAGCCCCTATCACCTTGGACATCCCCCTCACCCCATGGACACCACCCCACCCCCTTAGACTCCCCCACCCCCTAGACAGCTCCCCATCCCCTATAAATCCCACACCCCTGGATGCTCCCACCCCCTGGATATCCCCCCACCCCCTGGACACCCTATCCTCCATTGATAAACCCCAAACCCTAGAACACCCCACCCCCCTCGGACACCCCTCCCCCAAGACACCCCCTAACCACTTAGACATCCTTTTCACCACCTGAACCCCCCCTACAAACCCCCTGGATGCCCCCAACCCCTGGACACCCCCACCCCAGGAAAGCCCCCACCCCATGAACACCCCCACCCCCATGAGAGCCCCCCTTTCCCATAGACAACACCACCCCCTAGACACCCTTAGCCCTTGGACAACTCCACCCCCACCCCTAGACACCTCCACCTCCCTAGTCACCCCCACCCCCATGGACATCCCCACCCCTAGACATCCCCCACCCAAATTGAAAATATATTATATATTAGAGAGTGTATGCCAACAGTTCATGAACTGTTAGTATACTTATATCCCAATGGTTTCCAAGAAACTGTTGGAATAGATTATATGCTAGACAACATGTATACCAGCGGTTTTTGAACTGTTTTTATATATATCCCAATGGTTTAATTGAATTTGTTGGCATATATTAACATCATAAAATCTATACTGATGTTTCTTATAGAACCATTGGTATAGGGATATTGCAACGGCCATCATGCCAAAGGTTTCTGAAACCATTGGGAAAAGTGTAATTTTTATTAATGAATTTATACAAATTTTAATATTTATACTTTATATTTAATTTTTATGGAATGATGAATTTGGTATCTAGTTGCACCAGGATGTATTCTTTGTGTACATTAAGAAGAAAGGATCCAATATGAATTTATACTTCTATATCATTATCCATATGAGGGAGATATGAATTTCTAAAATGATTTTCATATAAATATAAAACTATTATATATAACTATATATTCTATTTAAAATTATTTCCATGCATATATTTTTCAAATATGATTATATTTGATTTATATTTCAAAATTGTTTTACATTCAAATTATGATATTTTCTGGTATAAATATAAAATAGGATTATCGTAATAGGATGTATAATTTTGATATTTTATATAGGTAAAAATGAGTCAATGTTGGATTATGGAAGATTAAATGAGTAATGAATATGAGGATGGTTTTGACGCCTTTTTCAAATTTTATAAATTAAATTTTCTAACAATGTCTTTTTTTATATCCATGATTGAAATGTTTTAATATGAAGAAGTTGAAAAGTAGAGAGATAAAATATCATCTAATTTTTCATGGTTTTAATTTGAGTTACAACCCTTGGATTTGGCTTGGTGAAACTAGAGAGAATGTTCAATCTACTAATGATGTTGATTTTCAAGATGGTTACTCCGGTGGAATTGAATAAAAAATTTGTGATATTGGAGTAGAACATATTGAGATAGAACTAACAATTTCACGTCCACATGGAGATGATGAAAAATAATTATATCCTTGTAGTACAAATTTTGGGTTTTTTTGGTGGTGTTAATTGTGATTAACCTAAGGGTGAAACATCGATGGAGTGACAAATGTTTTATAGAGCTGCTACAATTATAGAAAGGCATTCTTCCAAAAGACAATGATCTTCCAGATTCACATTATTAGGCCACGAAAATATTATGCCTGATGGGATTGGGATAGAAGAAAATACATGCATGTTAAAATGACTATATGATATATATGAAGTAATATAAATTTCTATTAGAGTGTCTTCAATTTTAGACATCATGGTATAGGTTGAAAGAAATATCACATGATGATGAAGATATTATAGAGATCAATACTAAGGTATTTTGGAAACATCCTATAATTCATCATTTGAAACATTTATTTTATAATTCACATAAAGAAAAAATCTTAATATATAATGTTAATGAGTGGATAATTGATGGAAAAATACATCACCCAGTTGATTTTCCACAATGTAATAAAATTTATGAGTAGTATTCTAAATTAAGAAGTAAAATTAGAAATCTCGGACTTGGGTTTCGTACATATGAAATGAATCTATACTGAACCCTCAGTAGCCCAAATAGTTCATGGAATGTTTTATTGGTAATTTACAACTAGCATCCTAATGATTGTATGAAGAGAAAATATTTCATATAGAGTATAATGATCTATGATCTGAAGCAACCCAGAAATGATATTGATGTTTTATTGTCACTATTGATAGATTATTTGAATTTTTTTGGGGGGATAGTATTAGGGTGCATAGTTATTATAAAATGGAATATTTTCAACTGCATTTAGTGCTTATGTTCACTATAAATAACTCCCTAGGATATGTAAATTTTTCTAGAGGCAGTGTTAAGGGGTATAAAGCAAGTCCAATTTACGAACAATGAACATCATATTGTCAATTTTATCTTGAGAGTAAAATAGTAAACATGGGTCTTCAGGTGTTTTTGCTTAAGGATCACTCTTATAGAAGACTAAAAAAGGAATTCAATGGTTTAAAATAATTTGACATTTCTCCAAAACCTTTATCCCAAGATGTGTATTTTGAGAGGGTGAACACCCTTGACGGGTCATTGCGAAAGGCAAATAAATCTAGTAATGATAGACATATCTGGAAGAAAAGGTTAATATATTTTGAGCCACAGTATTGGAGATATCATGAAGTGAAACATACTATTGGTGTCATTCACATCGATAAGAATATCTATGATAGTTTGATTGGAACATTGTTAGATATTAATGGAAAGACTAAAGATGGGTTGAATGAAATATTAGACTCACTATTAATGGGAATACTTTTGGAGTTAGCTCACACTTCTAATGTAAGATGAAAATATCTTCCCATGTATTGTCATAAATTATTCCAGAGGGGGAAAATTATCTATTTTCAGTGTCTTCATGACATCAAAGTGCCTCAAGGTTATTCTTAAAATGTAAAAAAAATTGTGTCTTTGAAGGATTTTAAGTTAATAGGTATGAAATGTCATGATTGTCACATCATAATGCAACCAATTTTATGAGTTTCATTGCATGAAATATTTCCCATCCATGTTATAAATACAATAATGAAGGTGTGTTATTTTTTTAATTAAATTTTTAATAAGGTGATTGATGTGAATGCTTTGAAAATTTTGGAAAAGGAGACTATTTTAATGATTTTTCAACTGTAAATTTTTTTCTTCCATATTTTTAGATATAATGGAGAATTTATTGGTTCATCTGGATTGGGAAATAATGCTTTGTGGACAATTATATCTTTTTTGGTTGTATCCTTTTGAAAGGTATATGAAAATATTGAATGGGTATGTTAAGAATTCATATCGACTTGAAGCCTCCATTATTGAAAAGTATATTTATGAGGAGGTTGTGTTGTTTTTTACGAGATATTTGGCAGCGGAAGAGCACATTGGAATGCCTCTATCTCGACCTGAATGAGTTAATAATGAAGGAAATATGATTCATGAATTCGAAGTAAAATCGTTGTTAGATGAATAGATGAAGAAGGTATAATTATATATCTTCAATAACATATTTTATGCTCAACCGTATATCACATTACATATTAATTAGTTGAAACAATGTTATCCAAAGAAGAAACAAATGTTGATTTTCAATGAGAACAACAACAAAAATTTACATGCTCTAAAAGGACCTTGCTAGGTAGATCACATGTATTTGGGACATTAAGATAGTTAGTGGGTGGTCAAAGTTTAAATGTGGTAACATGGTCCAAGTATGACATTAATGGATATACATTTTACATGAAATTTCACGACAACAGAAGTGCAGTTCAGAATAGTGTTGTATTTGTGTTTGCAGAAGCAATTCATTTTTTAAGTTCTAAAGACAAAAACCCAATTTCAGCATCAAGTGGATGTTATGGAGTCATTGAAGAAATATGGGAGGTTTATTTCTTTAAAATTAATGTTCCGGTTATTAACTGAGAATTGTTTATTGATAACAACAGTGTCAGACACGATGAATTTGGAATGAATATTGTTAATCTCAATATATTGGAAGACACATCATATTCATTTATAATAGAAACACATGAAAAAAATATTTTCTAGGTTGTTGATCAATCAGATATGCGGTGGTCTATTTTTTTTACAGGGGAAAAAATAATATTTTGTTGAGGATTAACTTGAAGAAGATTTTGATTTATATGAGATCTTTACTTCCATGGAAAGATTAGCTGAAAATAATGATGAGTATATTAAAGACATTGTTTTTTCTATAAGTAACTATCATGGAAAAGTAATTTGGGAAACAATCCATCTATACATTCTTAATATTTCAGGTAACATGTGGTTATTTCTTGTTTACATTTATTAATTTAATAAAATATTAGATTTTGTAATTTTTTCTTTATTAAAACCCATATTAAAAATAATAAGTAGAAATGTTTGTTTATTTTGAATTTTTTAGTTTATTTTATCATGGTTACCATTATGTAACATATATATCTATTGATTTTTTTGAATGACAATTACTTTACCATGTTTACCATGTTTACCATTGTTTACCATACTTCAAATTTACATAAATTATATATTTAATGATTTTATTAAATGAAAATTACATTACCATGTTTACCATGTTTACCATATCTACCATTGTTTAACATTCTTACCATATTTACCATGTTAACTATTATGGAACAAATATTAGTTTTTCATTTTTTACATTAGTATTATAATTTTTGAATTTGTATATTAGTGACCTATTGTTTTATTATATGATTTGAAGGATAATGACCGATAAATCAGTTGATCAACCACATGATTCTATAAATGAGTATCATGATCATACTTATAGTGAGTAACATTCAAATGATCCTCTTTATGTTCCCCAATCATCCTCATGTGATCTCATAATAATGAAGAAGAGTTAAAGAGTTTCTAAATGTGGTTGTATATGTTTACCAAAATTATCACATGCCTATGGAAAAGACTAAAGGATTCTCATTGAGATTGATGAGACTGATATTCCAAGGGGTCCAAATGCAAAACAATTTAAGAGTTTCGTATCAACTCAGGGTAAAATAATAATAATCATTATGTATAATTATTGGATAAGTGTGGACAAAGAGAAAATATCTCAGTTATAGGAGACAATTTTGGTAAGATATTTTCCTATTGTTTGTCTAATATTAAAATTTTATAGTATAATATGTTTTACCTCATCTTTATTGGATGAAATTTGATATTGTTGACACTAGAGGAGTCAATAGGAAATTTTTATCGATTGATTATATGGGATAAGGGGATTTCAAATCAACCCTCAAATATAATTTCATTTTTGGTCATAGGCAACAGGAAAGTCCATGTCATATATATATCCTTTTGTAGATGAATACACATGGATACAATTTGTTAAAAGTAGAATACAAGAATCATTTTTTGTAAGGGAAATGTAAATTTTTATATGAATTTGTATATAAATGATCTTATTAATGTTATGTTAATGATTTATTATTCTTAATTTACATCAAACAAGGAAATCTCTTTAAGAGATCCAATCTAAAAATGTATACACTCATAGTTTATCTTGCGGAGGGTATATTTTATTTTATGAACAAATGATGGTGGAAAATTTAAAAAAACATAGAAAAGAGTATTGAATATCTAGAGAGGTTTCCCCTCTATCCCATATATATATAGATGAAAAATAGAAGAGAGATTGGATGGGAAAAAGGGGGTAATATCTTTTAGAATAATTGAGAATCATATCTGAGAGGATTATTAGATATTTATTTTATTTATTTAAGTTAATTATATTCCTTATATACCATGAATCATTACAGAAATTTTCAATTAATTAATACAGGATTCTCTTGAGGAGTAATACACATTGGGGGTATTTACAGCTTCTGGGAGGCAAGATATTTTATCTTTAGCATTGGGAAAGCACAAACACCCGGGTCGTGTATGATGATACCTGACGGCAGTATCGGTAAGATAAGTGTTTCCATGTTTTTAAACTTATTAAATTGAGGGTGTTTATCAAAAAATAATAATCATGGGAGGCTGAAGATCATAATATTAATGATATGATGGAGGAAAATATTATAGCGTCGATACAGTCTATGTTTACAGACATGAAAAGAAAAATTCAGAATGCAGCTCTCAATCCTCCATCTCTCCATGTAGACCCTTCTATTTATCCTCCAACTCCACCAATAGATCCCACTCCCCCACCTCTAGACCCCCTTATTTATCCTCCACTATAGCCTACATACCCCATTTTTTATCCTACTTAGCCTCAACTTCCTACTTATTTTGATTTTTCTGTTGATGATCCTCACCATCATATAGTTGCATATGGGCTGGTATATTGTATAGGAGATATAGTTCATCATAAACAGTTAGAGGTAGAGCATCATAGGGACACTGTACAGGATATTATAGATATATCATCTTGAGATCCATTACCTATAGATGAGGTGATGACAGTTGGACATAGAATCGACCACTTTTTATTTTGGCCATTTAGACTTCTATGACTCATTACCATAGAGATATGTATGTTATATATTTTATTTTATTTTTTATTAAAGTTTTTATAACATTTTAATTATAATATATTTTTCTATTTATTTAGAGGAATACTTAATTGTTAAATAAATAATTTATAGACAATAATAAAGACAAATGGGTAGGACATCAAATACAGATTCTAGTAGTCTTGATAGATTTTCAAGATACTCAAATTTTTTGGCAGATCATTATTCTTTACCAATGGCAGCTCATGTTTTTGGATGTGTAATAAATATGGGGATTGTGAAAACTGAATTCATTAAGCTTGTTACTAGAGAAAAGTTGGGAATCAATGTGGTTCCAATTTTTTCCATATAAATCTTAACAACTTTCCCTACATTATATTTATTAAAAATGTATACTTCTGTCTGTTTTGTATTAGGTATCTTTATAACATGTGTGAGAAGAATAAGTGGGAAAATGTATATGGATTCATGGGCCCGCATATGATTTCCCCTAAATCATGTGCATTTGATGAGGAATAAAGAACACTTTTTATTGTTAAAATATTTGAATAGAATATAATCACATAGTGTTGGATGATTTGTTTTTTTGAGAGGTATGAAACATATATTTGGAAAAGTGTTCATTATCATTTAACATAAAAAATAAATAACCCTAAATTTTCTTTTATATCAGTGATCCTGGGATGTTATGTGTTTTTTGTACAAAAGAGACAAAATATTATTGGATATGCTCTGTCCATGGGGATGTGTGGGGAAGTTTTAAGAATATTTTGTAAAATTAAGTATCAATTTTTTAATAGTTTCTATAATAATAAATTTTAAATTTATCCCATTCATAATGTTTTCAAATTGGGGATGGGAATAATTTTGAAAAAACACAAAGAAAAAGTGTACCAATATCTAAAATGTAAAAGTAATGGTAAATATCCATTTATAATTTTTATTTTTCAATGTATTACATAAAAATTATATTTTTAATTTACACTCATTTATACAAAATTGACATGAACAACAAGGCGTCATCGAATTTAGATATTATATGTTAATATTTATGTATGAAATATTTACAACTGGAATAATAATGAACTTTAACTAAGTAAGATTTACTTATAAACTTTTCCATAATATTTCATTTGATTTATTCATTATACATGTTAACTACTTTAATTTTAATTTGTATCTATTTAAAAACCCTCAACCCTATAGTTTTCAAGACATCAAACACTTACAAGTGGAATGGTAAAATTATTTTACATGTTTGATTGGACTTTTGTTTGTCTGTAGTGTGAAGTGTAATTTTGAATATTGTAATTTTAATTGTCTATTTGGTAGTTGTTTTGGTTGGATTTATGTTTTTTTGTTTAAATTTTATGTTTCTAATGTTATATATGTGAATGTTTAGTTTTTCTCTTGTTCTTCTAATTTTGGTATAGTTCTGATGGTTTTTTTGTATGAATTTTTATCTGGTTCTCGTATGCTTTTGGTTTGGTTTATGATTGTTCTTGGTCTACTTTGGAAGAACATTGTAATGGTTTCACTATTTTATAAAAAAATATGTTTTTACATCATTTATTTTATAACAGACATAATAAATGCCTGCGAAATGGGTTTTTGTCAGTTATTTTATAACCGATGTAATAAATCATCGGGTATAGTTTATTATGTCGGTTATTACATAACCAACATCTTATATCATTTTTCACATCAGTTAATGTATAACCAATGTGAAAAAATTATTTAGAGGTGCGATATATTACGTCATTTATTTAATAACTAATGTAAGAAACTATATACCATAATGGTTATTTAATAACTGACTTAATAAACAACATACCACATCAGTTATTAAATATCCAATGTGTTTAATAGAGCCTCCAAAGGTTTTTTCACATCAGTTATTTAATAACCAACGTGAAAAATGATTTAGATTTATGTTTTTTTACTTTAGTTTTAAAATAATCAACGTAAAAAACAATATTTATAATAACACCTTTAATTACATTTTCTAAAAACAAATGTAAAAAACAAAAACATAAATGACCTAAATATGATTTCTACATTAGTTATTTATCATTTTAAAGGTGAAGATGATTGACAATGGTCTTTGGTTAGTAATACTATAGTGAAATATGATCTCGATTCCATGGAAGGGGAAATATTTAAGGATATTTTCCATGAGATATATTTTCCAAAGGTTGTTAAAAAATGAACGGAAAAATAATTTTGGGAACTGGGGAAAAATGGATAAATATTATGTAGCTATATATGAATAAATATTTAAAATATTGTATAGGTATGTTCTGGAATTTATATGTGATACTTATAGAAAAATTAAAATGTTATAATCACAGCTGAAACCATGTTTACAAATATATTTTTCCTTATGAGAATTTAATATTCATTTGAATTTTTTTCCTGTTGTAATATGAAATTTTAGATTGCGGTTAACAATAATTATGCTCCTTGATATGAAAAAAGTAAGAAATGGTCAAGGTGGAAAGTATTAGAGATGTAACCAACTATGAATTCTTGAGCTGATCTAAAAACATGCTCAATGTTTTCTTATATACATTTAAGTGAATGTTTGTTAGGATTTGGAAAGTGCTACTTGTGTAGTATGTTTGGTCACATGGCTTGTGAGTATAAATACAAGGGTTTTGAACAATAAAATATTGAGATAACATATATACAATAAATTGTTAAATGTTTTAGCAATAATGAGTTGGGTCATTATTCTAATTATTGTTTGAAGTTACTTATTCAGGTTATATATCATCATGACCATAAACATAAATGCATGGAAAATCATTGACAACTTCCACAATCGATGTTGTTCTATCCAATGAAGTTATGAATGTTATATTAATTATTTATTCAAATTATGATAATACCCCATTTGATTCTGGATCATTTAATTCAGTCTTTTATGAAAAATTAGCATGAATATTGGGAATATCACATCATGAATGTATGATATAAATTTTGGTGAAAACATAAGACAGAAATATTAAATCAACCATGATTTATAAGAATATTTCTATTGTTATTAGTCTAATGGTCCTTCATGAAAATCTTGTTCAATTATCTATAGTGGATTTTGATTTTATTCTTTTTAGGGATTATATTTCAGTTTATCATGATAATATATATCATACAACTAAAACAGTTATGTTCAATGATTTCATGTCATTGATAACTTACCAATAAGCTGAGAAATTGATTAGAGATGGTAGTGAAAGTTACATAGCTTATATTATTGAAGGGAATGAAAATGTTTTTATTAGTGATATTCCAGTAGTGAATGCATTTATTAATGTAATTCTTGATGATTTTCCTAGTTTTATTCTTCACTAGGAGGTTGATTCTACTATTGAGTTAGCGCATGATTCTAACTCTATTTATAAATCCCCTTATAAAATATATCAAGTATAACTTATATAAATGAAAAAAAAGCTTCAAGAGTTTTAAAATAATGTTTCATTAGACCCTGAACTTCACCATGGGGTGCTACTATTTTTATTTTTAAAAATAAATATGGTTCATTTAGATATTTCATTGGTTATAAATCATTTAATAACATCACTATTAATAACAAGTATAATTTGGCTCATATCAATGATTTTTTTTATCAGTACCATAGAGATCAATATTTTTTAATGTTTTATCTAAGGTCTGAGCAAAATCATCTGAAGGAAAAGAATTTTGGAATTATGAAGTCATCATTTTAGACTAGATATTGGAATTATGAGTTTTTATTTATTCCCTTTGGGTTATCTAATACAACTTCTATATTTATAGACATCATGAATAGAGTGTTCCATGAGTTCTTGAAAACTTATATGGTTGTGTTTATTGATGAAATTTTGGAATATTTTAAAAGTTGATAGAAACATAATAGACACCTAATAATTGTTTTATAAACATTAATTTAAGAAAAACTATATGGAAAATTTAGTATATGTTAATTTTGGTTGAAAAAAAAATCTCTCTGCGTAGTTTTTTTTCTAAAGATGGCATAATTGTTGGCCTTTCAAAAAAATTTGTTGAAGAATGGAAAAGACCCACACATATCAAAAATATTTTTGTTTTCCATGGATTAGTGAGTTAATAATGATGCTTTGTATAAAAAATATCTTAGCCTTCAAGACCACAAAATAAGTTGACTCAAAAATGAGATAAATCCTCCTTGAAAAAAATGTTATAATTGTTATTAGGAATATAAAAAAGATTGGTAAAGGATCCTTTTTTGGACATTTCTTTCATAAATTGTGAATTCTTCATATATAGTGATGATTCATTAAAATGACTTGGTTTTTTCTTAATGTAGAATGATTAAGTAATTATTTATGACTCAAATCAATTGAAACCTCAAAAGTTAAATTATCCAACACATGGTATATAAAAAGATATTGTGGTATTTTACTTTAAAAATTGGGAGGAATAATTTTTATGGATTAATGTGTGAAATATAAAATTATAGAAAAATTTTTAAGTATATATTCACTAAAAAATAATTGAACATGGTATAGAGAAGATGGGTGGAACTAATCAAGGATTACAATTACATCATCCATTACCATCCTAGAAAACCAAAAAATGTTGTCGATGCATTGAGTCAAAAAAAATAATACTATGTTATGGATGTTACATTTGGAACATAACCATTTGTTTAGTGATTTGATAATCTTTTTCCTATAATTTTTAGATATAGGAAATCCTATATTTTGTTTTAGGTTTTAGTGTAGTCAAATTTGTCAGAAATAATTAAGAAATCATAGAAGGAGGATCATGATTTATAGAAAATTGTAGAGTCATAGAATAAGGGTAAGTTTCATGATTTTAATATTGATTATGAAGGTGTTTTATAATTTGGTAAAATATTATGTATGCATTGTGATTCCAAACTGAAGGTAGATTTGTTGAGTGAAGCTCGTAGTTATCTATTTTCCATTCATTTGGGCACCGATATTATATAGAAATATCATTGAGAGTGTTACTAGTGGGATGGAATGGAAAGAGATATTGATAAATTTACCACGATGTTTTCAAATTGTCAGTCGTTTAAAAAATAATGACATTTTCCTAGGGAAATTCTTAAAAAAAATCTTGTGTTGAATTGAAAATTGGAAAATGGATACTTGTTGAAGGGTTAATCCCCATTATAGTTCACATGTGAGCTCAATATAGTTTATATGATAGTTTATCCCCATTATATATCATGAAAAAATAGTGATCCATATATACCTTCTATGAAGGGTGATCCCTATTATAGATCTCCAGTGTATTGGGTAATTCTTATATTTGAAGTCGGACATATAATTATTTTAATTAAAAGTGTTTTAAAATGGTCTTATAAATATGATGATATTTGTTTTATAAAAGTATTTATACTTCCATGATATAGATTAAAATGTTTTATTTGAGAAAAATGTGTTTTTCTTTTTCATAGAAAATGTTTTATTTAATATGCTCGAAGAACATTGAAGATAAAGGTAAATATTATGTGGGATTCCAGGTTTATTCACTAGACTAACACTTTTCTTCTTTTCATGTCCATTTTTAAAATTTTCCTTTTAATAATATGTTATTTAATTGTTTTTAATAGGGTTTAAGTATGGATAAGTGAAAGGAAGAAGTCATGATTACTGTTGTGGTTATTTTTCTTTAAAATAAATTATACCGTACATTAAACGTTTTATATTATAAGAATAATTTATACTAATCAGATGTATCCACTTTATAATATATAGTTTTATTATGTATGATTTATGTCATAATTATCTAAAACTATAAACCGAAATAGATCCTCAATGTAAAATAAATTTAATTTTTGAATTTAAACTCAACATTTTGTAATTTTTAAGTTTGGGGACTTATAACAAGGGTGGTACCAACAACTAATAAAATAGTATTTCATGAATTCCCAACTAGGAGCTTTGTTCAATACTTAAAAACTACAAATTTTTGGAAATATATTTTTTAAACCATTTTTAAAATGAGTATAAATATAAGGTAAATCATAAAAAACAACATACCACCATCAACCAAAACTGAGGTAATCGCCAGATAATTCCATAAATCAAAAAAACCATTAGGGCATGAAAAAATTAAACCCATTAAACACACTAATTTATAAATTATATTTGAACTAACAAAATCATTATTTAATCATATTACTTGAATAAAACCATTATTATCATTTTTAAATCACTTGGAAGGAATTGAACACCATTTATTAATATAGCACCACTAAACTATAAAATCCTCTAATTTCCAAAAATAAAAAACAAGAGGAAAATATGGAAGACCATTGAAAAGTCATGCTATAAAATATATACAATATTTAACAATATCAAAATCAAATTTATGACACTAAGAATCCAAGGAACTCTAAAATAAAATAAAATTTTACTAAAACACTGATCGTAAGTAGAGGAACCATATAACCTTCAAAAAAACACTACTATAATTGGCCATAATAGATTAATCACGGTCCTTTGAAATAAAAATGCCTAATTTTGATCAACCCTAGATAGAATATCTAGACCTCAATGATGATTTTTTAAAAATAAAATTGAGGAACATGGAGAAAATCATGGTAATGTGCAATGATAATCTCTTAGAATGGGTTTTAATGGAGAAAACAAGAAAACTAAATCACAAAACCACCATGGAAGGCATGTGAGGAGGAAGAAGAGGTTTAGTAATGTGCCTAATTTTATCCCTAAAAATTGTGGAATCCTTCATTTAAATGATAGTGAAAAAAATACCCAGACCTTAATAGGTCTCATGGTTTACCAAACTATTGGGTAACCATGTAATCACCATATTTGAATACTATAGTGGTCTCATGGTTATCAAAACTATGAGCCTAACTATGAATCACTATTAATGTTTCAAAACATAAAACAAATTGCTAAGAAAAACTCTAAACTAAATGGTCTTATCATATTATAGATATACACACATATCAATCATTTATGGGTGTTATCTTATTAGATTTATGATGTGAATTAATCATAAGTATTCATTTAGGGTATCAAATGTTAGATTTCATCATTAATATTATCATCGACACTGGATATCATTATGACAAAAAATATATGTGGAGAAATTAAGTGGATGAATATTCCTAGAGTTGCAACTAAATACATTTACATGTATGTTTTTGAAATTAACAAGTAAATTCATGGGCTGAGGGAGCATTCTCAAAACCTATATATATATATATGAGTAATGGTCCATTAATATGGTTAACGTTTACTTCCCACACATCTTACTAATTCACTCTTCCTTTTCATGCACTCTACCTCCTCTGTCTTTAATTCGCAAGAGATACTTGCATATCATGGGAGTGAAGAGAATCTCACCAAAGCAGCAGGTGATTCAAATCGATCTATGGATATGAAATAGAGGTAAGATTCCATTGTCTATTCCTTTTTGTTTTCATTAATAATTGATCAAATATAGGATAAATATCTTTTATTACTGTATGAAATAGGTATTATTCTTCCTTTACCGTTTAAACATGGTTTTGGTTTCATAATTAGTTGGCCTTAAAATTTTAGGTGCTTAATGTTTTCTATAATGTTGATTAATTATTAATAAATCCATATAAACTTAATATATGTATCATATCCATGAGTGATTCATGAGATCACATCATTAAAATAAAAAAAACTTATATCATTTTTTATCAAATTGGATACCAATAAAAAAATAGAAATTACATTGTGTTTGGTCTAATGATATAGTATATTTTAATTTGTGATTAAATCACTTAATGTGATATATTATACCATAGTGTATGATTGAATTTAATTATTCATATTTATATATGTAAAATCATATTATATGGGATATAACATTTTTGGAAGGAACTAATCCAAATTTGAAAAAAAACATATTCTGACATATTTTATATGACATATAAGATACTGTAAAAGACAACATCTCGAACAACAAACAGAATAATGTGGCATAGTTAACCACCCATTTTGTTTATATTACTAAATATAATATATCGAAATATATGATTTATGATGTGTGAATTATCAATGGTACTCCATTAGATATCAATAATACACCATGGTAACAATTTTGTACTATACTATGGATTATAATATAAATGATATCATTAAATAAGGTATCAAGACAAAATAATTTTTCTTAAATTTTTAGTTATGAACTGAATTTCATAATTTATAAATTGTTTAAAAATCATAGGATATTTTATATTGGTATATTTATTTAATATATATAGTGTTTATAAATTCACTTTTTATAAAATATTTATTATAAATTAGTTAAAGGTTTATGAATCATTTATAAAATTTTATATTCCATAATCTGAAAAGTAAATATTAAATACATTTAGAGTCATATGGCATAACATGTAATTTTAATATAAAATTTTTATATAGAAATACAAGTAAAATTTATAGCATTTATAAATTACAAAAAAGTAAAAATATAAAATAGTATATATTTTAGATTTTGAATTGTTCATAATTATTAAATTTGATGTGTCCAAATTAAAATGCATAATTTGAAAAATTATTTAAACAACATAAAATATAGTTTTTATAATTTTTGTAATAAATTTTTTAATAATGATTACATATGTTATATTTATAGTATGTAAATTGTTTACAAATTATAATTGTAATTTAAACTGTATATTTTGTTATATCATATGTTTAAAGTAAATTATATAAAAATACAATAACAAGATTTTATATTTGGAATAAATATAAAGTGTTTTTATTTATTTTAGTATTTAACTTCCATAGTTATTTAATAAATTATAAAAGGATTACAATATCTTTATAGACTAATTTTCATAAATGGTTTATATGAAGTATAGTAATATATTTTTTGATTATTTTTTTTTTCTTCATTTAATCATGAATGTAATTGTTATATTATGAATGTATTTATGATATATTTTGTTGAGATAAATTATATATATATATAATTTCATACATGAATCTAAGGATTAACATTCTAGTTATGACAATTGGTTTACTTTTATTCAACCTTTACATTAGATTGAAGTAGGTTATAAGAAAGAATTTAAGGTCGACTATAGTTTTACATGTTTAGAGGTAAATTGTTGATGGAATTGAGTAATTTAACCTTGGGAAAAGCAATTTTGAGTCAGACTACTAACTTGATAAGAGGATTATACCATTTCTGTAAAAGTTATGGTTAAATATTTGTTTCTCCAATATTATTCCTATACTGATTGTTGATTTCATATGATTACAAGAATTTTTTTAAAAGGGTTCCATGTATCATATGAAATAGATTCATTTAAATATGTATTAATATAGTTGGATTTTAATTTTGATTAGAAACAAAAAAATGTGAGTTTTTTAAAGAGTCTCACATCAATATGGTTAGAAAATATTGATTTAAACTAAAATTAACCCCACCCCTATTTTAGTGTTTACATACCACATCATTTCCTGCTTTCTGAACAACATTTGGTATCAGAGCAAGTGTCCGGGTATTTATTATTATTTTTCATTTTTTAGCAGAAAATGATATATTTTTCTTTCATAAATGTGAAAAGGCCAAAATATATTTTTGTTTTGATATGGAGAAAACACAAGTTGGAATCCTAGATTATTTAAATTCAAATAGACCACCAATCGTTGTTGGTGTAGATTATGAGTACTAGAGATATTGTATGGATTCATATATGATCAATATTTTTGTTGATAATTATCTTATTCTTACTAAAAATTATAAAATATGAAACAAATATTTTTTAGATTCATTTGAGATTAATGAGAAGAATTTAAAATTAACTTCCATGACATGAATTCTCTATCATGTTCTATTAAATTAAATATCCTCAATCAAATCTCATATTATTATATGAATAATCATATTTGAAAGAATTTTGACGTAAAAAATTTTGGGTTCTTCAAAAGTTATTAAAACAAAATAGGCTAGGCTTAAGGATTATTATAAAAGTTTTGACTTCATTCTTATTGAAACTGTTTCCCAAATGCATTATAGTTTCATTACTAGTAAACAATATCTTTTCACTTGGGGAAATACAATAGATATATTACCTAATGAGTGGGTATCCAAATAGACATCAATTGGTGATACAAAACATATTATTAACCTATGTTTGGATGATCTTATTGAAACAATCATTAAGAATGAGAGAAGGATTAAAATAAAATTAAAAAAATAGATGAAGAAGAATAGTATGGAATCCCTCCTATTTATTACCTAACTTTTCCTTTCATTTTACAAACAATAGATATTTAAAGTCTAATGTATTAGGAAAAAGGAACATAATACATTGAAACATAAAACATTATTCAATTCCTCTTGGAAGGATTATTACATGTTCATCTAATGTAAATTTATTTCATCTCATAACCTGTGTATATATATCAATTTAAAGGGTGAGAAAAAGGCCCAGTAATGAAAAACAAGTGAAATAGATTACATGTGAACTTGAGCGATATCAATAAGATAATGGGAAATATCATAAAGGAATGATAAAGAGGCCTATCATAATAAAAATAACATGAATCTTAACTTTAATGTTTGGATACAACATTTAATTTAGACATTCATAAGTATATCAACAAGGTCCATCCCCATGGTGTTAAAAAAATTATCATGGATATTCACCAAGGTATCATAAAACTGGTCATCTATAGAGATTAATTTCTTTACCAAATGCATTGGATAACTATCAGGGTGCACCCTTAATATGAATTTATTTTTATGTGTGACACTTAAATTAAAATAAAACATTTCATAAATAACCCAAGTAGAATAAAATAAATGGGCTTCATATCCAAATTTTGACATTTTAATAAGTCCTTAAAACATGATCATTATGTCATATATAACCCACATAAAGGGAATAATGGTTTAATGAATGTCAATTATAGAACCAAATATATTTTATTTTTATGTCTTGTTGAATACAACTATAAATGAAATATATTTGGTTATTCACATAAATAAAATAATAGAATTTATTGAGAAGAAGATAGAGTTTTTGGGATGAACATTCTACAACATAATTAATATGGAACACGGTTTCTAAAAACATTAAAAAGAGAGGTAACAGAGGTAATACATTCATAAAAGACTCATAACAAAGTAGTGGGACCAAATAAAATGGTAAAAATAATATGGTATGGAATCTCGAATGACATACCACAAAGAAGATAAAGTTAATTAAAAATGAGATATTGAAAATTCCCTTAAAAAAATTCGGCAGCCTAACTACATCACTTAAAACATTAGAAAATAAGTTGATGAAGGAGAAAAGGGTATCTCATAATTTTTATACAAACTGAATAGAAACCATTATATAGAATAAAATACCCCAATATACGTAAATTGAAACTAAAATACATAACATAAAATAAGTCTTGACTAAAATAGGAGGGTGAAAGATTCCCTTACATTGTAGAGTAACTTCAAAAACTCAAAGGTGGGGACCTTGAGGGGATTGATAAAACATGGGAGGGATATTTGGAAGGTAAAAGACAATATAATAATTGATGAGGAATTTTTTATGAAATTAATGAAGTAATGAGTTCGTATTTATAACAAAACTGATGAAATATTTTACTAATTTGAAAAGGACACCTCATTTGTGGTATTTGCAAAACCATGGGCTTGCCCATGGATTTGCCAATAATTATGGACACATGGGAAACCTCATATAATAATTTAATCTAAATGAGTATATGAAAATTTTAAATTATATATTAAATCACTATTATGTCATAAAACACACTGAAAGCTCAAAAATTGAATTTTTACAATTCAATGAAAAAAACCATTTTATAAAAATATCATAAATTTACCCGAACCTAATATTGATGTTCAGAATCCAAAAATGAACAAAATTTTATGAAAATAATTCTCTAAATATTATATATTAATTTTTTCAGTAAAATCACTATTTACCTGAGAAACACCAATACTTAACAAATAATTATTGAAATAGTTATTTTCTTAGCCTATTATATAACATTACCATTCAGGATGCCTAAATTATTTTTATACTTCCTTAAGTGAGGTTACTATTCTATTGGTCTCGTTACCATTCATAATGGTAATACTACTATTCATAATTTACTATTCACTAAACATTAAGTTGATCTTATTAAACTCTAAATTTTTTACTAATCACAACTGTATATGTCCATTTTTTTAAAATCATTTCAGATTATTAATTATTTAGTGTATATTTTTTTTAAAATACTATTTTTTTAATATTCCACAACAATATGAAACTTTTAAAATTCATCATATATTTATTTTTACATTTTAATTTCAAAATCATTACAATAATAAGAAATAGAAATTTTATTTATAAAAAATGATTACACAAATTAACTAATGCCTCATTACATATCCCCTTCTAGCACCTATAAAGGACCAAATAGTAAGGTGTGGAGTGGTGATAGAATCTTGGGGAGGCTCAGAAAACATTTCCCGAGTGGTGATTTTTATCAGCTTGGACATCTATGGAAGGAGATTATATTCAATCTTAACATGTTGAAGCTCAATATGGAATTGGTCCAGAGAAAAGCCCAGTGATGATACCTCCTTCCCATGCTCTAAAAGATAAGCTTCGTAGGGCCCGAGTCTACTAGATGGGGCCATTGACTCTTCTTTCTGAATTAATTAACCCTTATCATTTGTATTTATATATAATAATCATAATGTTAAGAGTACAGTTTACAATGGTCATATTGTTCAATGGTTATGTAAACATTGAAACCCAATGGTCTCATTTTTATTATACTCACTTCACTAATAAAAGTATATAGTTTTGTTGAGTACAAAATAAAATAACACACAAATTCAGGAAACAAAATATTATTCAAGAGTTTACATCATTACAAATAGTATTACATTCACTTTATATTGTGAAACTTTAAATATTGGAGCTCAAAAATATAAACCTATTACATCAATAAAATCGTTAAAAAAAATAGATGATAATTTTCATAAATTTATAAAATTATAACATACTCAAATTTCTAAGAATGTCTTTGAACGTTTCAATTTTGATAGAAATTAAAGAGTGTTAGGACCCCCTTCCCCCAAATAGTACCCCGCCCGGGCTAGAAATGAGGGAAAGTGAGATGGTTACCACTCAAATCTTACCTCTAATAGGCCATGAGTTGGTGAAAAGAACCAATTGTATAATGAGAAACAAATGGGAGGAATTTATTGATAAGAGAACATGGGGAAGATAAGGATAATACATATACACCAATCAACTACTACTCATAAATATTAAAGAGATCCCAATTACATATATGTAATTTTATATAAGATGAAAACAACAGGTTTGGAAAATTATAAGTACCTAATAGATAAACTCAACTGTAACCATGTTTCCCAAACTACTCCTGAAAAAACACAAATGAGTAATATCCAACCCAATATCAAACCTTATTATACTAACCTGAAAAAATATGGTTAAATATAAAAAGGGTGAGAATAATAGGTATACTCAGTAAGATCATCCTTGGATCCTCTTATGCAAAAGACAATAAAATCATACTAAATCTTAGGGAACAACAACTAAAACTAACTAGTCACATTAATAGGTATACTTAGTTCCCAACCTCACTATGAATATCTATAACCATTTATTGAATACAAGAGATCATATATTATAGTAACAAAATAAGGGTACCCCACTACCACATACCCACTAGTTTTTTTCTCTTCCCCAAAGTCTTACATCTTAGGCCATCCCTCTCCAAAAGAAGCTAGCAATCAATCTTGTTGGGCCAAGTATCACAACATAAACCACCAACATCAAATCATCTCATCATCCCATAAGAAATATATATATAGTAACCGATTAGTTTATGGGATCCACCATATCTTGTATTCCATGTTTTATTCATTTAGTATTACACCTCAATCCATTGCATCTCATACGCTGAGTGTTTACCTCGAGCCATCACAACCCATACATTTAATACCTATAAATATCCTTGTAAACTATATATATATATACAATTGTGTGCAATAATTTCATGTAATTATGGACCTATACACACATATTTTTGTAATTTAAACACCATTCATAACATTACATAATACCATTACAAGAAGAGACTAGGTCTAGAGGGGGTAGTCATCCATCTGCCCTTCACCAGCCTAAATGTTGGGGAAAACACCGTCAAAGATTCCACTGAGTGTCACTATCTAGACCAACATGGGTGGGGTATTATATGGAATCAGAAAACATATAGGATAAAATATATCTCACAACCACACTATGGTAATTAACCTATTCCTAAGCTCAACTAAAACTATTATCCCTCAAACACCCATTCACCACTATTAGGGACTAGATATTCTATAAGAAAATTTTAATATTAAGAATACAAATATTAAAATACTTATTTTATTTTATACATTTAAATTTAAATTTATTAATTATTTATCCATTAATTTATTGTCAATATTAATCCAAGTTAGGTTTTACTAACCAAAAAAGTAATGTTCATGTCATCCGAGAAACATATAACCAAGTACATTGTTTCTAAATATTGTAAACACTTTCAATACAAGAAACAACTCCAAGGGATAAACATTTATTATAAATTTTCATCATTCCATAATTCTAGGTACTCTAGGAGAATATCACAAGATACCATAAAAGGTATTCAAAAACAAGAACATGAAACCGCCTTAATATGTGGGGAAAAGAATATTGATAAAAATGTTACTCATCCATCCAACCTTTAAATATATTTATTCAAAATAAATAATCCTAGAATTTAGTATAATAATAGTCAATACCAACATTAACTTGTTCCATCATCCTTGTACCATCCCTGACACCACCATTCATATTTGCATGAATCTCCTCGCCACAAGTGTTAGCTGCTAACAAAAACTTAGGAATCCCTTACCATATATTGTCATCCATCCTTGTCTCATATCCCATTGAAAATAAAGTCCAATATCTAGAGGAAAACATATGGTTGAAGAAAACATAGTCAATCAGGTAACTTGGATATAAAATAATTCATTTAGACTTTACATATGAACAGGCTCACATGGACCCAATAAAAATGTATTCATCCTTTAAAATAACATAGGATCTCTCATCTCTGAACATTTATCTTTATCAATCAATTTGTTTTCATTCCTTCTTGAATTAACTAATTAAATAATCAAAGGTTCCAACTATAGCTAACCTATGTTATAATCTATGATAATATATGAAATTATTTAATCATAATTTCATTAATTTTACAACATTAACAATCTTTGAGGAATAAAAATTCTCATTTAATATCCATTTTTTATCTTATAAATA
This sequence comes from Viscum album, assembly GCA_963277665.1. NCBI lineage: Eukaryota > Viridiplantae > Streptophyta > Magnoliopsida > Santalales > Viscaceae > Viscum > Viscum album. The sequence continues at coordinate 1,948,357,670 of OY728125.1, forward strand.
AAAATTAGCTTTCTATATTTATGTTCATTAACCATTGCTATAAAAATATTTAATAAAAAAATTAAAAATGTATTAATCATAAATTTTTTCCCATCAAATTATAAAATTCTAGGGATTAATTAAACATGAATCTTATTTAATTACGTATTGAACCAAAAAATTACAAGCTTTACATTATTTCATAATTTTCATCAACAATAAAATGATAATATAATAATAACATTCATTATAAAGGTTATAACATATATAGGATAATATCTAGAAAAATAATAGGTAAAACGTTATCTTGGTGGATGAACTTGCAATCGTTGGCCATAAACGAAGTTTATTCGTTAATCTAGATTTATATTTATTTGGATTATTCAACTGTCATCCAAAGGGACAAACCAAGATCAATTTATTATTTCACATAAATAAAAGGAGAAGAAACAAATCTTGTACCAACAACATTTTCTGTTATTTAAATATAAATAGAATGAAAATTTGGATCTTTGATCACCTCTCTCATAAGGAAACTACATCCCAATAAGGAATTAGTTCCACAACCATGAAAATAACAATAAGATAAACTCTACTAGAATGATGGAGTTAAACCAAAATTTCATGGAAAGAATAATGAGAGGAAAATTATATCAAATAGAGAATATCCATAATAATAGGATGTATAACACAACTTAAATCACTAAAAATTGATCACTAGAATCCGGGGATTAATTATTATTGAAAGGGACTTCAAAGACCTCTAAAAACACTCTTGTTTTCCTAGGTATCGAGGGAAATGGTGGGAGAATAGTTGGTTTATAGGGATCAAGGTAATTTATAGTAATTTTTTAATTTATATGACTATGGAACAACCTCCTGGATCATACCAAAGAACCACCTAACATAGGGTATACTATGGTGCAAGGATGTAGACTACGCTGCAACCCCTTTTCCAAAAATGCATTTGAGGAACATAACACATCCCACAGAAAAAATCTTATTTACCTAGGTATGGAATATGTAATTGATGAAACCACTATTCCATAGCCATAATGGTATTGTAAGAACACACCTGTATCTCTATAATTCAGATTGGATTCCCCCATGGTAGTGCTCACCACTAGGGAAGGGTCTACACTGAAACCAACCTCCATGATGCAACCACCCCCAAAAAGGAAGTATATATAAATCTATTCTTAATGAGACTCTATTTAAAAGTCATCCCTATTACACAAAAAAATTCCACACTCTATGGTGAATAATCATGCTCTATAATGCAGATTACACTGTTGTGATATGATTTCATCTTAAGTTCCATGTCTTCCCATCAAGCATCTTGGAACATTCACTAGGTTCATCCATCATTAAAAACTCAAAAATAAAGGGCCTATAGGATCTAGGACTTTACATTATATATGTATCAAATAATTATCATCCTTAATAATTTAAAACCTACATGGAAAGAAATAATGAAAAGGGGTCATCTAGACAACCACCCCACAAGATACCTCTCAAGAATTTCACTCTTACATGATCTTAACAACCTCACTCAGAGGAAAAAAGTGAAAATACGTGAATAAGCATCAAACATATCCTAAAAACTCACCCTAGTTAGATACCACTCAAATATGATCAAATACACAACAAATAATAAATAAAGAGTAAAACATATCATAAACTAGAAAAGGTAAAAAACCAAACAATGATAATCTCAACAAGGGAAGAGATAAACAAAAAAAAGGGGTACTGACTTCATATCTCTGAATCACATTCCTAGGTAATCTCCTCCACACCACCATGTTTCCACATGAAAAATTAAATTGAATAGAATAACCTCCCAACTACTTCTCTTGGTTTTCTTGGATCTCCACAGTATTCTCCTTGAATGTGTCATCATTATCAATGACAATATCACTCCAGTCAATGATGTGGGAATATTCATAAAGGTAATAATGGATCTATGACACATGAAAGAAATAATGAATCTAGATCATATATAGGAGAATGGTTGTCTGATATCACATGGATCCAACATAAGGTAACAAATCAAAATCCCCAACAAACCAAGGATAAAGCTCACCCACATGAACAAACCATCACCACCCATAAAGAGAATCCACTTTCATGAAAAACTTATCTCTAAAATTGAACCTGAGAGGTATCTTACTATGAGAAGAATAAGAATTCTACCAATCATATAGTGCATCTATCCTTTTATAAATTACCGGATCCATCCCTTTCATGTGATTCACTAGAATCAACCTAAGAATGTTTGACCGCTTGACCCCAATCAAGCACAACAGAGATCAGTATGTACAACCATAAAAGCATAAAATGGTGTCATACCATTGGTATTGTGGAAGTTTGTTTTATTAAAACTCATTTAAGGTTAGTTACCTCGTCTAAAAACCTCCAAGATCCAAGACATAAGAACACAATATGTTTTCAAGAGTTTGGATAGTCTACTCTATCTGACGGTCCATCTATAGGTGAAAGGAATTATTAAAGAATAACTAAGAGAAAAAATATTTCTATTGAACTCACCACACCTTGGATGAAAATATAGGGTCATGGTGATAAAAGATCATCCTCGAGACTTCGTAGATTCTCACCACCTCCTATAAATAATTCCTCGACAAAACCTCTACTCAACTCTACTTCTTAAAAACTATGAAGTGGGATGATTTCATAAAATGATCCAATATCATCAAAATAGCATAAAATAATCCTTAATATTACAATAAATAAATAATAAATCTATTTATATGTCCTCCCACTTCAATAGGGGAATATTTATTGACAAGAGAAAACCACTGAGAAAATTTTTCTCAGACATCACCTTTAGGTAGGCCAAACATCAAGACCCAAACTCTGGAACTGAACACTACAACCCATGCCACTAGGACATACTTCTTAGATATTAGCATATCATTGTATTTTTAGGACGTACTACCAAGAGTGATAAATATAACTCAAATTTAACCATCTCATACATTTCCAAAGGGATCAAAATCCCCCAAGTATAAAACCTTGTGTTATTCATCCTCATACCATCCATCAAGGTTATCACCAAAGATAATTTTTTCTCTATAGACCTCCTCATTAGAATCCACCCACTGGGACTCATCCACCTATTATAAAAAGATGAATACACTATTATTTTTAAAATAAAACCCATGCCTCCAACCTCTCCTGTATCAAGATGCACTAGTGAGAGTTCCTCCATCACTCCCTCAGAATCTCTAGATTTACACATATCATCACATCCTGACTTCCTTATCAGCACATCATCTATAAAATTAACATTAACTTTTTTATATAATATTCAAATTCTTAATCCAAAATTAATTCCTTCTCCCTTAATTGATACATGTTCAATTCACACTAGGATAATACATAACTCTGGCTCTAATGATCGGCAAAAACCAAGAAAACACACCCCAATGAGGTAATGTCACCCAAAATTAAAGAAAAACAAAACAAACACTAAATAAAGTGCATGGGTGGAATAGTTATGATCATATATATTTAAATTAAGAGAACCATAATAAATAATTGATCTTTTCTACATTAGAATATAGTGAGAGAAAAGATGAAAATAATTAAATAAATCCCTTAACCCACCTGTCTCTTTTAGAAAACAATGGGCTAGAGCACTAAAAACACTCCTTATTTACTCAATATTTTACTAACACTAATTAATTCACCAAAATACTTGATAATTACATTTCTAGGTTGTTATAGGATTTGTCACATAATATAAATTAGCTATAACCTTCCAACATTAGATTGTGAGACCAAGGAAACTTTATACCTTTGAAATAGTATTGTAGGTTGTCCATGAAATGAATAATTTAATATTTAATGGATATAAAACTATTCCTTACTATCACAAGAACCTCCCTAATAAATTAACTTCCAGATCCTAGAAATAACACTTCAAAAACTTCCAAAATTTTGTGTTGATTATTAAGAACTTGAAAAATGACATACATATTCCCTACATGATCTCCCTAAAACATGGAATATGAGGGGATCTCATCAATAAAAACTGAAAAAACTAATCCATGAACTCTCTAATTTTTTTTTCATAAAACTCATGAACATATATGGATTTATCTTCACATCGAACGACATCACAGTGATCTTGTATTACTAATGATGGAATTTGAAAGTAGTCTTTATAATATCACCATAATTCACCTTCATCTGATGATATCCTAACCATAGATTGATATTCAAGAACCAAATTTCTCCTTTTAGATAATTTAATAAATTATCATTCCATATAAGAGGATAGTGATTTTTTTATGTCGACTTATTTGAAGAGATGGTAATCAATAAAAACATACAAACATCTATCAGACTTTTTCACAAAAAAAACTATTGCACACCATGTTGACACACTCTACCAAACCAAACAATAATGGAACAAATCATCAAGTTTTACTTTTATCTCTCACAACATAAAATGGTTTATCCTATATAGAGATATTGATATCAGAAAATTACATAGTTGTTTCACTATCCTAAACATGATCTCCCATCAAGGGGGTAACACCAGAACCTGCTCAGGTAAAACTTCTAGGTACAATTAGAAAAACCAAAGAAACACCATTGGTTGAACCTTTTATGGACTTAAAATCAGCACAACCATTAATAAAGACAATGATAGAACCTGTATCTTTCCCACATGAGGGTCTTTCTCACTAATGAACATGGAAGACTCTCCATATCCATCATATATCACAACATACCTCCTAAATCTATCCAAAATAGCCTACATTGAATATAGCCAATCCATTCTATGGAAGATTTCATATGTTTTTATCGATAAACATAGGAAGACTCCCATGGTGTGGTGGTTCCACAGAATAATATCATAATCTCTACACACCTCATACAAATAAGCTCAAACTCCAAACAACAAGTTTAATTGAAAGAGAACTATAATCCCCTCTACTTCAAGTCCCAAAGCACAGAATATGAAAGCTAATATAATGGAATGTGTAGCTCCTGAATCAAACAAAATAATGCATTAATGTTGAATAAAAAAAAGAGTGTCTCTAATTATGTTCACCTAACTTAGTGCTAGAAATTATTGGGAATAAAGGTGATAGTGGAATTCTCTATGGACTCAATGTCCTTTATTAATACCACATCAATTATCGTTATCTTCTCTATGATGATGGGGAGAATCTATGGGATATACTCTACCAACCATATCACATCTCTAATGATCCCAAGGTGGTGAATCATAATACTACTACCTTGGCTGAAACTGCCTCAACTAGGGAACCTAAAGTGGGACATCTACCACATGTTTCCCAATCAGAAATTTTGGGAACCTTCACCACTAATGACATCTACCACAAAATGAAAAATATGTTTTCAATACCAAAGAAAAGGCCTCATTGATTCCACCCTAGAAGAAAATAAATGATAATATATGGGATATACCCTTAGTCATACGAAATATCATCATTCTAGGAAACTGAGAACCCCAGACCATAGCCCTACTATCTGAGAAATTTAGATGACTCCCCTCTCATGAAAACCTTGTTTTGGCCAGCATCCTCTCAATAACCTCTATTCTCATTGACACATTTAGATATTATGATGAAATTAATGGGGTGACCAGGTACTGGATATCTAAAAAATCCTCCTAAAAATTCCTCACAATTTCCTCCTCATCCAATAACAAGTCTAAGGAATATCGGAGAAGGGTCCTGAAATGTATCTTGATCTCCTACACAATTCAATTCCCTTATTATTGGGTTACAACCTCCTGGTGGTTGGTCACATATATGTTCAAAAAATGAAATTCTACTCTAAAATATTTCCAGAACATTCTCGATGAGACTTCCCGATCATCATGTTCCTCAATGAGAAATATCCACAACTACCTCGCTACCCCACACAACATCGTCACACCCAATGATAGATAGTGATCCTTATAATAATAAATTGAACTAAAATATATCTCAACCAAATTAAACTTATCCTCTTTCACTAAGTCTAAAATATATCCTTCATACTTTTTCAGGCATCAGAACAGAATGACTCAAAGTATCCTCCTCCAAGGGTCATCATCATGGACCTATACTCTACGATGATACTTTGGAACATCCTACTAACCATATTCATCATAAATTTGATGATGAAATCAGCCTAGAACCATACCTAAAAAATAACAAAAAATTAAAGATATTAAACCTAGAATTTGTAATATTTAGAATTAATTAATTAATTAATGTATTTATGGTTTAACTTATCCCAAGGTTTACCCATTTCAAGAACATGCACAAAAAATAATGATGCATGATCCTTTCCTAGGCCTCAACCCCGCAACCAGTATCACTATGTTACTAGGCTTGGTAAAAATAAAGGTTCGTGTTTCATATCATTGGGGGGTCTAAATACCCATGTCTCAGAAGGTCTCACTTATTTACATCACTTAACAAAATTAGCTAACATTTTTTCCCTACCAACCCATGCAGTCCTCACCTATGCCTAAATCCGAACTACATCATATCCCTCTACCACATCCATTAATAACACTCTATCATGAACCCTCCCACCAAATAATATCCCTCCTGAGTAGAAAATATGGAATGGGTATGGTGACCACCTAAAACCCATTTTTATTAGGATATGGGTTTTCAATAAGCATTGAGGGTATAATGAACATACAAATGGGAGGCACTACAATCCCAAATAACATGAAAAAGACAGATATAATACATATACACTAATAAAATCCTATTTATAATGTTAAAAGAGATCCCAAGTACATACACGTAATGTTGTACAATACTAAAACAACTATAAAGGAAAACTAAAAGTTCCCAAAATATAAACTCAGCAGTAAACCAGAAGCCCAAAAATCCCTTATAAAACAAAAACTTGTAATGGATATTCTAATCTCCAACTTTATTCTACATACCTAAAAAATATTATTTAAATATATATATATAGTGATCATAACAATTATACTCAATAAAATCATCCCTAAAACCTCTCATACAAAAGATAAAGAATGTATACTAAAGGTCGATGTTCAAAATGGAAACTGACTCATCACCTAAATAAGTGTTCTATATTCTAAACCTCACCATGTATATCTTTGAAAAAGTATTTCTTACAATATATCATATATTATTGTTATGAAATAAGGGTTCCCCCATAACCACATCCCCATTGGTTTTCTACTCTACTCCAATATTATACATACTTAGCTATCTCTCTCCAAAATAAGCTGACCCAAAGAAACCTGGTCTAAGTATCACAACATACACCCCATGAATCACAACATCTCATAAACCCATAAATAACTCTATATAATAACTGACTAGTTTCTATGAACCACCACAGCCTGAATGTCATGTATGATAAATTGGGTATTCTATCTAAATCCATCACATCCCATACACTAAGTATATACATTGGGACATAATATACCATACAATTCATACAAATAATAATCATTAGGATACTATATCCAAAGATACATTTGTATGAAATAACCATGATCCATTACAACCCTATATATACATGTATGGGGAAACTAACCACTATACATACTAGCACAAAATACTACTAAGAGAAGAGAAAGAGACCAGAAGGGGTAATAAGACATTCATCCTTCATCAACCAATATGTTAAGGAAAACACCCTCCTAGATTCCACTATTTTTCAGTCTCCCAACTGACATGGGTGGTGCAGCATATAGAATCACAAAACATACCAGATATAAATATTTCACAACCACACTATAGTAATTAACCAATTCCTAAGATCAACTACATCTATCATCACTTGGATGAAAAACTATCATTACTAGGGAGTAGATATCATATAAGCACACAAAAATTTTAAGAAGACCAACATTAAATTTGTTCTTCACTTTCTAAGAATTTAACCTCATGTTAATTAATTAATTAATCATTAATTGACCACCAACATTAATCCAAGTCACATTTCACTTACCAAAAAAGTGACATCAATGAACTCCAGGCATAATCCAACCTAGTCCATGGTATCTCAAAATTATCAACATTTTTAATATAAGAACCAACCCCATGGGTTAATAATTTATTAAAAATATTATCATTCTATAATTTCAAGAACACTACAGAATTTACCATTCTACTATCAATGTGATTCATAACCAAGCACATCCATATATCTCAAATAGTGGGGAAATAATTGAGGATAAAAAAAGAAACTTGACTATATATCCCATAAAAAATTCATTCACAAGAATTCATCCTATATTTTAGCACAACAATAACTAATCCCAGCTTCAACCAATTTCATCATCTTCTTTCCATACTCAATACTATTATACACATGCATATCATCATCATACATATTAGCTAGTTCCATACCCTTGAGCCTCCCCTCCCATATCTGATATGATATCCTTGGATCATATCACACCACATAAAAATGCTCATATTCAATGAAACAATAAAGTAAATAAAAAACATTTTCAATATGGAAACTTGTCCTGAAAATAAGGAATTTATCCATTATATAAAAATGGGACCACTCAGCCCTAAACACAAGGTATTAAACCTTATTAATATATGGGATCTCATAGCCCCAAAAAATTATCTTCATCAAAAAACTAGTTTTTATTCCATATTGAATTAAGTTATTCAATTATCGCATGTTCCAACTATGAATGAACTAAGGAATAATTTAGATCAAATGTTATATTATTTCCACATGCTTTCTTTTATTTTCCATATTTAACATGATTTAAAGAATAAAAAATCTATTTTATCATCCTATTTATCTTATAAACATTAAAAATAAATCTAGATTCATATTTTTAATCTAATTCCATTACCTTATAGAATAGTAAAAACAATTAAAAATTCATTTAGAATCAATTTGTTCCAATAAATTTTAAGAATCTATGGATTCATTATAGATGACTCTTTTGTAATTATTTTTCCAACCAAAAATTTACCTGCTTTATGTTCTTTAAAAATTTCCATCTATAAAAACATTTTAATCTAAGAATAACATACATGATACAAGGCATAAAAGAGTGATAAAAAATTATTTAAAAATAATAGAAAAACTAGTATCATGGTAGAAGAACATACGATCTCCAGACATAAATCTCGTTCACTCTATAATATGATTTAATATTTATTTTTTTAATTCCACAATTATCAAAAGGGATAAATCTTGATCATTTTTTCATTTCACATAAATAAACGAAGAATAGGTGAATCCCCTAAATAAAATATTCTATGTTATTAAAATGGAAATGAAATGCCAATGTGGATCTCCAATCACATCTCTCATAAGAAATATCTATCCCTCTGAGGATGTTGCTCCACAAACACACCCAAAAAAGAGATAATCCATTATATTGATGGATATCAACCTCCATAGCATGTCAATAACAATTGGAGGAAAAAGACAATGAATAGAGAATAAATTTATGAAAATGAGGTATAACTCACAATGGATCACCATGAATTAATCACTATAAGATAATGATTAATATCTATCAAAAGGGGCTTCAAATACCTTAAAAAAACTCATAGTAACCTTAGATTTAAGGGGAATGGGTGGGAGGAAAGATGGTTTAGTGGAATCATGGGTATTTATAGAAATTTTGGATTTTTCAAGACCATGACATTGTCTCATGGACCATGATGTATAACTATCTAACATGGGATATACTACAGAGAAATAATGAAGATTATGACACAACCCCCTTGGTTAATGTGTGTTTGAGTAACACAATTTATCCCATGGTAAAGATAATGTTTACATGGGAATAGATTATGGAGTAGCCAAAACCAACACACTAAAACTATATTAATATTGACATAACTCCCTTATATAATTATTCCATATTTGGGCTTCTCCATGTTTCAATACTCGACCAATGGGGAAGGTACTATTCTACATCCAACCTCCTTGTAATAGATAAACCCAAAAAGATAGTAGCTCGAGATGTCCTCCTCCTAAGACCCTATGCTGAAGAAATCCCTATTATTACATATAGTTACACACTCCATGAAGCATCCTGAAGATCGGTACTACATTATCCTATATTACGATAAAATTTCAGTTGAACTTCTCTATCTTCCCTCCAGATAGCTTAGAACCTCTTCTGAGTTCCACAAATGACCATAAATCACAAAGGAATGAATTTTAGGATTCATTCCCTTATATAGAGATTACCGAAATGATATAAATGATTCAAATGATAACAATGGGAAGATACATTCTTCAAATACTATTTTTTAAGAGTGTAAAACATTCAGTCACATTTGACCTAATTATCTGAGATTCAAAAGAAAAGAAAAGGAATAAATAAAATAGTTTAAATAAAGTAAAGTAAAGATTTAAATGATACCAATGATATATGGGTCATAAGTAAAGAAAATTCATATGACATTTCATTATATGATAGTGATGATAGTAGTGTAGTTATGAAATTTTATACTAATATTCCAAAATATTCCACACTTAATGATAAGTGTCTTGTAATAAAATTGATATATAAAGGTTTTCCAAATATATCTTTATGATTATATTTTGTATGACCATGACATACTGAATCTAATGATGAACTGGAAAAAATTTATATAAATAAATAATCAATGGAGGAATATGTTAATAAAATTGAGGATACATTTCAATGGCTATTCAAAATCAACACTATACATAAAAAATATGATTCTAATAAGAATAAAATTTTTACTATATCAGAATTTATTTTTTATAAATAAGAAATTAAAATATTATGATTACGTTAAAGATTAATACGCATAAATTTCATGTTTTAATACTATATCCTAAAAATAAAGGGATATATGTGACCATTATGGAAGATAAAAATTAATTTTTGAAACATAAAACTAAATGAGACATCCTTAGGAAGTTATTTATCAACATTAACACTAGAATAATTTATTTTTAGAAATTAAAAAGTCAAATCAATCCAAAGATAAATACTTCTTAAAGTAGTCTATAACTCATCCAAGAGCTATCACTGTTAGTCTAACTATTGTAAAACATAAACTGACCATTTTTGAAATTTTTTCTAAAGATGAAGTCACTAGAATAATATATTCTATTTAATTAAAGAATAACCAGGTAGTCAACCCTGATAATATATTTTAAAATAAATTTATTCTCTTAAATAAAAGTGTTTTTCTATATTTATGTGCCTTAAGTTCTATTAATAAATTCATCTAGGTCCTTGAACGGTTGGATGACCCAAATGTAATTTCCAAAAAATGATGTTATTGTGTATCGGAAGACAAAATTTTATATTAGACTCATGGTAATTTTTAATTTACATAAGAAAAACTTTTTCAATATATTTTTTAATATTTCTATATGTTTAATTTGTTAGAAAATGTTTCCTTAAATGTAAACTTTTTATTTGAGGGGGAGTACCTTATCGTACATTCATACATAATTTTTATTATCATTAAATTAAAATAAAAATAGTGATATATTTTTTAGCAAATTTTGAGGAAATATTCTATAAAATAATGTACAATAGTTACTGTGGAAGATAACTCCCAAATTTTTTTAATATTTATTATATTTTCCAATCTTATGGAATTTTATTTTTAACCTGTTTTTATTATTATTTGCATAAATATTTTTTTTCAGAGTAAAATATGTGATTTTAAAATTTTCAAATTATTTATATGTTATTTCAATGAAATATCAAATTTAAAAATTTAAAAATATTTTTTAATTATTGATTACTAGTCGAAGTCAATCTGAACTATTGGATGTTTTGAGATCTATGTTTGGGAAGTTACCCTATTTTAGGGTTATAGGACTTATTTATTCAAACTTCAATCTTTCATAGTGGAGTTTTTCAGTGATCTTATTTAAACATCTAATCTCTTAGGATTTTAATTTCCAATACGACAATGTCTCTTTTAAGAGAGACTGTTACTAGAGGTATTGTTCAGAAAATGTCGATAAACCCATATAATTTCAGTCACGATGAGTCTCTCTCAAGAATATGACTATATTTCATGGTTGGGAGTCATTTTCTCTCTTGATATATTCATATAAAGCTAATATAAATTGATAGTTAGAAAGGAGTTACTAGGTAAAAAAGAGAATTTTCTTTTAGTATTGACCCTTGTTTCTTTTTTCTAAATATTTAACAGAGAATCCAATAAATGAAGCCAAATATAGTGAAGATTCTGACCATAATTTAAGAATATAATATGATTCCTCACCTTGTTATAGATTTTAACATTTTTAAAAGAAAATTAGATTTATTTACCTAAAGTTGTTGAATGTTTCAAGTCTGGTCCCTTTTATTCCCAATGTTAATTCTATGCTCTGTTTTCGAAAATCTATGTTCTCAAAATTAAAATACCCATAAATTTCAAAATCAGTTGAAATATTATCTTAAAAATATTAATTCAAACATTATTGAACATAAGAATTTGTTTTAGTTTCTTTTTTAAAATATCTAATATTTAGTAATTTCTATTAAACCTTAGGACATCGACCATCATTCATTTGTTAAAGGGTTGGATAATTCTAGGTAACTTTTATTAGATATTTCCCAAAAGATTAAAGATCAAGAAAAAGTAGTCAAGAGTCTAAATAAATATTTAAATGTTAAAAATTAGAAGATAGAAAAGTAATATTAGTGATTGGAGAAGAAATAATCAATAATATCTAAATCTTATAGGAATGTTTAAATATAAAATCTATTTGTATTCATAACTATGTTTACAATAAAAATAGTGAATTAATATCCATTTAGTATAAATAATATTTTTATCTTAGAATTATTATTCAATAAAAGTGAATCATTGATAAATATAGAATGATATCTCCTCTATGATAGTTTTTATTTAAAAATAACTAACAAAATCTGTCATAATATTATAGGATACTTGATTAGAAACTATAATAGGATAATATTAATTTCTTATATTTTAATATTAGAGTTTTTAATTATTAATAAACACTATTTTAATGCATTTTACACTTTGAACATCATTTCGCATCATTATAGTAATTCCTTCTTAAAATTCACTATCACATAGTATATTTTTTAACACTCTTTAAAAAACCCAATGGTATTAATTTTATTTTATAATTTAATTTTCACAATTCCCATTACATTTTGAATATTTAATTCTTTCGGAGCACTTGATGAATGACATAATAAGATGACCAAAGTGGGATTTCCTCCCAACACATTCTCAACAAAGTGAACTGGACTGTATCATAATAAAACTACAATATCAGAAAATATCTAAGCACAATGATTCTTACATTTTTAAATAATATAGAAGAAATCATGAGAAACATATAATATGACAGTGACAAGATATAATTTTATGTTTTAAATGGTGTTCCAGATGGTATAAGTTGAAGATGCAATTTTGGGCTAGATTATGGGGCCTAAAAAAAGAACCTACCAATTCAATCTTATATGGAAATTACCAATTAAATTTCGGAATACATTTTACATGATATTAATGTACATTCTTATCTTCAAATTTTTCTTCTATGGACCACCCAAACTTTATCATATAGATACACATGTGGACAGATCTATCAGAGGCATGAAAGATGTCTCCCAATCCTGGGCAAGGGTGGAAAAGTCCAAATTCAACAAACATTCCACCACCCTATGCCTACCATACTCTAGTGGGATGACTTTTACTATTATTTTATTGACAAAAGGTTTCAAAAATGTTTATTTTAGGTATTATTTTTGTTGGATTTAAGAATATTTGGTGTTTAATTTCATTGTAATGTTATTCTACCAATTTGTCTTTGTAATGTTCTTCTTTAAATTATAAGTTATTAAAATCACCTTAGTCTCATAATAATTTTTTTACTCTTCCAACGTTATGATATTTTTATTAAAAAAATTTATACTTTTTCATTATGATGTTAATTTATTCACAAGGTGAAGAGATAAATCCTTCACAAAATGGTGGAGTGTTTGTTATGTTGTTGTTTTTACTTCTTTAATTCCCTCCTCATTAGTCTACTTCCATAATAAATTGAGATTATAGAATCAATGAAGGTATAACTATTTTATGAGTTGATACAAGGGATTATAAATGGGATGGATTGGATTTTATTCATCACTCCATTAATTAATAATCAATTCTTTTAATTTAGAATTCTACTTGATGAAACTAAAATATTTTCGTCTATGTTGGATTTTAAGACCACTCATGTTGAGTTCTAATACGAACCTTTACCTTCGAGTGATCATAAATATTATCCTCCAAGTGTATAAGATATTAATATTATGGTGCATATTTATTAAATCAGTAAGTGATGATGGTTGTTTTTCTTCATTGAATGAACCCATCTAAAATTTAAAAAATTGAAATAGTTTATAAAATATTTTATCCAATCCACCACAAGTGACAAACTTGGAACAACTCATTTTCTAAATTTTAATTCAGTTAGATCATTAGTGTTAATTTAAACCCATCTAAAATCAACCAAAAGTTGGATACTTTATATCCAAAAAAATTCATAGAATGTGTCCGTCTATTGCTATCCTCTTAGGTTTCTGAGGAATAAACATCCCATTCTACACTATAAGAAACCACTTAACCATAAAACTTTGGTAAATTTTGGTGAGACAAAATTTTAGAACCATTTTTGGGGAATCATGTAAATCATCTGAACACTCATTCTATCCTCCCCCATTTCTACTTTCTCTCCTCAACTTCTCTTATATTTTCCCATTTATTTTGTTTTTTTTCTTTGGGGAGTTAATAAAACTTGTGAGTCTCTTTCCACTAAATCATAATCTTCTTAATACTCTGGATTCAAATATTAAACCCATTTCAGTGGAGGGTCTTCAAAGAAACAATCTCATAATCCTGGATGAGAAGTAAAATGGAAATCCAAATGAGGCATCCCCAAACATGGGTAATGTCATTGATCATTCCATGAATGACTACCTCACATATTCATGAAAAAATGTACCCTCTTGAATTAGGCATTCCACCCTAGGAGAAGCACATTATGTCTTTAAACCTAATTTCCTAAACCACCTTCCAACCTTATATGTGATGGATTCAGAAATGAAATACCTTATTGTATAAGAGTTTAATTAAATGTTTGAAACCTTTTACCCACCACATAAACTTGATTTTTCTAGGATAATTCTCTTTCATTTCTCACATAAGTATAATGAAATGAATTGGTTAACTAAAATGAGACCTTTATAAATCCACTCCTAGGACCAATTGAAAAATTAATTCTATAAAGAATATGTCCCTCTAACAAAACAATTTCTCTTAAAAATTAAATCCAAAACTTTGAAAAATAATGGGAGTCCTTTAATGAAACATTATAAAGGTTAGAATACACACTCAACATGTTAACTCACTATGGTGTTTGTAATACCCCTCCCCTCCTAGACTGGAGTAGAAAGATTAATTTTTATATTGGAATTGTTAGAAGGAATGAAAATCTCTAAGGAATTATTAGTTTAGTAGTCTTGAAGAAACTAGATAAATAGATGTAACTCAAATTACATTGGAAAGGTTACAAAATACAATACATAACAAAAACATAAAACTACAACCACATGAACTCAATAAATGATCTCCTCTTCATCACCTGTTGAAGGTAAAAAATGAAAGGGGTGATCTAAAATTCTCAATAAGGGTTAAAAATATCATATGTATGAATTCAATAATAAGACAATCATAAAAAAATTTACATAATCAATATGGCATGGTGAATAAATGAAAACATCACACTATTAATAAACTGAGAATGAAACTACATCCATAGCTTTTGACATAATGTAAACCTCATTGATAGTAAAAAATAATAATAAATAAAGAGATTTATTATTAATTGGATGTCATGTATCTGCCACATGTTTCCATAATACCATAAAAAAGGTTTAGTTCTATGGGTAGAAACCTGTCTAATTTTGGGAATCAAACTCAATGGGTTTGTCGCCAAACAGATTGTCTCATGAGACCTGTCGATGCATCGAGGGGCTGTAGTAGGCCCCACCCACCAATTCATGTCCAAATAATTATTTATAAATAGATTCATCACAAGATAAATATTCCCTTACATTATCCGTATATAATAGAGGATACAAATTCATTAATATTTCTTAAGTCAAAACAACATTCAAATTAAATTCCATACATAAAGTGGTATACAACTTTGATAATAATCATATCCAAGATATGAGAATATTTACATTTAAATGGAATATAATTTCAATTTAAAAGTGATCTCAAATGGGAATTAGGTACACCACATAAGAAATATTAGGTGCACAATAATTTGCACGTCACAACGAAATGAAAATTTTGACAAAGCTCTATACCACATAGTAATCAATTGAGTCGTATGAAAAAAAGTTAATAACCACCAAATGAATCAAATAATACCATGAATATAAAAATAATCATGATAATATATATCAAATTTAATTATACCAATACAACATATAAGAAATAAGAGGCGAGCAATGTAAATCCTACAAAATTGAAAGTGAGATAAGAAAATCCCTTACAAACTCGGCATTGCAACGAGTGTTCTTGAGAGGGATTAATGAGAGTTAAAGGGGTATGAAATTATGTATATATCATAAGGTAATTATTGGAGAGGTGCGAAAATGTACCCCATAATTATTTATTAAAAATAAAAGGGCCCAACATAGTGGAGATTCTTGAACAAAAGTGAGAGAGAGGATCCCTTACCTTTAGCACGAAAGTGTTCTTGATTATTCTTAACGACCTGAGTAATCAAATGTTGCTTCAATAATTAGTTATTCCAGAACCTCATAAACATGTAATTTATATGGTATAACCTTATTATGTTCATTAATGACCTTTTTTATGGGGTTAAGAGATTCAATTTTATTATTTTGGAAGCATTTTCTTACATAGTTTTCATGATTCGTTTACTAGTATTCATGATTGGAAGTTCATTGGAAATGTGGTTAAACAACCAGAATAATTAATATATCTTATTAATGAAATTATATAAATATTAATGATTTTATAATGATTCTGTTTATATACCATGAGGATGACTCATTCAATGAGTTAATGATAAACCCATGGATTTGGCTTGGCAGTTTTGTGCACAAGGAACTTGTTTTGTATTATTATTTCATGTTATGAGTGTGTAAGGATTTCAGAACATTAAACATGAAAAATACATATATTATGATATGGATAAAACATTGAAAAGGTTTCATGACTAGTCTTGATAAGAATAATTCAAATTAAAAATTTGTATTCCTTGACTGTGATAAATTAACACATCTCAGATGATGTTCTCATTAATAGTATAAAAGGAGGAAAAAATAGAGAGATTATAATGAAATATTACATTATCAAAATGAAAATCATGTACATGTATGATACTGGAATTTTCATTGCATTTTTATGAGGTGAGGTGAGAAGATATATCAAAATAATGGAACTTGTAAAAGGAACTGAAAAAAAGGTTGAGAGGTTCACCTCTTGAGTACTCCTCTTTGAGAAACTCTTTAAGACCATTGATTTTCGCATTTTGGTGGGACCAGAATGTATTGGTCATGGGGGAGGAGATTACGGAAAAATTTCAATAGAATTTAGTCAGGTCTTGATTCTTGAGTGGTGTGGGAGGAAGAGGGGGTGAGGGTGTTTTATATAGTGGAGGGGATGATAGTTTTCTTAATATTATAATCATTAGATTATTATTTATTCTCAAGACAAGAAATAGTGAGTATTCCTTGACTTAGAATAGTAATAAGAGCAAGTTAGTCTGATATTTGGGTGCATACATCACTCATGATGCTAGGAATAGTTAATTTAATATATAATGTATTTATACCGTAAATTAATGTATTTTACTATTCACCAAAAATTCAAGTATTTCAGAAAAATATCAAAAATTAACCCTGACCATTTTTAATATGTAGAATCCAAAAATAAAGTCCATTTTTAAAAAATAATTTTATAAAAGTGATTAATTAAATATTTAATTTAAATCATTATTTAATCGAAAAATATAAACACTTAAAATATTCAACATTATTTTAATGGTGCTTAAATTTATTTATACATTCATGGGTATGTATACCATTCATAAGAGTCATGTTATTATTCATAAGGGTAAGTTACTATTCATAAGGGTATGTTAGTATTCATAAGGGTAGGCTACTATTCATCTAAAATTATGTTAATTCTATCGGACTCTAAATATAATCCCAAACACAACTATGTATGTCATATTTTCAAAATTCAAAACACCAAAGTGTAAAATTTACGTTCAATGGTTTGGTAATGACTATCTCCTAAATAACAAAGTTTTGTTTCAAAGAGACTCAATGCTTTAGAAAATATAGGCTATGAATCGAATGTATTTAAGAAAAACATACCATAAAATGGTTGGGGTGCTACATTATTCCCTCCTTTGGTAAATTTTTCCTCAAAATTATTCATTTATAAATCCCAACAAAAGGATGTGGGTGGTTATTTTTCATAACATCCTCGGGTTCCCATGTTTCTTCCTCAATATTCTAGTTTTTTCAAAGAACCTTTACTAGATGAGTCGTCTGATTTCTCAATACATGTTCCCTAATGTCAAGGATCTAGATAGGCTCTTCATAGTATGAAAAATCGGGTTTCTGTTCTATTTCATCATAGGTGATTATATGCGTTGGGTCTAGCTTGTATTTCTTTAACAATGACACATGGAACACATCATGAACTTTGGAGAGACTTGGAGGCATCACTAAATTGTAAGATAAAGCTATGATTCGTTCCAAAATTTCAAATGGTCCAATGTACCTGGGGCTAGAATTCCCATTCTTACCGAACATTAAGATAGCCTTCCATAGAGATACTTTCGGAAAGACATTATTTCCAACTTGGAATTCCAAATCATTTCTCCGGTTATTAGCATAGATCTCCTACATACATTGGGATTCTTTACTATGTGCTTGGATTGTATTCACCTTTGTTGTGGTCTCTTTAATAAGTTCTAAGCCTATATGTTTCCTCTCACCAACTTCATCCCAAAAAGTTTGAGTTTTACATCTCTTTCCATATAATGCTTTATATGGGGCCATTTGAATACTATAGTGGAAAATATTGTTTTAGGAAAATTCCACCAAATGAAAGTATTGATCCCACATACCATGAAAGTCAAGAGAGCATGATCTCAGCATGTCTTCTATAGATTAAAGATTCCTTTTAGAGTGTCTGTCAGTATGGGGGTAGTAATTAGTACTGATACAAAGCTCAGTATTCAATGCCTTCTATAGACTTTTCCAGAATTTTGAGGTACACTGGGGATCCTGATTAGACATAATCGATAGAGGTGCACCATGAAGTCTTAAAACTTCATTAATATAATGTCTTGCTAGGTTCTCAAGTGAAAAATCCCCTCTTATAGAATGTAAATGTTCTGATTTTGTGAGACAATAAAAAATTACCGATATTTCATTGTTCCATCTAGGTTTCCTCGGTAGTACCATAAAAAAATCCATCGTAATGTCAGCCCACTTACACATAGGAATAGTTATTGGTTGCATTACCCTCTAGGATGTTTTCTCTCTACCTTCACTTGCTAAAAAACTAGACACCTTGACACGTATTCAGAAATTTCTGGGTTTATATTATCCCACCAAAAATATTCCTTCAAATATCTATACATATTTCTGCTACCTAGGTGTCTAGAGAAATTTGAGCTGTGAGCATTATCTAATTGTTCCCTTTTCATCTCAGGTACTGATAGAATGCATAACCTCTTCCAAAATTTCCAAAATCCTTCCTCATACTCGAATTCCTTCAATCTCCCATCCTTAACAACATTAATTTTTTTTGTAGATTCCCATCATCATATTGAGTGCTTTTTATCATCTCTAGTAAAGATGTTTTTGCAATCATTTTAAAGAGGAAAAATGTTTCCCCTTCCATCGAAAATCCCATATCTATCTTTGGTAGATCCAAAAATATTGGATCCCTCTCAATCCTCATTTGAGTCAGAAGTCCATGATCTTTCCTGCATAATGAATATTCCACCTTATTTTCATTTCCTAAGTGGTAGTTTATTGAAAAATCCTAATCATTGAGTGACTCGAGCCATCTCATTTTCATAATGTTGAGTTCTTTTTGGGTGAAAATTTATTTCAAACTCTTGTGATCCCTATAAATCTCACATATTTCTCCATAAAGATAATGTATCCATATTTTCAAAGTAAAGATTACGACTGGTAACTCAAGATCTTGAGTTGGATAATTTTTCTCATGAGTCTTCAACTGTATTAATGGATAAGAAATATCTTTATCATTTTGCATAAGGATGCAACCCATCCCATTCTTTGATGCATCGTTATATATCAAAAATCCCTCATTTCCATATAGAAGAGTCAAAATTGGTTCATTGATCAGTCTTCTTTTCAATTTCCCAAAGAATTTTTGTAAATTCGTTCATCCATAGAAACCAAACCCATATATGTGTGAGCTTGGATAGCGAGTTAGCCCGTCGGGAAAAATTCGGAACGAAACACTGATAAGAAACTACTAATCTAATAAAACGGTGTACCTCAGTTATGTTTGTTGGCATGGGCCATTCTTGTATTGCCTTTTATTCACGGGATAAACTAATATTCCATCCTTAGACACAATATTTCTAGGAAAATAAACAGATTGATGTCATAATTCGTACTCACAAAACATCCATTATAATTCATTTTTTCTAAGTGTTTTCAGAATAATCCGTAAGTTATTCTCATATTTTTCATAGATTTTTGAGTATAACATGATATCATCGATGAATAAAACTTAAAATAGATATCAAAATATTCCTTAAATACTTTGTTCATTAAATCCATGAAAATAGAGGGTGCATTAGTCAGTCCTAAAGGCATCATTATAAACTCATAATGCCCATACCTTGTTTGAAATGTTGTCTTAGGAATGTCTTCATTCCTCACATGAATCTGGTGATATCAGGATCGAAGGTGAATCTTTGAAAATTATTTAGATCCACGAATTTGATCAAATAAATCATCAATTTGGGGAATAGTATACTTATTATTTATTATAATAGCATTTATTTCCCTGTAATCAATGTATTTCCTGATGGATCCATCTTTCTTCTTGACAAAGAGGACAAGGGTTCCCTATAGAGAAACACAAGGACGAATAAATCTTTCTCTACTCAAATCATTTAGTTCTTTCATTAGATCAACTAATTTTAGAGTGGAAATTCTATAAGGAGTCATTTATATAGGTCTTGCACCATGAATTAAATCAATAAAGAACTCAACTTCTTTCTCTGGAGTATTTTTAGGTAAATCCTCTAGAAATACATCAATGTATTATTGAACTATATGCACATTTGAATTTGAAGATTTGATTCCTCACCCATATATATTTTTTTATCCACCCCTCCAAGTATTTCATTTTGTACAGCTACTGGGGGTGGATCTAGATAAGAATCAGGTGGTGAGGTTTATGCTCTAAAGATAAGGGATTCTACACCATTTTCAAAAATTTTAAACTCCTTTTTCTTGAAATAAATCATCACATCAAAGATTGAAAACCAATTCACAATGATAATTATATCAAATTCAGTCATGGGTATGATTACAAGGTTAGCAACTAAAGCACATTTATGTGTCACTAGGTGGACTAGTTGACATGCCTATTTTGCAATGATGCATCCCCTAAAAGGTTTGATAGATAACTCATTTATTAAATCAAATTAGACATGTCTAATTTTCTTGGAAAAGTGATAAGATATAAATGAATGTGATGATTCAGAATCAAATAAAGTGTTGGCTATGTTTTAGGAAATAATTAAAGTAATTGCCACCACATCATTAGAAACTTCAACTTCCACTGTTGTAATCACAAAATCTCTCCCTTTCTCTCTTTTCCTTTTCTGAGGCATTTTTCCTTGGCACTTAGGAAACACATTTACATAGTGTCCCATATCTATACAATTTTTTCATTGAACATCATCATATTGTTTCATTCCATTGCATTCATTAGATATATGACCCTTTTCTCCACACATATAGTAGACTCCCATGCCTTTCAAGCATTTCTCGAGTTGATTCTTCGCACAGTTCTCGCATAATGGGAATTTATTCATTCCCTTGTTCTTCTTGGGTGCTTAACCATTCCTTTGGTTATCAGAGTACCTCTTTTTATCTAGGTTTCTATTGAAAAAATTTTATCTACAAAATTCCTTTTCTATTTTGATTCCACTTGATACAATTTCATCATATGAGGAAAATGTTTGGGAACCCAGTGCCATTATAAGACTTGGCTTAAGAACTTCAAAGAAATGATGAATCTTGTTTGCTGAGTCATTTACATAATCTATAGAATACCTAGCTATCCTCGCGAAGGTAGCCTCATACTCTGCAACACTGTCTTCTTCTCTTTTATTTAAACCAAGGAATTTCCTCTTCATTTCGGTTCATTGCTCATGAGGGAAATATTTTTCGAAGAATATTCCATTAAAAGTCCTCCATTAAATATCTTACATTTCTTCTTCCTCCATGATATTCTACATCAAGTACCACTATTGATCATTTTCTCCCTTGATAGAGTATATTTCTACTACTACCTTTTCCTTTTCATTTCATATTAATGCCATGAATATCTTTTCAAGGGAATTGATCCATTTATCAACAAATACTGGATATGTAGTCCCACTGAAGGATTTGGGATTCTTCCACATGAAACATTTCAACACATGTGTAACATGGTTACTCATAACAACCTGAGTAATTTGTCCGAATATTTTCATAATCTGATCTGCTCCGACATTGACTGTGTTGACTGGCTGAGTGGGGAAATCCCTACATTATCTATGAGTATTTATTCCCCTTCCTCTATTAAGAATCATTTCTATATAATGGAATACATTAGATTATCTTATGAATCTAAAATATAAAAGAACCTAACATAGATTGAAATTCTATTCATATCTAATCAAATAAAAATGATTTCTTTGAGGAAAAATTTACATTTCAATCCATCATAATGTATTGTAAAAAAATATGAATTATACTAATCATATACCCTAGGAGTTTCATAACCAAAAATGTAGAAATACTCGTTGTCGTGTACCAGGATACCCCGAGTCACGCTTGAAACTCCTTGTCGAATCTTTCACTCCTAGGTACATTTGTGCAAGAACCACCTCTACCTACTCATATCCAGATAGGGTTGCATTGTTTAAAAGATCCACTGAATCTTTTACTTACAAAATACTAGGATGTTATTCTATGTTTTTACTCAAATACTACCTCAGGTATCTGTTTCCTAATCTATGCTTTCTAATCTAGTTCTCATATTTGATACTAAACTACCTCTGATACCAATTGTAATGCCCTGACCCCCCTAGACCAAAGTCGATGCATTAATTTTTATTATGGAATGGTTAGAAATAATGAAAATCCAAAAGGAATTATCATTTTAGTAGTCTTGAAGAAACTAGACATATATATGTAACTCAAAATACA
This sequence comes from Viscum album, assembly GCA_963277665.1. Classification (NCBI taxonomy): domain Eukaryota; kingdom Viridiplantae; phylum Streptophyta; class Magnoliopsida; order Santalales; family Viscaceae; genus Viscum; species Viscum album. Next base: position 1,948,381,170 of record OY728125.1, read on the forward strand.
TTGGAAAAGGTTAATAAATACAATACATAACAAAAACTAAAAACGGAAACCGCACAAACTCAATAAATGATCACCTCTTTATGAGCTTTTGAAGTTAAACATTGAAAGGGTGAGATCAAATGCTCAGTAAGGGTTAAAAATAATGGAATAATGAATTAAATAACAAGAGAATCATAAATAATTTTATACAATCAATATAACATGGTGAATAAATGAAATGCTCATGCCATTAATAAACAGAGAATGAAACTACATCCAAAGATTTTTTTCATAGTGAAAACATCATGGATAGTATTAACTAATAATGAATAAAGAGAATTATTATTAATTTGATGTAATTTTTCTATCACATTATATCATAATACTGTAAAAATGGTTTAGTTCTGTGGGTAGAAACCTGTCTAATTTTTGGAAAGAAACTCAAAGGGTTTGTCTCCAAACTCATTGTCTCATGAGACCTGTCAATGCATCCATGGGTTGTAGCATGCCCCACCCACCACTGCATGTCCAAAGCATTATTTATACATAGATTCATCCCAGGAGAAATAATCCTTTACTTTATCCGTATAGAATAGTGGATATATATTCATTAATATTTCCTACGTCAAAACAACATTCAAAATAAATACCATATGTAATGTGGTATACGGCTTAGACAATAATCATATCCATGATATGAGAATATGGAAACATAAATGGAATATTAGTTCAATTGAAAACTTATTTCAAATGGAAGTAGGTACACCACATAATAAAGAGTAGGAGTACAATAATAAGGAAGTCACAACGAAGAGAAAATTGAGACAAAGCTCGTAACCACGTTGTAATCAATTGAGTCATAAGACAAAAAAGTTAATAACTACAAAATGAATCATAAAATACCATGAATATAAATAGATTAATGATAATATATATCAAATGGTAGTATAATTGTACCACATTTAATAAATTAGTGCCAAGCATTGGAAATCCCACAGAATTGAAAGTGATATGAGAACATGCCTTACAAACTCAGCATGGTAATGATTGTTCTTGAGAGGGATTAATGATAGGTAAAGGGGAATACCATTATTTATATAACATATGTTAAGTATGAGGGAGATGAAAAACATACCCCATCATTAGGTATTAAAAATAAAAGGGCATAATATAGGAGAGATTCTTAAACAAAAGTGAGCGAGAGGATCCCTAACCTTAAGCTCAAAGGTATTCTTGATTGTTCTTAATGAAATGAATAATAAAATTTAGCATCATTAATTAATAATTAATGAATATTATAAATATTTAATTGATATGGTATAACCTTATTAAGTTAATTAATGAACTTTTTGATGGTTTTAAGAGATTCAATTTTATTGTTTTGAAGCATTTTATTACTTTGTTTTAGTGATTCATTTACTAGTATTCATGAATGGATGTTCATTTGAAATTTGGTTAAACATATAGAGTCATTAATATATATTATTAATGAAATTATATAGGCATAAATGATCTTATAATGATTCTTTTTATATTCCATGAGGATGACTCATTTGATGAGTTAATGATAAACCCTTGGATTTGGCTTGGCAATTTTGTGCACAATGAACTTTTTTGTATTATTATTCCATTTTATGAGTGTGTAAGGATTACAGAACATTAAACATTAAAAAATAAATATATTATTATATGTTTCAACAATTGAAAAGGTCTCATGACCAGTCATGAAGATATTAATGAAAATTGAAAACTCATCTTCCTTGAGTGTGATAAATTAACACATGTCAGAAGGTGTTTGCATTTATAGTATAAAAGGATGGGGAAAAGATATTATAATGAAATATTACATTAGCACAATAAAAATCTAGTAAATTTATGGTACTATAATTATCATGGAATTTTGATGAGGTGATGTGAGAAAATAGAACAAAATAATGGAACATGTAAACGGAATTGAAATAAAAAGGAAGAGAAGATCACCTCTTGGGTACTCCTCTTTGAGAAACTCTTTAAGGCCTTTGATTTTGGCCTTTTTGTGAGAATAGATGGTATTGGAATTGAGGGAGGATATTAGGGATATATTTGAGTATAATTTAGGAAAGGCATGAATATTTAATGGTGTGGGAGGAAGAGGGGGTGAGGGGTGGTTTATATAGTGGATGAGAGGATTGTTCTCTTAATATTATAATCATTAATTTATTATTTCTTCTCAAGATAATAAATAGTGAGTATTCCTTGAATTGAATAGTAATAAGAGCATGTGATTTCTAGAATTTTGTGCTTACATAACTCATGATGAAAGGAATAGTTAATTTTATTTATAATGTGTTTATACGGTAAATTAATGTATTTTACTATTCACCAAAAATTTTAAGTATTTCATAAAAATTACCAAAATTCACCTTGACCATTTTTTCGACATGTAGAATCAAAAAATGAATTTCATTTTTCAAAAATAATTTTTTAAATATGTTTAATAAAATATTTTATTTAAATAATTATTTAATGGTAAAATAAAAACACTTAAAATATTCATCTTTATTTAGAAAGTGCCTAAATTTATTTATACCATCATGGGTATGGATACCAAATATAAGATTCATGTTACTATTCATAAGTGTAAGATAAAATTCATAAGGGTAGGTTACTATTCATAAGGGTAGGTTAATATTCACCGAAAATTATGTTAATTCTATCAGACTCTAAATATCATCCTAAACACAAATGTGTATGTTTTATTTTCCAAATTCATAACACCCAAGTGAAAAATATATGTTCAATGGGTAGGCTCTGACTATCTTGTAAATAACCAAGTGTTGTTTCAAGGAAACTCAGTGCTTTATGAAATATAGGCTATGACTCGAATGAATCTATGAAAAACATAACATAAAATGTTTGGGATGATACAGTGTTTTAATCCAAGAATATGTTCAAGTCTTCTGTGAAGGGTTGGGTCTGGGAAAAATTCAATTCATTGAAACGATGTGTAATGAAACCTTCAAACACATAGCCCCAAATGATTCTAATGATTATTTAGAAGGAATAGCCAAAAAACAATCATGAGGAACTTCAACTTACTATAAGAATACACCCAAATTTGATATAATTTAAACTCTTAGGGTTGAGAACATTAGCCTCAGCCTAGTGAGTGAGGTATCCTTATGTGAATCCATGAGACCCTTGTTCAAAACTAGTTAGAGGCATATTTCTGGGTACTTTAGTAGTAAAGTAACATGCACTATAGCAGGACTGTAGCAGAATTTTACACTGTGCGGGTACTTTAGCAGAACTGTACACTATAGAGGTACTATAGCAGAACTGTACATAGTGTGGTACTATAGAAGGAACTGTAGCAGTTACTATAGAATGTATTGTTTGGTACAGTGGTAGTTGGAACTATTCAACTTGGGCTACCGGTTTGGGCTTGGAGTCCTTAAGGATTTTGGGCCACCTAGTCCTTCAGGTCAGTAGGGATTTCGGGCCACCTTTAAGGCCTTCGGGCCACCTCAAGGCCTTCGAGACACATGTAGTTTCCCACAATAGACGATACAAAAAAGGAGCAGCCCTAGAAGAGGATTCAGAGAAGGTACACTCACCAGAGCAGAGCCAAATGGATTTGTCAGAATGAGAGGGTATGGCTATACCATCGGGACCAGCCTGTGCTTGCATGGGAAGCCTAGCCTGACGACCAAGCGAAGGTGGAGAGCTACTATCATGATGCAGATACTGGGGAGGGTCAGTTCCTTGTAGATAGTCTGGTTGAATTCAATAAGACCTTTGAGTCATGTAATCTCCTAATCCTATGGGTCATGTAATCACTAAGCCTACAAGACTTTTAAGGGTTCCCCTCATCCCTTTAAAGGGGGTTATCAAAAATCAATAAAAATGAAGTCCTTTGGGCCATTCGAGTATAAAAAATTATGGATGAATAAATTATCAAGTTAAAACATATTGCACTCAATAGGAAAGTAAAATAGATCGATCTTATGAAGGTCAATGAAATTAAAAATGTTGAACCTGTTGGCAAATTATTTGAAAAACATGGTCATAAGACTGACAACTACCCAACCATCACTTCCATTAAAAATGTTCTTTTGGGTGGAACACCAGTTGAGGTCAATTCTATGAAATTTTGGAATCTATAATAACAAAACACTTTCAATCCAAGGTACAATGGAGATCCAGGATTCCATTGGAAAGATAACCGGTAACCCATCCAATGGCCCAGTCATCCAAAAGGACCAAACCCCTACCCTATACAATATGTTAAAAAACATAACATGTTCCAACCATAACCAATCCCATACCAATATCATCTTATCCAATACCAACAACCAATGTTTCGTTATTGGATAAACCAACTATCATAAACCCCTACCCAATATATTCCTCTCCCAATCCTTGAACAGTTGTGAAAACAAATGGATAAAATGATCTTAGTAGTCTCATCACATAAACATGAACTAAAACCATTAAAACTGGTAAGGCACCCATGCCTACTCAGGCGGTACTATCCGCAACCTTAACGAGAGAATCCAGTTACATACATATCTCTCTATAACAACTGATAGGAGTGACAATTTTAAGAAGTTGTAAATCCATTGAAAAACCAGAAAAACCCATTCTAGAATCATTAAAATCTTCAAAAACACATGAAAAATCGGAATAACCACCCAAAGATTATGAAAACCCCAATGAGAAAGTGTAGTAACCATAATCGGACCAAATAATCAAACAACCTTCTTCCATTCCTCAACTCATGAGAGGAAAATCAAAATAAAATTGAATGAAAATTTGACAGAAATATTCTATCTGATTAAGTTAATCATCCCACTTTTTAATGAAATCCAAACGATTCTTTCCTACTCAAATTACCATAAATAATTTTTCACTAGTAAAAGGAAATATTCTCATAAAAACTATGTCATTTTGGATTCAATTGTGTTTAACACCATTAAAAGGACTATTCCTCCAAATTTATAAGATTCTGGATTTCCATACATCAATGTTGACTTAGGAGTGAAAAAATTAGTCAAAGACCTTTTAGATCTAGGATTTATTGTGAAACTCGTTCTATATTCCATGTATGTTTAGTTTGGGTTCGAAGAACTCCAACCCAAATCTTTCACTCTTCAACTTTCTAATTGTATTTCTAGAGTATCTAACTAGATCTTAAAATATTTTTTTTAGTAAAGGTTGAAATTTTCATTTACCATGATGACTTCATTGTCTTTGAAAATCATCCAAGATTATGTCATCAAGTGAAAATGTCAATCATCTATGGTGGTCCCTTCGTAGAAACAATCAATGTAGTCATCCAAGTTATGAATGGGAACATAACAATATCCTTTAGAAACATAAACCTTGATATGAACATCTATAATAAAAAATCTCAAATTGGAGATGATGAAGATATCAATGAGGTCAACTGGATTAGTAGTGTTGATAGTGAACTAGAGGAGCATCAAGGAATTATTGAATTATTTTTAAATCATGAAGAGATTTATTTCCTTCATTCACATGAAAAAATTTTGTCTCATTAGATTATATCTCTTTCATATAGCTCTATTGATGATTTTTTAAAAACACTAATCCCTAAACCATTGAGATAATTCACAAAATTTGAGTCCATACACATTACTAACACCGATCCTTGCAATTTTTTGGTTGAATATTCTATTCAAAAGAAACAAATTCTATTGAGAAATTTGAAAATGAAATTGAGTTAGATTCAATGTCTTGACTTGTGTCTAAAAGTCTTATCCAACCTAATCTGAAACTTAAGTCCCACCCTTTCTATAACAAGTATTAAATCCTAGGGTATAACAAAAATCATTCAATTTTAATTTCATAATCTCACAATAACAATGATAATAAAATTCTCTTTGATGTCCTAAGAAAGATTTAAAAAGCAATTGAATGGACCCTCATTGATATTTATGGGATTATCCCAGTTATTGGGACTTATGTATTTTTTCATGAATCAATTTCAAAACCTTCATGTCATTCCTATTGGATACATTATAACAATATAATTAATGTTTTTGAAAACTTAATACTTAAAATGTTAAAACTTGGTGTTGAATAAGTTGGGCGGTCCATGTAGAGACAATGACTTTAAACTATGTTATTTCTAGGAGGAAACCCAGCATCAACATGAAATTTATTTTATTTTCTTACATTTATTTGGTATTAGTGTTTATAAAAAATATATTTTAAAAAATATATTTTTTCAAATCTTATTCTTTCTTTCTTTTCTTCTATTATTTTCTTTATTTTCACTTTTCTGTTCTTCAATAAATTATATATTTTATTTTATGTGATTTTATATATATTTATATTTATAATTAAAAAAATTGGAAAAGAAGAATAAAATATAGAAAAAAAGGATATATATATATATATATATATTCATGAAAATGTATGTGTCGCCTGTCAAAGGAGGGCATGGTAGGACTCAAACCCACAATCTTTGGGAAAGTATCGCACGCTCCTTCCACTGGCCTACATGGCATGCTGCTTCCCACTTATTCTTATTAAAATATAAATACTAAAAATTAAATAATAATAATAATATTATTATTATATATATTTATATTTATGTTAAAAACGGCATGCCTTTGGTCAAGGTGGAACCCCCTGCGGGACTCGAACATGTGACCTCGGGGTGATGATGGAGACTTCATTCCACTAACCTGCAACTTTTCCTACACACATCATCCATAATATATATATATATATATATCGTTAATAGAGTTTTTATTTATATATATAGGTACTTATATCTATGTATAAATTTTTATATACCTCGGGTCTGGTATAAGTATGCTAAATTTAACAAGTGTGTTTTTTACCTTTCTTTTTGTTTCTATTTATTTTTATTTAAAGGGAACTCAAGGGGTTTCCATTATGTTCTAATTTTATTGGTGTGTAATCTATAGGTTATGACTTGATTGAGGGAAATTTAAATTTCAATTGATAAATTATAAAGAAACAAAAAATATAAAAAATGAATAATAATATTAATATTAGAATGTGATTCCACCTCACACTTCTATATTTTCCCATATTAATAAAAATAAACCCCCATATATATTGTGACACACAACACATCATCATACATCATTGAAAGTGGATGAAATTTTGTTATGAATTTGAACAAAAGAATGAGATTGGGATTGTAATATTCTTGTGAACCTAACTTGTATTAAATTATTTTTATGGGTTTAATAATTATCTTGTATGAGGTCTTTTATTGATCATTGTATATTAAAATGTTTCAGGAAAAGAAAATTTGAATTTCATATTTTTGGGATATGTTTTTCTCGAGACAAGAAAAACTCAAGTTAGTGGGTGTGATTAGACACTTAAAGAGGATAATATTCATTTCTTATATTACAATATTTTGGTTCTTTATTATCCATAAACACCGTTTTTAATGAATTGTGAACATCGAACATCATTTCACATCATTATTGCAATTACTTCTTAAAATTCACTATCGGATGATACATTTTTTAAACTTTTTAAAGAACCCAATGGTATTTATTTTATTTTCATATTTCATTCTATAGTTACCAAAAAAAATTAATATTTAATTCATCTCGAGCACTCAATGAATCACATTAGAAGATGACCAAAGTGGGCTTTCATGCCAACACATTCTGGGTGAAGTGAATTGGAAAACAACCTAATACAATTACTATATTAGAAAATATCCAATATCAATGATTATTTAATTTTAAATTAATATATAAAAAATCATGGGGAAAATTTAACATAACCATGAAAAGAGATAATTCTTAGTTTTAAGGGGAGTTACATGTAGCCTATGTTAAAGATGCAATTCTGGACCAGATTCTTCGACCCCAAAAAACATCCCATAAAGTCAACAATATAAATTAATTTATAATTCCATTTGGGAATATATTTAAAATTATATCAGGGTACATGCATATATTAATATTTATCTTCTATATACAACCCAAATTCTTCCATCTAGATACTCATTTGTGCATATCTGTATGAGGCATGCAATATAAACTCCAATATGGGCCAAGGGTGGAAAAGTCCAAATTCAGGAAACATTCCACAACCCTAGGCCAACCATAATCAATTGATATGACTTATACTATTGGTGGATCAACCCAAGGTTTCAAAAATTTCTATTTAAGGTCGTGGTGTTAAAGGATGTAATCATATTTGGTGTTTAGTGTCATTATAATGTTATTATGCCGATTTGTTTTTGAAATATTCTTTATTCAATTGTAAGTTATTGGAATCACCTTATTCTCTTAATAAAACTTCTTATTATTCTAAATTTATATTATTTTTATTATCATATTGATACCATTTAATTATGGAATTAATTTATTCACACTATGAAGAGATAAATCCTTCACACAATGGTGGAGTGTTAGCAATTTTGTTGTTTTTACTTCATTAATTCCATTCTTGTGAGTCTACTTTCTACTTTAATTGAGATCCTAGAATCAATAAATGGATAACCATTTTATGGATTGATCCAAGGGAGTATAAAGGGCGTGTATTGGATGTTATTTATCACTCCATTAATTATTAATCACTAATTGTTATTGAGAATTCCATTTGATGACCTCAAAACTTCATCGTCCTTATTGAATTTTAAGACCAAACACTAAAAGTGCTAATATGAACCTTTACCATGAAGTGATCAAAAAATATGATCCTCCAAGTGTATGGGTGATTAGTATTAGGGTGTTTGGGTATTAAATCATTAAGTGATTATGGTAGTTTTACTTCGTTAAATGAACTCCTCTCTAATTTAAGAAATTGAAATAGTTTTGAAAGGAATTCATCTAATCCACAACAAGTGATAACCTAAAATTAAATAATTTTATAAATTTGAATTCACTTAGATCTATTAGTTTTTATTTAAAACCATCTCAAATCTACCCAAATGTTTCCACATAATAGCCAAAAATAGTTATAGAATGTGAATATTTGTAAGCCTTTTCTTAGATATCTTAGTCAACAACCCATGCTACACTAAAAATGACTACTTAACACTAAAACATGGTAAATTTGGGTGATACCAGGACTAAAGTATGATATATTTTAAAAAATATTTCTTCTCATGTTTATTGTATATTAATTAAAATTAAATATTTATTTATTTTTATTACCCAAGTTTTTTATTTTAAATACCAAAGGGGAGTGATTTTTAAGAGTGTTTTTTGGTGAAATATTTGAAGAGTTGGTTCTCTAGTTTCTACTAGTCTACTAATAATTTTTTTTAATAATTTCTCGGTTAATAGATTTTAAATTAATTCAAATTTTATAATATTTTATCGAAATTTATATATATTTCTCTATTAACATCTACCGAACATGATTTTTTATTTAAGGATTATGATTTTCAAAATGGGGGAGACTATTGAGATGGGACTCATACTTATACTTGGTTTTAAAAATAACAATATACTCATGTTTCAATATTATTTTTTAATTACTATATTGATGTTATTTTACTATGTATTTTCTTATATTGGATTTATTGCCTGATTTTTTGTTCAGTTGACTGGTAAGTTCACCAGATGACATACATTAAAATTTATTCAATAGATGATGTGTACATTTTTATATAACTGAACTCATTATATGATTCATGTAGAGAAATATTCATTAGATTATGGAGTTAAACATATGATGATGTTTTAACTAAACCTAAAGTTCTCAGAATCCTTCCATTATAGTTAGTTAATAGGGAATCTTTAAATAGTTCTTGAGACATAATAGAATAGAAGAATCTTGAAAAGTTTCGTAATGTTGATTTATAGTGAATTCTTGAAAACTCTCCTTTATTTTTATTACTCTCACTTTCATACTTTTTTATTGCACTAAGAGTTATTATTTGTGTGGTTTAATTGTGAACGTCTTAGTTTTCTTATTATAATTATTCTTTGTATGGTCATTGATATTTAAGATATTTTAAGCTGGGAGATGGTTTGTCTAATAATTAAGATGGAGGTATTATGTTGGTATTCATAAAGATTGTTTTTCTGATACTTTATGATCATGGACTTCTAATGTTTTAAATATAGAGTTTGTCTGATATTGTTAATCAATTGCTTTCATGGCTAGGAAAATAGAGAGTTTGTTGTCCTGATAATAATACCCACCAACAAGTCTAAAATTGAGAATATTTCAATCGTGAAATGGGGATATCATGGTTTAGGTTAAAAATAAATTTACTTTTTATTCTAAAATTGTATTCTTCAATTATCATAATTTTTTTATTTTTATTATTACTCAATACTTCAAACTTTTCTTTACGTTTTTCATTTATTTTTTTACCTTCTATGCTTCATTTTAATCATTTTATTAGTCTAATGGTGTTTTATTTATAGATAATTTTATTTTCTACTGAAAATTTAAATAGAATTCACTCAGGTTTATTTTTATTTGATTGAAATATTATATTATTTAACCAATATACACTTTGAGTGGGATAAAAAATCTTAGTCATTTTTTAACTATAATTCACCCCTCTTACATTATTTACCTTCCTTTTAATCCAACCCTTTAAGATTAATTATATCGTTTTTAATTCATTATTTATATTTCTAATACTAAGAGTTAGATAAAAAAATCCTATTAGGATATTTGGGTTATACTTATCTAGGATACCCTTGTGAAGGATACGAGAGAAATGGTATTGAGTTTATCTATATGATTGTTGGGAAAAATAGTTTCATATTCAAGCATCCAAGATTCATATATGATATGATTATCATGATGGAATGATTAAAAATAAATTTAGTTAGATAAATTCCAAAGAGGGATCATTACATAGTAATATAAGGATTTTTTCTGCTAATAGATATAGTGGATTTTAAAGTGGTAATCATTTTAATGAAAGAACAACTCAATAAAATTTTACATAAAATGATTTAAAATAAATAAAAACATTTTATAAATGTATCTATTATAGATATAAAGGGTGTTTTCATTATCCAGTAGGAATTTTAGATCATTATTTGAAAAGGATAAGCTAAATTGTATAAACTTCTTGGACATGTACAAAATTTTGAGAATTATTCTCAAACTATAAATGAATTTATATGTGTTAAAGAATCAATTCCCAATAAAACACAATCAAATAAAAATATTCAAGAGAGAAGATTATTTATTAATAAAATAGGAGGGATTTTGTTGATGTATCTATATTGATTCATTTATCTTTGGGTCCATGACTCCAAAAGAATCATATAACTCTGGATTCTTATGAAATGAACAATAATCATAAATGTTTTATATCATGACAAATATATGTATGAAAAATATAAGTTTTTTATATATCTTTTTTTCTATAATATATACTATGGAACCACTGTCTATACTCATTTACTCAATAGTATTGGGAATGTTAATGAATTGGTGTGATTGGGGTCACCTATTCGTCATGACAATTCTTTTTTATTTGACTATTCAATATTCAATGGAAATATTTTGGTATATAATTTTGAATTATAATAGTAATATTATTTGGAATGGTTTACCTGATCTACTCAATATATTGAAGATAGTTGACTGGGAATTGGGAAGTTTAGGCTCAAGTTTTGTACTGATGGAGCAATGTTGTAAAACTTCATACCATAAGAATAAAATATCAATTGGAAAGTACAATATTGGTTTTTATGATAGCTAGTAAATTTATTTTAAACCTATGGTTTGATTCATGAATAAAGTTGAATGTTTCAATTATAGAAATACTAATCACATGAGAAAGAATTATACAGAATACCTGAAGGGTTGAAATAATCTTAGTTTAGAGGCCATGATAGGTATAATGTTATAAAAATCAATTAAAATATTTTTAAAGGGTATGTAATACCAAAATTTTATTTTACAAGTGTTTTAAATATAAAGTAGTTCAAAATTGAAGATGTATTAGTGGATGGGGCTTAATTTATGCATTTTATTAATGAATCGTAGGGTCTCTACAATAAGATGTTTGAGGAGGTGGATAAATTTAATGCTCAAATAGATCAATGTTAATAATTTTTTATTTTCATCTTGTGTTCATCATTTATTATATTAGGTTTTATTGTAGGAAAATTTGTTTCTACTAATAAAAGATATGATTATTTTTAATTCATGTTGTTACGGATGATCAACTTATATAACATGTATGAAAAGTAACATGGATAAAATATTTTTATCCAAAATAAAATAATTTTATAACAAAAAAATAAAAAAATATGGGAAATTAAGATTCCACCACCCATTAATAGAACATTTTAAATAATAAATATATTTTTTTACAACACTTAAAACACATAAAATACCATTTATAAGATATGGATATCAATAATTTGATGGTGAAAATTCCAACTTAATAAAATAAGTTTTTTTTTCAAACAAAAATATTATTTCTTATCTTAGAATGATATTATAAAGATAATATTGTGTCTAAGAGATTAGTGGGGTTATTTTTAGACTTTTCAAAGCTCAACTTTAAACAAATAAATGACTATTCAAGTGAATGTTAAAAGTGAAAGTCAATTAATTTCATACAATATTTTATGGTAAATTTAAAAGATAAATTTTAAGAGTTTTATTTAGTTACCATAACTCAACTAAAATTACATTTTATCCTAAATAATTTTTAGAGTGTTTTTTAAAAATAATGTGAATGTAACACACTATTAGCAAATAACCTCAAGAAAAACAATAATGAAAAATATAGATAGTGTTTAAAGATATGATTATTTTTAATTCATGTTGTTACGGATGATCAAATTATATAACATGTATGAAAAGTAACATGGATAAAATATTTTTATCTAGAATAAAATAATTTTATCACAAAAAAATAAAAAAAAAATGGGAAATTAAGATTCCACCACCCATTAATAGAACATTTTAAATAATAAATATTAAATTTTAGATATCTGATTTTTTGAAGTTGAGAACTGTGGGTACTATGTTAAAAAGTGTTGAAAATTTAGAATATTATTCTAAGGTCTCTCTATTATTCCAACTAGTGTACTTGTTATATGTTAATAACTAAAATCATTTAGTGTGGGGGTTTTATTAGTTGATCACAAAGAGATGTGATATAAATTAATTATGGATAGAATAATTTTAAGACAACCCTCTGTGTGTTGCAAACATAAGGTTGACCTAGATATCTATCATAATAGATATTAATCAATGATATCTTATATTTTTTTTTCTATTTTCAAAAAAAAGTTTAATAATAATAAATATATCCATAATATAAAAAATTTAGAATTAGGATTTTGAATATTTCATGTAGTATTCTTAAATTTCATGTATGAAATGATAATTTACCTCCCAAAATATAGATTTGAGTTTTCCCTAAATAATTTTCATCATGGGATATTATGGTTAGTGATGCAATATTATGGTTTTTCTGAGTATTATTTCATAAATAGATACAAAATTTTCTCATGAGGCATTAGAGGAGTTTTTGTTGTGGGATGATCCTCCAAGTATACTATATGAAGTATCATAAACTACATATTTTGTATACTAGGGGTGCATATTTCATATTCGTATTCCCTCATACCTATGTTTAGAAATATACCAAGAATAATAGTATTTGTATTTTAAAACATTTCTTATATAATCCTTAAGGTTTATATTAACCGGGGTTATTGGGTTTTTTATAAATCTTGTTTTTTATCAACGTTTAACTAAGGTAATAATTTTCCTCTCATATGGAAAGTATCACAGATAGACCCTCAATTGAGATAGACTGATGAAATTCATGGCCATACATAAAAGGTACATATGATATCATTATCTATATAGTATAGGGTAATCTGATTTTCTCATTCAAATAGATTAATGAAATTTGATGTATTCATCAACATTGTTATCCTATTAAAAAATAATAAAGATAATATGATTAGGAACCATGATATTGATATACACTATATCCCATGTCTACTCAATATCTTAGACAGAGGGATCATATGTAAACGAATGATAGTATATTATATAATCAATGTACACCGGTATAAAGATGCATGTGTTTGATGGAGATCATACGAGATCTATTTATAGCTTGAGTGGCACTGATTATTTTTTAGAGATCCCTCATTTCATACATTTATTAATTTAGGAATTAATTTATATTTTAAATACTACAATGCCCCATGGGGTCAATCTTTATGTTTTACTAAATGTGGATTGAGTTTTATAGAACATAGAGAGTTACTCAACAAATATTTTAGGGTTCATCTAAAGGGAATTTTTATTTTTATTCATCATTAATTTCATATGATGTGATAAATGGGTAATTTAATTATGTCTTTCCAAAAGTTTTTTAGAAGATATCCAAAATTAGTGTTTTGGAAATGGTTTCAAAATTTATTATATATAATATTTGTAATGTGAGTTATAATGCATGTAATTTTTAATATCTATTAACTTACTAACAACTCTGTAAGTTTCATGTAGGGTTGAAGAACAAAGATAATGTGATTAGATACATGGAATATCCTCTAAGAATAATGATTAGGATGATGAGTTTTAAAAGTGATTAATAACTAAAACTTATAAAAAACTAAACAAGTATTAAAAATTATTACTTAAATTAACTAAAACTATATAAGTTAGATAAATTAATAAATGGAAGAAACTAGGATAGATGGAGGTTTAAGAGTTATGAATTCAATTTAGGTTTATGCAATACCTATTATTTAATTTCTACATCTAACTATTTATTTATTCAATTATCACTTATTCCAAATTTAATCAAAATTCTATTAGGTCTCATTTTATGATGTTATTCAATATTCGAATTTTTAGACAAATCATCCATCATTTCTTTATCTAGTTTGAAGAATAATTTATGCATCATTTAAATGTTGAATCATTTGGAGAAATACCACAACATGTTTCCCACAATGTCTAAGTATCTATCAACCTCATTTTCACTCGCATGAGATCAATAATTAAGTTTCAATAAGTAAATTTTAAAGGAGATTCCAAAAAAATATTTATATTTCAATTAAAATATTTATTTATTTAGAATTAAATCGCATGTGATTTATGATAGTCTCACATGTATGATTGATTTCTATATAAATAAATTCTCTTCTAATCTCCCACTCGTGATTACTTATTAAGTATCACACAAACATACACCAAAGAAGTTGTAGAGGGTCCTATTGATAATTATTTCATGTAAGGATATAATACAATAAATAAACATCAAATTAATGTTAATTAAATGAAAGTAAAATATTGAAGAAAATAATGGCATGAAATTACCGTCACATTCGGCACAACCCCGACACAAAGAATGTTATCCTTCCATCACAACAACACAAAACATAAAATAATAAATAGAGGTTACCTCCATGATTCTATCATCATTATTGTTACCTCAAGACACCAATTATGATTGAAAAATAATATCCATCATCTTTCTATCAATGCAATGATGATGAGACCTATTGATAATGTACATCAGCATGAGAGAATAATCATTTCTGTGTTTTTAACTACTGCCCAACATTGATCTCTGGAATTACGTGAATCCACCACACATGTCGACTTTCAATTCCCCTAGAATTATGATGAATCCACATAACCAAAAAACAACCATTGATGATACACAGTGGAGGCAGGTTGGTGTGTGGGTTGCACTTGGTGTTACTGCCAAGATGTAGGGAGGCCCTTTAGCTTCTTGTTGCATGCAAGGTGATTGAGGGTGAGGCGCAGATCTTATGGAATAAGGTGACAGCCGGCGTGGGTGTGAAGAGGATGGATAAAAAATATCAATGCCTAATGGGTGCAACATTAGAGGTGTGGTCCTTAATAGGTGTTGTATATCCTAGTGGGAGGCATGGTGTGTGCATAGTGGAGGAAATGAGGGATGGAGTGGCGGTCACTAGATGGTGGAAGGGGGAACGAGGGCTCTCAAGGGGGATATATAGGGGGAGGGGAGGAGGGAGGTGGTTTAGAGGAAAGGGAAGGGGGAGGGTGGGGGAGGGAGAAGGGGGAGGCCGGTGATAAGTTGAAGGGTGAGAGTGGTGGTGGCGGGGGTGTGAGGGGGGGGGGGGCAGAGAAAGTGGGGAAGGGCGTAATGATCGAATATAAGAGGGGGATGGGCAGCGGGAGAAGAATTGGGGAAGGGGCCATCGGCTGAGTGGCTAAGCCCTAGGGTTTCTGAAACCCATGTGTGTAAAAACTTCTCCTACTCAATCCATGCATACTAATATATATATATATTAAAATAACAATTATTAAAAAATAATAATAATAATAATTGATATAAAAGATAATTCATTAATATAAAATTATATAAATGCGTGTGTGTGCACTCCTTGAGTTGGATATATCAAAATAATACATAAAATAATATCAATAGTTATAAAATATTATAATTTATAATAAAAATAAAAATATTACTATTAAATTTTAATCATACTTAATAATAATAAAAATAAAAATAGTACTACTATAAATAATATTCATTGTTAAATAGTATATAATACCAAAATAACAAATTAAAATAATTACTAATAAATATTAATAAGAAAATAATAAATTTAATATTAATTAAAATAAAAATAATGTAAAAATGTGATAGATATTAAATGTTAATAAACTATAAAATTAATGCAAACTAATATTTAGTAACAATTAACTAAAAATTAGAAAAAATATTCAAAACACTACAAAATTAGGGAAATAAAATAAAAAATTAGAACTATGAAATATTTTAATTAAAACTAAGATAGAATTTATAAAAATACTAGTGATATCCATGCACATCCAATCCTTTTCATTTAAAATTTTTCAATATTGGTTAAAAAAATCATAAATAAAACAAAACTGGTCTCTTAAAAAAAATAAAAACATCATAATTAAAAGTTCAATATTTTTAATATCTTTTAAAAACAAAATATATTGCTTCATTTAAAATTCCAATTTTCAAAAATATTTTCCCTTTAACTCACATTATTTCCAAAACAATGTTGCAAACTTATGCATTACTTGACCTACCTCCCCATTACTCTCATCACTCAAAATATTTGGTCCAATCCAAGCTCAATTCTTGGACACATTCATGCTTATCAGAGGCTTGCCATTTATTTCACATCTACACTAGTGTAAATCCAAATAATGAACCAATATCAAGGGCTTCATAGTAGGTCTAAATTCCTCTAAAGGTTTTTTGATGGTGGGTAATAAAAAATTTGTGATAATTTATGGAAAAATAAAGTGTTGAATCTTGAAAAAAAAACATGATAAGTTCCAATAATAATGTCTCCATAAAACTTTTTCCCCCCCACACTAATTGAAACTTTTCTTGTCCCCAAGCATATGAAAATCCAGTACATCTCTCAAAGATTCAATTTTTTGTATATTTTTTATGACACAACGGTAAGGTCCTTGATTTTCTTAAAGTAGTTTTTTTTAGTTTTAGCTTGGCCTCTTATTTTTAGTTATATAAGTGTTTCCCAAGTCCTTGAGAATTCTCTAGGGTGTTCTGGGGGTTCAAGACATGAAAAAGGGGGAAAGGGGATTTTTGGGAATTTTGCACAGTTTAAGCATGGTTTGGAAAACCATGCAAGAGGACACCATGTAGGAAGTAACAATCAACTTGTTTTTCACACGGTCTAGAAAATTATATGAGATAAGGTTGTGTGGGTAGTATCATCCCTAATGTTTTCACATGGTTTAGAAAATAGTGTGGGTAAACCGTGCGACATAGAAACTTTGATAAAATAACAAAATAGCCACTATGGGATTTTAAAACCCAACTCAAGATTTTCTTCCATTACTACCCTTTCAATACTAGTGTAAAACAATGACATTCAAGATATCTCATTGATCAAAATCACTTCTTTCTAGACTGTTTTTTATGTCTTTGGTTACAGATCAATGTTCCGGGTAAGTCTAATCCCCTCCTTCCTTTTTTTCACATTTGGGATTATGGTTTCTTTTATCTTTTTCTGAAACCCTAAAATCCTCTTTTTCTAATGGAACCTAGGTTGGGGATTGAATTTGTTCTTGAATCCGAATCTATGTACATGATTAAAAGTGTGTTCATCAACGGATTTGAGGTAGGTGGTCTACAAGTTTAATCCCATAGTTTTGTTATAGATTTGTGCATGTGTGTTGGAATTTTTCCTATCTATTATTTTGTATTCGTTTCCTTGAGTATGATTAGGTAAATTATGTGTATAAATGATTTTCTAGAAACCCTCATGATCCCCATGGGATGCGTAGTTTCTGAATTTACCATTTTAGGGCCACCAATGGGGTGTGCCAGCATTTTTGAACCTAGATAGTGGTATCAGTTAAGTGAATGGTTAACGAATAATAATGTGGAACCCATCTAGAATATGTTTTAATGGTTTATTATGATGTAATTGGAATGATGATAAATATGACTAGGGTGATAAGGTCATAAGATGTGGTTGGAATGACATGAAAATGGGTAATTTGGTTTAAAGATATTATATCGATTGTTTCGTGATTTTTGGATGAAAATGCCTAATAGGATTAAGGCATATTAAATGGTGAACCTACAAATGGGTAATTGAATGGGAAATGGGGAATATGTTAAGGTTATGTAATAAGAGATTGTATGAATTTTTGGAATGGGTTAATACATGAGAATTTGGTGGTACACCTAAATCATTGAATATAATTAAGTGATTGTGTTATGTGATATGAGAATAGTACTTGAAATAAACAAGTGGAAAAATGATTCTGAAATTATAAATGATCGAAATGGGTTAATTAATGGACAATGATGAATTTTGATAACGCATAGTGGTTGTTGAATACACCTAGTGGGTTGAGGATTGAGAATGAGAATTTGGCTAGATGGCTATGAATTGTAATTAGTAAATGTGTTAATGGGTTATAAAACAATATTAATTCCCTTGTTTTTATCATGTCTTGTGAATTATAATGGCATTGAATATGCTTGGTTGTGTTATGGTATGGTTGTGGTTACATGATAAATAATCTTGTGCACATGGATTGGTAGAGTGGGGTATTGACTTGAGGTTCTATGTCCACAGGTCAAGTTAGACTAAGGCTCTAAACACCACCCCAAAATGCACTGTTTTGGGAATGGGATAGAGTCTCTATTCCCCTAATGGTTGAATTCCACCCGAACTGAGGCTTCAAGGTCAGAACAATGTGTTGATGTGATATGTGTATCCCTAGTGAGATAGGGACTTGATTTATTTCTTCTACAGATTGTGATTGATTGCCTTAAAGCCTTTTGTTGATGATATTTATAACCAACCCATGGAACATGTCAAAAATATAGATTATTTATTGAAGATAGTATAAAAAATTGAATTGGGATAAATGCTCATCATGAATTAAATGAACACTTTTAACTAATGGCGCCCAAAATGTTCCTTGATTACTTACTATTTATTTTTTACTAACAAGAACTATCTATTAGACTAGATATTTTGTAGACACCATTGGTGGTGTCCTATTGAGTTAATTTTACTCACACCAGATTTGGGCCTCTATTAGGTACCCAAGAATATCTATTGGTTTCTTGTCAGGACAAGGGAAAAGGCCCTACACGAAGAATTTGAGTTGAGGCCGGTATGTTCATGGGGAGGATCCGAACTTACAGTTAGGACCCAATGGGAGTTTAGTTTTTTGCCTTAGTTTTGGGTTTCATTCAATTTTCACTACAAGTATGACATGAAGTTATTGTATTTGATTTGTGGTTTGTGCCCCTTTTTTGGAAGTGATTGGTTTTGCATAGTTATGGTTTATTCATATTGTTTCCATTATTCATACTGTGTTATGTTATGAATTTTTATGATAGAGAGGGTATAATCTCCCCACATGACTTATTATACCCTCTCCACTAGTTGGAAACCTCTAGCGTATGGGGAGACATGCCTGAGGTCATGTGACTACCCTACTCGGAGAACCGTTTTAGTGGATCTTTGTTCAGGGATGTTTCAATGTGGAATCATTGGAGTTATTTTCTCTTTCTTACTATTTGGGGATTCTAGAAAAGTTATTAGGATAGTGTCTCGCCTTGATAATGAACTTGTTTTTGGGAGTAGCTGACTCATGTATGAGGTAAAACCCAAGCCCCCCTAGGTGGGAATTGTTTCTCTAGATGTGTTTTTTTACACTTGAATGATATTTATCTATTGGGTGATTCACATTTTTTGTGATTTTACTGATTTATGATATTTTTCCTAGGGCCGGAATGGCATGAGGTTGTGAATTCATGCATTATTTTAGGCGCCTAATGATATAGGTGTAATGAATCATTATAGGTACACACACGAGATGTGTTTGTGGGGTATAGAGAGGAGAATGTATTTTACATCTTGATAAATATTAATAAAATTATTCCTAATAATGATATTTGAAGTCGGTGAATGAAGATAATTAAAATGAATTGTTAAGGAATATCATATGTAAATAAATGTTGTGATCGGGGTTAAAATTTTGGGTTGTGATAAATTATAAAGCTTGATTTGGTGTCTAAAATATAAATAATTTTATAATGATGGTAAAATTATTAATGAATTTTTCATAAAGAAAGGTGTAAATGAATTAAAATGATGTTTGTAACCAGTTGTGAAATGGGAAATGTTCTTAAGAGGGAATCAATGGTGTTGTAAAAGAAAATTTGGGTTGAAGAGGTGTTGATGAAAGACATGTGATTAAGTGAATTGGATACCCCATGTTGACCATGACCATGAAATTTATGGAAGGGAGTAGTGTTCTAAGTGTGAGAAGGATCTTTGGGATAGAGAATAAAGAATGGGTTGTTTTTGGTTTCTAGCATGAGACCTTTTTCTATCAATGAATAAATCATATCGGTCATTCTTAAAATCATCGAGTAAAATAAAAGTTTAAAAATAAGAATGTATGAGTTTAATAGTGGATATCCATTTTGTTTTCATTTGAACCCTTGTATGTGTGGTTTGGGGCAGTGACGTTTCTCTAGTTTGAGACATTAGATTTGGATTGTGAGGCCTTTCCAGTTGTGATATGGCCTAGGCAGTGTGTTTAGGTAACCCTTTTGCGGGGTTGTGGACTTTGGGTTGCGAGGTGTTGTCCTGTAATGTAAGTGATGAAACTCTCGTGGTTTCTGACCATACAGAGTGCATGATGGACCCCAAGGATGGTGCCTCGGTCTTGGTGACCTTTTAAGTACAGACCTTCCAAGTTATGTCATGAATCCCCTAGAGGATTATTTCTCATAGTGTTGATGAATGTGAACACCTTTGGTGTGGAATGTATAGTATATGGTGGGTTGGTGTCCTAGTAATAGTGTGCATCGAAAAGGGTGTGAGAGTTCCATTCAATAGCATTGCTTTGTTCATGCCATGATAAGTATGGTTTGGGGAAAGAACCAATGGATTATCCTGGTTGTGACTCCAATCTAGATAGTTGGTATTATTAATTCTTTATGGTGACCTATGATAGAGGTTGATCATAACTTCTAGTGATTTTAGGTGTGTGTCGCGTATGTAGATGTTTTAGACTTTGGTAGCGGGACTCAAAGTGTCCCATGGTGTAGGTTTGTACTTGAAGGATAAGTGGTAATGTTGATGGATGGTTATGCCCCTCATGTTGTGGTTATGTGTTGACTAAATCATGAAATCAAGGGTGACCTCATGGGAGGACAACCCTACGATGTAGGTACATCAGAATATGAAGCATTGGAGACGCTTCAGAGGTGGTTTCAATGCATTCTGAGTACCACAAAGTTTAGTAAATGGTATAGTTGTGCCCTAACTATTTCATAAGGGTACCCTAGTGTTTGGGATTTGTGTTAAGGATTGTCTCAAAGGGTGGTATTGTATGAAGGCCTGAATCAGCTATTTGGGTGAGGATTAATGGTGGTATGAAAGTTGTTTTGAGAAGAAAATATAGGGGTGGATGAAGTGTGGTTATATACTTTCGCTTGATGGTGACATCGTGGTGAGGGTTTTTAGATGGATGAACTCGTTATTACGAATGGGTTTTTTTGGGTGAGATGGAGAGGCCACCTCAGGATAGATGTGTCTTACTAACCAAGTGATATGGTTAGGTAAATAAGAAGGTGATGGGATATACACAAGTTAAAGTTGTTTTGTGGGAGACAGATGGTTTAGATGGTGTGGTAGACCATGTTCTTTGGTTGTTGGTTGTCATGGACATGTCAGAGGAACTCGGGTGGTGTAGAGGATGTAGTGCCACATAAATTTTTGTTTTACAGATGCTTGGTGGTACGATCATGATCAATTGTTAGACTTGGTTAGATAACACACCTGAGTGGTAGTGATTATGTTTTTGTGAGATATGTTTGGTAGGGATGAATGAAATCCTTGGCAGGTCATGGTGTCCCATAGTTTGACCACAGAAATGGATATGTTGGTGGTGGTGTTATTTGAAAACATCTTATCATACCTCTTCTAGTGATGAGCATTCCCAATATCTTGACATTTCCCCAGGTACGTTGATAAGATCTAGCTTGTTCCAAGAGACATTAAGGTGTTTGGTTGGATGATGGACATCATGGTGTTTACGCTCATTTAAACGGTATGTGTGAATCCTGAGGATGGGCTTTACACCATCAATGGCTTTAGGAGAGGTCCTTACGATGGAATAAATGTCAATAAATGTCAGGGGAGATATTCATGGGAGCATATAATGGGCACTGGGTGACGTTCATTTTCTAGTTTTCGAAAAACAAAATTGAGATAGCCATGCCAAAGGTTGGGGATTGTCTTGTGTTTGAGTGTAAGAATCAGTGGTTTAAATCCCTCATGGTGAGAAATGGAAACAAGACTCCTAATGTGGGGAGTGATAAGTTCACCATGGATGTGGAGAAGAGAACATCAAGTCGACGTAGTGGCATTGGGGTGCCAATGTGGAACCTTTGAGGTGTGTGTCGGGTTCCTCAAAGAGGAATGTGTGCCTTGGATGTGATTTCTGATAATCCAAGTGTTGGATTGAGATTAGGTTGGTTCCATGTGAATCTTGTGTTTTCTATGCTGATTCATAGAATGGTGTGTTTGGATATGAAAACAATTTGAGGAAAGAGTAGTTTCAATCATAAAATTCAAATGATGATCGGGGTTAGACTTCGGTAATTTCTCCTCAGGTGGTTTTAAGAAATCTTGTATTATGGGAAACCCTGGCCATGTGATATAATTTCATGTTAAGGGGAAACCCGATTATGGTCTGGAGGACAGTAACACCATGATGATGGAATTCTAATAGAATTTAGTGAATAACCTCATTTTGAGTGTGGGAATATAATGATAGGCTTCTAGTTAGTAAAAACCTTGGGAAGGTGAGATAAAGGGGTAGTGTACCATTATTGGAAGGTGGTCGTTCAGGGACAAGCAGGTTGGGTGTGGTCCAACATGAGGTAGTGAACTTGAATGGGTGTGGTGAGAGTGACCCACCTTCAGGTTCATGTTGTAGCCTAATCTATGTTTTGCAATGAAGTTTTACCTGAGTGAGGATAAGTTGGTCTTAGTCCTTGGATGGATAGTTTAGGAATGTCCTCCCAAATTGTTTCGACAGTGCGGTTGGATTCCAATGTAGGGTAATTCCCTATGGATGCTTGGGTGCAGTGAGTTGGAACATGTTAGGTGATGGGAAATTTGGGTTGAGTTATAGTGGTCATTAGGTGAAAGTGGAGTTTCCATGTAACCAAAAATAGTGGAGAGAACCATAGTTGGATAAATAGTTGGTTGATGACATGATCATAGTTTTGAGATAGAAGGACTCAAGTGGTCACCATTTGGGAGAGTTTTCCCAGGCAGAGAGTTTCGGAATAGTTTTGTTTGGTCGAGTACCTGGGAGTCTTCCATGGAATTTGGTCGTATAGTTGTGGAATAGAATATTCAGAAAATAGGGTTGGAAGGATCATGTTTTCCCTTTTATTTATATCGAGTTTGGGTCAACGTTAGAGTTTTAAAAACATAGGAAAATGGCGCCATGTGATTGGGGTCATGAGTTGTGCATAGGATTAGGATGATGAGGTTTCAATTGGTTCTTCCATAACATTGTTATGTTTTGTTTTAAGTTTTCATATGTTGTGAGTTAGGTTGTTTCACCTATGTTTCCCCTATAAAGTTACTGTGGTGAGAATGGTTAAAGTTGCTGTATCCTTGAGGTGTTTTCATCTCTTTTTATTGTTGTAGTGAGAAAGTAGTGTGGGTCTTGTCCATTCCCTTGATCCATGTTCGGTGGTAATTGTTATGTAAAACTAGAAACATGGAGGGTGGGAATGGATAGAAAGGCGCAGTGGGATGAACCCTATTTTTTGGATGCTTACTAATTATTGGAAAACCGACTCAAGGATGAGTCGTTATAAGTTGGGGTGCAGGTATGGTCCAAGATTTTCATGAAGTATTTCTTTTTTATGTTTTTACTTGGGCCTCTTCTTTTTGGATAGATAAGTGTTTCCCAAGTCATTGAAAACTATTGAGGGTGTTCTAGGGGTTAGTGACTTGAAAAAGGGGGAAATGGGAATTCTGGGAAATCTGCACGGTTTTCACATGGTTTGGAAAACCGAGTGAGGGGACACCATGAAGGTAGTAGCAATCTAAATGGTTTGTTCATGGTTTGGAAAACCATGTGATAGAAAGTAATGCTATAAGTATCCACCTCACAGTTTGCACATGGTTTGGAAAACCATGTAGGTAAACCGTGTGGCCTAGAAACTTTTAGAAAATTAAAAAATTATCCCTCCGGGATTGTAAACCCCAACTCCAGATTTTCCTCCATTACTGCCCTATGAAACCTAGTGACAAAACAAGACATTAAATACCTCACATTGATCAATATCCCTCATTTCTAGGCAGTTTTAGATGTCGTTGGTTGTGGATCAAAGATCCGGGTAAGTCTAATTCTCTCTTTCCTTCTCTTTTTTGGATTAGGGTTTGTGGTTTCTTCCATCTTCTTCTGAAACCCTAAAATCCTCTTTTTCTAGTGGAACCTAGGTTAGGGCATCAAAGGGTTCTTGAATCCGGATCTATGTATCTGATTAAGAGTGTCTTAATCAATGGATTAGAGGTAGGTATCCTACAAATTATATCCCACAGTTTTGTTATAGATTTGTGCATGTGGGTTTGGATTTTTCCTATCTCTTGGTGTGTATAGGTTTTTTTAGTATGATTGGGTAAATTATGTGTCTAAATGATTTCCTTTAAACCCTCATGATCCCTATGGGATTCTTAGAGGATTATGTGACCATTTTAGGGCCACCCATGGGGGGTGCCAGCATTTCTGAACCTAGAGAGTAATAAGGGATAAGTGAATGATTGCTGAATAATAATTTGGAACCCATATCCAAAAAATTTTAATGGTTGATTAAGTTGTAAATGGAATGATGATAAATATAACTAGATAAATAATGGCATAGTATGTTGCTCGAATGACACGAAAATGGGTAGTTTGTTTGAAAGATATTATGTCGATTGTTTCATGAATTTTTGTTACAAATGCCTAAGGGGATTAGGGAATATTAAATAGAGAAATTTCAAATGGGTAACAGAATTGGAAATGTGTAATGTGTTAATGGGATTTAATAATAGAATGGATAAATTTCTAGAATGGGGAAATACATGAGAATTATGTGGTACACCTAAATGATTGAATGTAATAAAGGGATTACGTTATGTGATATGAGAATTATACTTCGAATGCATAAGTTGGTAAATTCATGTGAAATGATAAATGGGTTGAATGGGTTAATGAATGGTCAATGATGAATTTCGATAGGTAAAAGGGATTTTTTAATAAACCTAATGGGTTAAGAAATGAGAATTATAATTTGGATAGATGGTTGTGAATTCTAATTGGTAAATGTGTTAATGGGTTATGGAATGATTTTAATTCCAATGTTGTTGTCATGTATTGTGAATTATAATGGAATTGAATGTTCTTGGTTGTGTTATGGTATAGTTTTGGTGACTTGATAAATATTCAAGTGCACATGGCTTGGTAGAGTGGGGTATTGACCCTAGGTTCTATGCCCATGGGTGGATTTAGACTGAGGATCTAAACTCCACCTCAAAATGAACGAGTTAGGGAAGGGGATGTGGGCTCTATTCCCCTAACGTTTTCATTCCTCCCAGAGTGAGGCTTCATGGTGAGGGTAATGTGTTGATGTGATATGTGTTTCCCTAGAGAGATAGAGACTTGATTTATTTCCCCTATGCATTGTGATTGATTGCCTTAGACCCTTGTGTAGATGATATTTCTGCCTAACCCATGGAATATGCGATCAATATGGAATATGTAATTAAGATGGTATAAGAAATTGAACTGGGATAAATGATCTTAATGAATTAAATAAACACTGTTAATTAATATCACCTAAACTGTCCCTTTATTACTTACCATTTATTTAGTATTTTCATGCCTTATCTATTCAACTGGATATTTTGTAGACAATGTGGGTTGTGTCCTACTGAGTTTTGTTCTAACACCCTTCATGGGCAACCGTTTGGTACCTGATTAGATCTCTTTGTTACAGGTCATGAAAAGGACATAGACTATACCCAAATAAGTTGAGTTGGGCTCAGGATGTTCATTGGGAAGGATCTGGACTTACAGTCGGGAGCTATTTGGAGTTTAGTTGTTTGTCTTAAATTTTGGTTTTATTCACTTTGCACTACTAGTATGACATGACATTATTGTATTTTATTTGTGGTTTGGACCCTTTTTTTTGGAAATGCTTGGTTATGAATGTTTATTGGTTATTCAAATTTTTTTTCTATTCATATTGTGTTTAGTTGTGGGTTTCTCTGATAAAAAGAGTATAGTATACCCACGTGACTTATTATAAACTCCCCGCTAGTCAGTAACCTCTAACATATGAGGATATGCGCTTGAGGTCATGTGACTACCTGGCTTGGAGCACCAGTTTAGTGGTTCTCGAGTCAGAGACACAACACAACTCACTCAAATAATATGGGTAGAAAAAACTGGTGAGTATTAACTCCAAGACCCATGAAATTAATATTATAAAAAAATCCCAAATAAAGGTACACAAGTATCGCATATGTTATAGAATATTAGTGAAAATTGATCAAATAGAAAACTCTCAAGATCCTGGATTAATGAGTCATTACTTTTATAGGTATCCCCAAAATTGAGGGTCACTGGTTAATGAACCAAAAAGTAATCACTGATGGAACAAAAAAGAATATATATTCCCATATCAAAATAAATTTAATGAACTTGGATACATTTAAATATAACACACATAATCA
This sequence comes from Viscum album, assembly GCA_963277665.1. Taxonomy (NCBI): domain Eukaryota; kingdom Viridiplantae; phylum Streptophyta; class Magnoliopsida; order Santalales; family Viscaceae; genus Viscum; species Viscum album. The sequence continues at coordinate 1,948,408,406 of OY728125.1, forward strand.
TTCTGGGATATTGTCGATCCATATGCATCAACTACTTTACTATCCCTAAAATAGCCCTCCACATAAATACATCTCCCCCACACATAGATTGATAAAAGTACTAAAAATATTCAAGAAATTTGTAGGGAAGGGTATAATCTATATGATCATCCTAAAAGGATTCTTCGTAGCTTCTAAGTGATACATGAAGGAGACAATTTATGGGTGGATCAATGGGTTAAAGAGGATAGGAACTCAAATAGATTTCATTGTCATTTCATAAAAACTTTTAAAATGTATTTTGTTTTTATTGAAAAACATGGAATCTACTATAAGAAAAAACATGGTTGATATTCCTTCAAGATAAATAAGAATAAAATATGATAGAAAATTGGGTCAGAATCCTCATGGGTTGGGAAATAATTTCTGATATCACAAATGAGCATGAGGGAAAATTGGTGTCTCCAAAATATATAAGTTTCCAAAAAAATCAAAGCATGGAATAATGTTATAAGTCATCTAATTCACAATATCAAGGATAAAGGAATATAAAATAGGAATCATGTGCTCAAACTTCCTGGGGATAAAAGTGGTATTCTACCAACTATGTTACCAACAAAACACAGTTGTTTTCATGAGGGTTCAATAATCATAGGCATGTTAGTTTTTTTTTCATTTTTCAATTATTTTAGTTAGTCGATTTATACTGTGTTTTTTAAGCATAAAATAAGACATAAAATAAAACACTTCCCTGAGTGTGTGTAGATATATGCATTAAGGTTTTTTCTATTCATTGAAGCTCCAGAAATTATGTACCTATAAAACCCCCAAATAGACCACACATACTCGCATCATATCATAGAGGTCAACAAAAAAATAAAAATAATATGGATGATAAAAATATATATGAGTAATATAACTCCACTATAGTTCTAGGATAAAATTGATTATTGTAAATGTGTTCAATTTAATTAAAAAAATAAATTAAATGAAATGAAACTAGATGGAGTGAAAAGAAAAAAAACGATAGGATTCTTCCCATTAAGTGAAATTTTTACATTGTTTTCATCCATATGTAGTTGAAACTTTACTATGATATAACATTAATGTATACTATGAATATGCTACTTGATCAATGGGATTGTTGAATATATTCATTAAAAAAGAAATTATCCTAAAAGTTGTGCAATATCTCAATAAAAACTTGTTGGTCAAATAGATTTTTTTAATGAAATTAAATTTTACCAACTTATATGGGAATGAATATGCCTATTTTAAGGAAAAAATCATAGAATAATTGGTGTTTTTTGCAAAGGGAATCAGTGTGAATATCAATAATATTACCTCTTTGAATGTGCACAAGATAAGAAATTACATTACCTGATTATTTCATTGGTTGGATTATATCCATCATATCCTTGAATGAAGTATATGGGTTGATGACACATCGAAATTCATTTTCACCGCTAAACAACAACATAAGTAAATCCACTAGTTTATAAATAAACTCATGCTCACTACATAGAGTAAGTGGGGTGGTCTCTATTAGAGTAGGTAACAACATTGTGTCAATAATGAAATCATTTTCAAAACTTTCTTCTATACCACCCTCTTCATATTTCATTATTAGAACATGTGGAACCATGAACTCAGGATCCTCTAGGAAATCACATTTTTCCATTATTTCTATAAAATTATGAGTGTTATTTACCACCACTACTAACTAATTTTCTAACTCTGGAAATGATTCATTTGTCTCCCTTTTTAAAAAAGTTTGAGTCTCAATAATATTTTCATAATGTGGTGATTCGATGTCATTTGAAGTGATTTCATGTTGTGTGTTTCAGTCCATATTATCTTGGATCAATAATGAATCTATCATAGTGAATAAGGGTCCTAGTTAAATGTCATTTTCATTATAAAATGTGTAATTTGTTAGACATTGAATGTTTCATTTTTTACTTTTGGATGGTTGGGTTGTGAAATCATAAAAGATGGACCTGAAATCACATTTTTTGAGGGTAAATTAGGTTCAAAATTTTGGAATACAATTCTCTAATATTATTGAAATGTGATTATATTGGGAAAAATAATTTATGGAGAGTGGTCATAACTGGTATGGAAAAAAGGCAGATCAATCTCATTATTAGAATTGGGAAGTGGATATTGTTCAAATGGAACCTCTACTACACTCTCCTCAAAAAATTGTGCTAAATTAGGTCATCATGTGGTAGTAAGGTGACTAGTTCAAAAAATGAGTTATTTGATTTTCTAGATATTTCATTGAGGATATCAATTTTCATTATTTTCATCTTGATGTTCAAACCTATGATTTACCTCAGTGATAGAACGAAACAACATATTCCTAATTATTGAATCATTTGTTTCACATGAATTAACATGTTCTAAATTTTTAGGAATGATTTGACATTGAAAATTATTAAATAGAATGCAGGAACTAGAATTAAAATATGATGAAGGATTATTTCATGTATCCGTCCATTTAATTGTATAAAATCATTATAATAAAAAGGATTATGTGAAAATATCATTTTACGTGAATTATTATACAACATATCTTGAGTTGTGGCTACTTTGGGAGGGTATTGAATGTATATATATGGTGCTGACCATGAAATTCAGAAATTATGGGTGTCTTGAAATTGCCTTCTTTAAAAAATTCCCTGAGTCATAGACTAAACCTTTTTGTTTGTTTGTTTTTTACCTAAATCACTCTTTTTAAAGAATATATAATGCTACCATTGTTTTCAAAAAATAAACTAACAAAATTGGCACGTGCATCATAACTCGTGTAATTTGAAATATTTGTTAACCCACTAGATACTCTAAAATGAGTGTGTAGGGTTGTAGCATGGAGAGAATGTGAGTAGACACTTGGAATATCCTCTAAGAATAATTTATAGACATACAAGGTTTAAAAGTAAGTAACAACTAAAACTTATAAATAACTAAACATGTATCTAAAATAACTATTTAAATAGACTAAAAGTATTTAAGTTAAATAAACTATGAAATGGAAGAAATTGTTGGATATGGAAATGTCAGAATTGTAATGTCTGTTCATGTCCATGCAATTCCAATTATTTAATTTCCACTTCTAAATATTTATTTTTTTCAATTATCATTGAATAAAATTATAATCTAAATACCATCAGGTATCATTCTATAATGTTATAAAATATTATATTTTTTACATAAATCATCCAACATTTCATTCTCTAGCCTGAAGAATAATTTTGACGTCCTTGCAGTGCTGAATCACATGGTAAAATACAAAAATTCATTTCTCACAAAGTTTAAATATTTATCTATATTGGGTTCACATGAATGAGATAACTTATTTGGTATCACTCACACACATATTATAAAGAGAGTACACAAAATACAAATTTTTCAATTAATATATTTATTTATTAAAAATTTGATGGTGTGCAATTTATGAATTTCTCAAATGCACGATTGAATTTCAGATAAATAAATTCCATGATGATCTCCCACTCGTGATTACTTATTAGGTATCACATAAACATGCTATAAAGTAGATATGTAGGGTCTAAATGAAAATTATTTAAAATGAAGATATAATTAATGAAATAAACATCCAATTAAAATTAGTTAACTAGAAATCCTATTTGGATGAAAATAATTGTTTTCAATTATCTTCACATTCATCACAACCCTGACACCAAGAATGTTAGCCCTCCATCACGATGACATGACACATAAAATAGTAAAAAGTGGGTACAACTGTGTGCATATTGTCATTATGGTTACTATAAGCTTCAATATGTAATGACCCATCCCCCAAGGCTCGTGTTGGGACTACCCCAATCCCACCTTTTATAGGTCGGAGGCTAGTTACTAGCACCGGAAAGGCGTATCCCTATAATGGGAAGACATTGTCTATAAACCTGTACAAATTCACCATCTAATAACACAACAAGAAGCAACCGTGAAGTAAATTGCTGTATTAAAAAGTTTATTGAAAGTAAAGGGTCTGAAATACAAGCCCAAATGGAAAGTAAACGTACAATTGAATGAGAAAAAAAATCCTGGAATGTCCACTGAGGATCCCACATGAAGGGTAGGTACAACTCAAGATCAGTATTTATTGCATCATGTCATGTTAAATGGCCCACCTATGAGCATTGTCCTGTCCTGGCTCCCTCAGCATCGATCAACGTTGTCCATCATCTATACAAGTCACATCAAGGTGCGGGAATAGCCTGTACAGGGGTGAGTATAACAATACCTAGTAGGGACTAAGAGACCCCCAATGGTCTCCTAGAGTTCCATAATGGAAAAACTACAAAGCAAGACCTCAATCACATAGCACGAAGTTGTATTCATCAACTCTAATTAGGTATATTCTCATACATTTACCTATGTTATCAAAATATACTCATCTCATACATGAGGAAACATAAGGCTCTAACTTTTAATCCATTTTCACAACTGGTCTACAAGGGAAGAATAACACAAAGGTAACACCATGAAGGTAACACCGCGAAGTTAAAAGTACCACAAAGGTAACACCACGAAGGTAACACCGAAAAGGAAAAAGTACCATAAAGGTGTCACCAAAAAGGTAAAATAGCCACAAAGGTATCACTGTGAAGGTAACACCATGAAGGTAAAATACTCAACTCACACTTTATATAAAACCTAAATACATAAGTACATATAATTAGTCATAAAACTAGATCATCTTATTATGTCGAGAGGCTCTATTATTGATTCGCGTAGGATCGACAGATGCTGACCCAAATAGGATCGCTAGGCCCTGACCCACACATGATCGATTGATTCCAAACCGCAAAGGATTGCTAAGCACTGAACCACACAGGATCGATAGATACTGACTCACATAGGATCGATGTTCTTTCTTCACGTCGCAGCCAGTCAAGAATTTCCCACACTAGGCATGCTTTATTCTAGGAGGATCCACTCCTCAAGCTCTCAGTCTTACCTCAACTTCCACAAAGATCAATAAAGAAGTATCCCAAAGTAAATCCAAGTCGACAGGGTTCCAACACAATAGACAACTCGTCAATCGGATGACAGATCTGTATGTTATAGAAATTTTAATTCTGAGGGCCCTGTTGGATTCGTGTTCGATCCAACCCGGCAGTACACTAACTTTCTCCAAACACAACTCGGTTATACCAAGAGGACCATCTTGTTCTAATGATTCCAACACCATAGATGGTTTGTCAAACAGAAGTCTGGTTTATGAGGTAAGGCCCTTTAAGAAAATCCGGGCCTGGATGGGTCCGGGTCCGGTCCAAACCAGTTGGACCGACCCGGTGTGACCCCGTCTGGGTCAACCTGACCCAGTGCGGGTCAACCTAAAATATCCCGGGTCCGACCCAGCCCGACCCAGTAGGGCTGGGTTGTGGTGGGCACAGCCCGCTAGGCCTCGGACTGGTCTGGCCCACTAGGCTGGTGAGGCCGGCTTAGCTGGTGCAGCCCGAACCATAGTGGGGTGCAACTGGATGGGCTCACGCGGCCTGCTAGAGATTCGACCCACTAGAGCGGGGACCTTCCAAGTTAGTATGGGGAGAGCAGCCCCCCAGTTTTCTCTAATGTCCTTAGTCATTTGGTTTGTGCGGTGGCACCATGTGATGAAACCTGGTTTTCTGTGGGACCTTCAAGGAGCAGGTCCCTACTTCTACATCGTCAGAGTCGTGTCCAACCTCTCCAGCAATGCACTGTTGCATACTGCTTCGCCTCCAATGACCAACTAGTGTCATCCGCACCCTATGTCTGCTGCAGTTGAAGAGTTGTGGCTAGCTTCTCTGGTAGCGCATGCATTCTGCCTCTTCCTCCACGGCCAGCCTGAGCCAACATCCATCTCAACCCACCGCAACTTCGGTGGAAACCTTATGCGCCCGAGGTGCATGACGGCACGCCACCCTCTCCTCCTCCACTATCATCGGTTGCTGGTGGTCTTCCACGGGTCATCGGGAGAGCTCTGTTGGCCTGTTTTTACATCGGACGGTGCCAAATGACTCCCTGGGATGCCCCCTTCATTCCTAAACCTAGCGTTCTAGGTTTTTTCCAACCTGAATAAAATCTATCATAAAGAACACATCAAATATCAACAAAATGAAGAGGGTCCGAGCCTATTTTTTTGGCCCACTCCTTCCTTGTTATCTTGATAGAAAGAGGATAATATACTGATTTAATAACTCTTAAATTTAGAAAAGAAATAAACCATAATTCAAGATCATTGGATAATGTTTTTTTTAGAAAAAGTCTGTCTTGGTTGTTAGTGATTTGGTGGTGCTCGTCACCACTCACTAGAACTAATTTCTCCCTCCAAGTGTTTGGTGTCGTGGTACATTTCCAGATCTTCGTCGCTTGGTGATGATGTACCAACACCTCTCCCTGAGCTCCATATAAATTGGAGAGGGGGAGGGTGAGTAAGGCATATTAAATTAATAAGGTTAATTTAATTAAAGAACCTTCCTAATTCCAATGGTGTAGTTACAAGAATAATGGGGATTCAAGTCATATAATGGCTTGACATGTCATTGGTCCTACCATTATCACTTTTCCATTGGAGGAAAATAAAAAGAGAGAAATAAAATAACATTGTTATTTTATTATATTTTTTAAAAGTCTAAAATCTAAAATTTTATCCTGAACTACTGTGGTCAAAGTGAATCCTCACTTAAATGACTCTCGGAACTACGGATTCAGCAGTGCCCTCGAATTTTTAATCTGAACACCCGTTCAAAAGATAGAAAAATTTCACCAGTGCGTTTACTGAGAGTACTATAAAAAAAGTTCAGAAATTCATTCCAGGAACATAGGGCCTCAAAATCATGTGCCATCAATTTTCAAAAACTCATTGTAATTCCAAATAATTAAAAAATTCACCTGGAAAATCTGGGTCTTTACATTCTCCCCACCTTAGGGATTTTTATCAATAAAAGCCACAACATATGATAAGGAAAAAATGGGGGTACTGAGCATGAATATGAGCCTCCCACTACCATGTGATCTCATGGAGGTCCCTGTGCTGCCTGCGAATGTGAACCAGAGGTATTGATCATCCATGAAATAATCACTTCTGTATATCCACTATATCTGATAGAACCTCCATAAAAGTCGTCCATCATCAATGTCCAGCTCACCCCAGTCAATAACATGTGATGGGTCATGCATGTACTTCCTCAGCTATGACACATGGAAAACAACATGAACCCGATGAATCTGTGGGGGGAGAGCTAGGTGATAAGCTACTATTCCAACTCTGATGAGAACCTGAAATGGACTGATGAACCTCGGAGATAGCTTGCCACCCCATCCAAATCTTTGCAAACATCGTCGAGGTGAGACCCATAGGAAGACATGGTCTCCCTCCTCAAACTCCAAAGGTCTATGTATCCTATCAGTACAAAACTTATGCCTTCTCTATGTAGTCTTCATCCACTCCTGGATGATCTAAAACTTCTCAGTGGCATCTCATACCAATTCTGGACCAATAAGTGCTGACTCCCCAGGATTTTTCCAGCATTGAGGTGATCTGCAAGGTTGACCATATAAGGCCTCAATGGTGACATATCGATTGTAGAGTGATAGTTATTGTTTTACGTGAACTCCACCAAGGGAAAGTGATCCTCTCAACTACGACCAAAATCTAGGATGCAAGAACAAAGCATGTCCTCTGGTGTATGAATGTTCGCTCCATCTAATCATCCATCATTGGATGAAAGGTGGTGCTCAAATGTAGATGAGTCCTGAACACTCCATGTAATCCATTCCAAAATTGGGAAGTAAAAAGTGTGTCACGTTCATATATGATCATCGATGGAACTCCATTAAGCTATAAAATCTTTTGTATGTAGAGGAATCTCAAACGATCTACTGATCCCCACTCTCAGAAGGGTAGTAAGTGGGTCGACTTGGTGAGTTGGTCAATGATCACCCAGATAGAATCATGTCCACTCGACATCTGTGGTAGCCCTGTCACAACGTCCATGGATATACCATCCCACTTTCACTCTGGTACCTCTAGTGGCTAGGCTAAGCCTTCAAGAACCTGATTCTTAGCCCTCACTTGATCACAAGTGAGGCATTGTGAAACAAACTCTACCACTTCCTTCTTCATCTCTGGCCCCCAGTACTGACACCAAATGTCCTAGTACTTCTTTACCACACCAGTATGTACCGCTAGAGGGTAGATTTGTAACTCCCTTAACACCGCCTCCCACAGTGCCATTGGAACCATGGGTGTGACCTCTGAAGAGGATGTCGCGCTACCCACCTTCAAAAAATCCATTAGGTGCATGTCCTGTTGATATCTAAGCACATCGAGCCTCGTAGTAAATGTCTCCATGATGTGCCTCCTGAAATAACTGACGATCTGTGGGACTGATAATCATAGACTGGAAGAGTGTTTTTCCTTCTCTATCCACAAATAATATCTATAATGCGACTAGCTACTCTATCGCCTCACATAGAAACTGTAGACCAAACCTCCTACTGAATGTGTATACAACCAAATTTCTCTTTATATGAGTGTAGAATATCTCAAATTCATAGTCCTGGATGATGTCTTTCCAACATCACTATCTTTGGTTCTGGTCCTTTGGTGAGAAGATATACCTGAGACTCTTGTGATCAGAGAAAACAGTAAATTGTTCACCCATCAAGTAGTGTCACGACATCTTCAAGGAGAAAACCACGACTACTAACTATAGGTCATGGGTAACGTAGTTCTTCTTGAGTTGTCTTAGCTTTCGTGAACCATAGCGATCACTAATCACTCCAGCATCAAGACACGTCCATATCTGGTCCTGGATGTGTTACAGTAGACTGCATACCAAACTCCCTCTTCTGGTAGCCTCAAGATTAGGGGAACTCATCAATCTATGCCTCAGCACCTGCAAACTATGCTTGCATCTCTCCATCCATACGAAGGGTTTTCCCTTCTTCGTCAATGCTTACAAGGGTGTTGAAACTCTGGAAAAGTCAGGTACAAATCTCTGGTAATACCTATCCAAACCCAAGACACTCCACAGCTATGTATCACTCCTGGGCGGATCCCAAGAAATCAGGACCTCTATCTTATCTTGATCCACTACAACTCTAGCCTCTAAGATTACATGTCCCAGAAAATGGACCTACCATATCCAGAACTGGCACTTTGAGGGATTACCTTAAATCTAGTTTTCTCAAAGTTTATCCAGAACTATCCGTAGATGATAGACATGCTCCTCCTCCATCGTTGAGTTCAAAAAGATGTCGTCAATGAAGACCACCATGAAGTAATCGAGATATGGATAAAAGATCTTGTTCATGAGTACCATGAACACTGAAGGGGTGTTGGTCACACCAAATAAAATAACTAATAACTCATAGTGGCCATACCAACATCTGAAGATCATCTTCTTCACATCATCATCTCGTACCCGGATTTGATGATAGCCTGATATGATTCTATCATCGAAAACCAATGACCTCCCTTTAACTGAAAAAAATATCATCAATCCTCGGATGTGGGTACCTATTTTTTAGGGCCACTTGATTCCGGAATCGATAGTCCACATAGAGTCTCAAACTCCCATCTTCCTTCTTGAAGAACAAAATCAGGGCTGCCCTTGGAGAAACATTGGGCCTTATGAACCCTTTTTTTTCAAGTCTTACATCTGTACCCGTTACTCACTAAGCTCTATAGGAGCCATCCGATACGTTGGTGTAGATATTGGTGTCTTCATGTGGTAAAGGTTGGTGTAAAAATACAACTCGCTATAAGGAGGTAGTCCCAAAACGCCATCAGGAAAAACATCAGCATACTGGTCCACCACTACAGGATATCTCAGACACTCAACATCAACTCCACCATGGTAAGGCTATCCAATTGATGTATGATCGGTGGCACCCACCTCTGAGTATGTTCAAATTATGCATCAAAGGTTCCCTTTTCATCGGTTAATGAAAACCTGGTCCTATATTCATGGACACACTGCACTTTTTGCCTAATATAGTCAATATGAGAATGTACTGTGGATAAGAAGTCCATGCACAAGATGATGTTGTAAGGCCTTGACACCGCTACTAGAAGATCCCAGCAGAATCTCTCACCACATTGAGTAAGCTCACACTACTAGCACCAGTGTGTAATCATCTAATACCCTTTTGAAGGAGTCTCTATCCAAAAGGATCAAGCCAATAGCTCCATCAGAATCCATGAGCTCTGATAGAGGGTTGTGACAATAAAAGAGTGACTGAAACCTGTGTCTATATGTACTATATCTAGTGTGGAGTAGATAGATATGGTGACTAGAAGCATCTTCAGATCATCGTGATCATAGGACTCAGCTACCTGGAGCTGAGCGCGTCCCTATCCACCTACTCTCTGTGGTTGGGGGGACTACTAGGAGGTGGTTGTGATAGAACCACAATTCTTCTCCCACCACCTATTGTGTGACAAACTCCTCTACTACATCTTCCACCCTATGGACCTCCTTGCTTAACCTCTACCTCTGCCTCATTGGTATCTCGATCGTCTTCTAGTCATCCACATGGTCGGTCAGGTAGTTGCGAGCCATGTGACCATGCCCGCCACATGAGTAGAACTGTCTAATTCTCATCTATTCTCCTCTATCTCGTGATCCACACACCACCGAACCTATATCATGAAGTCATCCACTAGATGTTCTGGCCCACTTGGGTCCCTACGTCACACTTCTATTGCCTGTTGCAGACGACTATACTATCTGACATCTGATGGTGGCTCTCATTGTTGGTGCCTACTCAGCTAGGAATCTCTCCGCCAAAAGCATTTTCTCTTGCACCCCATACTGCATCAGAATGATGAAAAATATCATAGATGATCTGATATCCTGTTGGAGACCCTGCTCAATGGTCTGGGCCCTGAAGAATGGCGTCTCATACCATAGCGGTTGAGTAGTGGGAGAGATTAGTGAAACTCACCGAGTACTGGGTCATAGTCATTTTTCCCTTCGGTAAGTGCAGTAGCCCCTGTATACGAACTGAGCATAAAGTCACTGGGTTGAAATATGCCCTGTAAAGGCCCTTGAAGTCCACCTAGGTGAGGGTCACCTCATCTTTTATCTAGAGTGATAGACTCTACCATCTCCCAGATGCTCTCTAGAAGTGACTGTCAACTAGGATCACAATCAGATCAGCTGTTGTCCCAACTAATCGAAAAACTGTGGCCACAGCCTCAAGCTAGTCCTCATCTACCTACAAATTTGTCTCACATCGGAACCTCAAAGGCCTCTGCCGCTAGAACTTGTTCAATACACTTAGTCGGCATGCACCCTCTACTGGTGGGGCTGGTGGAATCTGTAGCTCAACGGGTGGTGGTGCTACTGGGGATCCACCATATGGTATTATCGTTGTAAGAGGGCCCTACACCAAATCCTCATCACTTGGTGGGTCATCATCATGTACTCTCTTGGGAATCCTATATAGATATATATGTGGTGGCATCCTGAAAGAAAACTGGTGCTCTATGGTCAATAAGTTATACCTAGTGAGCTGACTCAAAGATATCATAAGAAAAACATTTCAAAAACACACTCAATCAGGGTTTTTGTGAACTGAGTCAGAAATCAGAATTTAGGGCCATGGGTTATGGATAACTCATCTGCCACACCAAAACTGGATACCCCAAACTGAAAACCAAACTCAAAACACATAACACTATTTCCACACAAAAAAGTTCAGAGCCCTATTTCTTCTGTAGAACTGACTCCTTTGATACCACTTTTCCAAAACACGTCCCCTTGAGCCTATGCCGTGACAACGCCAAGCTTGCCTTCCATAGGCCAGGGGTTACTAAATAGCACCAGAAAAATGTATCCCTATAATGGGAAGGAATTATCTCTAATCATTTACAAACACCATCTAAGAACACAACAAGGAGCAACCACGAAGTAAACTGCTATTGAAAAAAGTGTACAGAAAGTAAAGGGGATGAAATACAATCCCAACTAGAAATTATAGGTACAAATGAAAGATAAAACAGCTCCTAAAACGTTCACTAAGGATCCTACATGAATGGTAGGTATATCTTACGATCAGTAGGCACATCATCATGATGTGGTAGTGTTTTAACACTCTTTTCCACATACTTTTTGAATTTTCTAATGACTTTTTTATATTAAAATGTTTTTTTAGTAAATAATTTATAATTATTGTATTTTTTTACTAGCTGTGTAGATTAATCAGTTTTTAGTTTAAATCAATTGTTTTTAATATTCATCTTTTTTTTAAATAATTCTTTAATTTACATAATTCTTTTGAATTTGACATTTATTTATTTATTCTTTTATTTTTACATTTTTTTCATTCTAGTTAATTTAGTAATTAATTAGTTAAATTAATTAATTATTTATCATTTAAATTGAAAATAAAAAATGTAATTTAGTTTTTAGTCTTTTAATAATTAAATTAATTTTAAAAATTTATGTTTACTCATTTATTATTTCTTAATATTTAATTTTCATAATTAATTATTTAATTAATTGGTTTATTAGCTCAAGTATGTAATATAAATTTTTTTAATTTGTTCTGAATTCACAATTTTTTTATAATTGGATTCATTCTTTTAAATAAAGCTTAATTAATCTTATTATTTAGAGTTATTATATTTAGTTTTTAATTTTATTCTTTTTAATTTAATTAATTAAATTATGAATCTATTTCTTCATTTTATTATAGTTTTAATTTATATTATTTTGATTTGTTTGGTCTGCTTAATTTGTAGGTACTCACGGTGGAACTTTCCACCGTTTTCACCCATCACAGTCTCACCGTGAACACCACTTACCATTTCAGCCACTAATTCCATCCTTTACGGTGCCACCATGTCCATCCTACCATTTCAGCACCCGTCTCACCATTTTCAGTATAAACGGGGCCACTATTTCTGGAACCGGTCTCACTATTTCCCTCATATGGGTGATGTTCTTCCCACTCATGGTGTCTGTCTCAACGTAATCCTCTGCCACACTCCTCTGCCCAGCCTCCTCCACACCATCCTCCTACTCCTTTACTCTTGGAATGCCGTCACCACAACAGAATCACCGTAAATGAGAAAACAAATCCCACAACAAATCAATGTAATTGATGCACAAAAAAACACAGCATCAAACCCGTTCAGCAGCACTGCAAATTACGCACAGTAGATAAACAAAAATCAGAAAGCTGTATTGTTTAAGAAAACATGAACTAGATCTGAGGAAATAAAAATATTGAAGAATAAGAAGAGCCAATTTTCTGATTCTTGCGGCTGAACCTCCTTGGACCTCGTTGGCACCGTCCATCCACCAGAACCCTAACCTCCTCCCCCATTCTTCTCTCCAGCAAGACCCACAGCCACCCGAAGCCACTGGTGATCCCTCTACCTCACCGACTTTGAACCTTCCTGCCTCTCCAGCAACGCCTCCAATCCACCGCAACTCATGGACTCTCCTTCTGAACATCGGGCTCACCCTTCATCGTGGCCTGACGACCCCCACCACTGAAATCCACACTTGAGCAGCGCACCCCCAAACCTAAACCCGCACCTCTCCATGGCCTCACCTCCTGGACTCACCTGGCACCGCTGCACAGCACCCCTCACAACTCGTCGTCTCCCCCTGCTAGAATGCCCGAAGACGCCTCGGCCCTCATTTCTCCTACTCACAAACACACCCACTGAACCTTAACTCACCTTGCACACGTGTCACACTCTTCTATCTTCTGTCCACCCCTCTTCACAGATCGACCTCCATTCTCCATGCACACGAACTCGTCTTTCCACTGGTGACCCTACCACCACTGTGTCGCTTCTCCCGCTCTTCACTGAGACCCCCTGCTTTCCCCCTTTCTCCCCTCTAATTTTCTCCAAACAGACCCACCCTCCTATTTGTGTTTTACTTTTTTAGTTAATTTTTATTTTATTATATTATAAAATATAATATGATATATGTAGTATGTAATATATATGATATACTATACTATATTAATAATATGTTTAATCATAATAGTATATATTCTTTAATATATCATAATAATACATGTATTAAACTAATATAATAGTTATTATATATATATTAGTAATATTTAATACCTCTAATAAATATATATAATAGTAATTATAAATATGCATTTATATATAATTATATTATTCAAATTTTTCTATTTCTGAAGTGTTTTATGTTTTTCAGTGGTTCTGCACAGGGGGAGTTGGACGTGAAAACAAAATGGTGGGAACTTCGCAGGAAATACATGAGAACATTCATGAGTTCGTTACCGGGGTTGTTTTTACTCACAATGAATTCACTCAGATCTCGTGACAAGCATATTGAAGATGTGCCACATCGATTTTTGGCCTATCATTTTTCTCTGTTTTTAGTTTAGTTTCATTGAATAAGAGGATGTCGACTCCTCTATTCTACAGGCGGTATGGGGGCCAGAACAAGAACGAGGGTAGGAATTATTCAACAATGGGAGAAGGAAACTCCCCCAAAATACACATACATTCCATCCACTTCTCATGGATTGGGATTGTCTTCGACCAGGAGACGGGACCTGCTCCCCCATTCTCCACCTCGACCCCATTGCTCTATTCTAGTTTTGATTTAAATTTTGTTTGTATGTACTTTTATTCTGTTTAGTTATTTTAATTGTGATGTTAGTTATGTTTGATTGTTTGTGTAGCTCATTCATCCTCGCTTTGTGTTGTGATCTTCAATATCCAGAAATGGAGATCTAACTTGCGAGGCTAGATCCAGTTTATGAGACCCAAAACGATATGGAGATCCACACATCAATATGATCACATTATTTTTATTTTCCTTGGTAGATCGTGTCTACGAGTTAGATTAAGCGAGAGTAAGATCTTGGATAAGAAATTTTTTCACCTTCTTGTTTAATTTCTTCTCCCCTTCCAGTCTTTATTTCTCAAACTGAGAATCAAGATTGGTTGTGAAATGTGACAATCTTAATGGAATCATTCTGGTTTATGGGAATTTCTATCCAGAATTATTTTTGCAAAGTTAATCACCTTTCAGTTCGGAGGAACGCTTGAGTATTGAAGAAATTTAATGCTCAAGTGTTTAATTTCTAGGCGAGACTAGTGTGTGATCTGAGACATCGAGCATGCACTATGCGAATTTGAGAATTGTTCATGTTGATCTAGGAAGGCGAGTAGGGGTTGGATTAACATGGGGCCGACCTTGTTCTCACTGAATTTCTTCTTCTTTTTCTTGTTTACATTTTTTTGTCCTGGTTTTGTCCTATCTCTACTTTTTTTTCACTTTTTCATCACTGTTTCCCTCTCCATTGTGCTCTTCAGCACTGATTAGTGTTTCCGTAGGAGTTTGTTTTAATGTTTTCAATGTTTTTTAAAATAAAAAAATATTTTCGAAACAACCACTTAGGCTCTCAACACTCATTCATTGAGAGAGACCTCGAGGTTATCCAATGCGCTATATCTTGGGTATTTATAAATGTAAACTTGACCATCCTCACAACAAGGAACCTGTCAACATCACCACGTCACATCACATCAAATGGTCCACCTCTGAGCACCGTCCAGTCCTGGCTCCCTCAGCCTCAATCAATATTGTCTGTCATCTTCACAAGACATAGCAAGGTGCGGGCATAACTCGTATAGGGGAGATTATAACAATACTCAATGGGGACCCCGAGACCCCCGAAGGTCTCCCATTGTTCCACAAAGGATAAACCACAAAGAAAAACCTCGGTTTTAGAGAACTAAGTAGTAGTCATCAACTCTATTTGGGTATATGCCCATACATATACCTAAGTTATCAAAATATACTCATCTCATACCTGAGAACACATAAGGCTCAAAATTTTTATCCATTTTTACAACTAATCCATGATGGAAAAATACCATAAAGGTAACACCATGAATGTAGCACCACAAAGGTAAAAGTATCAAAAAGATAACACTGCAAAGGTAACACCATGAAGGTAAAAGTTCAACAAAGGTAACACCATGAAAGAAACACCACGAAGGTATCACCATAAAGGTAAAAAAATGAAGGTAAAAGACTCAGCTCACACCAGTTATATAACTTAAATACAGATGTATAGATGATTATTAGTAAAACTAGATCATATTATTTTATCGAGAGGTTTGGCTGCTAACCCACAAAAAATCAATAGATTCTGACCCACATAAGATCACTAATTGATGACCCACATAGGAACAATAGATGATGACCCAAATAATATCGATGTTCTTTGTTCACGTTGCGGTCATCCATGAGATTCCAGCACTAAGCACTCTTAATTCCAGGATATCTTCTCATAAAGTCGTCAGTCATATCTCAACTGCCACTGAGTTACACCAAGAAGTATCTCAATGGACTTCCATGTATTGAGGGTTCCAACAGGGAAAGTCGACATGTCAATCAGACTCCCGGTTTGTAAGTCATAGTCATGTTAATGCCGAGGGCCCAGTTGGATTCAGTATCAATCCAACCCCTTCGTACTCCAACATTTTCCAAAACTCGATTGGAGCATAGAAAAATGACAGTCTCGTTCCAATGATTCTAGCTCTATAGACTGTTCGTCAAACAGACGCCTGGTTTAGGAGATAAGGCCCTTTAAGTGAATTTGGGCCTAGATGGGTCCAGGTTTGGTCCAAACCGGTTGGACTGACCTGGCCTAACCCTGTTTGGACCTGCCCAAACTGGCCAGGGCTAGCCCGGTTGGGCTGGGCCATGACGAGCTCGGCCCACTAGGCCGCGGACCAGGCCACCCCGCCTAGGCGGTGTGGCCCCGCCCACTGAGGGGTGTAGCTCGCTGGGCTCGTGAGGCCTAGACCATGGAGGGCATAGCCTTCTAGGATCACGTGGCATGGTTTTCCAAGGGTGCAGCCCGATGGAGGCGCGGCCCACTAGAGTGAGTCCCACCATAGCTGTAATTGGGGGATCAGCCCATTGGTTTTCCCGAATGACATTAGTTGTTCAGTTTGTGCGGTGGCACCACATAGTGCCACCTGGTTTTCTATTGGACCCGCAGGGAGCGGGTCCCTACTACAGCATCAATATAGTTGTGGACTGCCTCTCTGGGAGCACAACATTTCTTGTCGCATTGCCTTTTGCGGTTGGACGGTGTTGACCGCTACCTACGTCCACCGCATCTGAAGAGCCGTGACCACCTTCTCTGGCAGCGTATGTGTGCCTCCTCTTCATCCGCGGCCGACACGAGCTAGCCGCCGTCTCCACCCACTGAAGCTTTGTCCACGGACTTTTTTGTCAGCAGCATAGGACGGTGTGCCACCATCTCCTCCTCGATCATTATCGGTTTCAGGAGGTCTTCCGTGGGTCATCGGGTGAGCTCCAGTGGCCCATTTTTTCATGAAAAGGTGCCAAATGACTCCCTGAGATGCCATGTTTGTCGTTAAACCCACTGTTTTGGGTTTCATCCAACCCAAATTAAATCACTCATGAATAACATGTCAAATATCAATAAAAGGAGGAGGTTCGATGCCTTGTTTGTTTTGCCCACACCCTTCGTGTTAGGTTGATTGAAAGAGGGTAGTATACTGATTAAAAAACTCTTGAATTTATTCAAGAATTAAACCCTACATTAATATCATTAGAGAATATCCGCATTGGAGGAAGATTTAGTGTTCGTCATTTGTGATTTGGTGGTGATTTTCACCCCTTTCTAGAGCTAGTTCCACCCTCCATGTGGTTGGCATCGTGGTAGTTTTCCAGATCCTCATCGCTTGGTGAAGTCGTACCAACAATCCACCCCAAGCACCATATAAATAGAATAGGGGGAGGGTGAGTAATGCAAGTGGAATTAATGGGGTTCATTTAATTAAGGAATCTTATTAATTATAACAGTGTAGTTACAAGAATAAAAAAGAAGTTAAGTCATTTAATGGCTTGACATGTCGTTGGTGATGCCACCGCCACTTGTATGTTGGAGGAAAAGAAAACGAGAGAAATAAAAAAACATTTTTATTTTTTTATTATTTTAACAGTACCTAATATAACATTTTCTCCTAACCTACTGCATTCAAAGTGAGGCCTCCCTTAAGAAAATCTCAGCCATGTGGATTCAATGGTGCCCTCATATTTTTAATCCGAGCACTGGTTCAAAAGAGAGAAAACATCATCCGTGTGTTTACTAAATGTACCTTAAAAAATTTCAGAAATTCATTTCGAGCACACTGGGTCTTGAAATCACGCGTTGTCAATTTTTGCAGACTCACGATAATTCCATATAATAAAAAACAATTGCATGGAAAATTTGGGTCCTTACACCACAAATGATATAAAAATAATAACCATCACCTGTTTAACACTTCATCACCAATGTAAACCACCAAGAACATATTTCAACATGAAAAAATTAATCGTATCAATTCCCACTCCTACCATGCAGCATTGATCTCTAAAATCAGTAGAATCCACCTTGCATGTCGATTGAAAAATCGCATAAAATAATGATGATCCCCACATGACAAAATAACGACCGGTGATTTTGCACAGTGGAGATAGGTTGGTGTAAATTTGTGAATGATGTTGCTGCCCAGATGTAGTTATCCCCCAAGGTTTCTTTTTGTGTGCATGTTTACGTAGGCTAGTGCGCTAATATCTAAGGAGAATGTGGGAACTGATGTGGGAGTTTAAAAAATGGATGAAGGTCGACGATGCCTATTGAGTGTAGTAGGAGGGAGGTAGTCACACCTGGTGTTGCAGATCCTGGAGGGAGGCACGGTGTGTGCCTGGTGGAGGAGATGAGGGATGGAGGGGATGTCACTGGATGGTGGAAGGGGGAAGTGGGGCCACCAAAGGGGGGAATTGGGGATGGGATGGGGTTGTTGGAAAATAGGTAGCAGGTGGAAGGGGAGGGGTGAGGCGAGGGAGTGGTGAGTAGAGGAGCAGTAGGTGAGAGGGGAAAGGGGGGAGTGGGGGCAGTGAGGGGAGAGGTAGTGGGATAAAGGAGGAGGGGTAGCGACTGAGCGGTGTTGGAGGTGGGGGTGGTAGGGGAGGAAAGGGGGTTAGTGGCCGAGTGGCCCAACCCTAGGGTTTCTCGAAACCCTGCAAGTAAAAACTCCTCCTCTTGACTCTCTACATGATAATATATATATATATATAACAAAAACAATTATTAGAAAATAATGTTAATAATAATAACAAAGATAATAATAATAATAATAATAAATGATATGAAATATAATTATTAGTTATAAAAATATATAAATGTGTGTGCCCATATGAGTTTAGGGTTAGATATCTTAAAATAATATATAAAATATTATTAATAGTTTGGAAAAATTAGAATATATCCTAAGAATAAATGTATTAATAAAATTTAATAATAATAAAACTAATAATAATAATAATACTACTACAATTATAAATAATATACGATGTTAAAAAATAAATAATAGTAATAATACAAATTAACATTATTTCAAATAAATATTAATAAACTAATAATAAAACTAATATTATTTAAACTACAAAAATAATGAAAGAGTTAGATATCAAATTTTAATAAACTATAAAATTAATATAAAATAATAATTTAAAATAAATAATATTTATATATAATTAACTAAAAAATTAAAAAAATAAAAAAGTAGAAAAGTACGGAAATAAACGAAACATGCTAAAAATGGTTAAAATATTTAATTAAAACTATGTTAGAAAATTATAAAACTACTATATAAATCAATGTATATCAAAAAACGTATGTTGAAAAATAGATCATAGTATATATAGCATTAGTACTAGTGGGATAGTGAAATATATAATCCCAAAAGTTTATAGTTATATGTTCCACTCAGATAATATCATAGAAAATCATATTTAAGTCTTATGGTTTGACATAGATTAAACAAAAGAATATTGTGTTTTATTTGTTTCGAATATCATAACAAAAGATATAATGTTAACTAGTCGTTACCTTAAAAACCATATCATAGGGTATGAAATTTCCATATCCCAGGAGTTGTGAAGTTAATTAATCATTTAATTCAATTGATTTGTGGGAAAAAAATTAAATGTTGAAATTCATTTTATCTTCTATATTAGACATTATTATTATATTCAATATGTAGTGATAAATCTAATGGAAAAATGTTATAAGAGTTGTGAACTAATATATTTTATCATACATTTATGAAACATATGGGAAAATTCAGAGGCTTCATGGTAATACCCAAATAATATATATAAGATAAATTATCCATTGATAGGGATAATTATGTACTCCAAAACATCCAATCGATTCACTATTCTTTTTTAAGATCTCTACCTTCTTGTTTCTTAACTCCTAATAAATACTTGAATATATTATAAGTGAGAACAATCCCACTTAATAATTGGGTGATTTAGATAGATTCATGGATAAACCACTGAGGTAAGAGTCTATTGTATTTTTCTTGTAGTCTTTATAAAGCATCTATCAAAGATATTACTAATTGTTTTTATTAGTATAGGGTATATAAAGTGATTTTGCAACACCCTAAGATCTAAAAAAGGTAAAATCATGCTCAAAAGAATATATGACATAAAAGAGTAAGATTATAATAGAATTTAACTGCTTAGGAATTTATAATATATTTCATTTTAAATAAATTCAATCTCCTCGATAGCTTGTTATGCACTCAATACCATATTTAAATGAAATGTGATACTCTATTGAAATATTTTTCTTTAAACATAACCATTGTAACATAGTTTTATGTTGTTGGGTATGAATAAGAATAAGAAAATTATATAAATTATATTTTTTTAAACATATACAAGATAAATTCAATGGTTATATATTGACTATTAAAAATAAGAATCATTTTAAGGTAAACTAAATGTTTTCTGAAAAACTATGTTTTTTCAATCAAAACGGTTACATCACTTCTTTCAAACTTATGATAAAATTAATTTGTAAAACTTTTATGATGTTTATTTTATAAAATTAAATTAATTTTGTAGATAATAATATGAAAATTATCTTATGGTAATTTTTTGGACTTTTCTAAAAAGTTTCATTTTGTGATGATTAGTGAAAATGCTAATTTGTTCAAAAAACAGTGCCTTTTTTAACTTATTTACAAAGATAAATTATAATTTAAACTGTTTCTAAATATTTTTTTCAATTATATTAAAATTTAACTAATTTTTGTTAATAAGACCAATTTCATATAGAGTCCAGTTATAATTTTTTTTAAACATGTGAAATTGTTTCCATTGGAAAAATAGTTTTTTCGATGCATCTTTGGGTTTAATTTTAAATTTAATTCTTTCACTTATATGAAATGAGTTTATAAAAATTGATTACATATAAAACCACAATATTTTGAAATATAAACATCATATTTGATAGCATATATATCACATAAAACTAAGTATCAAAAGGAATATAACAACCCAAGACTTTACAATATAATTATATTTAAATAAATTTAATATCTTCGATAGATTAAAATGCATGTTGCACCGAGTTTGAATAAATATTAATACTCTATTAAAATATTATTATTTTACAATTATTATTGTTACATAGTAATTAAATCAGAGGGTATGGGTTATAATAACTACATTATAAAAATTATATGGATTTTCCATTTTCAATAAATATAAAATATATTTATATTGATTAGAGATCAAAATTGAATAATTTAAAAAAATAAATATTTTTCAAAAAACAATATTTTTTCAGTAAGATAGTTTAACCACACTTTGAATACATAAATTATGATTAATTTTAACCACTCATAGAAAATTTAGTTTTTAAAATTAACATAATTTTTTGAATTATAATATCAAAATTTGCTTAAGGTGAGTTTTTGGGATTTTTTAAATAAATATTTCATTTTTCAAAGAATATTGAAAAACACTAAATTTTATTTGAAAACTACCATTTTGATTAAATTATTTATAGAGTAAAATTATATATTTAGTTTGTTTTAAAGTAAAATTAGTTAAATTTTATATCTATTAATCCAATTTATTTCATTTGAATAATTTTCATATTGAATTTTGATATAAAACCATTGTAAGCTTTTGAATATTTTATCTTTGAAACCACTCTTAACCATCGCGTCTACAAGATTAATTTTAAATTATAATATTCTACTTATGAGAATGGAATTTAGAAAATTATATTCCCTATTTAGAATAAAAATAATTTATATTATTTAAAAATATAAACTAAAGTTTTTTCTAAAATGAATAGTGAAAACATAAAAATTAATTATCATTGTTAAGGTAAAAATGATTTAAGAGGGGTTAAACGAAAAATATAAGGTATAAAATAACATAAATGTTTCTCTAAAATATTTTTTGTGGGCATTTTTATAACTTATCATGTCATATTCTCTATAATACTTTATTTTTTAACCTTTTTAAATGAAACAATCTTGGGTACACCGTTTTCTTTCAATAAATTACAAGTGTGCCACTCACCTCACATATAAAAGGACACCCACTCTCCTTTCATCCTCACACCATAAAACCCTTTTGGTTCATCCAATACCTTCCAAAATCACTTAAAATATTCATCCCCTCATTGTAGAAGGCTTATTTTGGGAGTAAATTTAACCTTTGTTGGCGTTGGTGCAAACCTAATAAAGATGCCCGAAGAAGATGTGACATTTTTCAACGAGCATTTTTTGATTTTTCCTCCACCACATTCAATTATTATTAAACCATTATGTTATAATAATATTATTATCATACATATAATGAGTTGTTTTATGTTATTTTTATTACATACAACCACCCCAACTTCCACAATTCAGGTAATGAAGTCATCATTTGTGTGTACAGAGGAATATCATCTCCCAAACCGATTTCATTCATTTTTCCATTACCACCTCTCATAGTTATGAATTATTATAAATATAAATATATTTATTATATTTATAACATAATTATACCAATTTATTCATTATAAAATATATATGTTTTTTACTTTACATTATATAGTGGACATGAAAACATTGCTCGTATAACAACACGGGCTTAACATCCAAGTATATTACATCATTTAAGATTAATATTCGACACATTACAAAAATAAATGTCTGAGGACCCTAATAGTTTAGTTTATTTATAAAAATGGAAACATAATATTCTAACTTGGTGGAATATATTCAATATCTCCCTTAAATTTATTTCCTTTTAGTACTCCTACTTAAAATCATTCTTCATAACCTGGGAAAAGGAAGCATATGAAAGGGGAGATCTCAGATGTTTAGTAAGGGTAAAAAAATGAAATATAATAATAACATAAGAATAATAGTATGTGAACATGATATTAACATTATAATATTATACCCTATATATCAAAGATCCTAATCAAGAGTCATGGAATAATTATTTGTAATTCATAATACATGAATCATAAGGAAATCAAGATCACAATCCATGAGCTAATAACATAATAACAGCACAAGGAATTATAGAATACAAATAAAATTATTTACATAGTATTCAAGGCTTACTTCCATGGTCATCATAGTGGACAAAGTCCTTTACTGAACATGGTTCACTCCTTGTTCTAGCCCCATATTATTGAACTGGGTTCACTCCCCATTTCATCTCTGTATTATTGAACCGAGTTCACTTCCTTTTTAAGACGTGTATTAGGGGTGTGAGTTTACTTACCATTCCAACCATTTTTACTAAATCAAGATCACATCCCATTCCATCTCTACCAAACTATACAAATTTCACTCCCTGTTCTATCCCTATATTTCTGAACTTGGTTCACTTCCCATTCTAGTCTTGTCAAACTAATGAGATATAAATATTTACCCAATGCATTGGAGGGACATATAAGTCCCATACATCATATAATAAAATCATACATACATGTTCTATAAAATAATAAAACATGCATCATATCATGACCCATGAAATGAGATTGGTTTCATAAACAACATATCATAACCCATGAAATGAAATGGGTATCGTAAACATTTAATCATATCATAACCTATAGAAAATAGACAGGTTTCATAATAATCTCAACCTAGAATAACCAATGAAAGGAATTGGTTTTCATAATCATTTATCATGGTATAAACCATTTAATAGAAACAAGTTTCATAAACATCAATCCATCCAAATATAAACCATTTTTAGAAATAATATGAATAGTATCTTTGGATCATATCCCATGTAAAGAATAAACTACAATAAAAAATGGCATATTATATAGAAAAGTATTTTAAAATATCTCTTGGAACATAAATCTTTAAAACATATAACTTTTTCAAAATCCTTTTCATGGAAACCAATTAGAAAATATATAAAAAATCATGAAAAATCATTTGAAAATTTTCTTTAAGAAAAATATCTTTTCCTCTTTGAAATACTTTCTTGAAAACAAAAATAATTTGAAAAAACATTTTTCATTAAAAATAAATTTGAAAACTTATAATGGAATATTGAAAACATTTTCAAATCCATTAACATTGTAAATTTAGAAAATAATCTTGAAAACATTTTTAAAACCTTTTCCATTGAAAACTTATAAAATATTCTGGAAAATAATTTTTAAAACATTTTTCCATGAAAACTTATAAAAAATTCTTAAAAATAAATTTGAAAACCATTTTATTTAAAAATAATTTTTAAACTTTTTAATAAACCTTGATATAATAAAAAAACTTTGTAAACATAAAAAAAATTTGAAACCCTTTTTATAAAACATTGTTTTGAAAGAATATAGATTTTTTGAGCTAAGATATATATAAAGCCAGATTATCCTAAAAACAATATATTAATTATTATTAGTAATAAGGTGTTGAAAATGGTACCAATACATGAATATATAATCAATAAATATCGGATAATAAAATTCATGATCACGCTTGATAGATGGATAATATGATTTAATCAATGGAAGCATGATCATAAACAATCACGATAAATGATGAAATTGTAGAAATAAACCATTAAATCTTTGGTAAATTTAAATCATCATAAACATAGGATAATAACATTAAATTAATCTTATAATATCATGAAAATAATAAAATTCAAGATATAAAATTTCAAAGGCACCTCATCAAAAAAATTTGTGCTTAAAATTACATGTGTCTCAGAGAATGCAAATTGAGAAAAAACTACTTTACCTATTTGGTGAATTTTATAGAATAAACCCCGCAAAATAGAGATAAAAAATGGATATTTAAATACCCATAAATTTAATTATAATTATTATATTATAAATTCATGTTCATTATATAATGAACCTAGAAGAAATGAGTGGTCTACATGGCATGTATCTGACGGATAATAAAAAGTGTGACGAGAAACCCCTTACTACCTGAGTAACTTTAGAATCATCATCCCCATTAAATTATTAAAAATATAAATGATTTTAAAAAAATTAAATTTATTAAATTAATTATATAACATTTCATATGTAATTATATACACCACACAAAATAAGTGAGTGGTGAATATAGCATATATCTAAAAAATAAAAAGTACGATGAAATCCTATAATATGAAGTCTTGAATTTCATTATACACATTCAAAACGTAAGTATAATAAATATATGTTTATTTTAAATATAATAAATAACCATAATCAAATATTATATTTCATATATAAATTTATCATGACTTTATGTTACCCATTTATTTACACTTCCATGTTAATGTTTTGTTTTAGGTAATATTCGCTTTGTTTTTCATATATGCTTTGACTTGTTATTATTTATCCACAAAATTAGATAATTTTTTAATTATTTGTATAATGTAAAACAATATATATATATATATCATATATATTAGTTATCTAAATATTTAAAATAATATATTAAATATAGAGATATGATATGGAATGCATTATTTATGGAGACGGTAGGCCATACGTACGCAAAAACATTGTTTTTATTTTGTTGTCATAT
This sequence comes from Viscum album, assembly GCA_963277665.1. Lineage (NCBI taxonomy): Eukaryota > Viridiplantae > Streptophyta > Magnoliopsida > Santalales > Viscaceae > Viscum > Viscum album. The sequence goes on from OY728125.1 coordinate 1,948,434,297, forward strand.
TAGATGAAATAAAGTAAATATAAATATGTATATAAATATATAATATAATTAAATTTTAATTATTATTTCATATATATCATATAATTTTATTAACACATCCTTAATACATTCCATGTAAACCGTGAATGAACCACATTGCTTTAAAGCGGCAATAGTCCACACGTCCAAAAATGAAGTTATAGTATTTACAAAAAATGTAAATCATGAAGGTATGTTTTATATAATAATTAAATAAGAATAAAGAAATAATAAATATCATAAAAATAATATAATAATAGGTTTTTAAGCTTAATTCTCACCAATGAAAGTGGTAAAGAAAAAACGAACAATATTGTTTCACGAGGTTGTAGTATTCAATACAAAATAATTGTATGTTTGTTACCCATTTCTTGGAAGTGTGTGTAAGTGTAGGTATAATACATAGAATAAAAAAATATAAGTATATTATGTATACTTATTATATTATATAATCATTTAATAAAATTATTCTAAGGGGTGGAGAATGAAAATAATACAAAGGAGCATGAGAAAAGATGTTACCACTTCATTGGGAAACTCCTCTTAGTTTTGAAAAACTTTATTCCTTGCATGGATTTATGAAAAAATATAGTTTTATAGAATTAAGGTAGGGAATGATGGAGAATATTTTTTAGGGTTTCTCTTATCCAAAGTGGCTAGAGATGTGTGAGGAAGTGAGGGGGTGAGTGCTCTTTTATAGTGGAGGAGGACTGTCATTCTTGTAAATTAAAAAATGTCAAACACTCTTGAGTGGTAACCATTAAATCATATCCCTCGAATAATGGTTTAATTTTGATAAAATTGTGTACTTGGTCTGAATATGTCCATAAAAATGATTTTTTAAATTTTTCTAGGTCAACTGTACTCTTAAAATTAATGTTTAACCATTAAGTAATCTCATTTTACCTTAATCGCTATATTTTAATTAATTTCACAGATATTTTTAGTAAAAATATATATTGAAATTATTATACATTATAAACTATTATGATAAAAAAATTAGAATAAAATTTTCTAAATACTTTTCGCATAAGTTGGAGAAATTAATTTAATATCAATCACACAGATGGGATGAAACGACGAGTTTTTAAAGCGAAAAGGTCCTAAAGTTTGAAATGTTTTTATTTCCAATTTTAATGGGAAAATAAATCCAATGATCTATATTGGATTATGTTATGTATAACTGATATAATTATGCATTAAAACCAAAATTATATCATTATTTTACTATATAAATAAATTACATGAAAAAAAGTTTTGAATTAAATTTTAGTATTTTTCATTATTAATAAACAACTGAAACTTCTCAAAAGAATACAAAAAAATTATCCCAAAGTAACTTTTTTTATTCCACTTCCAGAAAAAAAAATTATTTTGTAAAATAAAATTTATAAAACATTAAAAATAAGATTTATAATGGGTTCCACATTAAAAGGAGGTAAAATCCCATTTTAGAAAAATATGTCTTTTTATTCTTAAAATTGGATTTATTCTTATCCTATACATATCAAATCTGTTATATGAGTATAAAAATATTTTTTGAGTATATAATACTCAACTTTTATTGAAAACATTAATAAAAAAGCGCTCTGTTCAATAAAATTGTGTTTTTATATAGAAAAATAGTTTTTCTAGAAAAGTAATTTCTTTATTTTCAAATAGATATTACATTCAATTCTAATAATTCATGAACAAATGAATAATTTTATAAAAAAGATTATATAATATTTAAATAATTTAAATAATATTATTTATAAATTCCATTTCAAAGGCTAGGTGGTAGGTATAATAATATTTTAGTTATAAATTTTTTATAATATATTATAGTTAGGTAAAACTCAGCATTGCGTATTACACAAGCTATCTAAGGGACTTGTTATTATATGAAATACAGGCCAAACAAAGTGTTACATATACCACAAGTTAATTGAAATGTTGCGTGTAGTGAAATATTTACTTGGTGTTTCGTATAACACATACCAAAATTTTTCTTTTATAAAAAAACTATATTCAGCATTGAATGAAATGAAAAAAAAATCAAAAAGATTGTAATAATTAAAAAATAAAAAAAAAATATATCAGGTTTTTACTACTCACGTGTGCGGAGAACTACCGCCTTGCTAAGTGATGTGATTTTTTTCACTGATGATTTACATGGTAGGTGATAAGGATAAATTAAATGGTTAAACATGATATAAATTAAATAATTATGCTATTATGACATATTTATCATTATTAAAAGATAATATATATCACTCTCATGGTTACCTTTTCACTTAAGGAAATATTATAACTCATTCATGTACGAGTGGGCAACCTCTTTCACGAAATGATCTGAAAATATTTTCATCACCACACCACATGCATGATATATATAAGTGTATTTAAATAAATTAAATGATTTTTATTATATTATAATCATTCTATAAACACAAAATATAACTTACCTCTAAAATTATCCTTGAAAAATGGAAATGTTACTCAATTGTACGTATGACTAACCATCTCCATGATTATATCATACTTAATTTATCCAAACAATAATTATTTTTTAGTTTTAAAAGTATAATATATATATATGATAATTATTTCATGAATATTATTATGGATATGATGAAACTAAATAATATTCAAAAGAACCAGAACATTCAAGATAAATAATTCATGGGGAAACAAGGCAATTAACACCCAAAACAATGAAAATAATTAAATATTATTAATGAATGAGTGATAAGATGTTATAATAGAATCATATATGATACGTTAGATATTAATATGGTTTTATTTTATGTTAATAACATGTTTAAAACCACTATACATGAGGTTAAATAATGTTCAACTAAAATGAAGCATGAGGTAAGGGATTTATTATATCAATTTCTATACATTAGGTTAAACTTCTACTTCATTAATTATGTCATGATAGTATTATTTGTGTAATGAAATTTCATTATTTTATAGTGTATTTACACTTTTTTATATGGATTTAAATTTTATACACAATATCAATTCATTGATTAATCCACAATTTAATAATTTAATCTTTGTAAGGGACCTCACATAAATTTACCTTCATTGATGCATATTATAATTTTATGGACCTAATTTCAATTATATGGTGTATATAACACCATTTTACTTTTAATATCATGATTAATTAATAATTAATCGTATTTTAAGTTATAATTTGAATTATTTCATCCAATGGGTTTTGAATTGAAAATTCCCATGTGGTAAAGGTTATTTGTGCAATATAAATTTCTTTTTGATTGTTAATTTTACAATGAAACAATCATTTCCTTGTGATAATTTTCCATTGGATGTTACATTTCTATAAATTATAATTATTATTATGTGGTGGATAGGATTATTTCTAAAACCATATAAAATTATTATATATGGTGTTTTCTTTGAATGTTATTTGATTAATAAGGGAAATATTGATAAATGTGTATCCTTTTCTAAATATGGATATATGATGATAAAGCACATTTATTATGATTTAAATTGATTATTTGATATATAAAGAATAATAGGGACATGAAATACATGGGTGGGCCCCAGTTATATATATCCCATCAATACATTAGTAGTCTCATGAGACAAATTAGTTGTCCAAATTAGATTGCTTTAACCAGAAGTTTTAAACTATCTCGAGGACAGATCTTGACAATAAAGGTGTCATGTTTCTAAGAAACATGATGTCTAATAATTAAAATTTTATGTCAGTGATAATTTAGTTATTAATATTATACTCTGATATTCTCCCAATGATATTATCTATAGATGAATTTCATTATCAGTTTATTGATTAAAGGTATTATATTTTCTGTTATTTACCTTACGATGTTGATTATACCTTATATTACCATGATAATAAAGTTTTTTAAAGGTCATATCTATTCACATATTTAACTTTATAGGTTTATTGTACTTATGGATTCATGATATCTTTTTTACTTAACCCTTATAAAGTATTTGATCACACTGTTATGTTTTTTATTTTTCCCATGATATGAAGAAGAATTATTGGAATGATTTCAAGGATTCCAATTCTTCTCTAATTCAATATTTTATAGTTTATATCCCAATATAAAATGTGCATCATGTTTGTATGTGGTTTTCCAAATCGTCTAAAATGATTGGTCCTTCAGGATTTGACCCTTTGTATCTATGTCAATGTAATACATTAAGGATCCAAATCAATGCTATTGGGGTCATAGTCATTACAGTTCGTATCATAGGATGTTTTTCAAAAACCATGAGAACTAGATTAAGAAAAAATAGATTATGTAATATAACACTATGATATAATTTTATGATAATTATATAATATCATTTTAATTTTTTAGTAAAGAAGATATTATGTGGATCTTCATAATAATATATCCATATTTGGATAATACAAGTGAATTTGAATCTACAAAAGAGGTACATATGCATAATAAATTTAAAAGGATGCATTAATCTCAACCCAATCATCACCTGGTGGGTGAAAACATGCCTTACTACAAACAAATTTCGAAACACCAAGGGGATATGTTATTATAATTCACTATTTCATTATAAACAATTATTAAGGCTTTAGAAATAGAAATATCCTATATAAAACCAATTTAATTATTTTAAAATTAAAAATTAATCAATTTTTATTTATTATAATTTTCACAACATAGTTGAAACTTTATATTAGGATTTAAAATCCATAATTTCATGATATAATATAATATATTACATTGTTTAGAAATGGTTTCTAGAAGGAATAAGGGTACTCATAATCATGGACAATGTAGAGGTTTCCTTGATGAGGAAGCCAATACAGCTGGTATTGAAAAAGATAAAATAATGTCTATATTAAGGAAGGTTAATCAAGATATAAAAAATAACCTTTCTCAGATGGATAAATATATTCTGCAACGTGATTATACTATGTTTGATTTCTTTATGAGATATAATCCTCCATAATTTTGTTGTGGTATTAATCAAATGTATCCTAAGAAATGGATTACGTATCTAAAGAAGATATTTATGAAAATTGAATGTGGTGAAAAGGAAAATTTACACTTATTTTGTTTTATCTCAAAGTTGATTTTGATCAATGGTGGTGATTCATCAAAAATACTAAGGACGAATATAAAATATAACTCATTCAATGTAAATATTTTAAGAAGCCTTTATCTGAAAAATATTTCCCTTATGAAAAAAATTAGATGGATTGAAAGTACCTTAGCCTAAATGAAAAGTAAAAATAATTTTTTTTGGATTATAAAAAAACATTTAAAAGTTTATATAGGTATTCTACATATTAAATATGTGACACAGAGTGAAATATTAAAGATTAATTTGATGGGATTATACTAATTCTCTGAAGGGTGATTCCCTCTCAAAAAAATTCATTGTACAATGAAATAGTTTTATGTGCTATAAAGATATAGAAATAATTTTATAATTCTTTTGGATTAAAAGTGATGAATTATAAGAAGAGTACATAACATACAAAAGGATAAAGGGAATAATGGAAAAAAGTATTTTACCACAAGTGGTAATTTCGGAAAGAAACACCCTATTACTTGTTTGAAGGGAATGTGAGTTTTTTACATGTGTGTAGATAATGTCCACAATTCATGTAATAAAGGAAAATAAAGATATTTATAATTTATAATTACTCCACTGTAAGGATATGGGACACTACAAAAATCAATTCCTCAAGGATCAAAGGAATATACCTTAGAAAATGTTAAGGGTTCAAGGTCAAGGTAATGTTATTGATACAAATAAAGTGGAATGATTAATGAGCTTGTGTATGTGGATCCACTAAATTTTGTTTTAAAATTATTTTATTAAATAAATTTTTGTTATATGAATCATTAAACATATAAATATTATACTACAGTGAAATTTTTTAAAAGATTTAAAACCATGTGTCGAATAGTTCCAAGAAAAGTGATTCAGTGACAAGTTGAACATTTTGGAAAACACATGATTAAGGTAAGATTACCCTTAATATGTAATCTTTGTTTTCATAAAAAAAAAATTTATACGTTTATTGGATACTATTAGTGACCATGAAATTGGTTAGTGATTTTTTGGATTATGTTATCCTTTTTGGAGTTTACTACATGTATAGATATATGGAATACATTAGACAACCAAAGATTTTATTTTTAGAATCATTCTTGTTTTAATTATGTTTTTATGGTGATAAAGGTATTCACTTAATTTTAATGTGACATTAATATCAATTTTATATTTTTTGGGGAATATAATGTTGAATTAGTGACATTCCTTCTAAATTTGGTCAAGTATATTTTTTATGAGACTTACGGTTTACTATATATGGATGGGATTAAGATTAACTTTAGGGGTTATTATATAAGTTTTTCAAAACTTTTTTAGTAATTTTCTTTGGAATATCTTACTACTATTTAATGAATATTACGACAAATTAAAAGTAATTTTGAGTGCTTCAGACATAAAAAATTCTTATTTTATTATTAATTTCTTAAAGTATGACATGAAGTGGAAATTCATCTAAGCACAAAAGATGAAATTTTTCCTATTAAATAAAAATTTAATAATTATTTATATTTAGGTGTATTATTATGGTGTAAATTAATTTCTCAACTCTATGAAAAGGATCTTGAAACAAAAATAGTATCTTATTATCATATTTTTTTATATCAATGACATTGTTTACACCTCTTTTGTTTATGGTTTGGTATTCATTAACCATCTATAATTAACCAACTTTCTTGTGATTAATTACCTCTATCACTCTTTATTAGCAATTAGGAATTATATTTCTCTTTTTTTCCATATTTTCACTTCCCACCTATTTTCTACTATTTGGAAACCAAGTATATGTTATTACATATGACCTTTTTACTTCGGTTTCTATGTTACTAAAAGGATTATTCATTAACTATTTTTCCAATGTGTTTTTAAAAAAAAATCAAATATCAAACCCATGATTACTGAGATCAAGTTAAAATTAGAGAGATTAAATTTATTTAATGTAGGGAAAATGTAACACCCCAGGATTTTAAATTATGAACATCATATTAGATATCACATATGACATAGAAAAACATATTTAGAGGTAAATATTGCATCCTAAGACATTATAATATATTTATTTATTATTAAAATTAATATCTTATATAGCTTTCAATGTACGCAACACTGGGTTTGAATGAAACATGTTAATCTATAAAAAATATTATTATTTCAACATTACCAATATAACCTAGATGTTACATTGGATGGTATGAATATTACTAACTAAATTATTAAAATTATATGGTTTAATAATTTATAAAATAAATAAAATTCATATCTATTTATTAGAGATAAAATTATTATCATTTAAAATAAAAGTTAATGTTTTCTAAAAAACTATATTTTTCTAAAATAAAATTTAGTCTCACTTTGCACATATAATTGCAAATTAATTTCCCCAAATAATATAAAATAAAATTTATAAAAAGAAATTATTTTTTAAATCATAATATAAAAATTATCTTCTGGTGAATTTATAGTATTTTTCTGAAATATTTCATTTTTTAATGAATAGTGAAAATGCAGAATTTTAATTTAAAATTGCATTTTATTTAAAATTGTTTTTAATTTTAAATTATATTTTGAATTGGTTTTAATGTAAAAATATTTCAATTATATTTCTATTAATTCTATTTATTTATTTGAATCATTTTCATATAAAAATTTAATGTAAAAACACTGTACACTTTTGAACATTTTCTCTTTAAAAACTCACTTTCTCTTCACATTTGTAGGATTAAATTTAAAGTAAAATTTTGAAATTATGAGAATATAATTTGTAAAAATGGATTCCATATTTTGAAATAGAATAATTTATATTATATAATAGTGTAAACATAATTTTTGACCAAAATTAATTACCACAGTTATCGTAAAAACCGATCTACCTAGGGTTAAACTGAAAAGATATTCTTTAAAAAAACCTAAAAAATTGTCTAAAATATATTTTATGGACATATATAGAAACAATAATGTCTAAGTATATATAATAATCAATTTTAACCCTTTTTACATGAAAAAAATTTGGTTATACCTTTATCATTCCAAATAAATAGATGTGTGCCACTCACCTCACTTATAAAAGGCCATTGCCTATCCTCTTTTCCTCACACGTTAAAACCCATTTGGATCAAAATATATCTACCCAAATAACTTAAAACAATTCATATCCTAATATTAATATCCTTATTTTAGGAATAAATCCAAACTTGGATAGATTTACTGAAAACCTAAGGAAGATACCTGAAGAATAGGTAACATTCTTCAATGAGCGTTTTTATTTTATTTCTTCTTCCACTTCCTCAAATTCTTGTTAAATATTGATGATATAATAACCATATAATATTAAATATAATGAAAAATTTTTATTTTAATGGTATGACCTAAAAAAACCTCCACTTCCATCAAATGGGTTATGAAATCATTATTCATATGTAGGGTGGACAACCGCCTTACGAACAAATATCATTAATTTATTCCATTATCACCTCTCACCGTTGGGTATGATGATGGATATGAAGTTTATATATGTTATTTATAACATAATTTTAAATTTTAAATAATTATAACATATATAAAATTTTAATTTCTATTTTATATGGGATATGATAATATCACTTGTGTGTGTAGTGGGCTACTGGCTTGCAAAGCGATATAATCTGTCTTTGACAAACATTGTACATGGAAGGAGATAAAGAAAAAGTTAGTTATTATATATGATATAAATAAAAAAATAAATATATTCATGAAATATTTAAAATTTTTAAATGATAATATATATCACTTTCATTTTTATATGTTCACTCAATGATATATGATAACCTTATTTGTGTATCTGTGGACTACCACCTTCAGGAAACGATGTAAATCTATTTTCATCACCAAAAAACATTGATGTTATATATATGTATATTTAAAAAAATAAAATTTTATTCATAATATTATAATAATTATCTAAAGGTTAAATATTATCTACCCATTTTCTTTAATAATAATTTAAAAATGGAAACGTTACTCATGCGTATGTATGACCTACCATCTCCCTTATCATAACATACATCATTTATCAAAGACTTATTTAATGATTTGTATTAAATGTATAATAGATATATAAATATTATTGTTATTTCATTGATATTATTCTTTATATTATTAAAATATATAATTTTCAAAATAATAGGAATATTCATGATAATGAACAAATGAAAAAAAATAAGGCAATTAAAACCCGAAACAATCAAAATAATGAATGATTATTAACAAAATGGTGATAATATGTTATAAGAGGATTATATGTGATATTATAAATATTAATATGGTTATATTATATGTTAATAACATTCTTAAAACCACTATAAGATCTGAAATAATGTTCAACTGAAACTAAGCGTGATGTCAAAGATTTCTTAACTAAATTTCCATTCATTGGGTTAAAAATCTAAAACATTGATTTTTTCATGATAAGATTATGTTTTTAATGAAATTTAGTTATTTTCTATAGTAATTAAACATTTTTATTTGGATTTAAATTTGATACACATAATAAATTCATTGATCAATCCCCACTTCATTGATATGATCTTTGTATGGGACATCCTCTCAATTTCCATTCATTGAGGCATATTATAATTTTATTCACCTAATTTCTTTTATATAGTGTACATACTACCCTTATAAGTGTAATATAATTATTCATATATAATTTATGGTATTTTAATTTTATATTTTAATTATTTAATCCAAGGGAAATTGAATTGAAAATTAACAAGTGGTAAAAGTTATTGTGCAATATCACTTTCTTTTGTGATTGTTGAATTTCTCTTAAAACAATCACTTTTTTGTGAACAATTTTAATTGGAAATTTCATTTATCTTAAATAACATATTAGTTTTATAATGATATGATTATTTTTTTAAATGTTTAATATTTTTTATACGGGGTTTACTTTGAAAGTCATTTGATTAACTGGGGAAATATTGATAAATCTCTATCCTTTACACAATATAGATACTTGATGATAAAGAATATTGTTCATGAATTAAATAGATAATATGATATATGAAAAATTATTTTGAAATTCAAGACATGGGTTGGGCCTGGTTATAGAGAGCTCCTCTATGCATTGGTACTCTCTTAAGACAAATCATTTGGCCAAATTAGATGGATTTTTAATCAGTATTTTTAAACTACCTTTAGGATAGATCTTAATAGTAAAGGTATCATGATATTAGGAAACATGAAATACAATAATTAATAATTTCATTAATTATAAATTTACTTATTATTATTTTCCATGATATTGAATCAATGATATTATCCATGGATACATTTTATTCTCAATTCATTTATTAAATGATTGGTGTTTTTAGTTATTTACCATTCCATATTGATTCTACCTTATCTTACCATGGTATTCAAGTTATTTAAATGGAATATTTGTTTATTTATTTAAATTTACATGTTGATTATTATTATTGATTCATTATAGCTTCGGATGTACTTAACTCTTATTCATCATTTGAGTTTACACTTATTTTTTCCCTTTCCCTGGGATATGAAGAAGAATTCTTGGAATGTGTTAAATAATTCCAAGTTTTTTACATTTATATGAGTTTTATTTTATGTACCTATGTAAAATGGGTATCATATATGTTACTAGTTTTCCAAAACTGCAAAATAGATCGGTCCTTCGGAATTTGACCCATTATATCTTTGAAAATGTAATAAAGTAAGAACGTGCTCTATGATAATAGGGTTGGGGTCGTTACATTGAAAATTTGGAATCTTAAAAATTAATATAACATAATAATTTAATTTAATGCTTTAAAAATAATTATCAAAAACAATAATGAATTTAATTAATGTGGTGAAGGTTAAAATGAGATTTTATGTGGTACATACGCTTGTTTAAAAATCCATTTTCCACACATATAGAATTTTTATTTGATATATTTTATTTAATATTTATAATAAGTGGGTAAAAATTATCTAATGAGGCTCATTTTTAATTATTTATAAGTTAATAATTTCCCTATGTAAATAAAATGATACAAGTTACCGTGGTAAAAAAATAAAATCATAAAATTGAGTAAACTTAAAGGCTAACTAATAACATGTAAAATACATATATTTTTATTATAAAAGTTTAATTTTACCATATTATCCCTCCAATAAATTATTTATCAATTTTTAAGGATCTTTTTGTGAGAATGACTTCCCATAATTGAATAGTTTTCAGTTTTTGCAAAAATAAAACTCCTCCTCAATTATAAAAGGGCACTCACTATCGTCAATTATTCACACCTCTCAATACATTTATATAGAAAAATACCTTCCAAAATACCACATAAACATATTTATAATCATAATAGAAATTTTATTAATCCCAAAATACCAACACTATGGTCCTTAAGAAGATATCCAAAGGAGATTTCTCTAAGTTATGGTAATTGTCATCACTAAACTCATTATTTTTATTCCATATTTTAAAACAATACATCTTGTATTAAAATTTATAATATAATAACACTATTATCTCATATATATTAATATTTTATTATTATTATTATTATTTAATAATATTTATCCATCTCTACTTCTATCAAATGGTAAATAGAATTTTCAATCATGTGTATGGCAGACTACCCCCTCACAAACTGATATAACTCATTTTCTATCAACACCTCTAACTGTTTGATATAACTATGGATTTAATATATATATAGATATATATATAATATCTATGATATAGTTATAAATTTTCAATTTGAAAACTATATATACATTCTTACATTCCATTATATTTAAAATGTGATAATGTTGCACGTGTGTTCTACGAACTACCACCTCATGAAGTGATGTGATTCGTTTTTTCATACACTTGACATGGAAAGATAATGAGGATATATTAATGAATATTATATATATATATATATAAGTTTATATATTCTGTAAAAGTAATATATCATACTCAGTCTTACCCTTTCACCCTTTAATTGAATGATATTTTCGCTCGTGTGTACATACAACCTACCGTCTCCACAAAGCGATGTGATTCATTTTCTGTGTACAATTTTAAAGAATTAATATAAGGGTGAATATAATGAAAAAATATAATAATAACATTAAAATAATTCTTTATATGATGTAACTATATCCTATGTACAAGAACTAAAACTTTCATGATAAAACACACATGAGAAAACAAGGAAATTAACACCCAAAACAATGAAAATAATGAAATATTATTAACAAAGTGTTAAGATATTATAAAAGAGTAATATATTGTATGATATATATTGTTAGGGAAATTTAATATATTTATAATAATCCTAAATTTATTATATATGAGTTTCATTAACATGTGATGGAATTCAAACATAATGTAGGGGTTTTCTCATCTCACTTTTAATCTTGTGAGACATACACCATAGTCACAACATATTTATTTATGTGGTTTATATAATACCAATTTTTATATTTTATATAATTAATATATTTATATTAATGATATTTAATTTTTCTTTAGAATTTATTTCTTTCTTAGAGTCTATGATTCCAAATTTACTAAAGTGTTAAGGGTTTATTTCAAAACCTCATCATTATTATGGATTATTTTTTATTAAGTATACATTGGGTGAATAATTTTTTATTTATATCATAAAACATATATATTTCCTTATAATATGGTTATTAATGAAAATTTCATGTAATATTAACTTTTCCCCAATCATTAGTACTTAAAATTATTGATAAATTATTTTAAATAAAATCTATAATTATTTATCTCTTCGGTCGAAAATTGTTTTTCATCAAAATCCATATTACCTAAAAAAATTTCAGAAATGTTTTTAACTATTTAAAAATTATTTATTAGAGAGTTTTTAACCCACTTTTTAATTTTTTTAAAAAATTAAATAATCTTTATGTTATTTTCAAAACAAGGCATACTTTGATTCTACTGAAAATGTGAAAGAAATTGTTGCTTTAACATGTACAACAAAAATGGAATTTCTTATTAGAATGGAAACTCAATTTTCGAATCATACATTATAATTTTAAAAGGCTGGTTTAAAATAAAATTTTTCTAAAAAAACATTTTGAACTTCTTTTAGAAGAAAAGGGGTTCAAAGTAAAAAAGTATATTTTTCATCAAGAATATTTTTAATGACATTCTTTTGGTGTTTCTATTCATCAAAAAATAAACTATTTATTGTACTTATGATACAATGGGTAAATGTTATATTAAAATAATACATATTATTTATTTGGATGGTTTATGATCAGTTTTATAGAGTATATATAATTTTATTACCATTCACCATATTACACTAGATGGTATATGATTATGTTCATTTCATTGGGGTACGTATTATAATTTTTTATGTTAGTTTTTCTATTTTAATTTTATAATGATTTTGTTTCACCCATTTTATATCAGTAATTCATCAAAAAAATTATGTCACAGGTGGGGTCATGTTATTTATAAACCCATGATGCATTGATCGGTCTCATGAGACAAATCAGTTGGAAAAATTAGATGCATTTCGACCCAAATATTTAAATTTTATTATGAAAAGTATGTATTATTAATTTTGGATACCCAACATTATTCATTACCTCATTATAAGATCAGTAATTAATTTCCATGTGATTATTCAATTATTTATAATATTCATAGATATGTTTTAATATCAGGTGATTATTTGTAGGGATTTTTGTGATCCCCTTTTATTCTTATCATATTATACTCAAGTTATTATTTAAATGGCATATGTTTTAGTTATTTACCTTCCCATACTGATTATTATTATTTATTCATGATAGCTTCCATTATATATATACCCATATTGAGCATCTAAACTCACCACTTTATTATGTTTCTTTCCTTAGAATTCCAAGATGGTTATTACGATTGATATGAAGGTTTATGATAGAAAAAATAATGATGCACTCAAAGAAAATACTATGATGTTTTGTTATTTTCCAATCGTAATGTGAAATCTCAAAATTTGTATCAAGTTATTAACACTATAAAATATATTATACTTTTTGGTATTATTCCTTTTCTCTCATTCCAATTTTATAATTTAATTAGTGAAATTATGCTACTAGGGTTGGGTAATTTATATTTGGTATCAGAGGAAGTTTTGTAGAAATGTTGGGAACAAGATTAAAGAAAACATATATTATGGAAAATAAAACTTTTATTGACTTTGAGTATATTCATATAATAACGTCCTAATTATTTTAAAGGAATATATTATTTGGTTTTCCCTAAAAAGACTACCCAATCTAAATACTAAAAGTGATGTGGTTCTTGTACCATTGTATCCATGAAAAATAACTCTTAAAAGGGAGCATTAAAATTTTTCTTGATCAACACCTTCTATATGACACAATGCCTTAATGCTAACCTAGTTTGATAATTCCAGTTGATATTCTTAAAACAATTCATATTTTCTTTACAAGTCCTTATGATGGAATTTAAAATATTTTTATGATTTGATAACTTTCCCAAATGAAACAATGTTTATGATTATAATATTATTAACCATAAATTTTACAACTTATGTTAGTTTTTTCACAAGTATTTGGATTATACATTATTATTAAAAATTTTGTGATCTAATATAATATATTCTATCGTTAATTAATGGAGAATAGTAGAAGAAATGTAGATTTTATCAATGAACGAAATCCAAAGAGTAAGAATTGTCATTTTTTATGGCCTTGAGCCAATCCGTCGTAGGGAACTAGTATCCTAAACATTATCATCTTATGAATACATAGTATCATGTGATTTCAAGATAGATAGATAATTTTATAAATGTTAGGTATTCAAATGTAATAAAAAAGATTAATAAAATCATAGATATAAAATATAAAGGGGAATAAGGGAATGATGGATTTTCCCACATGTGGTAATTGCCAAAAGAAACACACTAGTACTTACTTAAAGATAATGACAGTTTGCTTCAACTGTGAAGATAAAAGTCATTAGGAATGTGAATGAAACTATATGGGGGAATAATTTTATGTTCAGTGTTTCAATTATAAGGAGATGGGGCATTATACATACAAATTCCCCATGTGTTCAAGGAATATACCTTAGAAGAAGCTAAGGGATCAAGGTTAATATTATGTTATTAATGTATCAAAAGTGAAATGATTAAAGTTATTGTGTAATTGGATTTTATAAATACATTGTAAAATTATATTATCAATAATATTATTGAAACATATAAGTATTATACTGTAGTGTTATTTATATAGGGATTTAAAGACACATGTTAAATTGTACAAATAAAAGTGATTCAGTGGTAAGTTGATCTTTTTGAAAACACATGATTTGGGGAAGGTAACTTATAAAATGTATTCTAGTTTGAAATAACAATGAAAAAGATATTTTTATGGGATACTATTGGTAACCTGAAAATTGGTTAATGAATTGATGGTTTATGTTATATTTTTAAGAGTTTACACATGTTCATATCTAAGAAAAATATTCAAAAACCTAATATTTTATTTTTAGAAGAATTCAGGTTTTAATTGTGGTTTTAAGGTTACCATGGTATTCATATATTTTTAATGAGATATTAATATCCACATTATATTGTACAGGGGATATAATGTTGATTCAGTGACCTCCCTTCAAAATTTTTGGACTTCGAATTTGGTCAGACATATTTTGGATGAGATTTAAAGTTAAATATTTATGGAATGTATTAATATAAACTTTAGGTGTTATAGGATAAATCTTACTAACCATTTTATTTTTCTAAAATATCTAGAGACATGGGGAATGAATTTTCAAAGATATTGTGATATGTTAAATGTTAATTTTAGTGATTCATGATTAATATAATTCATATGGGATATTCATTTCTTAGAGTAATAGATGAAGTATGAATTGATCGATGAACAACCAAAGGATGAAATTATAATAATATTTTATGATGTTCTCTATCATAATGTTAATGTAATTCTTCAACATGAGAAAAATGATCTTGAAACAAAAATGTGATCCTAGTACCATATATTTTGAGGAATCAAACAACCTTTTAATTGATCAAAGATTTATGGTATTGAGGTCTTAAACTTTCTATTAATCATTCACATTATTTTGATCAATGATCGATATCACCCTTTATTAATCCTTGGTAATTAGTATTCTCTTTCATATCCATGCCTTCATTTCCCACTAATGTTATCCTACACAGAATCCAAGTTATATGACCTTTTAATAACCCTTTAAATCTTAACAAGATTAATTTTATTTAAACTTTTTTATTATGTTTCTTTTAAATAGAGTTATTTTCAATTTTAAAACACTTTATTAATGAGATATAGATTTAATTATGAGGACAAAATTTACTTATGTTGGTATAATATAACACCCCAATATCTTAAATGGAAAACATCTTGTTCTAATGAATAAATGGAACAGAACAAAAAAATTATAAAACAATGTAAAATCCCAATAATTTACAATATATTTTATATAAAATAAATTCAATCTCTCTAATTTCTTGTGATGCATGCAATACCAAGTCTAAATGAAACATGGTACTCTACTGAAATATTGTTATTTAAACGTGAACATTATAACCGAGTCATTAAGTTGGAGGGTATGAATATTACTAACTAAATTATGAAAAATATATGGTTTAAAAATTTATTAAATAATTCATTGGTTATAAATTTATCAAATTTAAAATAATAATCATCTAAAATAAAGAGAAATTTTTTCTAAAAAAGTGTAACGGGTTCATCACATCTCACACACTTATGTTAAAATTCATTTTTTAAACTATAATTAAATATAATTTATAAAATTAAATTAAATTTTTAAATAATAATATATAAATTATCTTTGGGTTATGTTTTAAGATTTTTTTTTGAAACGTTTCATTTTTCTATAAATAGTGAAAAATATTGATTTTTTTAAATACCTTCTCATTTAAATTTTTCACAAAGTAAAATTATATTTAAAATAGTAATTATAGTAAAATTAGTTAAATTATATTATTATTTAACTAATTTAGGTAATTTTAATAAAATTAATTTTTATTTCATTTATATAAACTTCTTAAACATTTGAATTTTTTTCTTTGGAAAATTTTGTTTTTGACACGTCTACGGGTTTAATTTTAAATTCAATTCAAACACTTATATGAAATTAATTTTTAAAAATTGATTAAATAATTTGAAAAATAATTATTAATATTATCTAAAAAGGTATCTTACTTTTTATTCTTAATAATTATTAAAAACAATATGAAATTAATTATAAATTAATTATGGTTAAAATTACATTTTGTGAGTTACATGTGTTTGTGTTAAATTTAATTATATAGACCTATAGACTTTTTTTATAAATTGTTTATAATATTTATAATAATATTTTTCAAATTATCTAATTCTTCTCCTTTTAATATTTTTATTAAAGTATAAATTACAAAGGTAATAAATATATAAGTTACAAATGTCAAAAATAAAATGGTAAATATAAATAAACTTACATGCTACGGAATAACATGTTAAAAACATGTGTTTTTTTGTAAATTTGTATCAATAATATAAGCGGTAAAATCCATTATTTATTAATTTTTGAGGGACTTTGCTTGAGGGAGAAATTCAATTATTGAATAGTTTTTGGTATTTATAAAAAATCTACTCCGCCTCAATTATAAAACGGTGCTCACACCCATCACTTATTCACACATTCCAAGCCCTTTTTCTGGAAAAAACCCTACCTAAATACCAAAACAACATACTTAGTTATATTATAGATTTTTTATTCCCAAATGACCAACCCTAGAGTTCTTAAGAGGATATACAAAGGAGGTTTCTTTATGGGATATAATTGTATTCACTAATCTCATTCTTTTTATTTCATATTTTAAAACCATAAAGTATTCCTTAAAACATAATATATAATATAATAAATATATTACATATACTTATATGTTATTACATCAATTAAATAATATTTATCCACATCTACTTCCATTATAAGGAAAACAAAATCGACAATTGTGTGTGCGGTGGACTACTACCTCCTGAATCGATATAACTCACTCTTCATAAATATATTTCATGGTGTGATATAATTATTGGAAAAATTTATATATATAATATTTATTATATAATAATAATTTCTTAATTTTAATATCACGTATACATTTTTACTTTACATTCATTTTAAAATTTGATAATGTTGGTCATGTGTATGACAGACTACCACCTCATGAAGCGATGTAAGTCAATTTTGTCATACACATTTCATGGAATGTGATGAGGATAAATTAATGAATATATGTGATATATATGAGATGATATATATTATTTAAAATTAATATATCTTATACTTTCTTTCCCTTTCACCCTTTAATGGAATGATATCATCGCTTGTGCGTATATACGACCTATCATCTCCACGAACCAATGAGATTCATTTTCTATGTAAATTTTATATAATGGTTATAAGGATATATATAATGTACCAAACTATTATTTATAAAAATAATATAATTCATTATATAATGTAAATATATCTTATTTTCTAGAACTATAACTTTATAGACAAAACATGTATGTGAAAACAAGGTAATTAACACCTGAAATAGTGAAAATAAAGAAATATTATTAAAAAATGGGTAGTAAAATTTTATTACAAGATCATATATGGTATTATATATATTATTATGGTAATTTAATATATTTATAATAAACATATATTTATTATAATGTTGGTTCAGATACATATAAATAAATTCGAACATGAGGTAAGGGTTTTCTCGTCTCACTTTTACTTCCTCGAGACATACACCATATTCTCCATGTATTCCATTGTATGGTGTATTTAATTCCCCAAATTATATTTTATATCATGAATAATTTTTTATCATAGAATTTAAATTTCATTTTGAAGTTATTTCTTTCATGGGTCTTATGATTCAAAGGTTACCAAAGTTATAAGGGTTTATTTCACAATCTCAACATTATCCAAGATTATTTTTGTTTAAGTCTCCCATTTGGTATTATTTTGTAATTATATAATAAAACCAATATATATAATTATACTCTATCTATTATTAAAATTAAAAAGTAAAAATACCATTTTTATACTCTTGGTTACATAAAATGATTGGTAAAATGTTTTTAAGAAATCCGACTTTACTTCTCTCTTCGAACAAACATCATTTTTCACCAAAATCTATGATTTATAAAAAAATTATTTAAAAAGGTTTATAACATTTTAAAATTTATTTATTAAATACATTATTACGCATTTTTTAATTTTTATAAATTGTTTTTGAAGAAATTATATTGTCTCTTAAAAAATAAGACCTTATTGGATTTTGTCGAAAACTTAGGAGTATTTTTTTATAATATACAACATTAATGGAATTTCCTATCATCATTAACCCTTAATTTTTAACTAATAATTTGTTATTTTCAAATGTAATTTTAGAATTAATTTATTTTTAAAACATTTTGTGAAATTTTAGTTTCAAAACAAGATGTTTTCAAATTGAAAAGGTTATTTTCCTCAAAAATTATTATAATGAAATTATTATGGTATTTATATTCATCAACAACATAACACCTTTATTTTACATTTGATACACTATGGATGTATTGTAATTATATAATACTTCTAATTTGTTTTTATGTTTTGTAATCAATATGATATATTATCTACAATTTTATTACCATTCACCATATTTTTTCGGATGGTTTATGATTATGTTTATTTGATTGGGGGGAGTATTAATATTTCATATGTTATTTTTTCAATAATAATGTTTATTTTGATTATATTTCACCCCTTTTATATGAGTAATATATTGGACTTAGTATGTGATAGGTTTTCTCTGTTATAGATAGCCCCCAATGCATCGATAGGCCTCATAAGATAGATTAATTAAAAAAATTAGATTGGTTTATTCCCATATATTTTATCTAACTTGTGAAAGGTCTTGAATATGTTTTTCATATTCCCCGCATTATGCATTCCATAATTATAAGATCAGTTACTAATTTCAATGTGGTTATTCGATTAGTTAAAATATACAAGGATAGGTTTCATGCTGAAGTGATTATTTATATGGGTTTATGATATCATCATTTATTTTTCCCCCTATTATTATCAAGTTATTAATTAGAATGTGTTTATGTTATTTACATTTCCATATTGATTATAAATATTTATTCATGGTTCCCTCTGACATATGCATACCCTTACTAACCATATGATATCTCCATTTTCTTATTTTGATTTAGTGGAGATTTCAAGATGTGTATTATGATTAATATACAGGGTCATGCTAGAGAAAATAATTATGCACTCATAGAAAATACTATGTTGTATTTTATGTTTTCAATTTTTATGTGGGATTTCAATTATATATCTAGTTAACAAATAATATTAAACAATATGGTCCTTTCCGATGTGATTAGTTGTATCTTATGATAATGTGATAAATCAACCATTAAATCTAGGCTACTAGGGTAGGGTTCTTTATATTCTTTATTTATATTTTACATAAGGATACAGTTTCAGGCATAGTCGTTCCTCATATTTAATTTTTCTAATGTTTTCTACTATATTTATTAATTGATAATTACTCTATAGAAAAATAATAGTAACAATAATGAAAAAAATTATCAATATTGAATTGAGTGGGGGATAAAAAATTCTTTATTAGTAGTATAATGAACAACTAGTTGATTCTTGAGTCAACATAAAGGTTAATGAGCAAATAATAATAGGAAAGTGTGTTTATTTTTTTTAATTTATTCATTTAGTTTTTTTAGAGTGTAATTATAAAATTATATTATGGTTATGAATAATTAATTTCATTTATTACCTTGCTTATAACATTTTTATTACATAAATAAATTCATTTAAATAAGTTTAATTTATTTCTGTTCTAGGAATCATATTGGCATAGTGGTTTTATTTAGTGAGTAGATGTTTCATTATTTTCCATGAGATAATTTAGTATTATCTGCTAATAATGCATTTTTACGGGTTTTTTGTAAAATTTAGGATAGCTTATAATGATATTAGAGGGTGTAATAATTTTTTAGTAGAGTGTTTCATAGGATTCCATCTCAAGAATATTGTGTCATAATGTTCAATTTATCATCTATTAGAAGTGTCCTTTATAGTAAATCCTTTTTTGGGGTTCATATGGAATATTATTTAATTTATTATGTTACCCCCATAAAGTATATTTATCACTTAACTAAATTTTAAATAATTTATTGAACAACGAGTAAATTTTTTACATGACGAAAATTTATAGAATTTATTCCACTCATAGATTCCAAAGAAATTGATTTCACATAGATCTATTTTCAATTTATTTCTTATTACATAATTTCAATACATATTAAATTGAAATTTATGGTGACTGAAATTTTGTGTTTTAGACAAAATCTAAAAAATACACATTTCTCCTATAATGAAATACGCAGTTCCTCTCTATGGATATAGGGTGAAGTTTTCCTATTCTATTTCAAATCCTTGTGTTTTATATATTTTATATCCAAATATATATTTTTTCTATGTTTTGTTACAAGTGGTGTAAATGTATAGTCCAATTTTATAATACATTAATTTTTTCTTCAACTTCAAATAATAATAAATTACTATTCATTAATCAATTTTATGGGTTTGATTTTTTATTATTGAGCAAGAAGAACGAGTATTATCTCTACTGGGTGAAAATAAATAAACTCTTACTGGAAGAGAAACTAACAACAATGTTGAAATATGATCAGTTTTTTCTAGCTTAGAATGATTTGGGTATAAATATTGATACATTTTAAATTTTTTCCACATATATTTATATAAACTTATTTAAAAAATTAAGTATAAATTTTGATTTAATTGATTTAATTCTTATATTTGGTTAATTAATATTAAAATTAAAATTTTAATAAAAAAATTGTTTGTGTGTTTTTTATAAATGATATTTTTTCAGAAAGAATTTCAAAATCCCATTTGATTAAAATATTCTTTGATAAAAAATTTAAATTTTTTATAAAAATTAATATATTACGTGCTAAAGATTAAAATATGTTTTAAATATTGTAGGATAATTGTTTTATTTCTATGAATTAAGTTTCCATGTTCATCAATGTATAAATATTTTATGGTCAGAATTATTAAATGTTTCATGGAAAAAATATTATATAATTTTACCCTAGAAAATACTTTTTAATTGAGAAATTATTATATTTAATGGATGAAAGTGAAATATTTTATATGATATAATAAAAATATTATATGGACAAAAAATGGTATAAGCTAGAAAATCATATAATATGTATTTAAATTAAGATATTTTGAGTCCCTAAAATATAATTCTTATATTCTTATAAGTAAAAATACCTTATAGTTAAATTATAAAATGTTTTGAGGGAACTTTTTTTAAATGTATCATGCTCTAGTAATCCATTTTGGTTGTATGGAACGTTTTATACAATATATGAATTCTTTTATAGACCCTTTTTTTATTTTCCTAGAAATCTATTGAATTATTTTTTTAATTTAGAATTTCTATTTGACATTTAATTATAATTTTTTGAATATTTTTTATCTTTCCAAAAAGAAAATTTCCACATGCATTGAAATGTTTTTATAGTTTTTAGAAGAAAATATTATATTAGGAAACCATATAGGGAATATTTTATGGTAGATCGGTTTTTTTGTGATGTGAAAATAATATGCCCATATATGGGTTATATGATATATATTTTAGATGAATTTCACTATTTAATAATTTAGGAAAGTGTAAATGAAATTTTTTATTGTGAAACAAATGAAAAATGGATATATTATATCAATCATTATCTATTTAATTTAAAAACATATATATCTCCATTAATAAATTTATTTAGAAACCATATATCATCCAATCAGCTATGCGAATATTTTTTCTCCAAAAAATCACATTTTATTGCCTCTTTAACAATCATATATACACACCTAATGATTTAAGATATTATATAATTATTTCTTTTGTATTAATTGGATTTTTAGTGTTGATTTATTTGTTGTTCTAAATTTGGATTATTAGATTATTAATTTTGTTTTTATATTACTTACCAAGTGGTATTAAAATATTT
This sequence comes from Viscum album, assembly GCA_963277665.1. Classification (NCBI taxonomy): domain Eukaryota; kingdom Viridiplantae; phylum Streptophyta; class Magnoliopsida; order Santalales; family Viscaceae; genus Viscum; species Viscum album. The sequence goes on from OY728125.1 coordinate 1,948,457,520, forward strand.
AGAATATGATATTCATTGATCTTTTATGTCATTTTATCCATCAACACACCTTTTATGAATGATAGATACTCTTCTAATTAAAAACCAATGCCCCATTGATATTATGATTTTTCATATATTTTTTTGAAATAAAAAGAGCTTGACACTAATATAAATAGGGAATTTCACACCATAAAATAGAGTTATATGTTAATTTAAAGGCCTTGAATTTAATTTTATATTATTTTAAACATGATTTTGGGATTAACATTCAAGATGATTTATTTGATGTAATTTTGTAACTCTTTTCACCTAATTTAAATTTCTCCATCATTAATTTAATTATTTTTTCTTTGTCTTTATACATTTAATATTTTTTTAATATTATTTAGTGAAATGGTGGAAAAAAATTAATTTCAATTTTGTTTCATAATAAAATATTTATATTAATCACTAAATAATAATTTGATCAATTGATATTAATGATAATTTATAGTATTTTTATATATATACTATGTGATATTATGATTTTGTGGATATATTATTAATCACACATTTAATAGTAGGATTAATTATTTAATATCAATGGATATACAAAATAATTCAAGGAAATAATAATAATCCTTGATAGATATTGTTATTATTATTTATTATTTTATTGATTGTTGATAATTAATTATAATTAATGTGAATATTTTCTATCAAACCACGTCAAACATAGTTATAATTCCTTTTCCCTGGGATACTTGATAATACCTCTATATGTGGATTATATATTCCAAGGGTGTCCAAATATAATACGTGGCATAATCCCTATAATGGGGAGACTATGCCCTTGAATCAGAGTAAATGACACAATAAAAATAATCCCACAATATCCATCACAAAATCAGAGTATATATAATTAAATAAATATAATGTTATAAAAAATGTACCATGTTAAAGTCAAACTAGAATACATCAACTAATCTATCAGTAGGTCGAATCACATATATAAAATAAAACAATGGAAACAAAAATAAAAAAAAGAAATACTACATCCTCATGCCTCATCCAAATCTCTTATACCCATTGTGATTCTTAATCCTAATCCACCGAACAAGAAATAATCTATCATAATAGACATAAGGTCTACACTTACACTAGATTTTCTAGTTCATGTGTGAAAAATACATCTTAGTAGGGACCTATTAGGTTACCCTAATATATTCCATCATATATGTGTACTAAGGATGATAATAAACAAATCAAACAAGTGTTTTAGATGTTTTGTTCTAACTATGCCACCATGAATCCATGCCCATCAGTTCATTGTGTGCTAACTAGGACATCAAGAAGCATCATCACACATACATGAACACCCTGCCACAATCTTATCATCTCTATGTTTCAATGAATATATAACCAAGCCCATACCCAAAAACATGGGGTAGGGACTCGCCTAATTCTAAATTAATACCTAAAGGAAAATGTTAAATTCTTATACGAAAGTCCTATTCCAACCCTTATAACTCAAGAAATGTTATCTATCAAACCATATCCTTTAACTTATCACCCATGGTGGGTCCCCATGTCCATGTCTTGACCACTATATTATCCCTCAAGTTTGGTTCCATTATCTAAAAATCACATCGAATCACAACCAGGCCAGGATTCTCATTCAATATTCTACACTATACCATACATTTCTATCTCGTTCAAGGAAATTTACATATCTAGTATCAATTTTTTACTTCTACCTTAAGCTATTCTGATAATTTATACATAATGAGGACTCTATCCTAGTTATGGTAGTCTACCTAGTGTCATCTCACCCATGGCATAATCGGGCATCTGGATCCACATCACTAAGGCCACAATCTAGTAAATATCATAACTATAATTAAAATAATATTGATGATCTAAAATATAGTGCCCAAAACCCATATCATATATCATAACCCACCTTAGGGTTCTAATCTCTCAAGACTTATCCCCCCATCTCAAACACATAGCATCATCTGAGAATAATGTCACAATCCCCTCTGTATTCTCATCTCTTCTTTCAGGGAATCCAATAGGGTATGTCAGACCTGTCTTGGTCTCTAATCACTATCACTAATTCACACAGTATCCCTGGACCTATTGAATAAGGACCCTTCCAAGATAAATCACACTACGCCCAATGGAAATTTAATTCTATTCTATCAACAATTCTGATAACCAGAACTGGGAATTTTCTTAAATACCCTAAGGAAATATCACAACTCACCACCCAAAAGAAACCCATTTCCATAACACCTTATCTATTCCTAGAAGACATTTCCCAAATATAATTTTCTCCAAGTCTCAATCTACCCTCCAGATTTTTTCACTCCCAAGGCATGATATGAACGATTATCTCACCCATTACTCTGGTCCTTAGCCTCTCTTTCCATCCTAACTAGCCTAAGGAACTCATACTAAGATACCCACATATCATCTGGCATCTTTAGACCTACCTAGGACTCTCATTTAATCATATGAAACCTCATCCCTTAGTGATATAGTCATTGGGTGATCCCAACCACTCAAAGTGATAAATAGTAAATGTTTCTTGTCTAAGAGGCCCAACATTATCATATCTCTTTCCCTAGGTAACTCTTATTACATATTCATTTACCTTGTCCCATAAAACATGCATATATAAAAGAAATAACGCATGATTAATAATATGGATATATATTATAGGGAATATAAACCTCTATATTTGAGTTAAACCCATTCCCAGTATGTGATCCACCTCATCCAAGTTGATCATTGACTTGTCTAATCACATAATACCACCCAAGCTCCAATAACATTCCATATTATAGAAATAATTGATTGAAAACATTTTTAATTAATAATTTATGTTAATAAAATCATTAAAAACAAATGAAACACTCAGTGGTCATCACTTCTTCACTAAAGTCACACCCAATGACGTGCGATCTATATTTGAGGATCTCTTCTCACCCCAACACATGAAATCCCTATCACCCTCTTCTAATTACACCATAAATTGGTTGAATCATTACTAAAACCCTTACACAAATCACACTATGTTACAGGTCTATGTATTGGAAACATAAATAGAATAATAATGGATTAACGCACCTTAAACAACTATTGAAACACACTAAGAGCTATCTATTGTCACTGGGAATCGTAGGGAAAACAATAGGTGGAGGGGATTTTTGAGATGAACCTCTCGAAAACCTATCCAGGGATAAATAATGAAGGGGTGACCCAAAAATATATGGTTCTGAACCAGAAAAAAATACCAATATTTAAATTGCGACATGACATGCACCGTTACCCAATAATTTCATGGCACTACCAAACAGGTTGTGGCACAACCAATACAGGCAGAGGGAACAACCCAAAACCAAACATCATTGGGACATGAACCCTATAAATCTTTACATGAAATACTCATATACAAAACCATATATAAGACCCACCCTTCAAGTAATTCCCTCTCACACCTCTTGGTGAGACACACACAGACACAATAGTCCACAGCATCATGACCTTATCATTATGGCGTAACCTACTATATCTTCTAAAATTAAATATTTAGGTCACTCTGAACCTATCTCTGAATCTTTATCATGCACCTAAAACCCCATCCAGACCTTGATTAATATCTAAAAACTTCTTCCAATGATACCCTAATTCATAGAATGACCATATGAGTCATAATGCACGAAACACCCTCAACTCCCGAATAAAGTGTAAAACATCCTTCAAAAAATTACATCACTTCAATATAAAGGTATTAAAAAAACTCCCCAAAATAATTTTTATCATCCCTTATAATCCTTGTTAGTCATCTTTCCTCTAATATTTACCCACTACAATTTTCAAACCACTTCCCACCAATCAAGTTTTACCTCAAAACACTAAAAATGCATCTTCTATGAAACTCCAATAGCTAAACCTAAATAAATTTTCATTTAATATAAAACCACATTTAATGCACCCCAAATAATTCCCCTTATGTGGTTTCAAATTAAATTAATCTAATTATATAAGAAACACTAGTAGGTCCTACTTTGACGAGCCTCTCTTGAAAAATCTTGGTCGCACCCACCAACACGCTACAAACATACCTCAACCAATCATGATTAATTAACTATAGGAGGCATCAAGTGATCATATAATACTCCTAAATTGAAATATATACATTAATACAGGTGTAATTATATTGTTTTATCCTTTTCAAACTAAATCCAACTATTGTACTCCACTGTGAGAGCCAGCACACCACTGATCCCACTTACTCTTGAATCACCTCAACTACATCTGAATCATGATGCCAACATCAAAAAATCATACAAATTTTCTTATTAATCCTGAATCTAGTATTTTATAAAAACATATCATTTGATATTACCAAAAATTGGAATCCCAATGTCACTACAACCATCTTCAATAGGTCTCACCACCCCTTTGACCCTTCTAATATAGGGGTCATTCCCCCAGGATTTATATAATGATCCCCACTATATGAGTATTTTTATTGTCTCCTTAATAAAACGAACTCCTAATATCCATAGTATTAATTCCATTCATACCATAAAATAATGACATAGAAGGCTATATTACTTATACCTAAGTACCAACATGAAACATTAAACACCACCCATTCCCAACATTCCATGAACACTATCCTCTCAATTCAATAACCCACTCACAAAAATGATCATTGCGTATAATATACTATTTTGTACTTCCCATCAAATGGATCCCCTTATACTACTTCTCTATCACTAACTTAATTGACTCCTATTATCATACACATTCCTCACCCCTAGATCCATACGTACCCATCCCAGACCACACCTTGCAAGGGCTAAAGCCATGGGACATCATGAATTTACATGTATCACCTCCACACAACTAGGGAAGTATCACTCAAGCTCATCCAAAACATAAAGAAATTTCAAAAAAAATTATACGTCTCATCGCCCATTTTCCTCCTCAAGGTAGAGTAAACCTCCAAGAACCTTTTCACATGTTCATACCCTCCATTTAACTTGATCTCACCCTAGCCAAAATAATTTACACTTCTATACAACATTATAACTTGAACTGACTCATCCTCCCATTATTCATGTCCCATCAAACCTATGGTTTGTGTGCCTAACCAAATAAACATACACCATTCCATATTAGATCATACAATAAAAATCGCATTACTTCTTATTTTTAATAGGCCTAAGGAATCTCACTCATATAAAGGCTAACCATATGATCACCTAAAATAGGATATTCTTTTAAAAACCATGACCATTTATCCATGATCCCACTACAACACAAAAAGTTACACCTAGAATCATAAGATACAATAATCCTATAAATCAAAATCCATGCTTGATAGATAAATAAAGGCCTTCACATGTCTTTCGTCAAGCCTCATAGTGGAATCTGTATAACATTATAGTTTGTTTTAGAATAATTCTTCTAAAAAACTATATATTGAGATACAATATTTGTTTTTGTTGACACATTAAAAAATAAAAAATCCCACATCCTCAGGTAAAACCATGAACATATTTGGATCATCCCTCAGGGATTCAAGGAATACACTGAACCCATTAGGGTTCCATAATTGAGGTTTTCAATGCCTTCCATGTTCATCTTCGGGTCTCTATAAATCCATTAAATAAAAGGGAAAATGTATTTATCATCAAATAATTCCACCTTATAAGATACACATTAACTTAAATAAAATAAAATAATATGGTTCTGCAAAGTATAATTCCCCCAAAAACTAATATTGGAAAACATCATATAAGTTTTGTTCACACTTTAAATAACTAAACCCCTATCCAGTGAAATCAATCTCACATAGGCACACTGATGTCATGTAAAAATAAGATACCATAATATGATGCATATATATGGGTCTTCTGCCAATATGCCAATATCCAAACCCCATAAATAACAATCTCTGGTAAACACTTCATATTTAATAAAAATATCCACCATAATAGAAAAAAGGAATAACATAAATCACATAACCCCGGTAACTGTAAAATACCACTAGAATGGTTTTCATGAATCACCAATTTGAGGTCCATCACAAGCACTTCCACTTTCTTTTTTCCCAAGTCTTCTATATCCATAAATAGAGAAACAAAATAAAATTATTTGATACCACATTGTAACTCATCTTCTTTGTTCCCTTACACAATGTCTTGAGCTGGGGAAAATACCTGACCTCACATGCACCTCCCTATATAGTAGAGGATCCCAACTAGATAAAATGGATTAATCCATGAAATAGGTAAACTTTTCCATTTCATTAGTGTCAATCAGATAGTATAAATAACCCAAAAAATATCCATCACATAATCAGAGTGTGAATAATCAAACAAACACAATGTTATAAAAAATGTACCTTGAATATTTCAAACTACCATCTATAATCTAATATCCCATAGGGTCAATAAAAAATAAAAAATAGGTAAAAGAATTAAAAAATACACAAGAGTTGCTAGATCCATCCCCATGCATCATCCAAATCTCAAATACCCATCAAGCTTCTCAATCCTGGTCTTCTACACACTTATGATCTAACCTTAAAGTAGAGATATATTCTACACATGAACCATAGTCCCCATAATGGGTGTGATAAATACAATTACATTGGGTATTTCCAAGTTACCTAAATATACAACATCATGTATGGGTATACTAAGGGAAAATAGGCCTTCCACATAATATCGTAAGATGTCATATGATAACTAGGCCACCATGCATCCTCGTTAAATTGGTCATCATATACTAATAAGGCCACCCAAAAAAATGTCATACCTATTTTGGAACCATTCTAGAACACAATTATCACCTCCTTTCGTCATACCCATAATATATCCAATACCAGAATACTCAAGGTAGGATGTACACCAATTCTCAATCATTGCTTAGTGGAACAAGGTATGGTCTTGTGTCTAAGTCTTGGACCAACCCTATCCCTCAAGGGAAGTCATATATCAAACCCCAACCACTCCCTTATCTCTAAATATGGGACCCTATTTTTATATTCCAACTACTACATTATCAATCAAGGTAGGGCACATCATCCACATGCTACATAACATCACAACTAGACCAGCCTTCTAACTCAAGACTATCCACTATATCAACAATTTTCTTATCACTCAATGGGAGCTCTATGTATGGTCTCAAACCATACCTTCTCAATCAAGGTATACCCATAATTAACATCTAACAAGGTCTCTATATCTATTATTTTACACCACAAAATTCCATATCTCCCATGATAGTTCTAGGAATCCATATCCAAATCATCCATAACAAAATCCATATCTTATCACAAACACACATCTAATCACATGAATTTAAAAGAAAACATGTCCCACAACCTGTTACAAAAATCATAGAATATTATATGGTGCTTGTCACTCAATCATCCTAGTATTACCTTCTCACCCATCAGGGAATATTCTAGGGTCCTTCAAACCCATCTTTGTCTCTAATCCCTAACACCAAGCCATGACACATCTTAAGTCCAACTGACTAATGACCACCCGTAGCTAACTCACATTGATCCCCTTTATAACTCGATTTCAAGTCATAGACAATTCACTTGACCCTCACTAGATCTCATCTAACATATCCTATGTAGATATGTAAAATATAAATCAAAATGAATCTCTTCCCTATCACACTATATCTTTTCTTGGTGGGCTTGTCTCACTCACTATGCTCTCCAAGTCGCAATCCACCCTTAGGGTGTTGTCACTCCCCATGAATAAGATAAATGATCATCTTACCCATCCCAATAGCTATAATCCTATATTTTCTAGCAAACTATCCTAAGAAACCCTTTATATGATACCAAAAAATCATTATTCATCTTGAGAATACATCTTTTCTCTTGTCTAGTAACACAACACCTCCACTCTTTAGTGACATATTCTTCAAGAAATCCCAATAACTCGAAGATCTAAAGAGAACTTCTCCTATGCCTAGGAGGCTCAATTCCTACTGATGCCTTTTTCAAGGGATCCGTCTATCCCTATTCATCTACCTAATCTCTTAAAACATGAATGGAAGAAATAAATTATAGATAATAAATAATATTACATTATGTTATAGGGACCACCAACCTTTTTATAGGTGCTAACCCATTTTCAAGTCTATGCACCACCTCAACCAAGCCCACTCATGCCTTGTGCTTTCTCATATCACCACCCGAGCACCTATCTTACACAATACGATGTAAATAATTAATTATAAATATTTAAAATTTATTATTTAAATTAATCTAAATTGTTTATACTTATAAATTACTCACCATGCATTCCTGCTTCACAAAAACTACACCCAATGATGTATGATCAACCTTTTGGGACCTTTTATCACAACCACACATGAATAACCTATAATCCTCACTTGATTCCACAATGATCTTGTGTAATTGACACCAAAATCCAATACCAAATCACAAAATTAGAGTTATATATATGGTAAACCAAAATTATGGAAGAACGGATGAATGCACCCAAAATATACACCAAAACACATTAAAAAATATCCCCTTATAATGGGGATAAAGGGTTGAAGAGTGGGATAGGAAGAAGTCAAAATATCCCTGTTTGAGTGCCTATCCTAAAATAATTAATAATGGGGGTTTCCCCCAAAATGTGTCTCCCCTATTTAAAAAAACCACCCAGGCATCAGTCACGATTAGACCAAGAGGGTTATTAAATGACATACCTAATCTCTCAATAATTTCATGGAACTGATAGGGTGATTGATATGTCGAAAACATAGGAAAAGGGATACATATTCATCAAAAAACCATCATTAAATGACACATATAAGTCATAGTTCAATGTACTCAAATGCAAAGTGACCCCAAAGGCCCAGTCCCATTGTGGTGTAACCTCTCACACCTTGTGAATTGACACCCATGGAAGCTTCAGGACATCAGGGTGAAACCTTGATATTATGTCATGACCTACTAAATCTTTTTAAATTCAATAGTTGGGTCACCTGAACCCCATTATTGACACATCCCTAGGAACCCAAACCACTAATCAGACCTTAATTAAAATCCAAAAACATCTTTTTAATAGGTTTAAATGCTTAAAATCCCAATCAGAGTCGCAATTCATTAATGAACCATCCTCGAGAATAAAAATTCAAACTCCATATAATAATTAATGACCTTTAAATCATTGAATCATTGTAATAACTCCCATAAATAATTTACAACTTTTTTAAATTTTAGATCTATTTTTTAAAAAAAATTGTTATTCAGATTTTATTTAATTACAACATATGAATTGTTACATTTATCATAATGAAATCTTGAATTTTTATTTTTTCTATCTATGATATCATTAAATACAATGAATATTTATTCCTAATTTATGGTTTAATCCTTCAACATTATACTTGATAGCGTAGATTATATGATTATAATTTTAATTTTGATATGTTTTAATGCATAAAACATATCAAAACAATCATTTTTATAGGAAAGGGAATCAATATATTTTTTAGATCATATAAATATTTAATTTTGAGTTATATTTATAATTTTTCTTTATCTATTTATTTATTGATTTAAATTCTTAATTTTCTAGTTGATTTTTGAAACTACATGAAAATGTAAAATTCTTCAACAATTTTACTTGAACCATTGATATTGTGTGAAATTATAGTTTTATTAAAAATAATAAAAGAGTATATATATGGGGATCTAGGGGATAGTGTGGATAATAATTTTAAAAAACATCAACCAACCAAATATAATAACTTGATGAATTAGAATTCTAACAGACCAAGGCTATAAAACTCAAAAAAAATTAATCATGTTAGGTATTAATTTATGCATGATATTATCATAAAGTGATATATCTCATTATGTTTCCATTTTTCATTTAACTTATTAGTGAAAATGATCTTTAATTAATTAGGTTGTTTACATAAATTTTAAAATACTACCTTTACAATTACATGTCGGTGATAATCTTTGAAAATTGTTTTTTTTGTAATTCGTAAAAACATTGTTAGTAATTGGTTTTTGTAGCTTAATGAAAAAATATTTATCCATTTAAATAAAATTTTATTGGTTTTTATGAAATTTTATCCTAAAATATTTCATTGAGAATTAAGAAAACCTATTAATTCCTCTATACATGATGAGGGTAATATGTTTCAAAAGGAATCAAATATTTTTATGGACCAAAATTGTTAGTGTCATCATTATAAATTTTCTTATTACTTATCAATGGATTATTTTTCATAAAGGTCTAACTCCATCTTGCCAAAATTTTATTAGACCTGGATACTAAAGGGAATTATTATCATAAAATAGATGATGTACTCAATGAAAATTTTAGAACTCGGACAATTAATTCATAAAAAAATTAGCATAAAGAAGTAAATTCAAAATGATTGAAACAACGTCTATTCAAGAAAATAATTATCAATATTTTATTTCAAAATAATACAATTGTTGATGAAAAAGATATCAATAAGATTTAATTTCAATGTTAAAAATAGTTTATTATAGAGAATATTTTTTATTAGAGTATATAGATGCATGGTGACTTATTTTTGGTAAATTATTGTATTATTTTTTATTCCATGAAAAATATAACTTATTTTTTATTTTGAGGAAAACACCAAAATAATTTTTATCTTTTTTTATTTAATAAAATTAATGGTATATTAATTGTTCAAAAAAATTCATAGAAGTATCAAGGGACATTTAAGAATCCTTTATAACATTGTTTTCTAAACCATTCCAGAATATAATAAAAAATTAGAGAAACATTTTCTAATTATAATAAAAATTAAGAGTAAATGGTAAAACAATTCATGTCTATAAATATAAATATGATCGAATGACTAATTAATATATATATATATATATATTATTCATTCAAATCAATAGAATATCTTGAGAAATAAATAATTAATAAATAATATTGATTTAAAATTAAGAAAATTTCTTGAAAAAATAAATTAAAAAGACACATAAAAGCTTCCTGGTACCACTGAGGAGACTCTTAAAGAAAATTTCACAGTTTTCATTATTAAAATTTTATAAAAAACATAATAAATTTATAAGAATAACCCTATTTGGAGAAATGATAAAATTATTGTGGAAAGAAAAAAATAAAACTATAAAATCTTTAGATGGAAATAGTTTAATTTAAATGAAAAAAGTTAACAAATATATACTGCTTCCAATTAAATTAAAAGATATAAAGAGATGAAATAAAAATAAAAATGGGAGAGGAAAATTTTTTATGATAATTATTATTTTTATATATTTGAGATTAACTTTTTATCCGAAACCATACCTTAACCTCAATACCTACTAAAATAAATAATTAAAAAAATTCCAAAAATAATTATTGATATATTTAGGAAAATTTAATTTAATATTGTATTCATTTATAACTTATATCAATTAATCCCATTTTTAGGTTCTTAAAAATAATAATTAAAAAAAGAAAAATTATTATGAATATAGCACAATATCCCTCACTGTGGAGCGCGATATAGTTTTTCAAAGAAAATTCCTCCCAATCTACAAAACATTGTTCACTTTATTATTTCTTTCCAATTTTGTGTGACAAAATAGGAAAAAAAATTATTGAAATTGAAAAATCATTAGCATGATTCTCTTCCCACTATTTTGAAAATTGGGTATCTAAGATTGTGATCAAATACTATTAGCTCTTCAAATCATTTATAAATCAATAATCTATACTACTAGAAGGATTAATGATCAATTTAGATATAGTAAAATTTATTTACTATATTATTTTATTATTCTCAAAAAATAATGTGGTAGGTAACAATTAAATTTCTCAAACCATTTTTTTTGTGGGAGGAGTGTAATGCTCATATGTTTTTATGAAATATTTAAATAATTTTTTTATTCATTATTATATTGTTTTCCTTGAAATGATGAGTTTAAAAAAACTGTGTGATGGCCTTAATATAAAATTACCATTATAGCCTAGCCGTTAGGTTAGCAGGAATAATTATAACTAACTTAAGAAAATGCATTATGAAAAATGTGAATCAATTAGATATTTTTATTTTAGAGTAAATTACTTTTGGTAATGAAATAATATATATATATATATGTGTGTGTGTGTGTGTGTGTGTGTGTTATATACTTAATAAAATATTTTGATATTAATTCTATGAATATTTTAGTCATAGGTTATTAATAAAACCATATTTGATGTTTTCTTAAAAAAGGTTATTTTACACCAATGAATGGAGAACCCATTTTAAATTAAGATTTTGAAACATTAATATTTTTTATATGACAAAATAAACATTCTATTTTGATACGGGGTATATAAATTTACTTTGGATAAATTTTTTTGTAATTTTTCCGATAGCTTTCATATTTTGATAAAAAGTAAAAATATGATAAATTTTAATTCAAAACAACTTTTTTCATTGACATGATTTATATGGTTAAATTATAATATTTAATGGTTTTAACGTATAAATATAATATATTTTTACATTTTAATATAATGGATTACATTATCATTAATTTTTCATTGAATTCATAGGTAAAAACATTTCAATCTTTTGCAATGTTTTAACATTTAAACCACATTTTCTCAACAACGTGATTAATTTTTTATTAATTAATACAACTTATTTGTTTTTAATTTTAAAAAATGGATTTTATATTTGGATTCATTACGTCAAAATTAGGTTAATAGTATACCTTTATTTTTGGGTTTATGAATTGTAACTTTGGTAATTATTCTTATTACCATGGTTAAAGGAGACTCGGGTAAATAACGGAAAAAATAATATTAAAAAATTACCCTAATAGCTATAAAAATGATATTGGATGATTAAAGTCGACTCTTAGTATCTATTTTTTGAAATTTAATCACATTATTTCCACATACCTATGAAAATTACATGAATGTAATAAAGACTAATGAAATGGACAATGTGTCACAATCTCTATTTGTATATGTGTATTGATTTTAATATATGAATAACATGGTGATAAAATCTACTATATAGTCGCTGGAAATATAAAATAATTATTCAGATAATAGAAAATGTATTTAAAATTTTTATAAATTAAATAATTACCATTAATGATGACACAATAGTGATGTAGAAATTATTGTATTAATAGAAATATCAAATAAATGGTTTTAAAAATGTTAAAAGAAATATCATATGAACTAATTAATGTTCTCCATGAATTTTATCAATTCCAATGACATATTTGGATTTCATTTAATATTTTGGAATAAATTTATTTTCTGTTTGATTTTTATTTAAGTATAGTAAATGAATAGTCTCAAAATTTACAATATTGATATTTTATAAACATAACATTTTATTAAATTATTTAAAAATCATATAAATATTTATAAATTACAAATTTATAATTATATAGTCTAAAATATCATAAATTATCCATTTATGGTCAATTAACACCACATAATTAAATATTATTTACCATTAAATATTTAGAATGTTATTACGAAATTAAACTTTAATAGAATAACTGAGGTTCAATTAAGAAGATAATATTTAAATTGAAAAAATTAATTTGTAAAAAATTTACTACTTAATTATATTACAACCCTATATCATCTCATATTCGAATTAGGGACACTTTGGAATTTTTTTGGTTGGGTTTGAGTTTATTATAAATTAATATTTTTGAGAGTTTTCTAAAGTGCCACTTTCCTCTCTTTTAAAAGGGACCCTCCTCCCTCTCCTATTCACTCCATTTTGAGCCTTCAAGCTCGGAAAAAAATGGAATATAACTCTTCTCAACTTCCCTAGTAACATTATAGTGGTTTGGGTTATATCAAAAGACCAACATTAGTTCCCTATGTGGAAATTCAAAGGAGGCGCATCAAGGAAGAGGTAAACTCTTCTACCGATTCATTCAAGTTTCTTTCTTTTTATAATTCTTATTCTATAAATGATTAATTATTAAATAATAACATAAATATAACTCATATAATTATATGTTATTATAAATAATAAAAAACTCTATTTCATCTTCTATACAACCTATGAAAAAAAGAAATCATCGTGTGTGTGTACGTACGACTTACCATCTCCACGTTGTGGTGTAATATATTTTTCACCACCACCTTACATGGAAGGGAATAATTGTGTAAATAATAACTATATATGAAGAATATAAAATTTTATGAATTTTTAGATACTATACACCATCCAATTCAATACCATTCAACAATTATGGGAATGATATCGTCCCTCGTGTGTATGTACGGCTTACCGTATCCACAGTGAGATGTGATTCATTCTACATGATCTTCATTAAACCATGATTATATAAATTAATTAAATGAATAAATATAATATATATTATACGAATACCATTTTTAAAATTATATAACTATAACCTAAAATGGGTAACAAGAACTTACCTGAAAAAACATACCTAAGAACATAAAACAGTAAATACCCGAATAATGAGTAACAATGAAATGATACTAACAAACGGAAGAAAATATGATCATAAAAATTATCATATAAATTATTATGATTATAGAATAAATTAGTAACATTATATAAATCATTAGACAGGATGTTCGGATACATATGTGGTATATCGGACATAAGTTAAGGGATTAATTTTCCAATCTTGTTTTTATCTGAGATAGTTTATTCGTAAGTATTTTATGGGATTATATTTATCATCCATATCCAAGTTTTCAAAAATGATTTTCATAAAATGTTTACTATTGTTATAAGTATTTTTTAAACACAATTTTACCCATTTTTACTTTTACTACATGGTTGGGAAGGAATCTTTTTTTTTGTTTACCATACGGGGTACTTTTCTGACTTTTCGAGCAAAAGTACAAGGAGAATGTATTTTTAACTTATAAGGAATGAGTGGATTTTTACGCATTCATCAAACATTATTTCCATGAAGCATCATTTATAATTTTTCAAGTTTATTTTCAATTAACTTATTTTCTTTTAAAATTGCACGACGTATTGAGAAAAGAAAATGTTTTTTTGAATAGAAAGGTTATTTTCCTCAAGAACTAAGTTCAAGTGTTTTATCAAAATTATATTCCATATAAGATGATATTGACTTATGTTTCTATCCCTATTATTACTTTTATTTGGGTACATTATGATGTAATTATTTTTATGAAATCCTTTTATCTTATATGCATTATGTTATGATGGAATGATGTTTAAGAATCCATTTTATTACATTGGTTATTCGATGATGTATGATTGATGTTTTTATGGAACACATAATAATGATTTCATTATGAGATTGGGGGGGACCTATATCCCTGTCTACTAAATTGGGTAAAGATTTATATCTCATTGGATATACATGGTTGGAAAGGAATGTTAATCTGGTTCATTGATACAGGACTGGAATGAGGAGTGAACTCGGTTCCGTAATGGACTATGTGCACTATGATGCTCTTAGAAATGATCCTTGACTAATTTGAAATGATTTTATATTATTATGTGTGTATGAAACAATGTTTCATGCCTTATATTATGATTATTGGGATTACATTGCACTTCTATGATTTATCCCATGAAATTATGTTATGATCTCTTATACAGGATAAGATCTTCAAATGTTATGATCTTATAAATATGATATGATTGATATTTCATTGATTACGCTTACTGAGATTTTGAGATCACCCTTTTGTATGTTTCTTTTCCCCAGGTAAGGAAAAAGGGTATTAAATATGATACGCCAAAAAGGAGTCTAGTTATAATGAAATAAATGGGACACGGTGTAGATGCTTTTATAACTAGTTATTTTTGTTTCCCAGTTTCTAAAGACACTATACATATATGATCCTATCATGGTTTTGTAATATTTTGTAATAAATATTAATTAATTAAGAAGTAATCACAATTTTAAAAATTATGGCTAGATATAGTTGGTATCAAAGGAAAGGTATAGTAAACCTTTGGAAACTAGGATGTGAAATCCTTAGTTAGAACCCTAAGGATATGTATATGTATAGTTTACAATACTAGTGTTTTAGAAATGACCATAACTAGTCTAGGATAAATACTAAAGTTAACTAATTTGAAATTTTATTCTTGATTATGTTTTTTTTCTATTATAATTAGTGTTTCTCACACTATGATTCTTGGTTTTAGTCAATGGATGGAACTCGATGGATCTTTGTTAATGATGAATCAAATGGGAAAAGGCAATTATTGTCCCTTATGTAACCAAATTTTATGGGATCCAGAATGAAAAATCATGTGGCCAGGCTCACACAGCTTTCTCAAGATATGAATCATGCCAGACATCCAAAAAATTAAAGGAGGGAGTAACACTCTTTTGAATCCTTCATAAAGAAATTCCCACCTTCATTCATCGGGACTTCTGATCCATTAGTGGTTGGAAAATAGATCAGTACCACTAAAAAGATATTTCCAGTCCTATAGTGTTTTGAACATGACAATGTTATCCTAGCATTATATCATTTGGAAGGTGAAGTGAATAAATGTTTGAATCTATTCAAGAATACAAGTCAAAAAGATGAAATTGAGTCCATGGAATTTGACGAGTTCAAGAACTTATTTTTTAATAAGTACTTCCCTCATATTCATCGAACAAAGATTGAGAAGGGGTTTCAAGAATTGAAGAAAATGGATGATGAATCTGTTGGTACCTACGATGAAAAGTTTACAAGACATACAAGGTATGCTTCAAGAATTATTATCCAACCTGAGAGTAAGATCTTCAATACTTAAGTGGCATAAAACCCAGTCTACGAAGGTCATTAGCCATAAGGGACTTCAATAGCTACATGGAAATTTTTCAATGTGCTATTAAGATTGAGATGGATATTGGAGTAACCCATTAGTCATATGGGATTGATAAGAAGAAGAAAATGTAATTCAATGGAAAATTTAAAGACCACACTAAAAAGTAGATGAGTTTTCTCTTATGCTCAAAGTGTGGAAAGAAACAAGGAGGAAATTACCTTAAAGGGGAAATTAAATGTTTTAAGTGTGGAAAAAAAGTTCAACAGGAAATTTAATATCGAAGTGATGGGGAATAGATGACTAATGATGCGAACAAAGAAAAGGCTACATATAATGCACCTACTACACTTCAATATTACATGTGCAAGGAAATGGGGAACTATGCTAATCAATGCCATAATCTGAGGGTTATTGATGATTATCGACGTCAATAAACTCTTAAAGCCAAAGTCAAAGGAAAGTCGCATGAAATTACTATCAGTGATTTGGAGTACGATAATGAAGTGGTGAAAGGTACACTTACTGTCCATTCTAAATTAGAAAATTTTTTATTTGATTCTAGATCCACCCACACTTTTATTTCTGAAGAATTTTTTAAAGGTATCTCTGTATTACCTCAACAATTAGATGTTGAGTTAGCAATGAAAACTCATAATGTCATAACAGTCACATAAAAAGGTTACAATTCTTCTTCAATTGATGTTTGTCGGAAAGTGCTTCCTAAAAATCATCTGATCCTTCCTATAGTGGAATTTGATGTGATTCTTGGCATGGATTGGGTTTCTTTATATAAATCTCATATATATTGCCAAATAATGGAAGTCACATTTCATATTATAGATCAATCTATGATCATCTATCAATGAAAGGATGAATATAACCTTCCAGTAGAAATTTATTCCATCGTATGGGTCATGATTCCAATAGATGAAGGATATTTATCTCAAATGGTTGGTGAAAAACACATGATTAATAATACACCCTTTGTAAGAGAGTTTGATGATGTTTTTCCAGAGTAATTTATAGGTCTTCCACCAAAACATCAAGTTGATTTTTCAATAGAACTCATACCAGGTTCCCTTCCTATTTCAAAGAAACCTTAAGAATATCCCCAATTTAGTTTCAGGAATTGAAGAAGCAAATCCATGAGAATCTTGATAAGGGATTCATATTCCCTAGTGTATCACCATGGGGAGCACCTGTTCTGTTTGTTAAGAAAAAAGACATTTCAATGAGATTCTGCATTGATTATCGAGAAATTAATATCATCACTATAAAAAAATCCTCTCCCATGCATTGATAACTAATTTGACCAAATACGCAGAGCTCAATACGTTTCCAAGATTGATCTTTGTTTTGGATATCATAAATTAATGTTCAAAAATGAGGATATAACAATGATGGCATTCTATACAAGGTATATGGACACTATGAATTTATAGTGATGCCTTTTGGTCATACCAATACCCCTTTTATCTTTTATGGATCTAATGAATATAGTCTTTAGAGACTATCTAGATCAGTTTGTGGTAGACATTATAGATGATATTCATGTCTATTCAAAGAGAAAATAATAACATGAAGATCACTTGATAAGTGTATTAAATACCTTGAGAAAGCAGAAGATTTTCTAAATTTACCAAGAGTGAATTTAGTCTCAAAAAAGTATCATTTATGGGTCACATAATTGAAAGATAGGGAATATCTGTGGATATAGAAAAAACAGAGGTTATTGAAAGGTGGTCGAGACTAACAACAGTAACTAAGATCCAATGTTTTCTTGTTTTTGATGGATATTATCCATGTTTTCTGAAATATTTACCATGATTATCTAATCCAATCACCAAGTTGACTTGAAAATAAGTTATGTTCATTTGGATGGAGGAATGTGAAGATAATTTCAAAGATCTAAAAAAAGGTTAGCCAGTGCACCTGTGAACACACTACCTTGTAGTGGAGAAAGGTTTGTGATCTACGGTGATGCATCCAAGAATGGGTTGGGGTGTATTCTCATGAAACATGATATGTTGATAGAATATGCCTCAATATAGTTAAAAATCTAGGAGAAAAATTACCCAAATCATGATTTGGAGTTATCTTACGTAATCTTTGCATTAAAAATATGGAGGCATTATCTTTAAGGAAAAAATAGTGATATTTACACTGATCAGAAAAGTTTGAAGTATATTTTCACACAAAAGATGTTGAATATGAACCAAAGAATATGGTTTTAGTTGATTAAAGATTACGAATTATCAATACATTATCACCTTGGGAAAGTGAACAGTGTGGCAGATTCTTTGAGTTGAAAAGACCATGCTAGCTTATCCATGACGAAGATCACAAAAAAATCCAATATTTATGGATTTAAAAAGGATAGATCATGAAATTTTAATTGATGTGGAGAAATATTATCTTTCTTAAATGAATGTTAAACCATTTATACATGTTAATATTAAATATTCATAGAAGGAAGATGTAGTGTTACAAAAGATGGTTAGAAATGTTCCTAAATTAAACCTTGATTGTGATGAAATAATAAGGTTCAAGAATAAGATTTATATTCATCTCATTCTAGAATTAAAGGAGTAATTATTGGATGATGATCATATCTCTTCATTCTTTATTCACTATGGAAGTAAGAAGATGTATAGGGACCTAAAAGAGTACTTCTGGTGGGATATCATGAAAAGAGATGTCGTTGAATATTTATCTCAATGCTTAGTTTTTAAGAAAGTTAAGGATGAAAGACAGAAGTCTAATGGGATGTTACAACCATTACCCAAGCTAGAATGGAAATGGGAAATCATAATTATTGAATTTTTCATCTAACATCCCAAAACATCCAAAAATAATAATTCTTTCTGGGTTATAGTTTATCGTCTTATAAAGTCAGCACACTTCATTGTTATTAGAGAGGATTTCTCCCTTGATCACCATGGTATGATATATGTAAAGGATGTGGTATGATTACATGGAGTACCACTTTCCATTATATCTTATCGAGATCCAAGGTTTACCTCAATGCTCTAGAGATGTCTTCACTATACATTGGATATATAGTTACGTTTCAGCACTGCTTATCATCCTCATACAAATGGTCAGTATGAGAGTAAAATTCAAACTCTTGAAGGCTTTTTTAGAACATTATATATGAATTCTAAAGGTGGTTGGGATCAGCACCTACAATTGGTGTAATTTTCATATAATAATATCTTTCACTCCAGTATTCAGATGGCTCCTTATGAATCCCTCTATGGATAGGAGTGCAAAACTCCAACTAGTTGGGATAAAGTTGGGGAAAAAATCTATTAGGACCTGATCATGTTTATAAAATGGTAGAAAAGGTCAGATATATTCAATAACATATAAGAGCATCTCAGAGTTAGAAAAAAAGTTATGCTAAAAACCAAAGATAAGACATAGAGTTTGAAGTTGGTGATAAGGTGTTGTTACGAATATCTCCCTGGAAGAGAGTAATGAGATTTGGAAAGCAGGTAAAGCTGAGCCCTTGATATATTGGTCCTTTTGAACATTTGGATTATGGTAGGAAGGTAGCTTACCAATTGGTGCTTCAATAGAATATCTCTCAAGTTCATGATGTGTTCCATGTATCTCTCCTAAGAAAGCACATACCTGATCCTTCACATGTACTAAACTCGGAAGTCATACTGCTGGAGAAAGATTTTTCTTATGAAGAAAATTTGATAGAGATTCTAGATCGTAGAAAAAATGTTCTATAAAACAAGACCACTCATTTAGTTTAATATTTATAGAGGAACTGTAAAATTAAATAAGCTAAATGGAAACTTGAGGATATGATGAAAGAGAGGTATCCTCATCTTTTTGTTTCCAAGTGACGAATTTTGAGGGAGAAATTCAATTTAAGGATGATAGAATGTGACGCCCTTATATTTTTTGAAATATTTAATTTATTTTTTTATTCTTAAATATATTTATTTACATGAAATCATGAGTTTGAATATATTGCAATATTCTCTTAATATAAAATTACCATTATAACCTATCTGTTAGGATAGCGTGAATAATTATAACTAACTTTTGAAAATTCATTATGAAAAATATAAATCAATTAGATAGTTGTATTTTAGAGTGAATTAATTTTTTTAATGAAATTAAAAAGATATATTTGTCTTATATACTTAATAAAATATTTTTATATTCATTCAATGAATATTTCAGTCATTGGATATGAATAAAACTCTATTTGATGTTTTTAAAAAGCTTATTCTAACAACTTTGAAGGGAGAACCAATTTTATATTAATATTTTGAAACATTAATAGTTTTTATGTGAAAACATAAACATGTTATTTTTATGTGGGGTATAAAAATTAACTTTGGATAAATTTTTGGTATTTTTTTATAGCTTTCATATTCTGATGAATAGTAAAAACAGGCTAAATTTTAATTAAAAACAACTTTTTTCATTGAGATAATTTATATGGTAAAATTATAATATTTAATGGTTTTAAATAATAAATAGAATATATCTTTACCATTTAATATACTGGATGTCATTATTATTAATTTTAAATTGAATTCATAGGTAAAAACATTTCAATCTTTTGCAATGTTTTAACTTTTAAAACATGTTTCTCAGCAACAAGATTAATTTTAAATTAAATAATTAAAATTCTGTGTTTTGAATATTTAAAAATTGATTCCATATTTTGAATAATTAGGTCCAAATTATGTTCATAGGATACTTTTATTTTTGGTCTTTATGAACAGTAACATTGGTAATTATTTTTATTATCATGGTTAAAGATGAATCGCGTAATTATGGGTAAAAATAATATTATACAATTACCTTAACACCTATAAAAATTATTCTGGATAATTAAATTCGACCCTTAAAATCAATGTTTTCAAAATAGAATCACTTTATTTCCACTTACTTATGAAAATGACATAAATGTAATAAAGACTAATGAAATGGACAACGTGTCACAATCTATTTTTATATAAGTGTATTAATTTTAATATATGGATAACCAGAAGATAAAATCGACTATATATAGTCTCAAGAAAGCTAAAAAATTAACCACATCATAAAATTTTATTTATTATTTTAGATGTTAAATAACTACCATTAATGATGACACAATTGTGATGTAGATATTATTTGTTTAATA